>JAOYRS010000038.1:0-1200000 GCA_032432895.1 Dryadula phaetusa
AATTAACTGTACAAACATGTTATTTAACGTACCACTTAATTGAATACTTAGCCATTAAGCATGCCCTCTATTTCTAGTCTATTAGAATATGTGAACATTAATGAAGCCCCAAGTGTAATTTTCAAATCACTTTCCAGTATATTAGGCAGACACCCGTTTGAAAATTTAGAAATTTCGTACGTTTCTGTTAGAATTTAGCCATAGAATTTTCAAATGTATAGAAAAAAGTGACGGCAAGCATGAAAAAAAACGTAAGTTCCTCGCAGAAAAACTTAAAAATTTACAGTATATAAATAGACTCTATACTTTGAATGTTATTTACGAATTTACGAATCGAATTAAAACTATAGTAGATTTCCTCCGTTGCAACTGATCGCACACTCTCAGTTTTTCCATCACAGTTGACTATAGAGTTGTTTACTAGTAGAACTAAGTGATGGAAAACATGATGACGCCGATATATGGAATTAATAAAATAAATAAACATCTCATGAACATAACCTGAACATTGTACAAAACAGTCTTAAACAATGACTTAATAAAATAAATATAAATAAATTATTTTCTTCGTTTATCTTGTTGTTATTCCGTTATAGTATCGTTCCTTTCAGCTATCTGTTTTACCCTCCCCATATTGTAGTGGATCATTCACTAGATCAACATAGGAATGGATAACCAGACATGCCGATATATCTTCAATACGAAGTTAAAGAAATAGATGTGTTATGAAATAGAAATTTAGCGCTAAAATAGACGATAGATACAGTGTTTAAACTAACATCTATAATTGTGCCAAGTTTATATTTCACATGATTGATGTTTCTTCTTCTGGCTGCTTATATGTTGCTAGTATTTTAAAAATGTTTAATTTGTCTATGTATTGGGATTATTTACATTGGTGCATACATTAATTTTACGTCTTGTAAAATTATTAACAAATATAACAAAGTTAAGGTCACATGTACACATACAGCTCCCGAAAACTGGTTGGGTTGATCTTCGGATGATTTTAATGGTTATGGAAGAGGATCATGTTTCGTTCATCGGGCAACTTTATTAATACAACCGATGCCCAAAACATTTACCATCTCCATTCATTATTTCCATTACAACAATTAAACTGTACAAACATGTTATTTAAACGTACTACTTAATTGAATACTTAGCCATTAAGCAATGCCCTCTATTTCTAGTCTATAAGAATATGTGAACATTAATGAAGCCCCAAGTGTATTTTTCAAATCACTTTCCAGTATATTAAGCTGACACCTGTTGAAATTTAGAAATTTCGTACGTTTTCTGTTAGATTTATTCCATATAATTTTTCAAATGTATAGAAAAAAGTGACGGAAAGCATGAAAATGCTAACGTAAGTTGCCTCGCAGAAAACTTAAAAATTTACAGTATATAATAAACTCTATACTTTGAATGTTATTTACGAATTTACGAATCGAATTAAACTATAGTAGTTTCCTCCGTTGCAACTGATCGCACACCCTCAGTGTTTTCCATCACATTGAACTATAGATTTGTTACTAGTAGAACTAAAGTGATGGAAAACATGATGACGCCGGATATATGGAATTACATAAAATAAATAAACATCTCATAACATAACCTGAACAGTGTACAAAACAGTCTTAAACAATGACTTAATAAAATAAATATAAATAAATTATTTTTCTTTCGTTTTATCTTGTTGTTATGTCCGTTATAGTATCGTTCCTTTCAGCTATCTGTTTTAACCCTCCCCATATTGTAGTGGATCATTCACTAGATCAACATAGGAATGGATAACCAGACATGCCGATATATCTTCAATACGAAGTTAAAGAAATAGATGTGTTATGAAATAGAAATTTAGCGCTAAAATAGACGATAGATACATTGTTTAAACTAACATCTATAATTGTGCCAAGTTTATATTTCACATGATTGATGTTTCTTCTTCTGGCTGCTTATATGTTGCTAGTATTTTAAAATGTTAATTTGTCTATGTATTGGGATTATTTACATTGGTGCATACATTAATTTTACGTCTTGTAAAATTATTAACAAATATAACAAAGTTAAGGTCACATGTACACATACAGCTCCCGAACACTGGTTGGTTGTTCTTCGGATGATTTTAATGGTATGGAAGTGGTTCATGTTTCGGTGTTCGGGGGAGTTTATTAATACAACCGATGCCCAAAACATTTACCATCTCCATTCATTATTTCCATTACAACAATTAAACTGTACAAACTGTTATTTAAACGTACTACTTAATTGAATACTTAGCCATTAAGCAATGCCCTCTATTTCTAGTCTATAAGAATATGTGAACATTAATGAAGCCCCAAGTGTATTTTTCAAATCACTTTCCAGTATATTAAGCTGACACCTGTTGAAATTTAGAAATTTCGTACGTTTCTGTTAGATTTATCCATATAATTTTTCAAATGTATAGAAAAAAAGTGACGGAAAGCATGAAAATGCTAACGTAAGTTTCCTCGCAGAAAACTTAAAAATTTACAGTATATAAATAACTCTATACTTTGAATGTTATTTACGAATTACGAATCGAATTAAACTATAGTAGATTCCTCCGTTGCAACTGATCGCACACCCTCAGTGTTTTCCATCACATTGAACTATAGATTTGTTACTAGTAGAACTAAAGTGATGGAAAACATGATGACGCCGATAATATGGAATTACATAAAATAAATAAACATCTCATAACATAACCTGAACATTGTACAAAACAGTCTTAAACAATGACTTAATAAAATAAATATAAATAAATTATTTTTCTTCGTTTATCTTGTTGTTATTCCGTTATAGTATCGTTCCTTTCAGCTATCTGTTTTACCCTCCCCATATTGTAGTGGATCATTCACTAGATCAACATAGGAATGGATAACCAGACATGCCGATATATCTTCAATACGAAGTTAAAGAAATAGATGTGTTATGAAATAGAAATTTAGCGCTAAAATAGACGATAGATACATTGTTTAAACTAACATCTATAATTGTGCCAAGTTTATATTTCACATGATTGATGTTTCTTCTTCTGGCTGCTTATATGTTGCTAGTATTTTAAAAATGTTTAATTTGTCTATGTATTGGGATTATTTACATTGGTGCATACATTAATTTTACGTTTTGTAAAATTATTAACAAATATAACAAAGTTAAGGTCACATGTACACATACAGCTCCCGAAAACTGGTTGGTTGATCTTCGGATGATTTTAATGGTATGGAAGAGGATCATGTTTCGTTCATCGGGCAACTTTATTAATACAACCGATGCCCAAAACATTTACCATCTCCATTCATTATTTCCATTACAACAATTAAACTGTACAAACATGTTATTTAAACGTACTACTTAATTGAATACTTAGCCATTAAGCAATGCCCTCTATTTCTAGTCTATAAGAATATGTGAACATTAATGAAGCCCCAAGTGTATTTTTCAAATCACTTTCCAGTATATTAAGCTGACACCTGTTGAAATTTAGAAATTTCGACCGTTTCTGTTACATTAATCCATATAAATTTTCAAATGTATAGAAAAAAGTGACGGAAAGCATGAAAATGCTAACGTAAGTTTCCTCGCAGAAAACTTAAAAATTTACAGTATATAAATAACTCTATACTTTGAATGTTATTTACGAATTTACGAATCGAATTAAACTATAGTAGATTTCCTCCGTTGCAACTGATCGCACACCCTCAGTGTTTTCCATCACATTGAACTATAGATTTGTTACTAGTAGAACTAAAGTGATGGAAAACATGATGACGCCGATAATATGGAATTACATAAAATAAATAAACATCTCATAACATAACCTGAACATTGTACAAAACAGTCTTAAACAATGACTTAATAAAATAAATATAAATAAATTATTTTTCTTCGTTTATCTTGTTGTTATTCCGTTATAGTATCGTTCCTTTCAGCTATCTGTTTTACCCTCCCCATATTGTAGTGGATCATTCACTAGATCAACATAGGAATGGATAACCAGACATGCCGATATATCTTCAATACGAAGTTAAAGAATAGATGTGTTATGAAATAGAAATTTAGCGCTAAAATAGACGATAGATACATAGTTTAAACTAGCATCTATAATTGTGCCAAGTTTATATTTCACATGTTGATGTTTCTTCTTCTGGCTGCTTATATGTTGCTAGTATTTTAAAAATGTTTAATTTGTCTATGTATTGGGATTATTTACATTGGTGCATACATTAATTTTACGTCTTGTAAAATTATTAACAAATATAACAAAGTTAAGGTCACATGTACACATACAGCTCCCGAAAACTGGTTGGTTGATCTTCGGATGATTTTAATGGTATGGAAGAGGATCATGTTTCGTTCATCGGGCAACTTTATTAATACAACCGATGCCCAAAACATTTACCATCTCCATTCATTATTTCCATTACAACAATTAAACTGTACAAACATGTTATTTAAACGTACTACTTAATTGAATACTTAGCCATTAAGCAATGCCCTCTATTTCTAGTCTATAAGAATATGTGAACATTAATGAAGCCCCAAGTGTATTTTTCAAATCACTTTCCAGTATATTAAGCTGACACCTGTTGAAATTTAGAAATTTCGTACGTTTCTGTTAGATTTATCCATATAATTTTTCAAATGTATAGAAAAAGTGACGGAAAGCATGAAAATGCTAACGTAAGTTTCCTCGCAGAAAACTTAAAAATTTACAGTATATAAATAACTCTATACTTTGAATGTTATTTACGAATTTACGAATCGAATTAAACTATAGTAGATTTCCTCCGTTGCAACTGATCGCACACCCTCAGTGTTTTCCATCACATTGAACTATAGATTTGTTACCAGTAGAACTAAAGTGATGGAAAACATGATGACGCCGATAATATGGAATTACATAAAATAAATAAACATCTCATAACATAACCTGAACATTGTACAAAACAGTCTTAAACAATGACTTAATAAAATAAATATAAATAAATTATTTTTCTTCGTTTATCTTGTTGTTATTCCGTTATAGTATCGTTCCTTTCAGCTATCTGTTTTACCCTCCCCATATTGTAGTGGATCATTCACTAGATCAACATAGGAATGGATAACCAGACATGCCGATATATCTTCAATACGAAGTTAAAGAAATAGATGTGTTATGAAATAGAAATTTAGCGCTAAAATAGACGATAGATACATTGTTTAAACTAACATCTATAATTGTGCCAAGTTTATATTTCACATGATTGATGTTTCTTCTTCTGGCTGCTTATATGTTGCTAGTATTTTAAAAATGTTTAATTTGTCTATGTATTGGGATTATTTACATTGGTGCATACATTAATTTTACGTCTTGTAAAATTATTAACAAATATAACAAAGTTAAGGTCACATGTACACATACAGCTCCCGAAAACTGGTTGGTTGATCTTCGGATGATTTTAATGGTATGGAAGAGGATCATGTTTCGTTCATCGGGCAACTTTATTAATACAACCGATGCCCAAAACATTTGCCATCTCCATTCATTATTTCCATTAGACAAATTAAACTGTACAAACATGTTATTTAAACGTACCACTTAATTGAATACTTAGCCATTAAGCAATGCCCTCTATTTCTAGTCTATTAGAATATGTGAACATTAATGAAGCCCCAAGTGTAATTTTCAAATCACTTTCCAGTATATTAGGCAGACACCCGTTGAAATTTAGAAATTTCGTACGTTTCTGTTAGATTTACCCATAGAATTTTTCAAATGTATAGAAAAAAGTGACGGCAAGCATGAAAAAACGTAAGTTTCCTCGCAGAAAACTTAAAAATTTACAGTATATAAATAACTCTATACTTTGAATGTTATTTACGAATTTACGAATCGAATTAAACTATAGTAGATTTCCTCGGTTGCAACTGATCGCACACCCTCAGTGTTTTCCATCACATTGAACTATAGATTTGTTACTAGTGGAACTAAAGTGATGGAAAACATGATGACGCCGATAATATGGAATTACATAAAATAAATATACATCTCATAACATAACCTGAACATTGTACAAAACAGTCTTAAACAATGACTTAATAAAATAAATATAAATAAATTATTTTTCTTCGTTTATCTTGTTGTTATTCCGTTATAGTATCGTTCCTTTCAGCTATCTGTTTTACCCTCCCCATATTGTAGTGGATCATTCACTAGATCAACATAGGAATGGATAACCAGACATGCCGATATATCTTCAATACGAAGTTAAAGAAATAGATGTGTTATGAAATAGAAATTTAGCGCTAAAATAGACGATAGATACATTGTTTAAACTAACATCTATAATTGTGCCAAGTTTATATTTCACATGATTGATGTTTCTTCTTCTGGCTGCTTATATGTTGCTAGTATTTTAAAAATGTTTAATTTGTCTATGTATTGGGATTATTTACATTGGTGCATACATTAATTTTACGTCTTGTAAAATTATTAACAAATATAACAAAGTTAAGGTCACATGTACACATACAGCTCCCGAAAACTGGTTGGTTGATCTTCGGATGATTTTAATGGTATGGAAGAGGATCATGTTTCGTTCATCGGGCAACTTTATTAATACAACCGATGCCCAAAACATTTGCCATCTCCATTCATTATTTCCATTACAACAATTAAACTGTACAAACATGTTATTTAAACGTACTACTTAATTGAATACTTAGCCATTAAGCAATGCCCTCTATTTCTAGTCTATAAGAATATGTGAACATTAATGAAGCCCCAAGTGTATTTTTCAAATCACTTTCCAGTATATTAAGCTGACACCTGTTGAAATTTAGAAATTTCGTACGTTTCTGTTAGATTTATCCATATAATTTTTCAAATGTATAGAAAAAAGTGACGGAAAGCATGAAAATGCTAACGTAAGTTTCCTCGCAGAAAACTTAAAAATTTACGGTATAAAAATAACTCTATACTTTGAATGTTATTTACGAATTTACGAATCGAATTAAACTATAGTAGATTTCCTCCGTTGCAACTGATCGCACACCCTCAGTGTTTTCCATCACATTGAACTATAGATTTGTTACTAGTGGAACTAAAGTGATGGAAAACATGATGACGCCGATAATATGGAATTACATAAAATAAATAAACATCTCATAACATAACCTGAACATTGTACAAAACAGTCTTAAACAATGACTTAATAAAATAAATATAAATAAATTATTTTTCTTCGTTTATCTTGTTGTTATTCCGTTATAGTATCGTTCCTTTCAGCTATCTGTTTTACCCTCCCCATATTGTAGTGGATCATTCACTAGATCAACATAGGAATGGATAACCAGACATGCCGATATATCTTCAATACGAAGTTAAAGAAATAGATGTGTTATGAAATAGAAATTTAGCGCTACAATAGACGATAGATACATTGTTTAAACTAACATCTATAATTGTGCCAAGTTTATATTTCACATGATTGATGTTTCTTCTTCTGGCTGCTTATATGTTGCTAGTATTTTAAAAATGTTTAATTTGTCTATGTATTGGGATTATTTACATTGGTGCATACATTAATTTTACGTCTTGTAAAATTATTAACAAATATAACAAAGTTAAGGTCACATGTACACATACAGCTCCCGAAAACTGGTTGGTTGATCTTCGGATGATTTTAATGGTATGGAAGAGGATCATGTTTCGTTCATCGGGCAACTTTATTAATACAACCGATGCCCAAAACATTTGCCATCTCCATTCATTATTTCCATTACAACAATTAAACTGTACAAACATGTTATTTAAACGTACCACTTAATTGAATACTTAGCCATTAAGCAATGCCCTCTATTTCTAGTCTATTAGAATATGTAAACATTAATGAAGCCCCAAGTGTAATTTTCAAATCACTTTCCAGTATATTAGGCAGACACCCGTTGAAATTTAGAAATTTCGTACGTTTCTGTTAGATTTATCCATAGAATTTTTCAAATGTATAGAAAAAAGTGACGGCAAGCATGAAAAAACGTAAGTTTCCTCGCAGAAAACTTAAAAATTTACAGTATATAAATAACTCTATACTTTGAATGTTATTTACGAATTTACGAATCGAATTAAACTATAGTAGATTTCCTCCGTTGCAACTGATCGCACACCCTCAGTGTTTTCCATCACATTGAACTATAGATTTGTTACCAGTAGAACTAAAGTGATGGAAAACATGATGACGCCGATAATATGGAATTACATAAAATAAATAAACATCTCATAACATAACCTGAACATTGTACAAAACAGTCTTAAACAATGACTTAATAAAATAAATATAAATAAATTATTTTTCTTCGTTTATCTTGTTGTTATTCCGTTATAGTATCGTTCCTTTCAGCTATCTGTTTTACCCTCCCCATATTGTAGTGGATCATTCACTAGATCAACATAGGAATGGATAACCAGACATGCCGATATATCTTCAATACGAAGTTAAAGAAATAGATGTGTTATGAAATAGAAATTTAGCGCTAAAATAGACGATAGATACATTGTTTAAACTAACATCTATAATTGTGCTAAGTTTATATTTCGCATGTTTGATGTTTCTTCTTCTGGCTGCTTATATGTTGCTAGTATTTTAAAAATGTTTAATTTGTCTATGTATTGGGATTATTTACATTGGTGCATACATTAATTTTACGTCTTGTAAAATTATTAACAAATATAACAAAGTTAAGGTCACATGTACACATACAGCTCCCGAAAACTGGTTGGTTGATCTTCGGATGATTTTAATGGTATGGAAGAGGATCATGTTTCGTTCATCGGGCAACTTTATTAATACAACCGATGCCCAAAACATTTGCCATCTCCATTCATTATTTCCATTACAACAATTAAACTGTACAAACATGTTATTTAAACGTACTACTTAATTGAATACTTAGCCATTAAGCAATGCCCTCTATTTCTAGTCTTTTAGAAAATGTGAACATTAATGAAGCCCCAAGTGTAATTTTCAAATCACTTTCCAGTATATTAAGCTGACACCTGTTGAAATTTAGAAATCTCGTACGTTTCTGTTAGATTTATCCATAGAATTTTTCAAATGTATAGAAAAAAGTGACGGAAAGCATGAAAATGCTAACGTAAGTTTCCTCGCAGAAAACTTAAAAATTTACAGTATAAAAATAACTCTATACTTTGAATGTTATTTACGAATTTTCGAATCGAATTAAACTATAGTAGATTTCCTCCGTTGCAACTGATCGCACACCCTCAGTGTTTTCCATCACATTGAACTATAGATTTGTTACTAGTAGAACTAAAGTGATGGAAAACATGATGACGCCGATAATATGGAATTACATAAAATAAATAAACATCTCATAACATAACCTGAACATTGTACAAAACAGTCTTAAACAATGACTTAATAAAATAAATATAAATAAATTATTTTTCTTCGTTTATCTTGTTGTTATTCCGTTATAGTATCGTTCCTTTCAGCTATCTGTTTTACCCTCCCCATATTGTAGTGGATCATTCACTAGATCAACATAGGAATGGATAACCAGACATGCCGATATATCTTCAATACGAAGTTAAAGAAATAGATGTGTTATGAAATAGAAATTTAGCGCTAAAATAGACGATAGATACATTGTTTAAACTAACATCTATAATTGTGCTAAGTTTATATTTCGCATGTTTGATGTTTCTTCTTCTGGCTGCTTATATGTTGCTAGTATTTTAAAAATGTTTAATTTGTCTATGTATTGGGATTATTTACATTGGTGCATACATTAATTTTACGTCTTGTAAAATTATTAACAAATATAACAAAGTTAAGGTCACATGTACACATACAGCTCCCGAAAACTGGTTGGTTGATCTTCGGATGATTTTAATGGTATGGAAGAGGATCATGTTTCGTTCGTCGGGCAACTTTATTAATACAATCGATGCCCAAAACATTTGCCATCTCCATTCATTATTTCCATTACAACAATTAAACTGTACAAACATGTTATTTAAACGTACTACTTAATTGAATACTTGAAATTTAGAAATTTCGTACGTTTCTGTTATATTTATCCATAGAATTTTTCAAATTGAATTTTTCAACAGGTGTCAGCTTAATATACTGGAAAGTGATTTGAAAAATACACTTGGGGCTTCATTAATGTTCACATATTCTAATAGACTAGAAATAGAGGGCATTGCTTAATGGCTAAGTATAATTGAATCACCAGCGCGTGCGCTCAGCGTACGGTCGCGTAGTTGTACCGAGTTGTGACATTATTTGCGTAATAATGGTTTAGTGTAAAAAATGCAAACTTTTTGTCTCACTACCCAAAGATGATACTGTAAAATGTAAAGGTGTATGTGAATCTGTTTTCCACAAAAAATGTGTAAACAAACAATTTTTACAAACTCAAAACTGTGAGGAATGCCATAAAACTAAGCCGATATGCTCTTCCGAGGATCCCAATACAATAATAAATCCTAATGAGTCATCAGGCGAGAAAATATTAGCCGAACTTAATAAAAAACTGGAGGTAATTTTTAAATTAGAGAAGAAAATAGAAGATCTGACTAACTCTGTTGAGTTCTATGCTGAAATGTATCAAACACTTCTACAATATAAAGAGGATTCTCAGAAAAAAATAAAGTTACTGGACCAAAAAAACTTTTACCTGGAAAAGTGTAACAAGGCGTTAGAAGAAAGAGTGCAGGAGTTAGAAGTGCGAGAAAAAGAAAAAAACATTGAAATTCATGGATTAGAGAAGCACAGCAATGAAAATACTGTAGTATTAGTAAAAGAATTAGCTAAGAAGTTAGACCTAAGCCCACATAATATTGAAGATGCACAGAGGGTAGGACAAGATAAGCCAGACGTTACAAAGCCAAAGACCATATTAGTGACGCTGCGCTCTAAAAGTGCTCGTAACATGTGGCTGTTAGCAAAGAAAGGAAATAAGATGACGAATAATACAGTAATGGCAGCGATAAACGTGTTTACATAAATGAAGTTTTACCGAAGTTTAAACGCCAACTTTTATGGAGTGTAAGAAATAAACTACAGCCTAAAGGATATCAATATATTTGGGTTTAAAATCTTAATATTCTGGTTAAAAAAATAATGAAGAGAAAAAGATTTATAATATACGGTCGGAAGATGATTTAAACAAATTTGACAACAATAAATAAAATTATTCGCCCATTAGGCAGCGTACACACATTACGTGATTTCCTAACATAAACATTCGTGATTTCCTAACATAAACATTCGATTCTGAAAATATTTTTTTGAATGTTTTTTCCTTTAAAAGATACGATAACATAACAACTTTAAACATTGATTTAACCCAAAATATTGAATGCATACATATCTTTCACCTAAATATAAGGTCACTTAGAAAACATTTTAATGAGTTATTGGTCTTACTGGATGAAAACTTATACGAAATCGACATATTAATATTAACTGAAATCAACATAAAGAAGGCTACTTTTTTATCAGATATCCGGATATAATCCGGAGCGACGTAGCAACGCGCGAAGCAATCGCGGACGGCCGGCGTGAGACATCGTGTTTGGATCATGTATGGGTGCGAGCGAGACGCAGCGAGTGCGGCGCGGTGCCGGCGGCGTACGTCCTCGAGGCGCGCGTCTCCGATCACCATGCAGTGGGATTAGTGTTAGAATTGCTCGCGCATAGCAACAAAAAAATACCAGTGAAGTGTAACGAAGTGCGGAAAGTTATAAGTGACGTGCGTGTTAAAGAAAAACTCGATGAGTATGATTAGTCGCAGTTACTCACAATCGAATGTCCTTTAGTTTTGTACAAAACTTTGTGTTTAGTTTTTGAACAGATTTATAAAGAAAGTACAGATATTATTAATGTGCGAAAGAAAATAATAAGACAACCTTGGATAGATAAACATTTATACTCTTTATTATTGCGTAGGGATTATTTATTTAGAATATGGAAAGAAGAACCTAAGAATATGTGTAAGAGATTAGAATATACGAAATTTAGAAACAGGGTAACTAAAATATTAAATAATGCAAAAAATAAATATAGACAGATGGTAATAAAAAAATGTAACGGGGACACTAGTAAAATATGGGAAAATATTAACTTATGGCTTGGTCGGAATAAAATTAGTTTAGATGATGTTATATTGAAATATTTAGGTAAACAAGATAGTATTAGTCAAATCTGTACAAATTTTTCTAGAACGTTTACACAAGAAATACAAAATATTAAACATATATGTAATGAAAATTTTTTAGATAGGAATAATTATGTGATTTGTAGTGAAGTTAGTTTTAGATATAATAAAGTAAATGCTTTAGATATTGAAAAAATTATTAACGCTTTGTCGTGTGAGAAATCACCCGGCTTAGACGGAATACGGGTACAAGATGTTAAGTATATACGTATACGATATTCGATACCTTACCGGATTCGATACCTTAGACCATAACATCTTACTGCAAGCGATGGATGAATGCGGAATACGCGGCCCTGTCAATGATTGGTTCAAAAATTACTTAACTGGTAGGAAGATACGATGGTCTCCGGTCTGTATGGTGATGAAGCGCCTGTGGATCTCGGTGTGCCGACCGGCTCCGTGTTCGGGCCGGTCGGCTCAATCATGCATGTTAACAGTGTGTCTAATATTGTCAATAAATGTCGGGTGTTGATGTATGCAGATGATGTGTGTTTAATGTATGCGTCAAAAGATGTAACGGAAGTTCAAAAATATATACAGGAGGACTTCGACAATATCTGCAAATGGGCACATGACAATAGAATCATATTAAATAACAAAAAACTAAATATATGCATATATACTCGCCATATAATCTGAGAGCTAAGTACGTTGAGTCACAATATCTTACTGTAGTAGGTCACACGTATGATTGTTTACATAACAACAAATTAAACTGCAACTGTAAAAAACTACAATATGTAGATAAATTTAAGTATTTAGGCCTAAACATCGATAGTCATTTCAACTGGAAGATACATGTAAATGATGTTTGTGGCAGGTTAAGATCGGTATTATGCAAACTTTATCAATTAAATTCGGTGTTAAATAAACATACGTTAAGGACCGTATACTTTGCGCTTGCTGACTCGTTGATAAGTTACGGATTAATTGTTTACGGGCGAACGTTTATGACGTATATAAAGGACGTTAAGAATTTACAAATAAGACTGATCAAGTTTCTAGTAAGTAAAAAAGATAAGGATAATTGTAATAAGGATTATGAAAAACTCTTTAGTGTTTGTAAAATATTACCGATTGAAAAAAAATTGAATATTTAATAGGATTAGAGTATTATTACAATAAAGAATATAAAATACCGATAAAAAATGTATACAATACCCGGTATGTGGAAAAGAATAAATTTGTACAACCAAAATTAAAAAAATATTATGGAGAGAGATTGTCAGCATACATTGTACCTAAAGTATTTAATAAAATTGATATGTTAAGGAAAAATGATACAATAAGTAAACAAACGTTAAAAACAAAACTAAGGAACTTGTTTCTCAATGACGAAAACATGACGTCATCGTGAAACAAGACCGCAGTAAACTATCTATAATATTAAAAATAAGTTGTAATGTTGATTTACTTTTAAGTTTTTGAGATTAAGAAGTTGTGTTTTATTTTTTAAATTTTAATGTGAATGGTTCATATTTTTGTATGTAAAACAAAATGAGCGCGTCTCACCGTCAAGCCTAACAGCTTGGTGAGAACAAAAAAAAATGTAAACAATGTTGTTATTATTACTAAGAAATAAATTAAAAAAAATGTATAGAAAAAAGTGACGGAAAGCATGAAAATGCTAACGTAAGTTTCCTCGCAGAAAACTTAAAAATTTACAGTATAAAAATAACTCTATACTTTGAATCGATTAAAACTTGATATTCTAAAAAGATCTAATGCGCATTACTAAAAAATTTAGTAAAAATATAATTTTATTTGCTTTAAACTATATTAGATTTCCTCCGTTGCAACTGATCGCACACCCTCAGTGTTTTCCATCACATTGAACTATGACTACTATATCAAATGTATAGAAAAAAGTGACGGAAAGTATGAAAATGCTAACGTAAGTTTCTTCTGTTCTTAAAGTTGCTACAGAATAGAAATAAATAGTAAATCAGTAAATCTATCAGTAAATGTCTGATAAAAAATATATATTTTTTTATCTATTGTTTCAGTATCTAATTTTCAAAAAAGCTAAAGAAATTTGAATAAAATTTGGCACACTTTGTATGGCATCCTTTATAGATGAATTAGTAATTTTACTTATATTACATATTTGGAAGAAAAAAATTAAGGCCACATTAAAGCAAATGTTTTTCTCTTTGGCAATAACATTAAATAATATACTTTACAAAAATGATAGCATTGGTACATAACAATTTCGCAAGTAAAACTGTTACGATGATAAAGAGCTGATGTTTGTACCCAGACGTAACCAAATGATATGGACTGTGTATAATCTTAGTCGGAATAAGCAAATAAAAACAATATCTTTTTTTTATTTTGACCAAAATTTATACACATTTCCACATTTCCACCTTTCATTTTAATAAATATATAATGAATCATTATTAACATTAAAATATATCCGTTTAAGTATACCATTCTTGAAAATCCGTCCCGCTTCTTGTGGAGTGAAATGCAGACCAATAGTTTATGTGCCATATATCAAGTAGGTAGTTATGTTTAAACTGCATCAATATGCAACAATTTATATTAGTCTACGATAAACTAAGTGACGAAAATTTACAGCTATTTTACATTTTTTACATTTTTACACATTTATATTTTTACAATTACGCATTTTTACATTTATATTTTTTATATTTTTACAATTAAAAGTATTTACTTAATATTCTAAAATTAATATTTTTATTATTATTTATATTTAAAAATGTAGAGTTATCTATACTAATATAATATAATATAATACAATAATACTATAAAGAGGTAAAGTTTGTGTGTTTGTAAATTGTAATGAGTAATCTTGGGATCTACTGAACTATTTTAAACATTCTTTCACCAATAGAAAGCCACATTATTGCTTAGTGTCATAGACTACACATAAAAAAGGAACAAAAAAATAAAGATGCTTATTTTTGAGATCTAGAGAAAGCTTGAAAATGCCTACAAAAAAGTCAACCACAGCATATGACTAACTTTTATATTTAAGTTACAAAAAGAAGTTTTTTAAATATTAGTATAGATAATTTAATTTTAATATTAATAAAATAATTTAAATCATTAGGTCATATTTTTTAGTCATGTACCTATTACCAAAAATTATGAATCTATGAAAATTGATACTACATCGTCTTAAGTGTGAAGATTAAAGCAGCCGACGGCGCGCGATGACTTCGGGTTTAATTCGGTTTGTGTTCGTGATCTCTTCGGGAGAAGGGGGTGTGGCCTTTTACATCAAAGAGGTAGGAAGTCGCGCGGTCGGCTCCTCACGCAGCGGACGTCTCCGAAAGTGAATTTTTCGAAACATAATAAGCACACTTTCGACATTTTTTAAATAAAAACTACTACCTATGTCTATCTTATTAATTCATTAAAAATTAGAAGTCTTTATTTTCTGTACATTTTGAAAAAATAATTTATTTTCAGAACTGTTTCCTGTTTATAATTTTCATTTAATTTAGGTTATAGGTATTTAGTTTGTTTCGTGTAGATATTAATTTAGATTTTGAGTAGGTATTTAAAATTAAAAGTTTTTACTTTCTGTACATTAAAAAAATCTTTTCAGTACTGTTTTCTGTTTATAGTTTTCATTGAAATTAGGCTATAGGTGTTTAGTTTGTTTCATGTAGATATTAATTTAGATTTTGAGTAGGTATTTAAAATTAAAAGTTTTTACTTTCTGTACATTAAAAAAATCTTTTCAGTACTGTTTTCTGTTTATAGTTTTCATTGAAATTAGGCTATAGGTGTTTAGTTTGTTTCATGTAGATATTAATTTAGATTTTGAGTAGGTATTTAAAATTAAAAGTTTTTACTTTCTGTACATTAAAAAAATCTTTTCAGTACTGTTTTCTGTTTATAGTTTTCATTGAAATTAGGCTATAGGTGTTTAGTTTGTTTCATGTAGATATTAATTTAGATTTTGAGTAGGTATTTAAAATTAAAAGTTTTTACTTTCTGTACATTAAAAAAATCTTTTCAGAACTGTTTTCTATTTATAGTTTTCATTGAAATTAGGCTATAGGTGTTTAGTTTGTTTCATGTAGATATTAATTTAGATTTTGAGTAGGTATTTAAAATTAAAAGTTTTTACTTTCTGTACATTAAAAAAATCTTTTCAGTACTGTTTTCTGTTTATAGTTTTCATTGAAATTAGGCTATAGGTGTTTAGTTTGTTTCATGTAGATATTAATTTAGATTTTGAGTAGGTATTTAAAATTAAAAGTTTTTACTTTCTGTACATTAAAAAAATCTTTTCAGTACTGTTTTCTATTTATAGTTTTCATTGAAATTAGGCTATAGGTGTTTAGTTTGTTTCATGTAGATATTAATTTAGATTTTGAGTAGGTATTTAAAATTAAAAGTTTTTACTTTCTGTACATTAAAAAAATCTTTTCAGTACTGTTTTCTGTTTATAGTTTTCATTGAAATTAGGCTATAGGTGTTTAGTTTGTTTCATGTAGATATTAATTTAGATTTTGAGTAGGTATTTAAAATTAAAAGTTTTTACTTTCTGTACATTAAAAAATCTTTTCAGTACTGTTTTCTGTTTATAGTTTTCATTGAAATTAGGCTATAGGTGTTTAGTTTGTTTCATGTTGAATTACTTTAGATTTTTGAGTAGGTATTAAAAATTAAAAGTTTTTACTTTCTGTACATTAAAAAATCTTTTTCAGTACTGTTTTCTGTTTATTAGTTTTCTTGAAATAGGCTAATGTGTTTAGTGTTGTTTCATGTAGATATTAATTTAGATTTTGAGTAGGTAGTTAAAGATTAAAAGTTTTTACTTTCTGTACCTTAAAAAAATCTTTCATTACGGGTTTCTGGTTTTATAGTGTTTTCATTGAAATTAGCTATAGGTGTGTAGTTTGTTTCATTAGATATTTAATTAGATTTTGGTAGGTATTTAAAATTAAAAAGTTTACTCGGTACATTAAAAAAATCTTTTCAGTACTGTTTTCTCTGTTTATTAGTTTCATTGAAATTAGGCTCTAGGTGTTTAGTTTGTTTCATGGTAGATATTATTTAGATTTTGAGTAGGTATTAAAATTACAAAAGTTTTACTTTCTGTACCGTACAAAATCTTTTCAGTACTGTTTTCTGTTGTATTAGTTTTCATTGAAATAGGCTATAGGTGTGTAGTTTGTTTCATGTAATATTAATTTAGATTTTGATTAGTATTTAAAATTAAAAGTTTTTAACTTTCTGTCACATTAAAAAAAACTTTTCAGTACTGTTTTTCTGTTTATAGTTTTCCTTGAAATTGATTCTATGTTTTTAGTTTTTCCTGTATATAGTAATTTAGATTTTGAGTAGTATTTAACATTAAAGTTTTTACGTTCTGTACATGTAAAAACATCTTTGTGCAGTACTGTGTTTCTGTTTATGTTTCCTTGAATTAGGCTTAGGTGTTTAGTTGTTTTTCATGTAGATCTTAATTAATTTTTGAGTTGTATTTAAAATTAAGAAAGTTTTTACTTCTGTACATTAAAAAATCTTTCAGTACTGTTGTTCTTGTTTATAGAAGTTTTCAATTGACATTAGGGTAGTAGGTGTTTAGTTTGTTTTCATGTATAATATTAATTTAGATTTTTGAAGTAGGTATTAAATTCTAAAAGTTTTTTACTTTCTGTACATTACAAAAAAATCTTTTCAGTACTGTTTTTCTGTTTATAGTTTTCATTGAAATTAGGCTAAAGGTGTTTTAGTTTTGTTTCATGTAGATATTATTTCAGATTTTGAGTAGTTATTTAACATTAAAAGTTTTTTACTTCTGTACATTACAACAATCTTTTCAGTACTTTTTCCTGTTTATAGTTTCCTTGCCAAGTAGCTATAGGTGTTTCGTTTGTTGTTCATGTAGATATTAAGTTAGATTTGAGTAGTATTTAACATTAAAAGTTTTTACTTTCGGTACATAAAAAATCTTTTCATACTGTTTTTCTGTTTATAGTTTTCATTGAATTACTATAGGTGTTTAGTTTGTTTATTTAATATTAATTTAGATTTTGAGTCGGTATTAAAATTAAAAGTTTTCCTTTCTGTACATAAAAAACTCTTTTCGTCTGTTTTTCTGTTTAGATTTTTCCATTGAAATTAGTCTATAGGTGTTTAACGTTTGTTTCATGTAAGATATTCATTTAGATTTTGAGTAGTTTATGTAAAATTAAAAGTTTTTACTTCTGTACATTACAATAAAAATCTTTTCGTACTGTTTTTTCTGTTTATGTTGCCATTGAAATTAGGGCTTAGGGTTTAGTTTGTTTCATGTAGATATTATTAGATTTTGATCTAGGTATGTAAAACTTAAAAGTCTGTATACTTTCCCTGTATACCTTAAAAAATCTTTTCAGTATGTTTTCCTGTTTATAGTTTTCAGTTAAATTAGGCTTAGGTGTTTAGTTTTTGTTTCAATGTAGATATTAATTTAGATTTGCTAGTATTTTAAAATTAAAAGTTTTTAACTTTCTGTACATTACAAAATTTTTCAGTAACGTTTTCCTGTTTATATTTTCATTGAAATTAGGCTATAGTGTTTAGTTTGTTTACATGTAGATATTAGTTGATTTTGAGTAGTTATTTAAAATTTAAAGTTTTAACGTGTCTGTAGCATTAAAAAAAGCTTTTCAGTACTGGTTTCTGTTTAAGTTTTCATTGAAAGTAGGCATAGGTGTTTTAGTTTGTTTCATGTAGATATTATTAAATTTTGAGTAGGTATTTAAATAAAATAAAAGTTTTACTTTCTTCTAAAAAATCTTTTCAGTACGGTTTCCTGTTTATAGTTTCATTGAAATGATGGCTATAGGTGTTAGTTGTGTTTCATGTAGTATAATTTAGATTTTGAGTAGGTATTTGAAAATTAAAAGTTTTTACTTTCTGTACATTAAAAAAATCTTTTCAGTACTGTTTCTGTTTATAGTTTTTCATAGAATTAGGCTATCAGGTGTTTAGTTTGTTTCATGTATATCTTATTAGATGTTGGAGTAGGTATTTAAAATTAAAAGTTTTTACTTTCTGTACATTAAAAAATCTTTTCAGTACTGTTTTCTGTTTATAGTTTTCATTGAAATTAGGCTATAGGTGTTTAGTTTGTTTCATGTAGATATTAATTTAGATTTTGAGTAGGTATTTAAAATTAAAAGTTTTTACTTTCTGTACATTAAAAAAATCTTTTCAGTACTGTTTTCTGTTTATAGTTTTCATTGAAATTAGGCTATAGGTGTTTAGTTTGTTTCATGTAGATATTAATTTAGATTTTGAGTAGGTATTTAAAATTAAAAGTTTTTACTTTCTGTACATTAAAAAAATCTTTTCAGTACTGTTTTCTGTTTATAGTTTTCATTGATTTTAGGTTATAGGTATTTAGTTTTCTTTCATGTAGATATTAATTTAGATTTTGAGTAGGTATTTAAAATTAAAAGTTTTTACTTTCTGTACATTAAAAAAATCTTTTCAGTACTGTTTTCTGTTTATAGTTTTCATTGATTTTAGGTTATAGGTATTTAGTTTTCTTTCATGTAGATATTAATTTAGGTTACAGACCTTTAGTTTTTTTACATTTAATTTGTTTAACTATTTAGAAGAACCGTTCCTTTTTTTCAATGATTTTTTGAAAACATAACTGTCAATATGCCTAAAAGAAAATCTCAACTGTCTAGATATACATCCCAGACACGAGTGGCTACAGTATGTAGACTTCCTCTGAGCATGAACAGCGCCTTGAGAATGAGACAGAATACAGATCGCGAGCGCGTGCTAGGGAGATCAGCGCTGAGAGATGTCAGCGACTGGCTAATCTTAGACAGAATATTTCAGAAATACGTCATAGGGAATCCAGTATCGAGCATTCTCAGAGGCTTGCCAGACAACGAGCAATTGCTTCTGAAAGTCGTGCTAGGGAGACCAGCGCTGAAAGATCTCAGCGACTTGCTAAGAATAGACATAATGACATCGTTCGGTGCTAAAGAAATTCATGAAGGAAATTTTATGCCTACTTTTAAGGTAGAAGGCCAGGTTTATCATTTAATTGATAGTCTTCTTCATTCAACAGGCCAAATTTCGATTTTTTGTCAGATATATTTTATTTCCGATGCGGACCAACTTTCTATGCGATCAAACATGAAGGGTTCATGTTTGATCGCATAGATGTAGATCTTTCAGTCCTTATTACATATCCGATGTGAAGAATGGGCGTGTATTGCAGTCAGCTGTGTGTGAACATACAATGAATAAGTCCAACCACTACATCAGGTTTGATAAGCCACATATCCTCGCTAGGGAAAGTAGATATGTTCCTAGAATGATCCGCGAGGCTATTGAAATTCAAAAACATCCAAATTTCAATAGAGAAGATGGTTGGAAACTATCTACCACCTGGGACCCACTTATTAAAAATTTAAAGTCCCAAATCCACCACACCAGAGACAAAGATACAGTGAGCTCATTCTGCAAGAATCCAGGGCAGTACGCGAGGCAATTGAGAAATCGATGGCGGTAGTTTGATATAATTAATTTTTTGTATCAACTGACAGACTAATGCCACCTCAGTCTACCTGTGACCACGGACTACTGTAAAGTGTTCGAAACGTCAGGTGTCCAAAAATGTATTTT
Organism: Dryadula phaetusa; assembly: GCA_032432895.1. Lineage (NCBI taxonomy): Eukaryota > Metazoa > Arthropoda > Insecta > Lepidoptera > Nymphalidae > Dryadula > Dryadula phaetusa. Next base: position 20,884 of record JAOYRS010000038.1, read on the forward strand.
CGAATACCAAAATATACGCGATTAATCCGGTTAAATAGTTTCATTTAAAATGTATAAAAATCGCGAAAATCAAAGATCTTATTAAAATCTTTAAGTAGTAAAAATTTGTAAAAATCTCTCTACAGAGATGCTAACAACATAAATAAGTTGTAACAAAACGAATAAGAATTTCGACGCAGCTGGTAGTAGAACGCATGGCTTAGCGGTCAGAGCGCTTGGACGGTATCCAAGAGGCGCGGGTTCGAATCCCGCTGCGTTCAAATTTTTATACGTTTTTCAAAAATGTTTTCTAATACTATCTTTATCGATATATTTCTAAATAAAATGGCTGATATGGTTGTTATTCAAATTATTATCTATTTTTAATATTATAAGATGACTCTATGTCTTACGTAACTTAGATCCGCAAACGACGAACACACTTATGTGGTAATCTTTCTAAACATACATACGAGTGCAAACCTTTACTAACGCTTACAATACATTCTGCTTCATTATGTACAGCTATAGTAGTTCCCAGTATGAAAAGGGCCTTAAAAATATCTCTACATTTTTAAATTCGATTATCTTTTTAAATGAATAAAATCTAATCTTACTCTTACGAAAAATATGTACAAAATTAATACAGTTGTTTAACATTTGACATTTGTGTTGTTTTGTGTTCAGTAATGTTTGTTATTTAATCATAAGCTAGTTCACGTTACCTCAACGTTTGGAAATTGTCCAAAGTTTCTATCAAAATTCGAGAAGTATTGTCTCTACTCAAAGAGCATTTCGTGCTAAATATGGTCGTCATGGTGCACCGTGTGAGCTCGCTATACGTCGCATAATCCAAAAACTGGAAAGTGAATATTCTTTGCACGATAGTAGACCACCAACACGACAACGGACAGGCCGTAGTGAAGAAAATATTGCCGCCGTAATAGCCAGTGTCGAAGAAAATCAAAATGTTTCCGTTTCACGACGTGCACAAGAATTGGGCTTATCCAGAATGACAACCTGGCGAATTTTACGTATGGATCTTGGCCTACATCCATACAAGATTATGTTGGCACAAGAACTGAAGCTAGCAGACCATCGATTAAGTTGTGAATTTGCTGATTGGGCGCTTGAAATGATGGAAACGGACACCGAATTTCATAGGAAAATCATCTTTTCAGATGAGGCTCACTTTTGGCTCAATGGTTATGTGAACAAACAGAATTGTCGTTACTGGAGCGAGTTAAATCCAAGAGTGGTTCATGAAACACCATTACATCCTGAAAAATTCACTGTTTGGTGCGGATTATGGTACGGTGGAATCATTAGCCCGTACTTTTTCAAAAACGACGAAGGCCGTACTGTTACTGTCAATGGCGACCGTTATCGTGACATGTTAAACGATTTTTTTTCCTGAAGTGTATGAAATCGATGCGGACGACATTTATATTCAACAAGATGGTGCAACACGCCACACTGCAACCGTCACAATGCATTTATTGCGTGATGAGTTTGGTGAGTCGGTTATTTCTCGCAACGGTCCTCACAATTGGCCATAAAGATCATGCGATTTAACACCCTTGGACTATTTTTAGTGGGGGTATGTTAAATCTCAAGTATATGCCAATCAGCCAGCTACGATTCAAGACCTTGAATGCAACATTCGACCGACTATAGCGGCCATACCAACCGAAATGCTGTACCGAGTCATCGAAAATTGGACCAATCGTATTTACCAGTGCAAAAAAAGTCGTGGCGGTCATTTGAACAATATTTTATTTAAATCATAAATAGCATAAAATTTCCTATCAAATAAGGTTATTGAACACGAAATTCAAACATATATTACATGTTTTATTTCAATTTCAAAACATATTGTTCTTATTGGGAAACCCCATATATCGGTGCGACATCCCAGTGTATAAATTTTAAAAAATGTAAACTTCTAAAGAAAAGTACCAAAAGTAATTAATTACGTGCGAAATATAATTTTGTACATAGAATTTATCATCAGAAAGAATAATCGGGAACATAATACAAGTAACAGAATAAATCTGGAATCGGTTTTTGTCACTTGCTCCCGTTCAATGATCGTGTTGGCGGGAAGCTTTGTCCAAACGATGAGCGTTGCTATGACAACAAAAATCATTTGAATCGGAATATCTCGTTGTTAATCAGGAACTGACTAATTAGTTGTAGATTTTAGTAGCAGCGGATAAAAAGAAAGTTCTTACTAACCTCGAAACACCCGGAAAGGATTACCTGAAAAATATCATATTGTGAAATCCATTCTTTATATAAAATAATAATAAAATATATAAAGTAGAATAATTAAACTCATTATTTATAAATTAATTAATCTCACCTTATAATGACAAGGGATAATTGCAATATAAATGCTGCGCCACATCACCTCTGCTTTCCTCCTCATAGTGGTACTTTAAAAGCCTTTTTTATATTTTAACAAATTTGTGGGGTTCAATTTATAATGATATCTGTAAAAATAAATTTAAGAGCATAAAATTTAATATTTAACATTATAAAGAAATATTAACTTACGTTTTTCGAGTATCCAGAGTCACCCAACACAATTTCGCTAACAAAAATGTTATTTTATATTTATTATAATATTTTACAGCATTTCTTCATATTAAAATTATTAATATTAGTTAAATGAATTCTAAAGCACCTATATACAGCTATTTACAACACATAAGAATACTTTACTATTACATAGTCACAGGCTTTGGCAATTTAATTTTAGACACTGCTTTCACCGTTAGACTAGCGAGATGTGATCGGTTTCAGGTCCAGGTTGCGACTGCAACGTCGACTGAGGTGATCTGAGGCCCGGGAGTGGATCGGAGGGCGGGTCCCTCCCAGTACAACAGATTTCACGCCCCCAAGGGGATGGGGGTAAATTTCGCGCGCTCTTCGGGAGAAATCTCCTTTTTCCCAGAATCTAGAATTAAAACTCGCTTTTAATATTCTGCTTTTGTAACAATTTCAATTTCAAAACGTTTATGTTTATTTGTTTTTTGATTGGATAGTTTGTTTTTAGCTAGACATAGACATCAGGTTTTTACATCTATTTATGTAGTTTGACGAATATTTTATGAAATGTTAAGGATCTATTAAAAGGATTTAGGGAAAATAATTATTACATCATAGTATAATTTTAATTTATTATTTAATTATAAGCAAATTATTTAGCCACTATAATTCTCTGCTTGAAAAAATAAAACAGCTATACAATATTTCCTATAATCTCATTACATACAGCTTTTTATAAAAATGTTTTTTAATCTAACTAGAATTATTGACATAATGAAATTAAGTTTATGGTAATTAGACTTCAATTAATTTTCTATACAAACTTTGTTTTTACATTTATTTGTGTTATTTTTTACGCTTTTATCCCGCATAGCAGGGTAGACAGAAAGTACCTAGTGTCAAAACGCTCCATTCCTCGTTTTCCCGAGAATTCGAGACATTGCGTGTTGAGTAATGTAATTCACTTTGTATTACTAGAGTGACGATGTGAAAATAATTTTAGATATCACACTCCACTGTGTGAATCAAACCCACAAACGGTCGCTATTATAATCAGACCCTGTCACATTGCGCCACGACTGGCTTCATTATTTGTGTTATAAAATAGAGTAATAACTTAATTATTAACATTTTAATACTTTTTGTTGTTTTAACGTCGAATCAATAATTTTTATCCTTTAGAAATATCGCTAAAGTGTGTTGATTTCAGAAGATAATTCTGAATATCGTCAGAAGGAAGACTTTATTTAGAAGAAGGAAGGTTTTATTTACGACTTGTACATAACGGAAATAATTTATTATAAAATAATTTATTATAAATAAATTTATTAATTTTACTTTTTAAAAAAGTTGTTAATATTTAAGTATTTAAACGATGTTTTACTTAAAATTAATAGAGCATTTTATTTGAAGTATTTTATTTTTATTTTAGCTTTATAAAAATAAAATATTTATTTTTTTCTTGTGAGATCTGATGTTCTAAAATAATAATATCACAATGTCTTTAAATGATTGTTTAATAATTACATTTAAAAAATAATAATATTCTTTTTGTAATAAAAATATTTTTAAATAATAATTTGAATAAGTTTTTTTACCATTTTAAAGTGTTATTCCACAATTAGGATTAGAAATTTTTAAAACCTTTTTAAATAAAGTGGTAATTAAACAATAAATAAAGATAAAGTAATTTCTCGTACAATTAAGTAAGTTCTCTTAATATTTTTTGCTATAAAAAAATAATTATACACAAAACCAATTTGTATATCTTAGTTACAATTGTGCTTAGTTCAATTTATAAGGTTTCATCTAAAGCTTTTCTCTATTTCAACAGGTAAATTGCGACGGGGAAAGTTCTTTATCAAATAAAACTATTTTAAGCCATAAAGATCTCATAAAATCTCTTCTAAAAATAGTTTTTGATTTTATTATCTAAGTGTATAGTTTAAGTTATCACATTAAGTAGTTTAATTCAATAGGTTATACATGATTTTTTTGTTTATAGTTGCTGTTAGTCTAAACTATATGAATATAAGTTAGAAAGAATATAAGTTATATGAAATGTTTGAAACAAAAATAATTAAACCAATGAAATAGAAATTAAAAGGAAACACAGAAAGAGATTTTCCAAAAACCTTTTCCCTTTTCCATTTTCCAAGTCTTCCTAGTCATTATCAGATTCGTACTATCAAAATATTGTTTTAACATTGAAACCAGACATGAACGTAAATTATGAAGCGCAAGTTGGACCTCAAGAAGTAGGTCAAAATAGCGTTGCAAAGTTAGTCTGATTATTGATGAAAACTAAAGAATAATTATTGAACAATTTTAGATGAAACTTATATACCAGGATTTTTTACTTCTAGATTTCTATACAGTTCTACAATTTATGAAGAAATTGTATATTTCGGCCATTATATAACGATAAATATAATCCTGCAATCTGAGATCTATCTTGGAGTTTGCTACTTGAACTGATCGTGTAAAATAAGATAATATATATATATATATATATATATATATATATATATATATATATATATATATATATATATATATTGGAATTGTATATATTAAATATATCTAAACAAGAGTCCAACACAGCACATATGCATATGCACTATGATGTATTAAGTATATATGAATGAACAATTAAGTAATTAATATTTTTTCCGTAACTTCATATGACATACCAAGGAGCCATTTAGTAAGTGCTGTCTTTGTTTTCATTTCTGTTTGACTATAAAATCGTGATTTTGTATTTAATTTATTATTTAGGAAGCTACAGAGATAACAATAAAATTAATGAGAAAATTTGATTCCAAGATTTATAGAGGTCGTTTGTAGGATATAGGATAGGTATAAATGCACCGACTTTAAAGATCATTTGGGGTTTATAAGATCCTCCCCATGATGTAATACAGTAGCTAATAACCGATTGAGAGATGGAAAAATAAACTCTTCTAATTATATCACGATCAGCAACATTGCGTAAATTTTTGAAGATGACTATTAATTTAAGCAATCTCATTGCAAGCCTATTAATGTGCGTTTCAAAACTTAAATGTTTGTCAGTGTAAACTCCCAAATACTTCATTACTTCAGCTCCTTGGAGAGGGCTACAAGAACAATGGGACTGAAGTGAGAGGTTACACGAGTGAGCGAATAGGTGAAGGTTTGACGGAAAGGAAACTTGATAAATAGAGAAGGTTAAATATTTGGTTTTGTCAATGTTCAATGTAAGAAGATGATTAGTAAGCCAATATGTTACTTTGTTGATTCCCTCTTGAGCGTGGGAGAAGACTTCCGCCCATGAATTACCTTTGAAAACAAGTGCTGTATCATCCGCAAACGTTATAATTTTTCCATTGGTCATAGAAATCTGACAACGATCTTTAATATAAGTAATAAAAAGGGTTGGGTCAATCACACTGCCTTGTGGAACTCCATATATGATAGGAAGAGGTTAACTTATCCACTCACCTATTATGACCTTCTGCGATCGTGCACTTATAAAAGATTTAAAAAATTCTGGTGGTATTCCTCTGATTCCCAAGCATTCAAGTTTGGTCAATAGGGTCGGAACAGATACTGTGTGAAATGCTTTAGCTAAGTCTAGAAATATTGCGATACTTTTTTTTCTTGGTTATCTAATCCTTTTTATAAAGTCCGTTAATGCATGTAATGCATCTGAATTGGATCTTTTTGTCCAAAACTTGAAATGGTTTGCTGATAAGAGTTCTGATGACTCCAAACAATTCATTGGTATATTATTTATTAGTTTTTCAAACAGCTTAAATAGTGAAGGTAAGATTGATATTGGCCTATAGTTAACAACATGACTAACATCACCATTTTTATAAATTATAAAATTAGAGCAGTTTCGAATGCTGTGAGAAATACTCCTGAAGATAAAGGAAGGTTGCCCAAGTACGTTAAAGGAGGAATAAGAATGTTTTTATTCTTTTTGATTAATTTGCTTGGTATTTTGTCAAATTCCACCGCATAATCCAATTTTAGGTATAATATAATTTTGTTTATTTCCATCTCGTCAGTGGGAAAAAGTACAAATGAGTACGTGATTTATACATGGGAAAGGTCTGAGTCTTTCAGCTAAAGTTTTACCAACGTTAGCAAAATAATAATTTATTGTACAAGTTAATTATATGCTTATAAATTCTTACTTGACATTTTTTTCATTCATTCACGGCTAATCTGCTGACCCGTTTGTGATACATAATAATAAATAGACCTAGTTATTCTCATAAATATGCTTCAAGAGAATTTGAACCCATTATTACTAATAATATTTAATTATATCCATTTAATAATACAAATTTATTGTGCGATTACACAACAAATATAAATTAAAATACAAGTATGAGATCTAACGCCCCTCGTAGCCTACTGGCATAATACTCCCCTTCTGCCGCGATACCAATAAACTCTGCGTAGCGGTCATTTTGCTACCTCATAGTATTTTGTAATGTACCTGAGACTATTAGGTTTATTTTGGAGTCATATTTTTAATACTGTAATATGTGATTATCTTAATATATTAATATATAGTAACATTTGCTTTTTATTGCCATTAACAAGACTTCTCTGAATAGACTTCTTACACTCAAAAATTACTTTTGTATCAACAAGTGGTTCAGTGCTACGAAATCGTCTACAAAACCGTAGAACTGTCAACAGGAAAAATTGTACTTTTACAAAAATGTATGAAGTGATTTTGTATTTCATTTCTGTCGAATTTAACCTCGCGAAAGTGGTACATCTTTGACTGTATTTGCAATAGTTGGTAGTTGAATTACCCTTTGAAATTATAGAATATTATTTTAACTTAATTATCAAACGTTATTTTGTTTGCTTAACAAGAAGTGTGCGTATATGGTATGTATACCAGTGTGTGATAAATAATGTATGCAAGTGCATTTATTTATTGGAATATGAATTTATAAAATTTGCTCTAAAATAGCTTTACGCATATCCCGCCTAGCAGGGTAGTCACAGGCAACCTAGTCTAGTGACAAGACACTTTGTTGATATATTACATGCTGAATGGTGAACTTAACACCACGGTTTCTCTTACTAAAGCAGAGAATTAAAATAAATTTTAAATATAATTATTTCCCAGAGATTCCCTGAGGTTCGATTCCCAATCGAACCCATGGTCAATTGTGCTTAGAGTCTTACATTGTCCCACTGTGTTACGATAAATATAATTTTGAAATATATTAATTTACTCGCTAAGTATTCAATTAAAATCGCTAAATTGTTTAAAAATTGACCAACATTTTTTTATTAAATTCAATCATTCAATAAAATTGTAGGTAATACATAACAAGAAATGGAATTAAAAATATGTGAAACATATTAAATTACTGTCTCTTTAATCTGGTTACCGTGAAAATTTTATTATTATTTTTATAGATTCAGACACGTGACAAATGAGCACACTCATTTTCGCAATAGTGTTACAATTAACTATTACACAAATATAGGGGAAAAATGTATGTCTTTATGTCAGAAGCTTCATAAAAGAAATAAATTAGATTTCAAGTAGTGTAGGCATACCTTTATCACACCCCAAACGTCGCCTCCGTTTAAGTGTAATATGGTCAGTCCGTGTGTACATCATTATTATAGTATTATAATGAAATCATTAATTGTCTCCAGATTCCAATTAATATATACATATAGTTATTATACTGCAGCCTGTCATTAGTGTTTGTAAACCTATACGAGGGGTTGAAAGCTACTCGTCAGTATTATATTGCAGAATGGAAACGATATTTTTTAATTGTAGCTTTGCGATGATTTGGGTTTTGTCTTTACCAGAGCGAAGAAGTGAAAAATAATTTAAATATAATTACTTTCCCGAGTGGGGATCGAACCCACAACTGATCACGTTTACAGTCACCCGCTGTCCCAATGCGCCTCGACTGGCCTATTTAAAATGTTATTACTTTGTAATTTTTTATTTAAATTGGCATTTTTCAAGCTCGCAAGCAAGGCAATTGCAAGCTTTTTATTATAACACAGGGGAAATCTTCCAAAGATACCCATCCCGAGAATGGGCCAGGTTATGTGGGATTTCTACCCACTAAAACCCCTATGATTGCCGTCTTCGACACAATAGAATGACCCGGGAAATCAGTTAAACCGCATCCGTAGCCGTTCTCAAATGACTTGCTCACTAGGGAGCTCATATTGAGAGATTGTGCCCCCTACTGGTTTACACCTAAATATTTAACCTCTCTACACACCGTAACTAAGATGTACCTAAAAAAATCTTAGGCCCTCTGCCCTCTCCCGTTCTCGTCCAGCAGTTTCTTTCTGTTACATAACTGTTTTACAAAAGGTGACTAGAGCCATCCACGCTGACTCTCTGTTCAATATCTTTCTTATAAGTACAAGCAGAGAAAGATTTAGCCCGACTTTCTACACTAAGATTTCACGCTCAGCGTCCCTACAGAGGCACATTTTAAGAGTACGTTGAGCGGTATCAGAGACTCTATGACAGTGGTGACAAATTGCCGTCGCCTGGCTTCCGATCTTACACATAAAATCAGCGATGTCCAGTGATTATTTGTGAAGGTCGATATGTGATTCTACGCTTTCCTCCATCCAGGATTCAAACCTAGGGAGAATTGCATCTACAACACATTTGCGAGAAAGCGTTCTTCAAGAAGGCGAGTGCACAACGTCACGTAAGTGTTGTTTTGTTCTTCGCGTCTGATATTATCGATCTCATTCCTGGGTACACGTCCAGCTATCTGCCGGATCCGTTGATATGTCCTAGCATTCATTTGGTCCAAAATGTCCAACGACGGAAATACTGCAAGTAACGTTGCCGCTTCAAAAGATATCTTAAGGTATCCTCGCACCATTCTAATAGAAATTCTTCGCTGCAAGCTATAAAGTTTAGATCTGCAGTGGCGGATGGGTAATAGGTGAGACCAAACAGGAGCACCATACGGACCCATCGATCGGACAACCCCGGCATAGAGTTGACGAGCTTCGTCTGTAGGACCTCCAAGATTAGGTAATAGTCTGTGCATGACACCCACTACCTTGTTTATACGAGGGACTAGACGGTCGAAGTACTCTTCAAAGCCCCATTGACTATCCAAAGTAAGCCCCAGATATTTCATATATGGTCCAATGCCAAAGCGGAAATCACTCACGCGTAAATATGAATCAGGAGTATCCCGGCTTTTCGGTAAATTATGACAACCACATACCATAACCACAACGCCTCACTCTTATCAGCTGCAACACGTAGGCCTAACTCTTTAATTTTACCGATGATTATTTCAATACCATTTTCAGCAAGCTTCCTAGCTTCTTCAAAAGTCCCCAAAATGGGGTCCCCGTTGCTAGCACCAAAGTGTCATCTGCATAACAAATAACACTGACACCCCTGGGGCGATTGTCACGCAGGACGGCGTCGTACTGATTCTTGCAGTATTCCACAATGCATCTTTCTTTGAACTCGACACCCATTTATTTATTTATTTATTTATTTATTGGAAATAGTTACACCATCGACTTATCACTAACACATTTACTTAGCAGTAGATACAGGGTATTAAATCTAGGTGAATAAATCATTACAGGTGTAAACAACATTGACCTTAAGATAAGACTATACTAACCTAATTATATCTTTACTAAAATTTTTAAAAAAATTAAAAAATAAACTATAGATATTTAAACAAAACAAAAAATTAAATTTAAATACAACAACAAAAGTCTACAAAGGTGACACAATTTAATTTATCAATAAAATGGATTTAAGGTTTTACTATGAGATCTTTATTCTTTACAGAGCTTCACAAAAGTTGGCTTGTTTTGGGCAAAGATGTCGATATTGGTGTTAGAAAAATATTCATTATAAGAATTAATTATTCTGTTGAGAGGTGCATGTTTACCTAAATTTGTTTTAAAAGCTTTTACTGCGAAAGGTTTTACTGCGAATACTGGGTGTCTAGGAATTTTGCGGGGAACAACTAAATTGATTTGCTGAAGTAATTCAGATGACATTATTTTGCCATGGATCAGTTTGTGTAGAGTCAAAACATCGCTGATTTCACGGTGACTTTTAAGTGATATCATTTTAAAATGTTTTAGCCTATTGATGTAGGTAGCGCGATGAGGACAGCTAGTATCCTTGTATGCAAGAAAACGGGTAAAATTTTGTTGTATTCGCTCTAGTCTTTCGATATGAGTGTTATAAAATGGGTTCCAGATATTTGATGCGTACAAGAGAATTATAAATGCAGATCGTTCGACAAATCTCAACATTTTCCAAGCTTTTATATTATTTTGTCTAAATGACTAATATAATTTAAATTTCTATCGATAAGTACACCTAAGTCTCGAATTGAATTAACCTCTGATTTCTATCTTCTGATCGCCAGATATAGAATATTCAGATAATATTGGTTTTCTGCATCTTGTGAACTTTATATGAAGACATTTTTTAACATTTAATTTAGTTTTTATAGATCTGTAGATTTTAAGATCGTTGGAGAATATTAAACATTTGCTAAATTAAGATAAAAACTAAAAAAAGAACTGGATCTAAATGGGATCCTTGGTGTACCCCGGATGTGGGAACAAATGCAAAAGATGAATAGCCGTGAGTAATCACCCGTTGAGATCGCTTATTTAAGTAGGACACTAACCAATTCAGCAAATTACCATGGATTCCGTAATACATAAGCTTAGCTTGTAAGATTGTATGGCTAACTTTGTCTAATGCGCTCGTAAAATCCATGTAAATAGCATCAATTTGAGTCTTGCTATCAACGTTTTCAGACAGATCTATAACATAGTCTATCTATAATGTCGATCTATAAATTAGTCAATGATGATTTATTTTGCATAAAGCCATGTTGTTGTGTAGAAAGGATATTTTTGAAATATTTAGTTACAATTGGGCAAATGAGCTTTTCGAAAAGTTTTGGAATAACGCTTAAAATTGAAATAGGTCGATAGGTTTTGATATTGCGCTTATCGCCTTTTTTGTAAGTCGGAACAACATTGGCAGCTTTCTATATTGTAGGAAATTTGGCAAATTCGAGTGATTTTGAAAAAAGGATTCTTAAAGGAATTGTTAAGTACTTACTAGTCATTTTAATAAATAGTGGGGGAATTCCATCAGGACCAGGTCCTTTGCTAATATCAACGGATTTTAAGATTTTAGATATTTCACTTTCGGTTAAAGAAATTTTACTTAAGCAAAATTGGGGAAAACAATCTGCTGGATATGTTATACGACCTTGATCATGCGGGGAATAGACTGACGCAAACTGTGATGTAAAAAGATTACAAATATCTTTACCTGTATTTGCTGTCTTATTATCGAGAAACATTTCTCTAGGAAGATCTGAAGATTCACGTCGATGATCCTTTACAAAAGACCAAAATTTCTTAGGATTTTTAAGAACCGATTCTACTGTACTTAAGATATCCTTACGATAACACGAAACTGTCAAAGACCCACCCTATCATTGCTCAACTGAAGTTCTAATTTATCCCTAGGGTTTTTGTATAGTTTGTAACTTTTGAGAATTTTGTTGCGTTCAGCGATAAGTTTAATCAAATTACGCGTAAACAAGGAAGGATACTTTAAATTTCGAGGTTTTGTTTTTGGTACAGTAGATTGAATTATAATTTCCAGTAAGTCATAAAATTTTGCAACAGCCATATCGACATCTTTAATCGGGGATAGGTCCAATTCCCAATCAATTTGGCATAACTTAGCATTAACTAAAGTGTAGTCAGCCTTCTTAAAGTTATAAGACGCAAATTGTTTTTTAGTACTTAATAAGCGCTTCTTTAAATTTAAATCGATATCTAAAGCAGGATGATGTAAATCAATTTTACTTAGAGGCTTAATACTTTCCTCTATGGAAATATTTTCACAGGTACTTAAAAGTAAATCTAGGATTCTGTTATTGTGATTTTTTACATTATTAAATTGTGACAGGCTATTGAAGGACATAAAATCTACGAAATTAAGCACAAGATTACTACAAGGTGTCAGTGCGATAATATCAGAGGTATCTCGTTTCCAATCTATGAATGAACCCTAGGTTGAAATCCCTTAAAATTAAAACATCACCGGCGTGAGATTGTATGACATCACTAATGTTCTCTAACATCAAGTCCGTTGAAGCACTTGTCACTGGAAAAGGAAGATAACGTATATAAAATAAAATTTACCAACCATAAAATAAAAGATACCAACAAATCTTCCATAGAACTTTCAAAATGTTCAACACGTTTCTAGCAAATATTTTTAGAGACAGCGAATAGAACGCCTCCTTCAGTCTTTCCAGAAGATGAAGTAGATTAACGATCTCTTCGGTAAACATTGTATTTGTTGCTAAATAGTTCTTTATCGTGAACATTGTCATCCAACCAAGTCTTTGTTCCAATAATAATATCAAAACATAAAGTCATTGAAGATAGTCTTATTTCTTTTGTTTTAGTTTTAAGTCCTCTAAAGTCTTGGTAATAGACCTTGAATTTTAAAGAGATATGATTCAAAACATTTAATTTGTTTGCAGGAGATTGGTCATTTTTGCGTACATAAATGCGACCATTACGAATCCAAGTATATCGATATTCCTTATCCCGTGCAATTTTTGTAGTACGTGCGTGAAGTGCTTTAAAATGTGGCGACAAATGTTCGGAGACATATACTGGTGATTTCTTAGTACCGTAACCCAGGTGATTAGTGTTTGATTTTTTTATTAAACTTTGCTACGGCAGCTAATATGACGTCCCTATGTTTAGTAGTCGGTAACTTAACAATAACAGCTAGGGTTTAGGACTAAAGCCATCGTTTTCGTACTTGGGTACAGGATAAAATATCCGAATCTAGTAAGGGCACTGAGACTACAGAGCATAACTGTTCAATAACACAGTTTTAATTTTCAGATTTGTTCTCTGGTAAGCCAATAATCTCAATATTAGTTTCACGTGAGTGTTGTTCAATCAAGTTGAGTCTGTTAGAAAGATCGCTTACTTTACTATTAAGAGTAATATTCTTCTCTGATCTATCTGATTTTAAGCGATCGTATTTTGCGCTTAAAAAATCTAAGCAATTTTTAAGATCACTTAAAGTCGCTAATTCACTTTTTAAATATGCAAATTCTTTCATTATCGTGGATTCTAAGGTCATATAAAAAATTTATCAATAGATGCCTGAACTTCAGATCGTATGCTTGAAAGCAGTGTGTGTATGTTTGAATTTGGAGATTCATTAAGATCTGATTCGTCTTCGCCGTGAGAAGAAATATTACTGTCGCTATCGGTAGTTTGAGTAGTTTTTACACAAGATGGAGTGCCTCTTTTTTCTTTATTTTTACACTTAGAGCATTTCCATTTTTCCTTAGCATCCTTCTCCATAGAATTAAATCGCTGATGTGTTATATTGGCACAGTCAATATCGTACGCGTCCTTACATAAGAAGCAGTCAGATACTCTTTGTTTGTTAATCTTTTTAAGCAATTAGCGCACAGTTTTAATTTAGGTGGCATAATGATATTAACTTCTTGAGAAAACAAACAACAACAATGTATGTATACTTGCAATACTATGTGCTAATTTTGTCATTAATTAGTCAATTCAACCAACAACAATAGTTTCTATTTTCTTCATTTCATTACAATATCTACACGGCATTCAGACGGTGGACGAACACAAATCGGATAATAATATGAATGTTCTTATATTACCGATGAGCTGGTGCAGTTGATATGTCGCGGCCAGAAGGTCGTAAGCGCCATGCAGACAGCGTCGCTTACGCGTTTCTTACAACGACGCGATGAAATGATGATAAGTCCGTTAATTGTTTAACTTAAAATTTGTTTTTTTTTTGTTTTTAAAATATTAAACACTACAATAACTTGTAAACCACTACTTCACATTGATTACTGGATCGTTACACAAGTGTTGATCTACTTTATAACTCAAAGAAACAAGTATTAACTATTAAATTCAACTTTATCCAATTGGAGCAATTTCCAATTAAAAACGGTTAGTTATAGCTCAAGTCATATTACACGTGATGTGCGTTTCGTAACCGTACCCATTCTGGTCTATGTACGATATGTACCTGTCTCGCAAATAGTCCCCAACTATCGCTTACAGATAAAGAGGAACTTGGTGGTGAACTAGTGCCTCTCTGATTGTGTCCTACCTACCTAACTTTACGCAGAGGCTACATCGTAACCAATGAGGTTAACCCGAAGTGCGATTTGTAGTGTGTTATGTACAAGCATGTATGTAACGTATAAATTAGAACAACAAATACACAGTCGGTCAGTATCATTTGAGCATCCAACATGTTTTATTTCGATCTCCAATCTCAACCTTATATGGCGACCCTGCGGGTTCAGCCTCGCGGATCATATTCTTAGTCAATCTTTAAAATATATCATACCAAATTAATAATGTGTCAGTCTAAAGTGGAAAAAGAAGATATTTTCATAAATCAGAACGGAGCACAAAACACAGCGCCTGTTGAGGAAATTAAGTGGCATATATACTATCAGCATCGTTCTTTTATCAATATGCAGCATCGTTTTTTTGGCGTCCTTTACATTTTATATAGATTGTACAAGAGATGTCATGAAACGTGGATGCGTGAACAAATAAGCAGACATATTTTCCGGCGTTCCATGAACGAATCCAGAGCTCGACGTGGTGCTACGACTATTTGTGAAGAGTGCATCTATAGAAAAAATCAAATGGAAAACCAGGAATCTAAGGAAGTGAAGTAACTTCTTTATTAGTACATAAACATTTTCTTTTCATACATGTACAAGTGACTGTGCCTGACTGTGATTACCTAGTTATCAAAATGTGAAAGAGACTGGTTGTTCCGGAGATCACTTTGTATACATGATATTTTGAATTATACTCTATAGCATTATTGTACTAATCAATTATGTACTTTTAATGTGTAACTGGTAGGTACATATGTATTTGTAATGTAGTTTATTAAGGGTAAAAATTAATAGTAATGTATGAGGATTTACAAGAAATATATGATGAATTCTTTAATATAAGACCATATTTAGTAAAAATTGGACCAAGTAGAAGAAAAGGTGAAATAATTATAAGAAAGATTAAAGAGGCCGATAATATAGTTTCTAGATTTAATTTGACTCTAGAATATTTAAATAAATTGTCTGATAAATTTAAAGTTGACGAAAGTTTACGTATAGAAAGAATAAGTTCCGATTATTTCGAATTGTATGAAAAAATTATAGATTTGTGTAGTTCGTATTCAGTAGAAACAAACGAAACAATGGCTAAATTTGATCTTAAGATTGCTATGAATTTATTACCAGTCGCATCTGATGATGAGGTCAGCGTTAAACAGCTTATTGACAGTATAGAATATTACACGCTAGAACTCGATTTTGATTCCCAGAAAAAAATTAATTCATTTTGTACTTAAAAATCGTCTTTCACAAAATGCAAAATTAAAATTAGAAAGTATTTATGATAGTATCGATAGCTTAATTAAGGCTATAAGGTCAAATTTACTACCTAAAAAGTCAGCGCCCGCTATTCAGGCGAAGCTTAACAATTTTAAGCAAAATAACCTCTCAATTGAAGAGTATGGTAGGCAAATAACAAATATGTTTGTGGACTTAACGATTTCTCAGTCTGACGGAAATTAATCTGATTATAAAGTTTTAAAACCCAGAAATGAGGAACAAGCTATTAAAGTTTTTGCCGACGGACTTAGAAATCGTCGTATCGGAACTATTGTTACATCTAGAAACTACTCGTTCTTGAATGATGCGGTACAGGCCGCCCTGAACGAGGACTCCTCATCTGCTCAATCCGGAGATATTTTAACTATGCGCCATAATAATTACAAAAATTACAATCAATATTATAATTACAGAGGTCGTAGAAATTTTAATGTGTATGTGTGGACGAGGTATGAATTTTCATTACCAGGCACAAAATTCACCCAGAGGACGAAACGCGGGACAAGCGTCGCGACGAGGTAATTTCCAAAGGACTTCGAGACCACATAGCAATAGAGTAAGTCTTTTAATAATAATCATTATTATAACAGGAACCAAACGTCTGGTAAACCGCAAACCACGCATATTTTGACAAAATCGGATAATAAAAACCCTAATTTTGATAACCCTGATGAATTATTTCGTGACTAAAAATTTAATATTATCTTGCAATAATACTTATCATATAACAATAACTTCAATTAACAATTATTCATATAGCTTGTTACTCGACACTGGCGCTTCAATATCCGCCGTAAAGTATAAACAAATAATTGATCAAAACATTCCACTCCATAAAGAGAATCTCGTAGTCAGCGGTCTTGGTGGCAAAATCAACGCTATTGGATATGTTTATCTAGATCTTAAGATAGGGAATCAAATTCTCAGTCATCGATTCTATGTATTTGATACATTGCCTTGTAAGACTAGTGGCATACAGGGACAAGATTTTTTATTAAAAATGACGCGATATTGAACTTTAATACTTATACTTTAACATTATGGAACCTAGGTGTTAAGATGGATATTCCTATAAAGGTGGGTAATAACATGTTAAATATACCAGCGTGATCTGAGTCCATACATTTTATTTACACTAATATGACTGAAGAATGTGTTGTCAATGCATCTGAAATACAAAACGGAATTTTTATTGCTAGTACTCTTGTTAAACCTAGAGATGGACAAATACCTATACGTATCTTGAATACTACTGAACAAGATTTACAAATAAAATATGATGACTTTAAACCTGTTATTTTTTCGGCTAATGATTTTGATGTTTGTTCTTTTGAAAATTCTACTAAAACTTCAGGCAGTTCAGAAAGAGTAAGAACATTATTGTCTATTTTACAACTAGATCATTTAAATAAAGAGGAAAAAAGTAGTATCTTATCCATATGTGCTAAATATAACGATATTTTCTATATTCAAGGGGATAAATTAAATACAACTTCATTGTATAAGCATTCTATTACGTTAAAACCTAATACAGCACCAGCATACTCCAAGCCTTATCGACTTCCACATTCACAAAAGGGAGAAATTAATAAACAAATTAGTAATTTACTTGAAGAAGGTATTATAGAGCCATGCAATAGTGAATGGAGTAGTCCGGTCCTTTTGGTACCCAAACGCTCAGATGGAGAAAAGAAATGGCGATTAGTCATATATTACCAAAAACTCAATAACTGCATTGTAGAGGATAAGTTCTCTCTTCCAAATATAACTGAAATTCTAGACTCATTATCAGGGTGCATTTATTTTTCTCATCTAGATTTAAATCAAGGATTTTATAATGTAGAACTAGAAAAGTCCAGTAGACAGTACACCGCATTTTGTTCTGGTCAATATCAAATGACTAGAATGCCCATGGGACTCAAAACTAGCCCTAGTTCTTTTTGTCGCATGATGACCATGGCAGGACTCACATATGATAAATGTCTATGTTACCTCGACGATCTTATAATTATGGGGAGAAATTTAGAACCATAACAAACATTTAATTGAAGTCTTTGAAAGAATTCGTAAATTTAAGTTAAAATTAAATCCATTAAAGTGCGATTTTCTTAAAAAAACAGTTACTTTATTTAGGGCACATTGTGTCAAACGAAGGAGTTCTACCAGATCCAGAAAAAATTAGTATAATTAGCAATTATCCAGTTCCTCAAAATGTTGACGACACTCGGAGATTTGTAGCGTTAGCAAATTATTATAGAAAATTTATACCTAACTTTGCAGAAATATGCGTATCCTTTAAATTTATTATGTCGTAAAAATGTAAAATTTAACTGGAATAAAAATTGTCAAGAATCATTTGAAACTTTAAGAAAATGTATTATGTCCCCACCAGTTCTTCAATATCCCGATTTATCCGATAAAAATCAAATTATAGTTCAAACAGATGCGTCGGGTTACGCGATAGGAGCTATTTTATCTAATTCAGACGGTCGACCTGTTGCTTTTGCCAGTAGGACTCTTAACAAGGCTGAAAGACAATATCCAACAATAGAAAAAGAATTATTAGCAATTTTTTGGGCAGTAAAGCATTTTAGACCTTATTTGTAGGGCCGAACCTTTAAAATTATCACGGATCATAAGCCCCTTATTTACTTATTTAATACGAAAGATCCATCTAGTCGATTACTAAAATTTAGAAGAATCTGACTATATAATTGAATATGTGAAAGACAAAGAGAATGCAGCTGCAGATGCATTTAATGTGTACTTGTGTTGACGCGTGCTCAGAAGCGAAGAATGAACGATATGAATGGAATGGACACAAAATCTCAAACTGACATTAATGAAACCGACAACACTAGGCCTGATCAACCATGTGTGGTCGAAACTTATACTAAACCCAAAAATGCCGTAGAATTACGATTTATAGATAAACGTAATTTAAATATATTACGGAGAAAAAATAATATTTATTATGAGAACAATATTTTTTCATATAATAAAGCTCACTTTAATTTGTTTATAAACTCATCTTCTCAATCTCAAATTACGCGAGTATGTTTCTACGTATCGTTTGTAAAAAAATGTCGATCGACGAAATATGCGTATTAAAGAATAAAAGTAACAGTATATTTGTAGAGAAATTAGTGAGCGAGATTAAAAATAATAAAAAGTGGGAGGGCCCTCGCTTGTGTATTTTAAAAGACGTTGAGCGTATAGAAAATATTGACGATAGAAAAGTAATACTAAACGATTTTCATCTATTGCCCACGAGTGGCCACGCGGGCATTAGAAGAATGATAAATAATATTAAAAAATATTATTTTTGGCCAGGCATTGAAAAAGATGTGGCCAAGTTCGTGAATAAATGTCCTAAGTGCCAAAAAGAAATATACGATTACATTGAAAGAACCAATGACAATCACCTCTACTGCAAACACTGCGTTTGAAAAGGTGTTTTTAGACTTAGTAGGTCCACTCGATAGGGATAATGATAATTACACTTACATTCTCACGTTACAATGCGAATTGTCAAAATATGTATGCGCGATGCATCTGACGTCAAAATCATCAAACGAAGCAGCTCAAGCTTTTGTAACGGATTTTGTTCTAAGGTATGGAATCCCGAAAGAGATAGCAACAGACAGAGGTACGGAGTTCATGTCCGACACTTTTAAAGAGGTATGTAAACTTTTAAATATTTCTAAATTAAATTCCACAGCGTATCATCATCAAAGTATTGGCTCACTGGAAAATTCACATAAAAATTTAAATTCGTTTTTAAGAATTAATGTAGAACAAAAACCCGAAACGTGGAGTTATTGGCTGCCATTTTGGTGTTTTGCATATAATATGACTGTTCACATCTCTACCCAGTTTACGCCGTTCGAACTAGTTTTTGGAAAGAAATGTTGTTTACCTAGTAACCTTACAAAATCTGTAGAACCATTATATAATCATGACAATTATCCTCCAGAACTAAAATATAGGTTGCAAGCATCGCAAACAGAGGCGCGCAAGAATTTAATTAATAGTAAGCTTAGAAGAAAAGTAAAATATGATACTTATACAAATACTATAAAGTACAAGCCTAATGATAAAAAATACTCATTAAAAATGAAACTGGTAATAAATTATCAACCTTTATTCTGGACCTTACACTGTAATTAAAGATATTTCACGGAATGTAGAGATCGAAATAAATGGAAAATTAGACGTTATTCATAAGAATAGAACTAAGCCTTATTACGAATAGCATAAAAATAGAATTCTATGTAAGTTAATTAGCATTTAGAATTAGTGAATCATCTTGTTATTGTTGCACGATGAATGGAATATAATGGGATATGCACCCGATCATTTTATAGCCTAATGTGTTTTTGTTTTTTTTTTTCATTCTCCATTCACAGTGGTAAAATAATAATAATAATGCAATTGTAATCGTAAACCTGCAATAATTATACGTATATATAACATACGTAATTGTAATGTGAACAAATTAATATTTACATACATATAAGTTAACCATTTATATATGTAAAAAAAAATTGTACTATTCGTACTATTTTTTTTCCCCTCGATGGGAGGTGTAGTGTGTTATGTACAAGCATGTATGTAACGTATAAATTAGAACAACAAATACACAGTCGGTCAGTATCATTTGAGCATCCAACATGTTTTATTTCGATCTCCAATCTCAACCTTATATTGCTAGTTGAAAATTTTACAAGCTTAATTTAACGCACTTCCCAGTGTCCAGTAAAGTTGAAACTTTAGTTTTGATGACAATTTAATTATATGTAATAAGTGTTGTTTTGTACAATCCATCTTACATATATTTCAAATACAGCAAAGCATAAAAAAATAATGAAACATTTAGTAAATAAACGAAATTTTCATAGATTTTATGTCATCATGATACAGATATAGAGCTCATTCTACAAATTCATCTGCTCATTCTAAAATGATGCAAAAAAGTAAGTAAGTTAAAATAAAAAAAACATCATTTCAGCCCAGAGGCTGCATCCTCCGTGTAGGTACCATGAAAATATGCTTCATATTTTCGCCCAGTCCATCGCGTATTAGAGTAATTAAGTGAGTTGCCCCTCCGGGCAAATAATTCAATTTCGAAGGCACGCTGGTTAATTATTTAAACCAATAAAATACTCCAGCAGGTGGATGCGTCGAAAGCTTACAAAAAAACGGAGGTGCCGCCGCCAAATGCAATTAGTTAAACTTCCGCTGCATTTTTTCTATAAATATAAAATCGTACAAAATCAGCAAATACTTATATTCATTTTTTTGTAATGATTTATAGCAAATATTTTATTTTTTAAAGTCTTATTATTATTATTTCAAAATTTAACAATGTTACCGTAAGAATTTTATACAACCAGTGTCGAGGCATTTCGGTCTTCAGATTAGTGACATTGCGTGTTGAGTGACTGAACTTAACGCAGTGCTTTGTCTGACAAAATGGGGGAATTGGATGTAAATTAAAATCATTATTCCGAGTGTGAATAGAACCCACAGCCTTATAAATATTCCATATAATATAGCTTGTTAAAAACATATAACATTTTGATGACAGCAATATTCGAAACCCTGCGCTTCGGAAACCGTCCATACGCTCCGTTCAGAACTTTATACGTTTTTCAAAAGTCCTGATAAATATATTTATTTGCATGTAAAATCAAATTATAAATCGTAATAGATAGAAAGTATAGTACATTTATCAACGTACACAAAATGAAACTGATGTAAATTGGAAATTTCCAACTAAATTTGAAATTACATGCAATTCCCCAAAATTTAATTACGGCTTTATTAATATTGGAAATTAATAAACTATGTTTCGCGGTGGCCTTTTTGATTGAGCGCTATTTACGTTGCATTGTTTGACTGATCAGACTGACCGGTGCGGAGGCGACGTGCGGACAGACTGCAGGGGCAGGATGAATTAATTAAACAGACATTACACTACGCTTGTATAATTTCATGTTTGAATTAATTTTCATTTAGTTAAGCTTTAGGTTCTTTTGTCCTTTAAATGACATGCTCCTGTCAAAGGGGATTGCTACGGTATTAATTGTGTGTACTTAGGTATGCTATAACTGTTATTTCTATAACGTTTAAAGTCTAAAACCCACGTTAAATGATGTAGACAAAGACGTTGTGACACTGGCAAAGCTGAACGCAGCATGTTGTCTAGACTGAGGTAATTAAAATAATGTCAATATTCTAGAAACATTTTCTTAAGTGAATACCAAACATATTATAACGTATATCACGGTTACTAACAAAAAGTAAATATTAGCGAAAAAATAAAAGTATGACAATAAAAAGTAATAAGTATAAGTTACAGCTTCACGCCTTAACTTGCATAGCATGGTAGTCAGAGACAACCCGGTAATATGTATATGGTGTCAAGACACTCCGTTGATAGTTTATTCCCGAAATCAAGACATTGCGTGTGAAAGCAACGCCGCGCTATTTCTTACCAAAGAGGTGAAATAATCATTCTACCGATTGAGAATCTAGAACAAAAAAAACCGTTTACAGTCCGACGCTGTCGCACTATAGTTCGTATAAAGGTAAAATGCCGAAATGGTCAATATATATTTTTTATTTTTTTTTTATAATAAAAGAAATAATAAATAATATAACATAAAAAGAAACATAAAAGTCACTGACATATCTAAAATTTCTCAACTTGGCAACGTTCTTATTGCCGGTAGTAATCTGTATACAGCGTTCATTTTATCTCCCATACAGAAGAGAAATAAATATCGTGTTCACCTGTTCACAAACAACGTAAGGCTATAATGATAAATGCAACGGATTTTGATTACGGGCGCTACGGATGACAAGTGCCTTGGGAGGTAATATCGTGTATTGATTGAACGCCTGTCACGGACAAGCCTTTGATGTCGGGCTCCAGTATAAACAGTTACAGGCAGGTAAATAAATACTTGTAGGTACCAAATATATGAAATAGTCGGTTCGTGAAACACACGCTTTTAATTAATTATATTTTTGAACGGGAAAATTGTTTTTGACGCCTCTTTTTGTGTCGCCGTTTGTTATGTCACTTATATTGAGTGGTTTTAAGGTGTAACGAGTTGTTGTAATATGTAGCCTACTATACATACCTATAGCTTTTTGAGCGATGCCTTACCATCGGGAGGATTCATTACATTTTTTATTCTTTACCATTGTTATTTTTTACTATTAACGGGAGAGTTTATTTTTTCTTCTCTTTTTATCCATTTGAGAGGTTTTCTTTGTGTCAAATTTCAGCCTATAGTGATTTTATACTATGTAGATTATCTCTGTCTATGCTGCTATTAGTGATTTAAGGTGAAGCAAGAATATTTATTATATCATATATGCAATGTTAGCAGAATTTATTATAAACTTTTCATTTCAGTTTAATCAGACTCTAAGATATGGGTCAAATTTTTCTTGCAAGATATGACGAATACTTACTAATTGTAGCCACAATTGTAAAGCTATTTTTTAAAACATTATTAATGGAAGGAAGGTTTGTCTGAAAATTAAACATTCATCAGTCGGTCTCCAAACCACGCCTTACTATTATCATAAGCAAAAAACGATTGTTCTGAGACAATCAATAAGAATGAAAGGTTTCGTGAATAGTGGGGAGTGCATTTCTGGATACTTTACTTTGGCTGTAGGTACTATAGAAGTGTTAGTGGGTTGATAATTTTGATAGATCTATGTGTTTTTGTAACAAAGTTTCTACTGCTATTCCTATACTTAATAACTAAGCCGATTCTATACAATAGCTTAGTAGTACTTACTATGAAATTCAATTTTTAGATTCTTAAGAAATATTAAATGCCTTTGCTATATTTTATAATGTAGGTTGGATTTTGTCGCGTAGATGCCATTATATCGTAAATAGTTGATTTCGATGTGTGTTTTAAAATTCAAATTAAAGAGTACTAATGAAACCCTTATCAAAATTAATACTTTTTTGCTTTCGGTATTTAATATCGATAAACTTAATCTTTTTCGTAAAGTTATTACGTAAAGATAGACTACAATCGACGCGGCTACAGACTACTAAATTTATGTTTGTATATATATTAGGGCGATGTCGCGGGCGGGTTCTAGTATCTCCATTTTATCACTAGTTCATGTAATATAATATATTACACTTTATAATGGCTGTGAAAAGAGACTTCCTCTTTTTTTAGACGTTTTACTTTGATTTTCTTGTCCTTTTAACAGAGACCGTCTCATTTTAGCAACTCAAGCAACATTTTTTTTAGCTTTACGCTTTTATTTCGGATAGCAGGATAATAATAATTTGTATTTGTGTTTGTTTATACATATTCAGAAAGAACATATTAACAAATGAACTAATCACGAAGAAACAAATAAGGTTTTAACAAAAATAGGAAACCTAATTCTGCGAAGAAAATGTAACAATATACTTATTTAATAATAAGAATATTCTAACTCCAGCATGCGTATTCTTCTCGCCCATTCTCCGTCTCTGTGTCTAATTGTACATCTCTATGTTGTTATGCTCTGATTAAAAGCTCATATTTAGGTAGGTACAGTCATAAACCCAACCGATATCGACTCCAAAATTTACACTTTTCAGCTCAGTTAAACTATAAATAAATATTTTAATTATATTATTCGTTTTTTTACTTTTCCGCTTATATAATTGTATATATCATTCTAAGGATGAAAATTTTGCTATTATTTTGATCCGCTTTTTGTAGAGTTTTATACTTGTCCAAATCCGATATCCAACAGATATCCTTGCCATGGCGGCTACGATACTGAGAAAATACTTCAAACGTGTTTTTTTTTAATTTAACAACACATTGTTACAATTAAATTAAAAATTTTAAACGTTATGTTGTTATTATTGGTAGTACCAACTTTATTCAGTTATGTTATTTATAATGTAGTTTGACCACAATGGTGGGCTGGAATCTACCTATATGTTGTCGCGGACTTTTATATAGAGATATTTAAGATAAACAACTCTACAGTACATTATCTTCGTGTAATTCTATCCGTTTACACAGTGCACGCTAAGGTAGCTCACAACGGCAGATTTATTCCGATAAGGTTGACGTTTATTGACTTTATATTATAACTACATTATAAAAAATAATTATAAATTGTATGCTATGTTCACTTCTGATATGTTGTCTATATTTATGTCAAGTTTCATGTGAATCCGTTAAATAGTTTTTTCGTAAAAGATTATAAACATTTATACATTCCCATATACGTAAGACAGTGTTGTTGAAGTGAAACTTATAAACCACTTGTCCAATCTTAAGTAAATTTAAATAGGACGAGATCACAAGCAATAATTTTCATATAAAAAAGAATCATCCAAACCGGTTCACCCAATAAAAAGTTATATAAATAGATACAGTCGAATTGATAACCTCCTTTTCTAGAAGTCGGTTATAAAGCGGGTTGTTGCTAAATATAGCATTTTACAAATAACACCTTCACAAGAGCCGTACAATTGACATTTGCTACTGAAGACAAACAATCGAATGTCATTTTTGGTGAATCCAATTAAAAGGCAACTAATTAGTGTCGAATATATGCATGGCTGGTTCCTTTTACAGATACCACGCAAGTAAATGTTGCGATATATTTTATTTAAATAATAATTATATATTTTTTTTAATATATAGTATCTTTAATAATCGTATTATTAGTAACCATAAGGTTGTCTGGAAGACATCGCTAATTAGCGATAAGGCCGCCTTCTGTAGTCTTTCTTTTTTTTGCTGTTATGTACATTTTTGTGGTGTACGTAAATAAAAATAAATGAAATAATAATTACTGTGAAGTTTCTAATATTGGTAATAAGACAATGTACACCTGTGTTCACGGTCTACTGTAATGTTCGAAACGTCAGGCTTTCAAAGTTATATCCGTTTTAAATAGCTTCATTTAAAAAGGTTGGGTAGCAAAATAATTTAAATATTTTTGGTGTTATACTTGGTAAAGCAATCTCTCTTATTAAGAATATCTTCAATTCAATTAAAAGAGTTCAGAGCGCTTGGATCTGTATACCTATATGCTTTTTTAAGAAAGCGTGTCTATTATGATTTAATAGGACTGTTAATGTATGAGAACACTTAAAATCTTGAATTTGACGGAAAACAGAGTACGCAGTGTCTTGATACTAGGTACTTCCTGTTTACCTTACTATGCGGGATCTTTAAATTTCCAACTATTTTAAGAAAGGATACGTAAATTAAATTTAAAAACAAATGTTCAAAATAGTGTTCATATGTTAATAACAGAGTTGTTATTGTTTCGTCATTTTCGAATACTTACTACATGATGCAATATTGCAGTTTTAATTTTGAGTGCAATTAAGAGATCGTGTTGGCCGGACGACTACCCTACCCCCTTGATCTGCTATTTGGATTCCGCTCTATTGGTTTTTATTGGCTGACTCCCCTTTTGTGTTGTTTTGCTTATTTTAAACAAAAAATATATGAATATATCTAATTATTTTACCGTAAAAGCTTAATATTACCGATTAATTCCAGAATTATTTATTAATAACAGTATACTAAAAGCCCTGTCTTAACTAGATATTTTTTTCTTTCCAATCTTCTCATTTTTTTAACTTTACGCTCTTATCCCGCGTACCCTGCGGTGTACAGAAAGTATCTAGTTTTAACACCCGGACAGAAGAGAGGAAATGAAAATAATTTAAATATAATCACTCCTCCGAGTGGGAATCGAACTCACAACCGATAGCGTTTACAGTCAGACGCTGTCCCACTGCGCCCCAACCGGATTCATATTCTTAAAACCAAATGTCTAGACAGTTCACAAAATAAACTTATATCTATATAAGAAAATGTAAAATGAGGCATTCGAAGAAAACTGAAATGTATTTCAAAACAAATTTTCAAGCTCCACGTTATTCCTAGATTGCCTTGATTTAATATTGGACCGTTCACGTAGTATGAGTAACTACGTAATGCAAAATATCCGCGCGGAAGTAGCCAATCTATTAACGTTGCTGTGCTTTCAAAGACTTCCTTATTGAGACTATTATTTAATGCACCCCTTTACTTATTATGTCACTTTGTTATTTTCGTTCAAAATATTGTAAACAACGTGAAAATAGGTTCTCTTTGAATGTAAATAATCTTATACTTTATATTTCTAATAGGTATAGTAAATACAGTAGGAGTTACGATGTCTATAAGTTGAACGCCATGGGAGATGCTATAAAATTCGAGTAATAGAGTTGACTTAGGTGGATTTTAATTTTACGGTGCCCCCGTGTGGGCGGACGCCCTGGATCGGCAAAATATCACCCTGCTGATGATGAGGGTGATGGCCATTCGGGCGATACGGGGGTACCGGACCATCTCCGGTGAGGTGGTGTGCGTGCTGGCTGGAGTCCTGCCATGGGACCTGGACGCGCAAGCCCTGGCGTCCGTCTATTGCCAGCGTCTTGGCACAACGTCTGGGGAACTAATAGAACCAGCGCCACAGGAGGAGGTGCGGGAAGCCGCAGTGCAAGAGTGGGAGTCCCGGCTGGCAACACCATCCGCCGGCCTGAGGACTATCGAGGCGGTTCGTCCGGTGTTCCGCCAGTGGTTGGCGAGACGTCACGGCGTCCTGACCTACCGCATGACGCAGGTCCTAACGGGGCACGGTTGCTTCGGTTGGTACTTGTGCCGTGTGGTGGGAAGGGAGCCCGATGCTCGCTGCCACCACTGCGGTGACTGCCTCGAGGAGACGGCCCAGCACACGTTGGAGGAGTGTGCAGCTTGGGCGTCTCAACGCCGCGCGGCGTCATAGGGGACGATCTCTCCCTGCCAGCCGTGGTGAAGGCCATGGTAGTTTGCGAGAGGTCGTGGGACGCGGTCGGAGCCTTCTGTGAGGCAGTGGTGCTCGCGAAGGAGGTGGCGGAACGGGAGAGGGAGGCCTCTTCCAAACTCTCCATCCGCCGCAAACGACTGGGTCACTGGAGGGCGGCACATGACCGCCGCCTTCCGCCCTAATCGGCCAGAGGGCGGTCAGCTTGGGGAAGCTGATCGCCTACTCACCTGGCCCGAGTAGGCCGTGCGGTCGCTTCCGCGCGCCACTCTGAGCAGGCCGTCGAGGTTGACCCACCACCCTTGACTCCGCGACATGCCTAGCCGGCTCCCGCCGTCGGGACTTACGGAAGGATCGGGGTGTGCCCGAGGTCCCGGCAAGTGGCGGTCGAGGAGGAGCACCGTGAGGTTTTAGTGGGTAAACGGGGCGACCTACATCTGCCAATCCGGAGTCCCACATAACCTGTCCCGAGTCCCCGATCGGAAAGGTATCCGTAACGCGATTTCCTCACGTTAAAAAAAATTAAAGGTGGGTTTTAATTTAAATTTTGATCTTAGCCAAAAGGCTGTGAAGCAGGCTACCGAATGTTAGATGGCCAGATTCTCCATACCGAAGCCTCTATGTTGGTGTGTTGAGACATTTCATTGTACAATGCGCCCGTATGTATGGTCGTAACAGGACTCAATTGCGAAAAGCGCCGAGGCAATTCCGGGATAGCGTAGGGTGTCGTGGACGGCGGCCACTCTTCTGACGGGCGATCCGCCTTGGGAGTTAAGGTAGAAGTGCTCGCTAGATTTCATACATTCCGCATACGTAAGCGGTCGCGAGGCGAACGACCATCGAGTGATAGTATCGTAAGGATCAGGAGATGAGAAAAATGAAGCCCTGATCCTACGATGGGAGGCTGCGGAGCGGGTGCGTGAATCCAGTGCAAATGCAGACCCACATCGCCTTCGTAGGCCAGGGGGTAGAAGAAGGCAGTATGCGCATCTCCAATTACCCTAAAGGAGCTACTGCGGGAGGTTCAAAGTGATCCTCTTGCAAGTCATCGAGGCTGCAGATACTCTGAAAAAATCTCCAAAGTTCCTTGAAGACGACGGTGGCCTGCAATAGGCTTTCTACCGAGGCGTCGTAGGCATAAAATATCTTACATAGTTGGTAAATTATAAAAGTGTGTGTAAGTTACTTTTCTTCGAATTATAGAGATAATTAGTTTCATATAATTAATATATAATTGTCGTAAGGTAAATATTGCTATGTTCGAGATATAGAGTTCTATTTAATTTTTCGAGTTATGGAAGTATAACATATGTACCAAAGTGGTCGATAGGGACTCACTGAGTATTTGAACCAATTGAGGGTTGAGAATTGGTGTAATGGAACCTCCATTAGTGTTTGATGTGAAGGGAACAAAACATTGTTTTGAAATTTAGAGATAAATTAGAAATTTCACTGTATTAATTAAGTCAACAATTCGACACAAAGTTTTCGCAATTTTGTACATTCTTGTTGAGAATTATATATTGGTGTCGGTCTTACTACTAAATTACTCAAAGACATAATTTAAATAACTCAAGAGAAATGAGCAAATGTTGAATATTGCACTGTAAAACAGCACTAAAGCATCAGTGTGCCTATTTATAATTTGTTATTACACTACTGTACACATTAAAAAATATATCTCAAAATAATATAAATTAAAGTCACCAAGCTTATACTTATCTAAAAATTATGTACACACCCTTTGGTTAGATATATTTCGTTGCTCACTAGCTTACAAAAAAATCAAAAAATAATAACACGATGCTATAAGTCTCTTTTATATTTAATTATATGTACAAAATAATACGAGAAATCTATACTAAAAAGCCTAGAATTTATTTTTATATATGATTATGTTATCTGTGTCATATAATAGTGACTGGCAAAATATATCAATATTTCGAACTGTATTATAAACTATTCAAATATCGAAACAAATCGAACGACCTGCATTTGTTTATAAAGGTTCTACAGCTAATTTTGTCGATGGAATATATAAACTAAGAATATCTTGATAAGTAAAAATATGTAACAAAACTGACAAAAAATGCTCATCCTCTAATATAAAAAGTAATATTGTAAGATTGTGCCATTTTCTTAATGGCATAGTATATATATATATATATATATATATATATATATATATATATATATATATATATATATATATATATATATATATATATATATATATATATATATATATATATATATATATATATATATATATATACGTAGAGTTAAGATAATTTAATTTTGTTAAAAATTGGCCAAAGTTTAAATATAGATCTTTAGTTCTAAATAGCTCATTATAATTATATGTAAATGAAAAATAAATATGAATAAGGAAAAAGGTAGCCAATCTGTAGTGCATTAAATTTTATTTCATAAGAAAAAAATAATAGGCTTCATATTTTCGCCTTTCGTGTTACTGTTCAAGGAAGTCACTTCGTGTTATAATTATATTTATTCATATATGTATTTTTACTACATTTATTACACTTATAAGAGTAAAATAAAATATATCACGAATTCACAAGTTATGCGTGGCGAGATCCATATAATTATGTGTCTAATGTCAATATAATACCAACTCAATGTAATGCCTACAAGTGCCACATAAATAGTGAGCCATTTGCCTCATATAATCGATACAATTCGATTCCGATAATTGCATCATGAATGTATGCGCACATCTCTTTAGTAAACTGACGTACTAAAATTTGACATTTGCCATTTATGTCACACAATGTGTGCATACCAGTAGTGCAAAAAATATTGAACATTGCACAACAGTTTAAAAAACCAATTTATGAACATGCTTTAACAAATACACACAGTGTGTGACATAACTCTATACATATACTCAATTTAATATCTATATAAATAATGAGTACTAAAACAGAAGCAGTAAAACCTAGTACTATAAGAGTTTATGAATTAGATAATTATGAAAAATTGCTCAATGGTATAAAAGTGGCGGCATATATGCTCACTGAGTCACATCAATTTGGTTAGTTTCTAAATTCTATTCCTATCATAATACTTAATTTATATTTCATCTGCTTTTCCTCTTTAAAATATAACCTATAGTAATATATTAAATAATAATATCTTATATTTAGGGAAACAAAGACAATGACGAATCAATGTAATATTAACTAAATTGCCTGTAAATTCATTTGTTGTACATTTATTCTACTAATTTGTTTAAATAAATGCAATACAATACAATTTTATTAAGACTGTTATTATTTCATTTGCAGTGGATGAAGCGAGTGCCCTTAAACGCCTCAGTGCTTTAACACTTAATGGTGTATCTGATGGTAATTGTTGTTCATGCTGTGGGGTCGGGCCAATTGAGTCCAGAGCTCAACAGACTGCTCATTATAAAAACTATTGGCACACCCATAATTTGAAAAGGAAATTATTTGGAAAAGTATCATTAACATTAGGACAGTTTAATTCTAGACAAGGTGAGAATAAATATTGATTTACTAAAATATATATTGAAATGTTAACTCTATAGTGTGTATGTCACAGGTATTTGAAAATTATTACTTAATTGGGTAGTTTGGTTGTTTTTCTTCCATATAAAGGTTGAAAGTAAATAATTTAATTAACTTACTATAATATATCTTCAATTCTTTATCATACTTTTTATCTTATTTCTATCAATTACTATATTTATTGATAACAAATTTATAAAACACATACATTTATTTTAATAGAGGCATTGACCAACTAAGCATTTCATGAATAGATTGGACTGGTGCCCCTCTTGAATTTTGAGAGTTATAAAAACTGTCACTTCTCTCATTGTTTGCCCAAGCCAATTCCCTGATGCCTGCTTTCCACCCAAAATCATGATGATGCGTGTTGATTGCTGAATTCCACACTGCGCTTTGTCATACCACAGCAGAGATATTAAAATATTCTTTTTAATATATACATTGCCCCTACTGGTATATTTTGTTCTCTTTTATTTAAGTACTACTTCTAATTTACTACTTTTTTCATTTCATAAATTGAAATGTCCTATTTTATATTATATTTCATATGATTCAAGTGTCTCGGGTAGTGACTCTGAAAGTGAATATACAGGTGACAAGCCTGCAAGTGAACTGTTTGTCGCTGCACTCGACATTGCAAAGCTTTTTTTACTAATCAAAAAGAAAATGTTGAGAAGGTAAATAGAAGAAATATATTATTTCTTAAATATTAATCTTTTAATACTATATATTTTTTTTAGTTCACACTTTATGCCTAATAGGAGATCACTTAGAGTCCGAGAGCAAGGAATGCAAAACATTAAAATCCCTGCATAGTTCTTCCACCTTGTTTATAGCAATTAACCCATTCATATAATTCCTCCAAGGGTTCTCATGCTTTCGGATACCTAGAATCAACTAACCTGACTTGAAGAGGGATTGACATCTCGACAGCATTCATTGTTCAGTAATGCTTCAGCCATATGGGCAGGTGTCTAATGTTTTGACATCTCACTAGTGTATGCTTTGACCGGCAGCAATATTGCTTTTCACATCAGCTTCATATCTTCCATCTCTGCTAAACATACTTCCTAGATATACCTCATTCACTTGTTCTGATATCTTTCTATGTACTATATGTTTCATCGTTTCTATAAACATTATATGTTTGAATTGAAAAGTTATCAGAAAACTGTCCAAATTTTTACCACTTAAGGTAAATGTTGAGATAAACTAAAACTTCCTAAGATTTCTGGCATATAGTAAATAAAGGCCATTGAGGTGCAGTGAGACAGCACCTGGCTGTAACGGAATTGACTGTGGGTATGATTTCCAATAGGCAAGTTAATTGTATTTAAAATTTATTTTCATTTCTCTGTTCTGGTAAGACAAAGCTAGATGATAAGTTTACCTCTCAGTACACAACGTCTCGATTTCGGGTGGAATGAGGTCAATAAACTGACACAAGGTTGTCTCCGATTATCCTGCTATGCGGGATACAGTGTGAAGATGCTTATATATAACAACATATATCTCCCAATTCTTTTACAGGAAGAACTGTCAACCGATGGGGACGGAAACGCGTGGATTGAAAGATGTCAACGCTTCACCGTAGCCGGGTACCAGCGCTGGGCAGTGTTAATGGTTTCAGGTGGCCATTTTGCCGGTGCCATATTTTCTGGTGGAGTCGTGGTATTGCATAAGACTTTCCATTCATATGTGACTAGAAGAGGTCAGGGCCAGTCGCAAATAAGTAGAGACCAACATGGTAATGCTCCTAGGTCAGAGGGTGCCAGCCTGAGAAGATATAATCATGCACAATTTTTAGAGGTTTGTGAGCTTTTTTTATTATTTTTATTCTATTTTAGAAAAATATTACATTTTATATAGCGAAATTTAACGCCGTATTTTGATTAGTAAATGTATTGGGGAAACTAAGTTTTGTTTTAATTTATCATATTGGATTCCGTATCATGTTGAAACTTTAAAAATGGTTTTGTTACTAAGATTGGTGACATGTCTGCATCGTTACTGCATTAATGTTATACAAATGGGACAATGTTTTTCGCAAGTTATTTTATAATCAGGTTAATAGTAGTAATAGTACTTATTTATCACAAGCTTTTGTACAATTTAATTTATAGTTTTTTCAAATTTGCTTTGATAATCTTTCCATGCTTAATGTTTGTTATGGTAAGACGCTTGTTGATGCGGGCACTAAGAACTGCGCCTCAGTTTCTAAGTAATGCAGTTATTATCGTTATAAAATGTTATATTTACGTACAAAAGCTTGTGATAAATACATTCTATTACTATTAATCTGGTTAATAGTAGTACAATAGTATGCATTTTTTTAGTTATTATAATAATATATATTATAACTGATATATATTTTATTTACAACTAGTTATGTTCGAAGTGAACATAACTAAGTCAACATGAAATTTAATATCTCCAGAGCTGAATTTATATTTTTGAAACTAAGTAGCCTACTAACTACTAATTTCATTTATTTGTCTACAGTTTTTTTATATTAAATATTTAAAAATTAAATATTTAATTAATTATTTTTTTTAGCATGTCCAAGAAATAATGGCGAATTGGACGGAGGACCTCAAAGGTTGCTACCTAATTTTATATAGAGCAGTTGGTGCCGCAAATCAATCAGCATTGTTTGGTAAAAACTCTCCATTAAAGAGAGATGATATGAGAGTCCGAGCTCTACCGTTTCCCACAAGAAAACCAACATACAAGGAAGTCCAAAGGCTTCATGTGAAGGTTGCCAGCGTTGAAGTATATGGTAAGTTTCAGGTTAAATGGCGGTGTTTAACGCCGCGTTTAGTCTCAGTGCTAAATCATTTCATCGAGTGGGAATGGAACCTCTAGCTTATCGTGTTACCCAGAGGAAATATGAAAAAAAACTAAGTATTTAGTTTTAAATTTACTATAGAAACTATTAGTAAAAACAAGTAAATAAAAGTGGTAGTAAAATAAATAAATCTTTTTAGTTTCTTGCTTTTATCCCGCATAGGAGATAAACAGGAAGTACTTAGTATCAAGAAACTCCCTTACATTTCCCTTTCCGTTGAATTATAGATATGTCTTGCCAGAGCGAGGCAATTGAAATAATTTACGTGTAATCATTCCCCCGAGTGGGAATCGAACCTACAAACGATCGCGTTTACAGTCGAACGCTGTTCCACTGCGTAACGAATGGCCAAAATAACAAGTAAATGTAACAACAAATATTTTATCTGGACTTAAAGAAAAAATTTTTTTCAACATTATAATGAAAATATCCTAAATGTGGAATAACATTTTAAAAATAGTAAATATTAAAAATATAATTAATAAATAATATTATTTATTCTAGACTCGATGGAGTTATTCCAAAAAGCGTTAGTGGTTTCGAAAGGTAAACCTGCAACTAAAACCAACGAAACGAACACAGACCGCCCGAAAAAAGCCCAGAAAAGTCCAATGAAACTTGATAGAGCAAAATCAAGGTATGTATTAATTAACGTTTCTTAATTATTTAATGAGTGAAAAAATGTTAAAACCATTAAAATTTAACACAGCGAGATTTGAACCTGCGCCTCTTGCAAATTGTCGAAGCACTAGCTTATTAAGCCATACGTACTTACGATCTAGGTTATGCATATGTTGTTCTTTGGATTTATTCTTGTGTTTGTACACGCTAATCTCAGAATGCGATTTTCACTTTTCACTTTTTATCGCCAAAATTATAAAAAAGGTAAAGCCCACGCAAACGAAACTGCGGGCATTCGCTAGTCTTTTAATAAAATTATTTAAAAACCTCTTCTAGAGAAAGAACACCAAGAGAACTGCCAACGCAAATATTATCAAGTGAAGACGAAGGACCATGTTTCATAGACTCGGACACACGCGCTGGCTGGATCAAAACACTATCCGAACAACACAGTAATGGCGTCATAACTAATTCAAGAAAAGATCTTTTAAATGATAGCGCTCTAAAGAGTCTGTCTTCAGATAGTGAAGAGGAGAATGTTGGGAAGAATCAAGCGGTGAAGAAGAAAAAAAAGAAGAAGCCAGAGGAGAAAGAGAAGCAGGCTAAGAAAGTGCCTTCCAATGTTATAAAAATACCGGTTAATGTTAAAAAGGTTAGATTTTTTGTATTTATGTGTTGAAATCAATGTACAATTTTATATATGTGTATATCTATCGCATGTTAGAAACTAAAGAACTTCTGGATATAAAATAAATATTAATAAATACATACTACACTTTTTAAGGTAATTTATAATTAAAAAAAAGCAAATTTCATACATTTCCTCTATAGTAGGGTGTGCAAATGTGTAATTTATATTTTAAATATTCACAGATATGGAAATTAATATCAGACGGACAGTCAAGATCGTTGGAGACCATTCTAGAACAAATGGAAGAGAGCGAGATGGAATCAGCTTTCAACGTGGCGGACCCTGTCGATGGAAATACCGCTCTGCATAAAGCTGCCATCGCGTCCAAACCGGACATGGTCACGTGAGTATTGGAAGTACAGAGAGTGAGGGTGTTTGGGGGCTTGTTTAGAGAGAGAGACAAAATGTTTCTATGTAAAGCTGTGTTGATAGTCTTATATGTTTGTGGTAATTTAAAAAAACCTGTAAAAATTTGAACACAGAGATTAGAACCCGCGCCTCTTAATAATATGCAATAAAATTCATATATACAATATATGTATATATACGTAATATATTATTATAAATACATATATTTTTGCACTAGTGAAATCCTCAACGCCGGTGGTGACCCTTGTATCAAGAATCACCAGCTGCAGACCCCTTACGCGGCCACACCACACCCTGACACTCGTACCGCCTTCCGACTCTTCCAGGCCAAGTACCCTGAGAAATATAATTATAACAAGGTAAATTGTATTTGCCAATGCACCTATACATATGAAATTAGTTGCAGGTTATTGTTAACAAAGAAATTATTCAAAGTGTTAGTTTACATTTAGAATTTAAAAAAAAAATTTGTTTCTAAATAAAGTCAAGATTAAAAACATTTTCTAAAGGAAAGTATTTTCTGCTCAAAGATTATTTCTTCGAAATTTCGAAGAAATAATTTTTTAAAAAAAATTGTAAAATCTCTCTACAGAGATGCTAACAACATAAAGAAGTTGTAACAAACGTATAAGAATTTCGACGCAGCCGGTAGTGGAACGCAACGTGGCTTGGCGGTCAAAGCGCTTGGAAAGTTTCCAAGTGGCGAGGGTTCAAAGTCAAGAGAAGCTTAGTAAGATCCTAGATGCTCTCACACCACTTTATATGCGTAAAGCTATTTAAAGCAAGTCAAATATAATATTTCAGTCACAAATCCCCGGTCCAGTAAGCCTTGAGCAGTTAGAACAAGAGAAAGAGAAGAAGGCCCAACAAAACAGAGCGAAAAGACAAAGGGAGAAAGAGAAGCAAGCGGAGAAGAATCTAAGTAACAAGTTCTTGCTAATGACCGATGCTCAAAAGGTAAATAAATAGCACAGCTCCTTCTTCTAAATGAGGTTAAATTTTATAAGATCGTTTTTTATTTCTATTTGCTGCTTTGGAAATAAGTAGTATAAAAGAAATTATCATGTATTTATTATATTTATATTTTTTTACTTTTAAATGCTTGTTACGTCGTTTGCGGAGTTTCGTTGGACAGTTGTTATATTTTGTCCGAAAAACTTTTACTATTATTTTAATTGATATAACTTGCTTATTAATGATTGAAACAAAACAAATACCAAATATTATATCTAAGGAGAGATTGACAAAAGACAATAATGAAAACTACATTTAAATCGGTTAATCCGTTTTCGAGGTAAGCGTGCACAATGCCATTGCCATTTTTTTTGATTCTTTTGGGTTACTCTAACATTATTGTTCGTTATATATCTTCCACGTACAAACAGCGACCAACTACATTTTTATTACATGTATATATTACATTAATATGCCACGCTAGCCTCTGGGGCCATAGTGGCACATTGAAGCAGTGACAGTGAATGTGATTGGTTGTGAGTGCGAGTACCATTCGGGGGAATCATTGTATTTAAAATAATATTTTCATTTCTCCACTCCGGTCAGTCTAAGCGCCATTTTGGGCTCGCCACTCAACACGCTATGTTTCGATTTCGGGCGTAAATCAGTTAACGGAGTGTCTTGACACTAAGTTGTCCCTGGCTACCCTGCTTTGTTAAGTAGCTTTTTTTATTCACATATAAGTATATATAGTAAAATAAATTATCTCTCATTTGTTTGGCTTTAATTTTTTTTTCAGGTAAAGTCAAATTTGATGAGATGTTTCCTGTGTGGGATAAACCTTCCAAAGCCGCCTTTTAAATACGAAACTTATCAGTTTTGTTCCATACAGTGCTTGCAGAATCACAGAAACTTTACATAAAACTGCATAGTATATGTTTTTTAATATTGCTATCTCTTTCTATTTATACTAATATGCAAAAGGACAGAATGTGTATGATAAATTATCAAGAATTGTCTGAAGGTCAAAATACTATAGTTTAATTATATACTTATTAATTATATTGATAAATTTATTTTTAATGGTTCCACTCATTTTATTTCATGCAAAGCGTTTAGCTGTTTAAAATGTTAAGTTTGAAGTTTAATATTGAAAATACTCTAGCGCTTATTTATATATATATATATATATATATATATATATATATATATATATATATATATATATATATGTTTATTTTTAAAATATATGTTCTATTTTTTTCTGTTATTGTGTTTTTTTTAAATGACAATAAGTACATTCATTATAGAATGTTGAGCTCGGACTCGCATGTCACAGAAAACTGAAAATAGTAAATTTTAGGTCACCTCTATCTATTTTCCTGTGAGGCAAGAAGTAAAAAATAAAAATACTATATTTTAAATGACATTAAACAAACAGAAGATTCTTTATTACGCACAAAAAAAACACATAAATATACAAATATTGAATAGAAATGAGCAATAAGGCGGCCTTATTGCTTGAAGCGATTTCATCCTGCCAACCTTTGGCTGTTTGAGTTGTATAAATTGATAGTAGGTGGTGCTGGGAAATATGACATTCACACATACAAAGCAATCAATATAAAATAGATATACAAAATACAAGATAAATGTATGAAACAAACGTATACATAAATATATAAAGAAATATGTTACATAAACAACTATATTGATATGTTTATTTCATTTTTATACATTGAACTAAATCATTTTAAGTTACCATTTTAAGCTTTATTTTAGAATAATTGAGCTAGAGAATTTAACATCCTTGATTGAATTTTATAATTCTAAATTAAAAGTGGACTAAGTTACTCCTTATAACATGAGCTATCTGCCAGTGAAAATCCCTATAAAATCAGTCCAGCCAGCTGTTTCGGAAATAAGCCGGAACAAACAAACAGATCGATAAAATTAATAAACATTTTGGTGTACATTTTACAAGCGATTATATTACAAATACTTATTTAAACAAATATTTATTTCTATATTTATATGCAATAAATAAATCGAGTGTCGCATAAACACGTCTTTTATTTACTTTTAAGATATTTTTGACGACTATTTAAAAGTTTTTACAATGCTGTGTATTTAAAATTTTATTTGACACCATCAGTTTTGTAGCTTGGTTGGAATGTTATAATATTTAAAATTTTATAAATAATATACGTAACACTTAATTTTATATCTCTATCCTGGCAACACTTAAAGCGGCTTTAAGTTCTGCCACTTAACACGCAATGTTTCCTATTTGGCGGACTGTGGAGTACGGAGTGCCTGGACACTGAGTATTATCCTACATGTAGGATAAAACTAATTCTGAAAAAAAAGGTTTGAGATAAATGAAATTTTACAAGTAAATCGAACGACAAAAATCAATAAAGTTAAAAATAGCACTTGCGAGATTTGGTCACACTGTTTGATCAATAGATATGCAAACGAAGGTAATAAAAGTTAGTTATTAGTAAAAATAAATAAAATATTCTAATAATGTATTCTAAACGTTTAACAACAATATATATATATATATATATATATATATATATATATATATATATATATATATATAATATATATAAATATATATATAATATATATATATATATATATATATATATATATGAGTGAATTTGTGTGTGATTGGGTAGGTGTCTGAATGGGTGTGCATGTAAGGTTTGTATGGGAGTGTGTGTGTGTTTGTGTGTGTGTGTGTTTGTGTGTGTGTGAAGGAGCTCACATAATTACGTACACAGCTTTTATAAGCACAAAAGTCTTTCAATATCCTCATAGGATAAATTCAGTAAATAATTAACAAGTTTCACCTTACATATCTTGCTATTTACAGAAATAATATTCATATCTTTGTTTACAGCGTTATTTATTTCTAATGTATTTTTATTTAAAATGTTTGATCGATAATTTCTTAATATAATCTATAACTAAATCAAAATACATTCTTTAATCATTATTAATTATTTGGATAATGGAAGCAAGAATCCAGACAGCTTTTTATTTAAAAAAATATAAATAAAAGATTTTGTGTTTTAGAAAGAAGCAATTAGTCGTATAAGTTTTACTTTGATCAGTAGAGTACAACTAAAAAATTAAAGGTGAAATGCCGTTTTAAAAACAATCTTTTATTGAAAAGCACTAAAAAGTTCTAAAGTTCTTTTGTTCTAAACCTTACAAGTTATACCTTGAATACTCTTAATGTATATAGATATAAAACCTTGTCATAAAATTTACCTGTGTAGGTCAAAGGGGAAAATTAATTGATTTGATCTGTTTCCTTTTAATTTATGCATAAAATAATAATGCGATCGCTTAAATTCATCTGTCCGTCCGTATGTAAGTACATACATACATTGCAATTTAAATATAAGCTTTTAAAATCACGCCGGTATACGTCATTTGGGATGATAATTTAAAAAAAAATATAGGTTGTACATATAAGGTTATAGAGGCCGGTCGAGGTGCAGTGGGAAAGCGTCTGACTGTAAATTTGATCAGATGTAGGTTCGATTCCCTCTCGAGGGAGTGATTATATTTTAATTATTTATACTTCCTTCTGGTAAGACAAAGTATGATATTAATTTCCATCACTAAACAGGCAGTGTCTCGAATTCGGCGAAAAGCGAAATACGGAGTGTCTTGACACTATGTACTTTCTATCTACTCTGCCATGTGGGATAAAGTAGTGTGAACCTATAAAAAATAAAATTAGGCTATAAAGAATCAAGATAAAAGCCACGGCGGTGCAGTAGGACTCTAGCTACTGATTGTTAACCTTCGAGTTTAATCCTCTCAGTACATTCAGAGAACTGTACTTAATCTATTTACATATCCCCAAACAACTAAGACAAAAAGCGTGCGTGCGCGCCAAGCACGCTTTGTCTTGTTAAAATTCGGTAGCTTTTCGATTTCAAGCGAAAAGTGGAAATTAGTTGGTGTTCACACTAAGATTTCTCCACCTACTTTGTATAGCTGGAGAAGCGTGACGCTGAGGATATATTACATTATTTTAATTTAAATATATTTAAATTAAATTACAATTCACATATCGCAGCTTTATAATTTAGTAGCTTATGTTTTTTTAAGAAAATAACTTTTGTACATCGAAGTGTGAACAAGT
Organism: Dryadula phaetusa; assembly: GCA_032432895.1. Classification (NCBI taxonomy): domain Eukaryota; kingdom Metazoa; phylum Arthropoda; class Insecta; order Lepidoptera; family Nymphalidae; genus Dryadula; species Dryadula phaetusa. Next base: position 62,018 of record JAOYRS010000038.1, read on the forward strand.
AGTCTTTAACAGTTTATTAAAACTATACTTTTATTGTCTGGATAATTGTACTATTACTGTCTCTTTCTCTTCAAAAAATAAGAATTTTGAATTAAGTCACTAGAAAATAGCATCACAGACAACCTAGTGTCAAAACACTCCGTTGACTGCATTTCACCTGAATAAGAGACATTGCATGTTGAGTGATGAATTCTAAGTCGCGCTCTGTCTACCAGAGCGGAGAAATGAAAATCATTTTAAATATAATCACTTATCCGACTGGGAATCGACTGACAACCTATAGCATTTTCACTCAGACGCTATCCCACTGCGCCACGATGTCCCGCCTGTTGATTTATTTTCTACAATTTGAAAAGTGCGAAATAGTATTGAATAAACAAATAGGCCTAACCTCCTGCCTATTATAACAAGACACCAACTAACCTTAACCTTTTTATATATGATAAAACCCTAATACAACGTCGTCATGACTTTTTATCGTCTCTAAAATCGAGAACGTGACGTGCATATCCAAGTTACTTTTCTCTTTTTCATACCTTTACTTTACATACCTTTGTTGACTATGCTAATGTAATGTACAATCTTGTTATTAGATTAGATTAAATATACCTATATAGCTCGGTACTGTCGTCACCATGATTTTGTGTTTAAATACCACTGGTGTTAGAATACACAAGTAAAATATTTTGAATTAATAATAACAACGTTAGGATGAGCAAAATATGTAACACCGAACACAACCTACTATTCGAAAGTCAACGATTAAAAGCGTCCCGTGGGGGTGTTTTTCGAACGTGTATTGTGCTGTTGGTCGCCGGGTTTTATGGGAGGCCGAGCTAAAAGAGCTCTGACCTTAGCGTGGAGACCTCGAGAGGAAACCATGAACTTAGAGCACAGTGTCACAACAGGGACGCCTGCTGTGAGGCGCCCCGTGTTGCTGTAATCGCCGACTTACATCGAACACCGGAAGGGAAATCATAGTTAAAAAGGAGAGAATGTGTTTTGCAATAATAATTATCGTTTAAAATAAAACTATTACGATCAAATGACGTCCTCTTAATTACTAATATTTAGGTCTAACCTCCAGTGTTACCTGTTTCTAAATAAACGCTGATGGGGGATGTGATGTGCAATATATGAGAAAATATACTTCTTTACCTAGTGCTAAATAAATTAATAATAATATACAGTATACTTTTGCTTTCTGGCATTTATACCAGTACTAGCCAGGTTGTGTCCCGCTTAGCGCCTATTTCGCAACCGCCCAGAAAGAGAATCTCTACTAACTATATCCGCCTGTCAAAGCATGTTCTTTCGACATAGTTCTTAGGCTGGCACGCCGTCCGGGATTTACGGAAAAATCATTGTGTGCCCGAAGTCCCGGCTACTGGCGGTCTAGGAGGAGCACCGTGAGGTGGGTTGACTGGGCGGCCTATATCTGCCAATCCGGAGTCCCACATAGCCTGTCCCGAGTCCCCAATCGGGATGGTATCTGTAATGCGATTTCCTCGCGTTAAAAAAAAGGCGCGCGCCGCGATAGATGTTCAGTACCTTAGGATGATTATGAGACTCATGCACAATGGATCCAAGGCACCAGATCTTCTTGGAATTAAAGGCTGGTTCAGGACCTACATGAATAGTATTAGAGTCCGGGGTTTCGCAAGCCATGTACTCGGTCTTCACATTTAACAGTGTCTGACTGTAAACACGACTGGTTGTGGGTTCGACTCCTACTCCGGGTTATGATTAAAAAAATATTTTTGTTGAGGTCACAACTCAACGCGCAATATCTTAATTTCGAAAGTTAAGCAGTAAACGGAGTGTCTTGACACTAGGTTGTCTTAGACAACCCTGCTTTGCGAGATAAAGAATAAAGCTGCTTTTTATAACGTATTAATACATGAAATGATAATTTGCAGACCAAGACCTATTTAAAATATGAAGTACGTTCCTAATTAGTAAAAGCAAGTATGTTTTTACCATCGAGACATTGATATTGAAATATTGAAATGCAGAATTTCTTTATGGCACTCCACTCCACAGCATGTCAAGTTGCGCTGGTATTGTTATCGGCGTATTGCATTTTACCTAATTATTTGAAACTATTGTTTAATTGATTGTAAAAATGTTAACATATATTTTATTGGTTTACGACAAAGTAACATTATTAGCGATCCATTTTTAGACTATTTTTTTTCATTTCCACTCTTTATTATTACTTGGCAGTATATTTTGGGCACTCCAGTATTTTTTATTAGGAACACAATTTAAAATTTTGTGAAAAATTTTTTGCTTGTTTATTTGTTAGTTTGTTACTATATTAACGATTTCATAAATGATTAGGAAATTTCTCTTTGGGAACGAAAAGCTTCCAGTCTAATTCAAAGGCATCATTGTCACTTATAAAAATTGTTAATTTATAATTTTTTTATAATTTAAATAAAAAAAAGATAAGGTCCCACTGAGTTTCTTGCGCTGGTTCCTCCTCAGAGACACAAAACTTTCGTAAACTAGTAGCAAATTATTTATCGTTGAAAATATGAAGCATGAATTACGCATATACTTATTTTGAATAAAATTATTTGATTTTGACTTTGAATTTACATACAATAAAATGAGTTAAGTCTTTCTTCTTTGTATTGTATGAATATATACCTGTTAACGTTTTTGAGGCCGGTCGTGGCGCAGTGGGACAGCGTCTAACTGTAAGCTCGATCGGTTGTGGGTTCGATCCCCACTCGGGGGAGTGATTATATTTAAATTATTTTCACTTCCTCGCTCTGGTAAAAAGACAAAGTGCGGCGTTGAGCTGTCTCACGAAACGTCTCGAATTCGGTGGAAAGCGAAGTACGGAGTGTCTTGAAAGAAAAAAAAAACGTTTTACAGTATATTTGCCACGCAGTACGATCCAGCTTCTAACTGTAATGAGATAGTTCGGGATTAAATTAAACTAAGGGAAACTCTCTAGTAAAGTTAAGGGCGGAGTTAAGTTAAGCTTTTCATCATCCAATGTTTAAAATCGTGCTGGAAGTATCTTTGATAATACGTTTACTCCCGTTTTACCTCGACAATCAAATCTATATACAGATAGAAAACTAGGACGGTTAACGAAGAGCAGTACCTATAATACGTTTAACAAGGACTAATAAACTCATTCAAAAGTTAAGTCACATTAGTTGTGCGTCCCAAGAGGCGTGTGCGGTTAATCTGAATTTTACCCCCTTTGCATTCTTGTGTATAGAATTGCTATAAAATAAAGTGTCATGACGGAATTTACAGGGAACTACATTCTTCTAAGTATGATCTGTGCAGGTGTGTGAATTATATTAAGCGATTTACCAACGATGTTTAAAAAAAAAATAGTTATTATTCATACTATATGAAAAACCTATTCATTTACAAGCGCTTTTGAATTAATCAACATAAAATGTCAGTATTGTCAGTCCTCCATGAAGCTACTACCAGCTCGGTTCTGCTGAGAAGAGCCGGAGCGAAACTCAACAGTTGCTCTTTGAAACAAAGTTTTATAAGGAGTTCTTGACAACAATTAAATTCCTGAGTGAGTGTCGATCAAATTTAAAATCACACATTAACACCGACAGTATTCTTGAATAGAATAATATACTTTTGTATTTTTAATATTGATTTAAAATTACTATAGTATCATGTCTGAAAATGTTTGTATAATTTTACTGTACACAGGCATACCTTGCACCGTAAATTATTCATTTAATTTTAGAAGATGAAAACTAGAAATTGTCGTCCACTAGAAATTGTAATCCATATTGTAAATACAAAGGCGCATCCTGAAAAACACGAACTTAACTATTTTATCCCTGAAAAAAAATCAAACAAAATTTGTTTGTGTTTATCGCAAAATCGCACATAAACTTATTATACGGAAGGCTGCGTCGGTGACAGACTTCCGGAAATAGCAAAATATGAAAATCTGCAGTGATACGTATTGGATGCCGCAGGCAGCAAAGGAAACGTTCATACGTGGGGCAGGCGTATTGAGATTTGAGAAGCGCATTTCACGGTTACCGAATACACCTTGCCTTCTGAATCGCCTCCATATATGTTACATTAGTATATTTAAGGTAAATGGAAAACATATGAGCGATTTCAGCTTTTATTTAAGTTTAAAAGCGAGCTTTGTGTATTTACTCATGGCCTCCGCTGAAAAGTGTACATTGTAATATCGATCCAGTGACAACAATGTTTGGAGCAATGTAAAATTTAGTTATAATTAATTTGTTACAAAGGAATTTTTATAGAATTTATGTCAAATCATAAATATAATAAGCGTTTTGAAACCAGTACCGCAATGAAACAGAGGTTGTCAGTATGCCTTGTAGTTGTAGGTTTGATTCCCGCGTAATTCAGGATGATTTTCACATAAAACGCAGTTTTAAAAATTGAGCTTAATTGGAAACAGATTGTGTGAGATGTGTAGTGCAGATTGACTTTTCGGAGGCAGTCGTTTCGGAAATATAACAATGGACATTATATGCTCACTATCACGCTTTTGTTTGCATAGCACTTTAAATAGAGGTAGCAAAGTGTCAAGACTAGATTAAGAATTCGGGCTGATAATGAGAAAAGTGATCACTTTTCCACAACTAATCAGATGGCCTTACCGGTCGTTAGTCCTTCCTTTTTCTATCTGAAAACAAAATCGAGATATTATGTATAGAGTGCTGTAACTTGGAGACGCAGTAAGCAGACGCCATATTGGTGCAGTGGGACAGCGTTGGACTGTAAAGCGATGGTTGTGGGTTCAAGTTCTATTCGTGTGAATGAATATATTAAAATATTTTCTTCATTCCCAAAATGAACAAACAAACAAAGACAAAACGGCGTTGAATTCCTTACTCAAGACATAACGTCCCAAATTTAAGCGGAAAGCGGAGAACAGAGTGTCCTGACACTAGGTCCTGACACTCTGGCTGCCATGATTTGTGGGATATGCATAAAGTTAGTCTTACCAGACCGTGGAAATAATATTAAATATAATAATTTCAGAGATTTTTATAGGGATGACTTTTTCTTCTTCTCTCTTTTTATTTGTATTGTATATAAACAACCACAACAAGCACCAAATCCGTACCATTTAACGTCCTAAGTTCTTTATTCTTTCATTCTATTTGTTTTGTATAAATCAACTCTAAATAATGCTTAAGCGAGTTTTTAATAACATTAAAGCTATATAAATTATTAGAAGACCCTAGAGATATAAAATTATTTACAAGATAATCCAATTGTCTGTTTCACCTGACATGAGAAACCCAAATGTGTATTACAAACATCAACGTGACCACGATGACGATTTGAATAGCAACAAGCTATGATGCGTTACGGTGATGACGTTATAGTAGTAATGATGGTGTACAAAGATATTTATGTGTATATTATTCCGTCCAAAGTAATATTAAAAGCAGCTTCACGCTTTATCCCGCATAGCAGGGAAATAGAGAGAATTTAATGTCTAGACTAGACACTTTGCAGACGCCATTCTCCGCTTTCCACGTAAGTTCAAGACCTATGTCGATTAGTGAAACTGAACACTACACTTTGTCTTACCATAACGGAAAAATTAAAATAATTAAAATATAATCAATTATCCCCCGAATGGGAATTGAACTCACAAATAACAGCGTTTACAGACAGAGACTATGCGACTGTAGCAGGATCGCGTCACGAAGGAAGCTTGAAGCTTAATGCTTAATAATCTAAAAAGGGTATTGTGACGTAGGACAACTTCTAATTATAAATGCGATTGGTTATAAGTTCAATTCCTACTTGGGGAATGATTATATTTAAAAATATATTACATATTTTCATTTCAGCGCTTTAATGACACGAAGCACAGCGTTGAGTTCGCCACTCAACTCATAATGACTAGATTTTTGACGGGAACAGTCAACGGACTGAGGATAGACAGAGAAAACCTAGGGTCTAGACAGATACTAGATTTTCTCTATCTATCCTGCTATGCGGGATGAAGCATGAAGCTAATGGTTTTGAAAACTTTAATTTTTACTTATATGTCAAGATGACAGGTTATTGCAAAGTATGTTACATGTGAAAACGTACTAAATTAATTATAAACAGGCTAAATCCTTAGGAAGTTAAGAGGCCGTCAAAGTCTCGTCACCTGGTTTAAATAAAAAATTAAATGTTATTTAAATACTCCTACATCTTAGCTTGTTTAGAATTAAAAAAAGATAGTAAATGCTTCGTTATAAAAAAAAAAGAATTTTCTTTTAACTGAGTTAAATTAAGTAAAACTTTATTATCTATAGTTATTACTTATGAGTAGTAGAGAATCAATGTAGTTTTTATTGTCACAAGTTCTTCAACTCTCCGGAAATAAGTCACTTTATACTTCTCTTTGCAGATGTTTTAGATCCCCACCAGAAAATCGAAGGAAGAAGTACAAATTTTTGACTCCTTTATTACACACACAAGTTAAAATTTATAGAGAGCGGTATATGAATAAGATCTTAGATTTTTGGGATTTTTACACATTCTAAATTAAACTATTTTAAATGGATTAATCGCGCATATTTTGGTATTTGAAAGTACAGGTTAGGAACGTATACATTAATTTCCAAAAATACATTCTTGAATACTAAAATATATGGGATTAATGCGTTTCAAATAGTTTCATTTAAAAAGCAGTACCTTATATATGGTTTTATATCTCTAGCTGGCGCTCTAGCTGGCTAGTGGGCATCCACCAGTCCGGTCAGTATTGAGCTTTGCAGTTTATCTAATAATTAATATAAAGATTATAAAAGAAATTTTACACACTTGTCTATATTTGATATGCACTGCTATATAAAGTGACATACACATTGTAAATAAAACGCGTATTTTAATTTACTAACGATAAAGAACGTTTGTATCTAAATAAGCACATTCCCTGGATTGAGAAGTGAACCTGCAATCATTGTTCATAAATTCGAATATTTCCTTACACACAAAGGTAACAAAGTAGCCATGCATTCGCCTTTATATGTACTCGTTCATACATTGTATACTCATGCTTACGACCGTGGTTATTTTAATGAATGATTTCTCATTACCCCAAAATTGGGTCGAGTGACCCTCAGATTGATTTAAAGTACACTTGGTGCATACACGCTGTAGTGGATCGTATTTTCTTATTTAATCCACTTTATTCTTGACTTTTCAACTTTTAAGTTGTGTTTAGTGAAACTAGGGCGACGTTGAGATATGGAATGCTTTAAAAGTATAAATGTATGTACTGAACATGAAAAAAATTGTTAACCTTTTTTACGTAATCTATGTAATCCTGGTTAGCCTATATAATCTTGAATTTATAGATTCAAAAAATAGTAATAAAAAAACATATTAATTTATTTTTTTACAACTTACTGCAAGAAAGCAAGCTAAGAGAGGGCCAAGATATTCCACTTTCCGATTTCCATCTCAACACTTAACTCTGTACCAAGCGACATACACGTTGCCAAGGTAATGAATATTTTACGCATCAATGGGCTTAATTAAAATCAGTGACCTTAGTTTGTAATAATAGTATCAGTTTCATACTTTCAAACAATAGTTCACGTAATATGCGCGCCTAAAAATATTATTAAAATTCATTCATACGTACACAATTGAAACGCCGTTGCGCTGTGAAAACCTCGGAAACACAATATGGTTCTTTTATATTCTGCTTTAGCAAACGCTGCAAACAAAAGCTAATTACTTATCATTATATTTAAAATTATTTAAGATTTTATGCTTATTTTTGTCTAGATATTATTATAAAATAGAAAAAAATGTATATACTTGTTATGTACTCCATCTGTTTTTTGTTTTTTTTTATAGCACGATAATCTGAATCAAGTCTGTTCGTTGATTGCTTACCAGAGCGGAAAAATAAAAATAAGTTTTAAATAGTCCTCCGAATTGGAATCGAAGCCACAACCAATCGTGTTTTCAGTCTGACGTTGTCTCATTGCGCCACGATGGCTTATTTTTGATAAATAGGTAAATCTATATATATATATATATATATATATATATATATATATATACATATATATATATATATATATATATATATATATATATATATATATATATATATTTACTATTACACTATTTTTATATTTTTAGTTTAAAAAAATAGATAATAAGATCTTTGATTTTCGTGATTTTAACACATTATAAATGAAACTATTTTAAACGGATTAATCGCGTATGTTTTGGTGTTCGATTGTAGGCAGGTAGAGTAGTACAGTAGTCCGTGGTGACAGGTAGACCTGTGACCACGGACTACTGTAGTGTTCGAACCGTCATATATCCTAAATTGTATTTTCGATTACCAAAATATACGCGATTAAGCCGTTTAAAATAGTTTCATTTATAAAAAAAATAGATATATTTCTAATTTTAAAAAAGAGACTACGAAACCATTAAAATCGAAAGCAATATACCGAAATCTATTGATACATGAAACAATGTACTATGAGTCACAAAATAGGATATTGTTCAAATTTGCTAATCAAACTACAGACAGATAAGACAACATTTAAAAAAAATCAAGTCTACTATTAATATAAATCTTAAACTTATACTAAACTAACATTAATTACATTTTTTTTAAATTACCTAAAATTAAGTAGATCTATTTTTTTACAAGTAAAGTATATAATACAAATTGTTATCTATATATGCAGTAGTATATAGATAAGGAATATGGTTAAATGAAATCGAGATTTTGCATGTTGAGTGGCGAACTCAGCGCTGCACTTTCTTTCTATCTTGACAACATGTATGTCACTTTATATAAACGCACGTAGAACAAACGATAGTGTGTGTTACATTTATTTTATAATTTGATACATTCGTTTTACTTTTTTGTCTAAATTAAGCATTCTGCACACCTTCTCTATAACTATATTAATAATTTCACCAAGGGGTATGTTAGTCTCGATAGAAAACTTATCTGAATCACAAAACATAAAAAAGTAAAGATTTCGAGTCGACAACATGATCTGCAAAAATTGAATGACATGACATGACATGACAGACTAATCGCAGTCTTCATATTTTCTTTAGCAAAACGTCACTGGCACCTAATTCCATCTTGAGTTCGTTAAGGCCGAATCATACTATCAGTAAAGTCAAGTGATAATTATTTTTTCTTATATTCACTATTCAATGAATCCCCGCTAGTATTTGTAATAACATAATGCTCACAGTGATTAAAGTAATTTTTGACAAAACAAAACATTTGCATTAACGTGCAGCTCTTCTGTACTTGACACTATATATAAAGGTGAACGAGTCTTTAATTTCACTTACTAATATATAAGTTAAAGCTATTATTTCCCTACAACACCTTGACGCTTTCTAAATTTATATTCTCAGATTGACCATCAAATTACAGGTGTCTATTGCAATAGTTTGTGTCATAAAATAAAACGTATTTGCACTTGCGCGAAGATAAAAGTCGGGAATGCTTTATGGACCAGATATTTTATCTCGGTGCCACTTCTATGTAAAATTGGCGGAATAATTCTTTCTGACACATACTCGTATCAAGCCGAATTTATACAGTCATATGTTTTTGGAGATGTATCTAATGGCTACTATTTTGTCCTTCTTTGTGTTATAAATATCTATTATTTGTAAATAGTAAATTGTTATTGTTTTCTTACTGCTCCAGTGTTTCATTCCATTTATAACTTTAATTTTCTATAGCTCTCATGTAACCAAGATAAAAATGGTTGACAATATACTAAAATTCTCGAAATTTATGACGAATCCATACATTTTAATTGAAAATACTTTTAATTGATTAATCACGTATATTTTGGTATTCGAAAATACATTTTTGGAAACCTAAGGTTTCGAACATTTTACAGTAGACTGTGGGTACAGGCTGTAACGTTTTTCTGCCTTCTTACAAATATATATTTGTAAAATCATGCCTTGGCTCATGATACGTCACGTGGTTAGGAACCATTTATTGTTGTACATACATACGAAATGTAATTCAAGATCTTTTAGAAATTCAAAAGTGTTCGAAAACTTCATTTGCAATATTAAATTTATATCATGCAACATTAAATTTATATTAAATTTATATCATCATCATCATCATCATCATCTCATCAGAAGGTGTCCTTCATTATATATTTGCCATCCAAAAGTATCACCTCGTATGTTTATTTATTTGCCATCAGATAGGGTTTTTAATATTTGTAATATCATTCATCAGCTTTCCGTTCAGATCACTGAGGAAAAGCCATAGGCGCGTCCCATCTTTCTCCCACTTTATAGTGAACCATTGAAGGTAATCATAGTGAGAGAAAAAATAGCTAAAGCCGACCGACCGTGATCATTTTAACATTGCTATTGAACCCTCCAAGTGCAAGTCTTTCATAATATATGTTAGTACTTTAATAGATAGTGAGGTTGATTCGACCGCTGCATGCTGCCTCCCTATATATATACCACGCAACTGTTCTGACATTCAGGACGGTGTCACCTGAAATCTCTTTAAGCATTAAGTCAAAATTTCTATGAAAGACGACTCGGCCCGACGACGCACGACATCGCCGACGTCGACGAGCTCGGCCCTATTGCATGCATAACTGCAACTTCTTTTATTACACGAACGAAATCTGTTCATTACATCCTACAAAATGTAATATTTAATAATTTTATTATAGATTATTATTACATTATATTGTTATGTGTAGTTGTAATAGACATATCTGATTCAGATATTAAATCATGTTATTTTATATTGTACATAAGTACATACCATATTGCATACACAACTGCAACTTCCTCTATACACGAACACAATTTACTCATTACAAACAATATGAAATAGACAATAATTTTATTATTATCGATTTATTATATATTGCCGGTCGTGGCGCAGTGTGACAGCGTTTGACTGTAAACGCGATTGGTTGTGGGTTCGATTCCCACTCGGGGGAGTGATTATATTAAAATTATTTTCACTTCCTCGCACTGGTAAAGACAAAGAGCGGCGTTGAGTTCCACCAATCAACACGCAGTGTCTCGAATTCGGTGGAAAGCGTAGTACGGAGTGTCTTGACATTAGGTATTTTCTGTCTACCATGCTATGCGGGATAAAAGCGTGAAGCTAAAAAAAAACAAAAAAAAAATATAATACTGCTAGGAGTACATTAAATAGAAATATTTAATTTAAATATTCAATCATATTTATATTTCAATATGTACATAAGTACATATCGTCACAAGGTAAACTTTTAAGCTTTTGTCAAAATTACAATCACATTATGCTTTAAAATTATATATATATAACAAGTAAAATTTTTATAAAACTATAAAACTTTAAACAAGGTTTGTAATCACAGACTTACTATCCAAAATTACCACCAATATTACCTATAATAGTCACCAATATTAATTATTTTTTAAGCTACTTACACAGTTTTCATTATTATAAACTTAAGAATAGTCATCATAAAAAAATATTATACCATAAAGTACATTTTTCTACGACAATATCTCACAATAGATAGTATAATAAAATATTACAGTTACTACTCTCAAAGCAATTAGAATAACAAAGAAATGAACATTGAACAGGTCGCTAAGTAATAAGAAAATGATTTTATAATGTTTTCCTAGGTTTGCCGTTAAGACCTGAAAATTACCTACTAATTAGCCACTTACAAGGTAAAAGCCAGACTTTGCGTGCTCGGATCTAAACCTACATCTTGACATGAATTCGACTTGCATTGTTACCCCTTCTTGCTTAAACTGTGCCTACTTTAAAATGGCTAAAAAGAATTGCGTATTTTGCAAGCTGGCAAATTTTAGATAAGGAATTATTTTAAATGAAACTATTTTAAACGGATTAATCGCGCATATTTTGATATTCGCAAATACGTTTTTGGAAACCTGACGCTTCGAACACTTTACAGTGTTCCGTGGCCACAGATAGACTGAGGTGGCGTTTGTGTCTCGGTTGATACAAAAATTAATTATATCAATCTACTGTTACCTATTTCTAAAATGCCTCGCGTACTGCCTTGGATTCTTGCAGTTTCATTCAAAATGTGCAAAAATCACGAAAATCAAAGATCTTAATAAGAAATTATTCATAAAAGTCGCTTTAAGCTTTTTTTGAAGTTTCGAGTAGAATATTATTATTCCTTAGAGCCTAAGCTTAGTTCTACGGCGGTCTCTAATGCTACCTTTGTAGTAATAACCTAAATTAATTTGTGTACTTATTTTTAAGTATTTTTCACGCTTTTTTTATATTTATATTATAAGTAGATAGATTGTTTAAATAAATTTTTGCCAGAAGTTACGAAGTTCATTTAATTACGATTAAATTTAATAAATTAAAATTAAATCTTCCCGTCTATTGCATTTTCCATATATTATTTAAATTATATTATTATTTAATACTAGTGAATCGCTCGCGGTTTTGCTCCCGAGAAATGCACGACTTTATCTATTTTATTTTTTTCACCGCTTGTGTTCTCCCTTAAATGAAAAACTCGGTTCTTTACAATGTTTTTACACATCACTCTGTTTGTTAAAGAAATCCACGTTGAAATCCTTTACGTAACTTAAATGATTTGAGCGTACAAACAGCAGAGGTGACGTTTAATACTATGCAATAATAATGCAATGTTGTGTGAAATTTTGCTTGAATAATTGAATTGAAGATTTATCGTCATGACTGTGTGTTTTTAATCATTAAATTTTTTTTTTAGTTTCATGATTATATCCCGCGTAGAAGGGTAAATAGGAAGTACTTAATATTAAGACACTCTATACTTTGCTTCCGGCTGAATTCGAGATATTGCGTGTTGATAGGCGGAACCCAACGCCGCGCGTATCTTAACAGAGCATGGAAATGAAAATAATTTAATGATAAGCCACAAACGATCGCGTTTGCAGTCAGACGCTGTTCCACTGCGCCACGACTGGCCTTCTCGTTCATAATTAAGTACTATAGTCAAATGATTATTTTATGTTTATCTAGTAAACAAACGTTAGTTTATAATATCTGATATCCTGCGTTTCTCTTCATGAAAAACTTCTCCCATAAATATTGAATTAAAAAAATAATTTAATAAAGATATAAAAACTACAGAAAACGTACAAACAAACAAAAAACCGGAAACGATTAAATAAATTTTCAGAATTTATTTTCAGTGCAAATTTGAGAACAAAGTATCACTGCAAACTTTCCTTACATTAATAAATTAATACCTATACATATACCTACAGGAGATGCTAATAATTCACATTAATGAAAGTTTATACACTTCTTCTAAATCGCCTATTTTTAAATATTTATTTGACTTAAATAGTTTTTATTATATTTTTATAGAAACATCAATGTCATCTCGTATATAAATAAGAATAAATAATAATAATAATAATAAATAACTAAATATAGACACGATTTTTTTCTTTCTCCACCTTTTGAACATTTAAAATGATAGGCGGAATTTAGCATACGAAAAATATTTATTTTATTGTTATTACTAAATAATAATTAAATAAATATTTTTATATTGTTTAAACATTTAAATTTATTATAAAAAAATTATAAAATATAAAATTAAAATTAATATATTTTTTTAATATTTTTTTTTATAAAACAAATTTAGTCATAAGAAAAAATTTTGTATATTAAATAAAATATTATAAAATTTGAATTAAAATTAATTTAAAGGATTTTTTTTATTTTTTTTTTATCTTCACGCTTCATCCCTGGCGGGGTAGTGGCGGGGTAGAGAGTACGGAGCGCCAAACGCTACGGTCCCTGCATACCTCTTTCGCCTCGTCCACAGTCATTATCCTCTTCATGCATGCCCTTCGGGGCAGTATCTTCGATACTGTGGCTTCGTAGGTCAACTGAGGTCTCCCCCGACCTCTCGTACTCCTCACCTTGGCTTCATAAATCTTTCTTACCATTCTTTCAACGTGCCCAAACCACCTGAGCACGTTCTTCTTCATCCTTACTGTGACATTCACGCTTACACCTGCCATTCTGCGTATCTCCTCACTGCACATACGGTCAGCTAAGCTGACCCCGCATATCCGACGAAGAGATCTCATCTCTACTGCATTCATCTTTCTTTTATTCTTCTTTTGACACACCCACGTTTCGCTGCCGTATAACAACGTCGGTATTAGTACTGCATTGTGAACGGCAACACGTGCAGGTACGCTGACGTTTTGCCATCGCATCAATGCAGCCAGAGCACCGTTAACCCTAACAGGGTTAACCCTAACCGGCAGCAATACGCCTTCCATTTCGTATCTTAAAGGAATTCGGCAAAATTTTATATTCACTTGTATTATTAGTAAAACATTACAATAAACAGCATTCTATTTTGCCAAACGATTATTTCTTAATAATCTTTCGGTAGCAGAAAATTATAAAAATCTATCTACAGAGATATTTAGATGCAGCCGGTAGTCGGCTCCCAAGGTGCGCGGGTTCGAATCACGCTGCGTTCAATTTTTTTAATCCTTAATGTGTAATAACACTTTGAAAATAGAAAAATATTAAAAATTTATATTTAATATATTGCCAAGTATGACAGTTGATCTTCCAAAATTTCTGTTTAAAAGTAAGTAGGTAAATTATGTCAACGATGTCAACGGAGTGTCTATCTAAGTGGATATTGTTGTTAGTCACATACAAATCAAGCATGATTTTTATTTCAAGACATAAATTTTTTGGACTAAATTTATAAATAGGTAATTAAATTTACGCTTTTTATAGCTTTTACAGTAAATTCTACTATTTTCGTTAAAGCGTCACGTTTTGATGTATTTTAGAACTTTTAGGATTTGATTGAATTTAAACTGCATTTTTAAGTGTCTTCGCTAGAAAATAGACTACTAGAAACGTAACGTTATCTAAAATATATGTGCAAATACCAAAATATACGCGTATAATCTAGTTCAAATAGGTTCATTTAAAAAGTAATAAAACTCGCGACTACTTGACATTTTATAAATAGTATTATTTACATATTTGAGGCGCCTATGGCGCAGTAAGGCTAATGATTGTAAAAATTATGGTTGTGGGATCGATATTCACAAAGTGAATGAGTAATAATTAAAATTTGTTTTCATTTTTCCGCTCTGGTTATAAAAAGAAGTTAGGTCGCCACTCAATGTCTTGAATTCAGGCGGAGAGCGAAGTGTTTTGACACTAGGTTCTCTCTGCCCACCCTGCTATGCGTAAAAAAGAGTGAATCTATAAAATATACATATATATAATTTTATAATTGTATAAAACAATTTACTATCTACATCATTGCTACTTTCTTAATTCCTCTCTCATACCAAATTCAAAGATAAACATACTCGAGTTTGTACACTTTTCTTACAGCCGTATTTAATTTTGTTAAGGAAAATATCATGAGCCGTGTCAAATTGTTTAAAATTAAATAAATGTATATATGTAAACCTTTACGTTTTTATCTCACTTAATGGGCTAGTAATTGGACACAGCAAGGGTCGAATCTGTGCCTCTTGGAAACCCTCTAAGCGCTCTAACTACTAAGCAATGAGTTCACGTGTGCAATAACACTTAAAAAAAATTAAAAGAGAATCGAAATTAAATGTGTAGTTAAGTTATCTGTTTAATTAATATGAAAATAAAAGGAAGAGAGACAAAAGGAGAGAGGGAATATAAGCGCGATTAGTTCTGGAGTCGATTCCTACTTTAGGGGTACTTAATGATTAATTTATATTATATTTATATTTTTTTCCTATATCTCCGTTCTGGCAAGATCTACCATTACATGGGTATATGCTAACTGATATAAAACATACATAGAAAATTACCAAAATTTCAATTTATTCAAGCCATATAGAACACAGGGACAGTGTCTGAAATTTAAAGCAAATTTAAATTATTTTCATTTCTCCGCTCTGGTAAAACACAGCGCGGTGTTGAGTTTTGCCACTTATCATCTAATGTTTCCACTTCGGGAGGAAAGATTTTAACACTATGTTCACTCTGACTACCCTGCTATCAGAAGCAAAGCGTAACGAAAAGAAATAAAGAATAACTTATAAATTAAACAAAAGAAAAACAAAACTACATTTCATATTTTCCTCTCCAAAGTCACGTAAATATTTGTAAAATGCACATTTTCAATATTAAATAATTGATCTCTATCTCCTGTATCTTTGAATTCGCATTCTGCATACCACACCAATTAGTTTTGGCATCCGATGTATGTTAACGCGAAATATTCACTACTATTGTATTACAGTGCCTTGAAACATGTTACATGTATTATATCGTTAATTAATATCGAATTTTCAATTATTATAATTTACATTATATTAAAGATATCTTTCATGATATTGTGTATGTTGATAATGGCTTAAATAACATAACTTTTTTTAAATGGATTTCACGTTTTTGATATTATTTATCAACAAAACTCTCCGTTTTCTATATTTTGTGTGTGTTAGAAATGGTTGGTTCATCTTCAACCAACCCTTTCATTCCCTTTCAATTATACTACTATACATCTAGTGAGGTCTATATATATCCAGTGAGATCGGATAATGTTTGGAGTATAAAAAAGACCTTGACTAAAATTGAAACCTATGACCACTGGAAGGCAGGCACTTCTCAGTATAGTCACGTCGTACGCCGTAAAATTTTTATATACTTCTTGTATATAAAAATTTTAGAAATATAATATAATATCATAAATTTTACTAAGTTTAAAAGAATAATAGGAAAAAAATATTGCAACCTACCGTGCCAAGGCAAATTCGTTCAAGCGTATATTTTCATAATAAAAGCTAATATTATGATTTATTGCGTAAACATCCACGCCACATGCCTTAGTCCTGCGTTGTCATTATCGCCGTCCTTTTTACCGTATTGTTTTTACTTTTGAGAACTATAGTAACAATGGCACAACGTGGTTTTCTATGCGCGTACGCTCCACAAAACTATAAGACCATTTGCATAACCATCGATATTTCCGAAAATAAATGCTTAACGATTTTCAACCTTAATGCTAACTTAATAGAGTATTGGTTGGTAGGAACGGATGGTAAATGTAAGTTTGTAGAGAGAGCGTTTCGGTGTGGTGCACATAGAGTCGGCAGTCGCGAGCCCATCGAGTGTGGTTCCGGTAGGGTCGATCACCGGCTTTAGTGTATGCCTTACGTTGTTCGGAAGTTCACTCGTGTATAAAACGCTATATAAACTTTTTAAAATATTTTCCTTTATTAACAAAAAATAAATAAAAATATTGTTTTATTAGGCAGTGTGTTTTAAGGTCTTGGACTATAAAATTCACTTGTGTATTGACTCTAATTATGAAAGCGAAATTAACATTAACGCGCCAATATTTGGCGGTAATTAAATAAACAACAGTTCTAGTTGCGGTGTTTCATTGGAAATTAATGCGAGAAATTTCTAAAATGAAGATGAATTACAATTGTTTTTGGAATTTTTTTGTTGTGTTCCTGCCATTTGTTGGTAAGTGATATATATTTATTTATTTTTTATTATTAAATATCTTAAGCAAACGTTAATAGATAGTAATTAAATTCTATAATGAATAATTAACTGACAAATCAATTAATTTAACTTAATTCAATTAATTGATTTATTTAAACATATTTTAGTTTTATCTGTTTAAGCAAAATACGCATAGGTATTTTTTTTACGTTACTCATAACTTTTAGTTATAATTACCTAATTTAAAAAGATAAGAAATACCATAACAGTATAAAACAATAATTAAATATCAATTCAACTATAATTAAGTAGAATTTTCTAGAAACATTTTTATCATACAATACGATTTCCTCAATCGTAAGTCATGTCATGATGATTCTTTAACTGTAACCAGACGACGGTTATCGACTACACAGTATGCATTAGTTAGCAAACATGTTCACAGTGTTCAGCTCTATAGCCTATTATTAGGTTTCACTATGACTCCCTTGAGTGTACAATTGTAACTATATATATACCATATGTATGTCCCATATACTTTATATATACGTATGTATGTATGTCTGTAAATTGCTAACAAAGCCTCCAAATTTGTTTTTTTTATAAAATCGATATCAATATAATATAATCGATATTCTATAATCAATATTTTAATAAAATTGAGCCGATCAACTGACAATTCAAAAGTCGAATTAAAATGTAATACATATTCTTTAAAAGAATAACAATTTGAAGGTAGTTCTTGTAAATATTTTAAGCAATGTTTTAACTGATATAATACGAGTATATAGATTACAAATAGTGAATAAGAATAAATCTTTCTAAAGATATTAATTAATAACTATAAAAGCAGATTACTTCTTAAATATTGTTAGAAAAACCATTTTTTTTTAATTTACACATCTGCTATACCAACCTATAGTTGATTAAGCCAGACAGAACTTAGTGTAAAGACACTATTTTTTGACTATATAAAAATCGATAAATACTGAATTTATTATAATGGCTATATTTCGCCCTAAAAGTTGTCTGGAAGAGATGGTTTCTTAGTCTTTTGATATTTTTTTAATGTATTATGTTTTTTTTTTCGTACAACATATCATGGTGTGCAAATAAAGTAGGTCTTAGCAAGTGAATACCACTTAAAAATATTATATCATTATTATAGTATTCATTTAAAATGGATTCAAGCTTAAAGCTTAAACAACAGCTCAAAGTAGCTTTTATCTTTTAATAATATTGCTTAGTAATTTTTTGTTAGCCTACGAGAAACTATTAGACGTGGAGTTCTTTTAAACTAATTGTAACTTTTGTATAATTTTTTGCTTTGTTTTAATACTTTGGCTTTTATGGTTATAATTTTAACTATATGAATGGGTTTTGCACATTTTTCTTACTTTAATAATAAAACAGTATATAACAGTATATTTTAGCGTAAAATGAAACTCAAATACGAAACGATCTTAAAACGAAAACGCGAAGTTCTAAAATTTTCAATTTTTAATTTGGGCAAATTTAATCAGCTACTTAGTAATTTGTTCATTCTAAGTCAAAAATAGAAAAAAAATCATATATCATTATCAAAAAATTTGTAAAAAAATAAACCGACTTCATAATAACTATATAACCTACCTATATTTTCTTACGAGTATCTAAATATCTGAAACTACTGCACCGATTTTAATGAAACTTGTGCTATTCCATAAGTTAAAGTATATTGAACTTAATTAAAAAATAATCATCTCGATATAACTTTTAGTTTTAGAGAAATTCATGGAGAAATACATAAACATACACTTACCAAATTAAGGACATATGCTTGGATGCATAAATGGATCATCATACACAGATATTATTTAATTTCAATAATATTCCATAAATACATTTAAAACTGACAACTTCTATTTTGAATTCATTTGAAAATATTAGAACAGTACTAAAAAACGTTTCCGAGAAATAAAATTATGTTTCATTACAGCAGAAACTAACTACAGGTTACGTACAAGTGTTACTTGTGCACAGAGTAAGGAAATATGTCTACCAAAGATAATTATTATGGAATAAATTACAATTACATGAAGATGTAACGATCTCATAAAGCTAGCAAATGAATTTTATTTTAGCAGTAAGAGTTTCTGGCAGTGTAATCATCACGGCTCGCGGTCATGCGGGACGCGTGCATAATTTACCTAATTGTTTTGCCTGGTTAGTTGGTTTTAATATTATATGCGAATAAAATTATAAGATTATACCTACATTATACCTATATATACTAATTCGTTCGTATATCTATGAGTATTCAGAGGCTAGTCACGGCACAATGGGACAGCGTGTAAACGAAAGTAAACGATCGATTCGATTGCCACATAAGGATATTTTCATTTTCACGCTCTGGTAAGATAAAACGCGGCGTTGAGTTTCGTCACTTTTCTGTCTATTGTGTGAGATAAAAGAGGAAGGCTAAAAAAATAAAAAAAATATCTATTTGAATAGGTAAAGGTTGTGGATTCCATTCCCTATTCAAATCATAAAAGTAATTCATTCGTATAGATTTAATATTACGCTATTCATAGGGCAAGTAGACGTTACAGCTACACACTTAATGTAAACATTTCCTTTTCAGCAACTAAATGAATTTATTTTTTCAATTAATAAAATTGTTTAACCATTACCAATAAGAAGCAACTCAACTGAATTACTCTTTGCTACCTGTCGATATTAAGTGAAGTAGTGTCGTAATTAAAGTGAGAGTCTGCGTCTCGCTAATATTTTAAGAAGCGACCGATATAGAATCGAGTCGGCTTTTTGCTTACTAGCAAAATGTTTACCAACGTGAAAGAGAAATATTACATTTTGTCTTAAGTCAATTTTTATTAAAAAGCTGTACAAAATTTTGATATACTTCTGGTATACCAGTATAGTATAAAGATCAAAGAGACTAGAAAAACTAGATATTCTTCATCTTCTGCCACTAAGAAAGATAGAACAGTAATTAATTGAGTACATACTCTATTAAAACTATTAAAAAATAACAGTTTTGTACGTTTCGATTATGTTACAGGTAATGCTATAAAACGAATTTTATTCATCATACTTGTTTAAATTTTTAAAATTTCAAAATGTTAATAAATTTAAAGCACCTACTTAGTTTTTGCTTGGAGTTAAATATATCTTTATATTACATGTACCACACAGTCTGGTTTAGGTAGCAGAAACACTTTGAGTTATTTATGTAACGCATTCGAGAGCAATCTTTTAGACTTAGTCTTGCAAATTTAATCGTGATCAACTATATACAGGATGATATCATTGTTGATGTTTGTACTGATTACAATAGGTGCTTTGAGAATAGAGAATATCAATTGTCAATTGTCATTTTTTCACTCTCCAATTATTGCGAAGAAAACTTTTCAACTCTCTGCTAGTTTGAATAATATAATTTGGGATGCCAAAATCCAGTACTAGGTGTGATTTGACCGAACATAACGAACACTAAGTAGATTTCAACTTGATACCACGAAATATCGTTAATGACAAAACATTTTAACACGATCTACGAATCGTAACGGTCAATCGTAATGGCAAGTTTATTCCCAGCACGTCCATACAATTTACATCCAGCGAAGCGAACTGTGTACCTGCTGCCTCGCAGCGCAAACTAACGTAAGCTACTTGAAAATAGACTAGGCAAAAGCAAATATGCTAGGACCTAAAATATTGGCTGAGGCCGTTGTGTAATAAAGCGATAACAAGTTAAAAATATATATATGTAGAGATGCGATTTTTTAGCAGTTCGGTAACGTTCAGCCAGCGAGACTAAAATATAGATATTGAATTTCGTGTATAGTATTTTTTGCTTCCACATTTCATTTTATATTTCGTATCTTCAAAGTATATCGTGACCATTTAAATATCAGAGAGCTCTCTCTATACGAAGCCGAATTATAAATGAATTAAAAAATCAAAAATATGATTGAATAATAGAAATATTTCATCATATCCATAAATGATACTGCGCACGAATTCTTTGTGTGTTAAACTATTAGTTTTTGCCTATCAATGTGGTCAGTTACTATATATTCACTGCGTTGCTAATTCTATTCTCTATTTTCTTTTCTTTTATATTTGCAATGAAAGCTGGGAACGCAATGCACTAGTACAGTTAGCAAATTTTAAATTTAAAGTTTCTACAGATATCAAGTATGTCAAAATGATACCGAAGTTTATAAATAAAATTACAACCAAAAAATTCAACTATATCTTGTTATTTCTACTCATGCACGTATTGCATTCGCGCGTACAATACATTGCATTCATACTTTAGAAAAATACAATTCTGTCCATTACGTGTTTTGATAGTTGCTCTAATGAAATTTCACGGTTAGCAGTGATATCGTAGATTAATGTCACATTGTACGTGACATACAGCTTATGTGTATCATATTGCAAAGGGCAAGGACCTGGCACTAGCTTGCTTTTCGGAGCGGAACCCACAACATGCTTGATGTCACTATTCTTAGAATTGCTATTTAATTTATATATCATTTAATGTTGTTTTCATTGTTTATTGTTACACTTATCTAAAATTTTTACATGTTTTATTATTATGCCCTTTTTGGAATTGGAACTTAATATATTATATTTTTGATAATATAAGTATTCTCTAATTTTATATTTTTCACCTTTCTTTAGAACTGTAACATCGATACGCTCCGTTGGTTTATTTCGTATAAACCGAAAACGTTTGTCGTCTTGCTGTCCGTCTGACACAACTAGAAATAAAGGAGTTTTCTTTATTTCACACTCGATTTGCATAAAATATATTTATATTAAAAATAAAAACATACCAATACAATGCACTTTACATTTAAAATCTAAAGTAAATGAATAAAGTCGGTTTTCCATACAATTATAGTTTTTAGGTCATGAAAAAGTAGAATATTCTTTATGATACATTGCAGAAAAGCGCATTGTTTCGTAACATTTGAACCACAAACGTATGCGTGTATGTGATTTACATAGACGTTTGTAATGTCTACCTTTCACTAAAATAATATACTTTTATCTTCACATATATACATAATTATGTATCTCTGTATGAACTAAAGTCTGTATGGTATAAGATCATAGCAGCGTATTAGAACAGAGGCTGACTAAAAATTTGATTTCCATTTGTTTTCAACACTTTATTTTCTTTTAACGCCGTGATAAGACAAAGCACGGCGTGAAGCGCCACCCAACACGTAATTTCTCTATTTTAAACGTAATTGAGCTAGGAAACGATATTTTCCGCTTTCAGTCTCATTCAGAAACATCGGGTCGAGATAAACTTCGCTAAGTTTTATTAACCGACTACCTAAAAGGAGGGGGTTATCAATTCGGCCGGTATCTTTATTTTATGTATGTACAACGATTACGCCGAAAGTTCTGGACCGATTTACGTGATTCTTTTTTAGTTCGATGCAACAGGGCTGCCATTTGGTACCATAAAAATTATTTCCAGTTTGTTAATTTGACGATATCATATTCACGACTCTTTTTAGGTAATTTCTGCGATTTCTCCGTCATTTGTTAACTGATATGCAATTATTTTTGGATCTGAAAAAGGATACTTCGAGTATGATCCCACAAAAAAATGTCCAAGATCTGATGAATATCTTCAAAGATATCAACGGAAATCTTCAATGAATAACAGCAGATGATTTACGATTGTTTTTTATGTGTTTATCATTCCATAATACATATTATTATTGGATATACACTTACAGCAGATCACTATGAAACCCTATATAACTATAAACTACTGTATTCAATAACCATTACCGAGCGGAACTTAAAAAGTAGAATAAACTACGTTTAAAAAAACCAACTTATATAAAATAAACTACGTTTAAAAAAACCAACTTCAAAAACTGAAAAATAAAAATATTTTTATAAATATTTAAACACGTATTGTAACTCAATATTAATAAAATAACAACTGTTATTTGATTTTGTTATGGAATCATAGGTTTGAATTTAGTGCAAACCGTTTCGTTAAATGCAGTACGTTTTTTAGAGTTCCGTAGCAAGCCGAGGACCTCTTATACAAAGTTTTGCCAAAGGTCTCCCCGTAGATCTAGGTAATCTCGTAATATTTTATTGGTTAATTGCGAATAATCAACCGGTAGTCTGATCTTGTAATTCGTACAGTGAAGGCTTCAAATCTATGATTTGACAACAAAACCAAATAATAGTAGTTATTTAATTAATATTGCTTTACAATATGTGTTTAAATCTTTATAAATGTATTTTTTACTTTTCATTTTTTGAAGTTAATTTTTTTAAACGTAGCTTATAACCCCACGTTGGAATTGAACTCATAACAATCGCGTATATAATTAAATAACCACTGTGAACGTTATCGATGTTTATTTAGAATTTCAAACAGAGATAGAATTTCGGCCAAATATTTTGAAAGGTAATATACTATACGAGCTAACTTGTCAATAATAATTATATTAGACTGGCACTGCCTGATACTTGGATATCGCGTGTCGGTTTTGGCTAATGTTCATTGTGTATTTTACGTAGACTTATTAGCGTTGCTTCAGTGAAAGAAGTTTCGTGGTAAAATTAATGAATCGACGTATGTACGACTTGAATAGTTATATATATTTTTTTATATTTTTATGTGCTCAATTAATAAAACATTTTATATAATCTTGGAGATAAATCATAACATTTACATAAATTAGCAGTGAAATCACATCTAGGGTTAAAAATGTTTTCCTCTGCTAAGTGTGGAATAATACTTTAAAAATAGTAAAATATATGTGGATCAATAAATGATTAAAATATATATAAATATATAATATTTTTTATTTGAATACAGATAATGTCGAAAATAAAAAAATCCATTGTCTGGTCGGTGGTGGCACAAATGGCGTGGCTGTATGAGTTTAGGGTTCGGTTCCCACTGGGAGGAATGATTGGCAAGACAAAGCACTACATTGAGTTCCGCTACTCAATATGTAATAAATTTGGCGAAAGACGGAGTACGGAGTGTCTTAGCACTAGATTTATTCTACTCTCCTATGCGGAGAAAAAAAACCATAGTGTACATTGTAAATTTATACTATGGTTGGTAGGTATTGGTAGATAAATGTAATTGCCACATTACATTTATCTGCTGTTACAATTACGCTGCAATAGCTAGTTACTTAGAAATTTCAACACAGAAACAATACAATACATTATTTATACTTTAGTACAATTCAGAATAGGTACTTTATTGAATCAGCGAAAAACAAATACGTGTTCATAGGTAATTTGCCGATCCTTATCCTTCACGCTATGTGACTGGTGCTCAGCCTCACCTATAAAATTGTTTTGCAACTAAACACTGCAGTGCCGTGTTACGCTTAAGAAAATAAGCGAGATAAGAGCATTTGTTCATTTGATATACAGTATATTCTACTTCATTAGATTTCCCAGCTTCTGTTTTATTTATTTGTTATTATTGTAAATACATTTTCTAAGATTAACTGAGAATTTATTTTGAGTTTTATTTCTATAGCAATTTTGTTGCGAATAATGTTTAAATCAAGTACGTAGGAATATTTGGTTTATATAAAGGTAATCTGGCCGTCGAGTAGCGTGACGTTGGAACCAGTTTCTCAATACATAATTGGCTAAGATGAGCGTTGATCAAAATGATTTATGTGTAGACCTTGTCTTCACCTATGTAAGTACTTAAGTAACTATAATTTGTTGGTACTAATCAATATAATATAGTAATACAATGTTTGTAAAGATATTGCATGGATGTGTAACATCTTCATAGATACAAATTGTTGACATCAAAAATGTAATAATCATATATTTTGTATAACATAATATTAATATATAATTAAAAAGACACTAGAGTGAAAATGAAGTCAGGCTATACATAAATATTGTTATTTAAACTTATAAATAAATGTTGTATTCCGTGTTGATTAGCGGAACCTAACGCCGCGCTATAATATAAATATTTACCATGTTTAACATGTAACTCTTGAAATTAATTGAAGCTACATGACTACGGAATTCGGTAGTTTATGACCCAGATTGATATATTGAAATTTTTCGACCCAGAAATGACATACCTTAATGACTGCTGTCAACTTATGTAAAACACGTTTTTCATTTCTATTTGAAGAGATCTGAAGCTGACGCAAACAAAATTGCATGGAGACTCTATTAATACATTCATATATCTATTAACATTTTAAAATAAACATATTTTTGTTACATTGATGATTCTTATTATCAATTATATTATGTTGCAAGCAAATAAGATATGCTTATCAAAAGGTCATGATCGTGGGAATCGGGGAATCGAAACCTTGTGCCAGGGATCTTTTGGGTCAAAAGTCACACCGTATGCAGTCACGTAATATTAGAAAGAGCTTCACTGCGTGTTGTAATATTAATGTTATATTGTTTCTTAAGGTATGTTATTATGGGCATACGTGTTTGAAATGAATTAAGTTTAAAATAATTAAGTCGTTTTAAGACTTTTTTATTTGTAAGTACGTATATCACGACTCAAGGTTGCGCGTCTATCTTTTTATAGTATAACGTGAATCTACTAAGTTTAGCAGAGCTAGTCTAAGCAATATTGGAAATAACTTTATATTGAATAAAAATTGGTACCACATTATATGCGGGTCAGAACGGTTCCTGTAATGACGTTGACACGTTTTATATTGTACTAACTGAGGAAAAATTGAGTATAGTATTTTAATTTTATTAAAATTATTACTCTTAGAAATCAATTATTTTAATCTCTTTATCGTTTTTGTTTTTTGAGATTCACGCTTTTATTCCATATAGAATACTTCCTGCATACAGGAAGACAAGACAGAAAGACATTTCGACATTGCGTGTTGAGTAAGGAATTAAACTTATTTAAATATAATCACTCCCCCGCTTGAGAATCGAGCCGAAGAGTACTATAAAAAACAACATTTTCAGCGGTAGAACGTCATTGTACGTACTCCATATTAATGCACGTAAACGGCACTTTAAGTACATATAAATTGGAGAAACAAATATTATTGTAGAAAACCCGACGCAATGCGACGTGTCAACGTCTATTTTTCTTTGCACAGTAAAAAGTTGTAAAGATAAGCATCTTTGATACCTTAAAAGGAAATTGATAATTTTACCTACAGTGTTGACAAACGGACAGACACGACCAGTAAACAGTACGAGACTAATCGGTCTTGTACAAACAAAACCTTGATAAGCAGGCACACGACATATAGAAGATATAATATTCAATGCTTTTAAATAGGTATTTTAACTTGAAATTTGTCTGGCTAAAGTTGATATTTAGAGCACTAAACAATAGCTATTGATTAGGTAATTATTTTTTGCAGTTTTACGCTTTTTCTCTAGTAGCAGTAGCAGTAAAGTCAGGGTCGCCCAGGTCTGTAACATTGCGCATTGAGTGGCTGATTGTGCCAGCTACAGAACAAAGAAATAAAAATAATTTAAATATAACATTTCCTTGAGTGCAAATCGAACCCAGAAGCAATCACGTTTTCAGTCTGTTATTCCACTGCGCCATGATGACCTCGTACATCATTTGTATATGTTTGTTAATGTTTTTATTGTAGTCACATATCAAAATAAAAGTATACTTTATTCAAAAAAAAAATCAGTATTGTTGGCCCTACTAACACCAGGTCCAGAAGAGTTGGCGGGAAGTTACGCCGAGAAGAGCTGGCGGGAAACTCAATGGTTGATCTTTTCAAATGTGTTTTTGAAACAGGTTTGCAACCGTCGACAACTTAGACTCGTCACTACTGGGTTACTATAACGTTTGTTTACTTACCTTGCTTGATGTACATATATTATATGTAATTAATTGTTTGGTAAGTTATTCCCACGCTCTGTTAAGACAAAGCGCGACGTTGAGTTCCATCACTCAATATGCAATGTCTCGAATTCGACAGAGTGAAGTATGGAGTGTCTTGACACTAGGTAATTCCCGTTATGCGGCATAAAAGCGTAAGTCTATTTTTTATCAGGCAATAAAATTGATATGGCATTTTAGCACTGATCCATAGTCCGTAGGTTGGAATTAAAAAAAAAATAAACAAAATAAAAAGAAAACGAATTATTCACACTTTTTAGAATCTACCGTGAAAAGTGTTTTATAATCACTTGTAGCGTTTTTTGCCGATGAGTTGTATTTTGTACTGAACAAATATTTGTTTCGGCGACGAGGTGGTAAGTAGTAGGACGTGCGGTCTCGCTCCACTGATTGCGGGATTATGCAGGAAACATCGTCTATAACACCTAATCTTCTATTTTATTTTTGCCCTTTTGTAGAGCAATTGTTATAGTTGACATAAGAAACGTTCTTGTTTTTTTATTTGCAAAGCCTCTCTTTGTGAACCACTTAAGTTAATTAAAATTTCATTGCCTATGTATTTAAGTAATTGTTTCTTTTTTTATTTTTTAAGTTGTACGCTTTTTGTATTACATTTTTGTATGAATCATTATATTATTATAATTATTTTTAGCTTCAAGTTTATCTACCGCATAGTAGGGTAGACATGAAATACCTAGTGTTTACACGCTCCGTACTTCGCTTTCCACCGAATTCGAGACATTACGTGGTGAGTGGTCGAACTCAACGCCGCACTTTGTCTTACCAGAACGACGAAATGAAAATAATTTTAAATATGATTCCTCCCCCGAGTTGAGGATCGAACCAACAACTGATCGCGTTTACAGTCTGACGCTGTCCCACTGCTATTTTTAAATTTTACGTATATATTGAACATGTAAGAATTGAAATTATATAACTTTAATATATATAATAAAAAGATTTATATCAATCCTACACTATTTGTCTATCTGGAACCATAATTGATAACAATATTTATCAAAAAATAATTTTGTACTTTGCTGTTAAGAAACTTCGTCCACTACTTGCCACAAATGTCAACGACACAACACGGCTGCATGGTAATTTAACGTTCATGGGTGTTTATTTTATAAATCTAAAATAAACGTAGCTTAAGTTACTCAAGCCAGTGAAAGTTTCTTCAAAATCGGTCTAGTCGTCCCTTAAGATTAGCAAAAAGTCATTTTGGCACATGTACTGTGTATACATTCATAACAACCGCTAATTCAAAATAACCGCTTCTTACTAAATGTACCTAACATTTAGTAAGAAGCGGTTATTTTAATATAACAAACGTACTCTCTAATTTATTTTATTTATATAGATGATCCGAGAACTAATAAATAAAAAAATAATAACTATTAATTTTTAAAAAATTATAATAATAGACTATTAATTTTGTAGGTGTTAGGTTTTATAAAACAAGTAGTATTATGCAAACCATGAACAACAAACAAACAAAAAAGCTGACCTACCGTAACGTATACGTTTTGTATCAATTTCAAGAAAATTACCAACAGATTTGGAAAAAGCAAATGTGTGTCACTCTGTTCCATTCATATCGCCCTTTTTTGTAGCCAACGAAAGAGTTTTAATAACGTGATCTTTTCAATATATTTTATTAGCTCAGCCGTATTTTATATAAAAGTAGGGCATGTAAAAATATTAAAAAAATATTCTGATATAAGCTTTTTGCCGTAAAATTTAAAATTAAAAAATTCAGAGCGCTCATCATTTGTTTTTTTATATATATTTTTTTATCATACGAGGAGCAACTAATGCTAATAACTGGTATAATTATGTTATCTGTTCCCTAGTTTCTGTTTTTTTTTAATATTCTATACTAAGTAGTGAATTGTTATTATTATAAAAAATATTTAAAATTTATGTAATCACAAGAGTAAGAACGGTTGGTCTATGTTGAAATATTTCTTAAATCAATTCACTCAACTCCCT
This sequence comes from Dryadula phaetusa, assembly GCA_032432895.1. Classification (NCBI taxonomy): domain Eukaryota; kingdom Metazoa; phylum Arthropoda; class Insecta; order Lepidoptera; family Nymphalidae; genus Dryadula; species Dryadula phaetusa. The sequence goes on from JAOYRS010000038.1 coordinate 91,441, forward strand.
TTTTTTTTTTCAACACAAAAAAACGTTTTCCTTTCTTACATTTACCCCGGGGTTAAAATCCTAAACGATAATGCACCGCGATCAACCTATCATTCCGCCGCTTACTCTCGAAGCCTTGTAATTATGGATGTTATTCGCCGAAGGGTTACTTTAGGGTGTTCACAAACTGGGCAATTATCGTTCGCCCCCGGACCTTTCCCACGGGCAGTTCAAATTGTAAGCTTACATACTAACGCGTCGAACATCACGGCTCTCTTATTTTCTAGGATATTGTTACCACTGTCATCGGAACTGCAGGTCACAAACGAACAAGACTAGCACTGCTGTTTTGTTTCCATTGAAGAACGTCTTAGTCTAAAGTTGTTTTGTTCGAGTCACTGACGAGCAATGGACGTGTGGCATGAGAAAGTGGGCGTAAAGTATCATGTTACATTACGTAGTAAAGGACTTGTTTGTTCAACTCCGTGAGAACCATCGGAACTGCATAGGCGTGACATCGATGAGTTTTTGTTGTTTTTTTTTCTGTATTGGTTGGTAATAGCTGCACTTCGTGATCATGACAATGCATGTTGGGTGTGAAATGTGAATATCCATAAGGACTGCTTTCATCTTAAACAATGGTTGACATTTTGGTATACTTTTAAGTAGAATTTTTTGTCATTACCTACGAAATACGTTATACGTATAGTACTTACTACTTTTACGTTTTTTTTATACTCTAGTATTGAAATAATTTTAAACATTCATTAAAATAAAATTTTATTGTAGAATAGTTGCAATATATCTAAATGTTCCTGAGAGTTATGTATTCGATTCCATTCCATTTATTTATTTTATGTATTTATAAATTACTTTTCATTTCCCAAAAATACTTAAGAATATACCTTTAATATTCCTAGAAAACAGAAAATAGAACATACTAAATGGTTTACTGAATACGTACTTTACATATAGAAAAAAAATATACGCTCAAGTAACTCGAAGTCAATATCTAGTTAAGGTGATGTTCTAATATGCACATCATATTAACCTATTTGATATGCTCTCATATTTGCCTTTCCTCCCACCGAGCTTATATAGTAGTAAAAGCTGAGATAACCCATTGAAGTTATAAAGCAGCATATTCCTGTGGAATTTGGCAGACATCGTCTAATTTACTATCAAAGCGAGGTTCCCACAAAAAGCCTAAACGTTTTGTATCAGATGAATACATTTATTATGTCGTTTACAGTTTACGAGGCAATTACACAAACTGCGGTTTCTTGTCAGAGACGCTTAATTTGAACTTCGCCTATAAATATGCATTGTCCATTAGGTGTAAGATTTAACTTATTGTTAACTAAAATGATGATGTAGTTAATTTTTTTAGCTTCACGCTTTTATCCCGCATAGCAGGGTAGAAAGGAAGTACCTAATGTCGAGACACTCCGTACTTCGCTTTCTGCCAAATTCGAGCGTGTTGAGTGGCGGAACTCAACGCCGCGCTTTGTCTTACTAAAGTTCCTCCGATTCGAGATTAAACCCACAACCGATCGCGTCTACAATCGCACGCTGTCCCACTGCACCACGACCGGGCTCTCAATTTAAGAGTTATTAAGGTTTAAAGTTAAAGTACACAAATACCACATGCACAATTACACACATATATAAAATACGTCACATAGTGAGAAGAGGTATTCTTTTAATTCATTGCTTACATAATTATTTGTAAGCAATGAATTAAAAGAACACTTGTTCTCACCACCGCCATCGGATAAGACACTGTGCCTGTTTACTATAGGTTATATTGTAATTTATGTAAGAAAACAGTACCTTAAACAACAGATGTAGTTTTCATTATTTTTATCCCGCATACCACTTTCTACCGAATTCGAGACATTGCGTGTTGAGTAGCGGAACTTAACGCCACGCTTTGCCTTATGGCGAGGTAGTAAAAATAATTTAAACATAATCGATCCCCCGAGTGGAAATCAAACCTACAACCGATCGCGTTTACAGTCACACACTGTCCACGCAAATCCAAAGAACTTATTATTATTACTAACCAATTTTAATTTCCATGTAAAATGTGTACATATAAAGTATGACTGAATTCCTGACTGACTGACTGACTGACTATTTAATTATAATAGCCGTCAATAGATTGGTTGTGTAATCCTCAAAATGCTTGTAATAGTTTTTATTTTGGCCTTATCACGTAATAAGCGTCTAGATTTTTTATCATGTAGAGCTTTGTTGAAATCGGATATAATAATTCTGTTATTATACAGCTGTAATATTTATTATTATTCATAGTTATTATTCATAATAAACATGTTTACGCTTGATATTTTTGGTCTACCGTTTTTTGTGTGGTAGACAAAGAGAATTTTGTAATATTCTTAATATACATTTTTCACTTCTCCTCTTTGGTGAGACAAAGCAAGGCGTTGAGTTCGCCACTAAACGCATAATGTCTGCATTATATGTTGAAAACAGTCAACAGAGTGCCTTAACACCAAACCTTAGTGCCAGGTTGGATAAAGCCTGTAGCTATTCCTAATAATTAATTTTTAAATATAACACATTCCTAAGCTAAAATATTTTTAAATATAAGAGCATAATACTTTAAGTTGGGAAATGAACCATCAACCATCATGTTGAAACACTTCTGGTTTGCGCCACTATGATATTGGATAAATAAAATAATATTATACAGGCTCATAATATCAATTGTTAGGCTATTTTAAATGCAAGCTAAGAATTCGTATTCGTATATTGCAGTCAAATTTTCACGAATTCATCAAGCATTCGCTTCATGGCAATTAGGCGCTTGACCATTGTTTTCAAGAAAAGTGTAGGGTTACCATATAATTCCAAAAAGGCTTTTTAGCACTTGTAAAAAGAGAATTACTTAAGTGTACATATTACACTGAGATTCAACATTAGTGTTTAGTAGTACAATAAACTGTACGTATATATACCTACCTGTATACCTCAATATATACAATATATCTAACGAAATTTGTAGAAAAATAGGAAAAAGATAAAAATAAGGAGAGACCGGTCTTGGCGCAGTGGGACAGTGTCTGACTGTAAACGCGATCAGTTGTGGGTTCGATGCCCACTCGGGGGAGTGATTATATTTAAATTATTTTCAGTTCTTCGCTCTGGTAAGATAAAGTGCAGCGTCGAGTTCCGCCACTCAACCAGCAATGTCTCGAAATCAGTGGAACGTGAAGTACGGTGTGTCTCGACACTAGGTATTTTCTGTCTAGCCCGTTATGCGAGATATAAGTGTGAAGTTGAAAAAAAAGTTAGAAAAAAGTAGAATATAAACACACATACTAACATATTTTTCCGTACAGCTAGGTAGTATATAGAACACAGTATGAAGACACTATTCTCCGCTGTCCATTTAAATTTGATAGAAGTCGTGTTAAGTTGCGGAACTCAACGCCGCGTTCTACCCTACTAAGAAAGTAAAAAATTACAAAAGTTTATAAGAATTCTTTGTTCATTCCTTTTTCGTAACACTAGATATGTGATATAGTAGTCTTAAATCTAGAGAAAACTCAAAGACCTAGTTCGATTTCAATCCTGCTCCTCTGACACATACACTGATCTAAGTGTAAAATGTAACGCTGAATTTCGCCGACGTTTCATATATATTTGATTTTTATATTAGAGGTAGCAAGTTTCAGATTCACGTCGTCGTACTTTTGGTATATTTTTAATGAACATAGTCTTTTTCTTTTCTTCTTTTAGCTTCATGCTTTTATTTCGCCTACCGGGGTAGACAGAAAGTACCCAGTGTCAAGACATTCCGTTGTTGTTGTCCGACTCTGTTTTCCGCCGAATTTGAGACATTACATGTTGAGTGGAGGAACTTAACGCCGCACTTTGTCTTACCTGAGCGAGGAAATGAAAAAAATTAAAATATAATTATCAAACCCCCGAGTGGGCATCGAACCCAGCTTGAGTAGCGGAACTCAACGTCGCGCTTTGCCTTACGGCGAGGCAGTTAAAATAAATTAAACATAATCGCTCCCCCGAGTGGAAATCAAACCCACAATTAATCGCGTTTACAGGCAGTCGCTGCCCCACTGCGCCACGACCGGTGTCAGGTTCGATTTCCTACAGATAAATATTTTTTTCTTGCTCCCATATTATCAATGACTTTGCTATTATATTACCTTTTACTAAAATATACTTATATATGACAATATTATGTTCTGTGTATTTAACTATTCGTAGAAAAAAATATAATAAAATTAGCTTCACACTTTGTCTTGCACGTCATGGAAGTCAGAGACAACTTAGTACAAGACACTCTGTTGACTATTTTTCATCTGAAAAAGATTTATTGCGTATTGACTGGTGAAATTTACGCCGAGATTTGCCTTGCCAGAGCGCAGAAATGTAAATAGATTTTAATTATATTGATTACAATCCCCTATCGGGGATCGAACCCACATTCAGTCACGTTTACAATCAGACGGTGTCCCACTGCCACGATTGTCTATAAAACACAATAAAATTAATAGTTCGCAAAGAAAAAGAAAGTACCTAGTGTCACGACACTCCGTACTTCGCTTTCCACCAAATTCGAGACATTGCCTGTTAAGTGGTGGAACTCAACGACGCACTTTGTCTTACCCGAGCGAGGAGTAAAAACAATTTTAAATATAAACACTCCCCCTCCCCCGAGTGGGGATAGAACCCACAACTGGTCTTGTTTACAGTAAGACGCTGACACACTGCGCAGCGACCGGCCTCATACGATATATTTGATGATTAAAATGTTCGTCACACTCTGTAACTTGAATTTGACAGTTAGTGTTAATAAACTCATAATCTCACGAACAAGTACATGCAATTCGTACAGATTTTACAATTATGTCATACAAATCAAGTTAGACGATCTTTGAACCCCATTCATTCGCAGTTCAAATCTGTTATCCTATATTAATATTTCATGCATTCATAACAAAAATAAGAACAACGGTGCCCGAACAATGCAGTGTGTGGGGAAGGCGTACTCGAAGGCTTTCTGAACCAAAATTGATTGCCCGCGGGGTACCATTAAAAATACATTTGGATTCCGAAACTGCTCTCTGTACAATGTTTTACGGGGTTACTCGGTTTTCGATTATTGCTTTACAATAATAAACCTTAGAAATACTAAGAAGAGAGCAAAATAACGTTTCAATTATGACCTTCGCAAGTGACATTTATTTTTAACAAAGGAACTCGAGTCGAGTCGAGTCGAGTCGTAGGTACTTCCTTTTGTACGTACTGGGAGCTCTGTTCGTTTCTCATCAATTATTAAATTTATAAATTCCATATTTTCCTTTTATCACGTTGACATTGTTCAATATAATATTGAGAAATAAAAAGAAATATATTATAACATGGGAATTATTACAATAATATTTGTGGTTTTAAGGATTTTGAAACAATACGGAATTGCGTTTTGTAAATACAGTACGTATAAGCTGTAAATAGAAACAAGCGTATAGAAAAGTTGTAGTGGCAACGTGAAAAGCTTACCCTAATTGGCAAGAACGATAGGACGATATCTAAAATGCGCGCATTCAACTTGATACGAGAGTAATACGTGAATAAGAGTGTCACTTGCATTGTGTATTCATTAAATTCTAATTTAATTGTTTTAATGTATGGATAACGCTTTATCCTGCATAGCAGGATAGTTAGAAACCACCTATTGTCAAGACACTCCGTTAACTATTTTCCGCATCAAATTAAGACATAACGTATTAACTGCTGAACTTAACGCCGCACTGTGTTACTATAGCAAAGAAATGAAAATAATTTTTAAATATAATAATTTTCCGAGTGGGAATTTAATACAAAATAAATTATGTATGTATCAAAACATTTTTCATCCTTGTCAAAAAAACAGATAGGGTATAAAATAGGTAATATGCAGCTTCACGCTTTATTCTGATTAATACGGTAGTCAGATTCAGCCTAGTGTCAAGACACTCCGTTGACTGCTTTCCTCCCGACATCGAGACATCGCGAGAAAATAAAGTAATCTTATGTAAAATTTAACATTTCACAGTTAAGTAACATTGACATTTTATATTAGGTAATGAATCTGATATTCTTGTACTGACATGCCTCCTAAAAGAACAAATATTTTGAATTTCAGAATCTATTGTTAGAAAACTTTTTTCGTTTCCGTTTTTATATAAAGATAGATAAAATAAAACATTGTTATGTTTATAATACTTCTACTACAATATACTATATATTGGTATTAAGTAGGTGAAGATATAAAAATATGACATAATTGTCAAGAATTTTTATACTTACACACGCAACGAAGGAGATTACACGAAAAAGTCATCTCCAAAGGCACTATTCACGTTTCCGCTTATAATATATAAATAAATTATACGATTGGAAAGCCATAATATCGCGGTATAATCCTAGCTAGATATTGTTTTGGACCAGCCCTCTGAATAATACATACATTTGATTTCATGTTTGCGTCCGGCGGTGCATATTTTTTACATATTTCTTGGTCGAGTAATCTGATATGCGACTACATCATATTTTATTACTGTTTTGTCTGCTCTCGCTTAAATTAATATATATATATATATATATATATATATATATATATATATATATATATATATATATATATAAAGAAGTGCGAGGAGGATTTAAAAGGAGGAGGATTAACAATACAAGGAAAATAACAAAAATTAAATTAAATTGACAAACGTGTAATTTATCAAACAGGCGTTGTGATTAAATTCTAAGCAAAGGAAGGGATAGGGACATAATACGATGTATTTATAATTTGTGAAATGATTTATTTTTTATAATATTTTTAATTTACTTTCTTCTTCTCAAGAGGGACATTTTATAAGAGGGACAAATTGTATATCTAAAAAAATATCTGAACATATTATATAAAATAATATTTGACAAACAAACAAATATGTGATTTTCAAAAAACCTTTGAGGATATGAAATATTTTTGAATGTTTATTTGGTATTTAATCCTAGAGACGTAAAATATTCCGGTACAACTAGTTCATTATTATTATTTATTTACGCTACTCACTTAGTAAAAGTTACTGTCAGAAGCTGCTGTGTGAAGTCTTAAAATTTGGCATGCAAGTTTCTTCAGGAGTGAAAGAACTAATGTAACGAAGTTGCTTAAATAAACATGTTAATTATGAAAATATTAATTTTTTAATGTCTTAACATTATATATTATATAAATGAAAGTTGCTTAACATAGCGAATATACCTTTCTAAAATAATATCGTTTTAATTCTTTAAGAAGTTTCAATTGGGGCTGGTCCTGGCGCAGTGCAACAGCGTCTGACTGTAAACGCGACCAGTTGCTAGTTCCATTCCCGCTTAAGGGAGTGATTATATTTAAATTATTTTCACTTCCTCGCTTTGAAGTTATTATTTTCATATTTACATACATTGTATCTGTTTATTTAATATTTCTGCACTTTCATGAAACAATAATAATTTAATTTTAATTTTCCCATAAGTAAATTAAAGAACATGTATGCATTCAGCATATAAATAAATATATTAAGGTAATAAAAGCTGTAAGCCGTTTAATATATTATTTACCAAAAAAAACTAATAAATATATTTATTTACACCCATGTGCTGATACTAAAACGAACAACAATTGATAGTAGAGTATATTAACATTAATATCAGAGTTGCATTAGAAATAACCAATAATAAACTTATAACTAACTAGATTTATATGACAATAACTAAATGTGTAGTCAATTCTCTTTGCAAATCAATTACTTCAAATATACGATATCAATATATTTTTTAAGCTTCACGCTTTTATCCCGCATAGCAGGGTGACAGAAAGTACCTAGTGTCAAAACACTCCGTACTTCAATTTCCACCGACATTGCGTGTCAAGTTTTTTATATTTCAACAAAGACAAACAGACAAAGGAATGATTTAACACTAAACAAAACTTCTGTTTTTGCTTTTTCCTGTTATAAAAAATAATAATAATATAGAACAAAAACAAAAGCGAAATAAATAAATAAATCAATCATAAACAGTACACAATACTCGTATACAGACTAATACAACTATTAACGTCGCAGTGATTCAATACACACGGTACACTTCCCACGGGCCCATTATCGGTGTCTTGTCAGTCAGAGCATGTTGCTATTTGTGCAGCTACGAAATATGGCAGATTGATTTTATAATGCTACAAAGTATTGAAGAAAAATCGGTATTTCATACACATTGGTATATACTACTTTGTTTTTAAATAATAAACAAGTAACTTCAGAAGAATTATTACAAAATGCTTCATGATCTTTTATGCATAACAGAATATTCGCAAAGAACGTAGTGTCAAAACACTATATTTTCACTGATCGTTTCTTCTATAATAGAAATGAAACCCATAACCAATGGTTTACGCGACGGTTGCCCACTTTGCCTGAACTATTATCACTTGCATACATGTTCTAACTAAGCTACAATGTTGGTAATTATTTGGTTTACTTTGGAATGGCCCTTCCATTTTTCCATTTTAAATAAATGTCACTTTTGAAAATCTCTGTGACTACTTATTTATAATATAACTAAAAACAAGCTTCGTCCTCGTAATACGACGAAGTCATCCCTCACGAGCTAAGCACATGATTTTAAAATGAAATTTAATTTAAAATTTTAACTCTTCCTAGAAAATTCATTTTAAATTTATATATTTTATATATAAAAAAGTTCCCACGCCAAAAACCACTGCTGTTTTGAAAAATATATTTAAAGACTGACCTCAGAATTTCTTGGCCTTTTGTTGAATGATTGATGGCCATTTACATTATTTCGAGCTTCTAGTTTGAAAAATGAATTGCAATGTTTGTTCCTGTGATTTCTGTAATGACAATGACTTAATGATGTTTAATTTATTGCCTGACGACTGACGTTTAATTGATTGCAATGTCTGACTGTAAAGGAGACCAGTTGTAACTTCGTTTTACATTCGGAGGAATATTTATATTTAAATTATTTTCATTTTCTCGCTCTAGCAAAACAAAGCGCGGCATTGAGTTCCGCCACTCAACACATATTGTCTCGAATTCGGTGGAAAGCGGTATACGGAGTGTTAACACTAGGAACTCCCTGGTTACCCTGCTATTAAGATTAAATAACATCTCCTTAATTATTTATTTTTTAATGCATTTTTAAATAAAATAGGCTAAAAATAGATATTTTATAATTCATGCATTTTTAAATAAAATAGGCTAAAAATAGATATTTACAAAAATATTTCAAAGTTAAGTAAAAACAAGCAAAATAATCCCACCCTACCTACAATCTATCTGGCCGCAATCATAACATGATAAGGGTGAAAAGAAATATGAACTGTAATTTACTTATTTGTTGTTGGAAATCGAGAGTGTTCTCTTGAGATAGATTCTTGCTCCTTCAGCATCGTTGCGTAGGGATGGGAGTTTACGTAATTCAATAAATGCGCTGCCTCGCCACCGTAAATAAGGCTTACTATTGAAATCAGATAAATTCGGATTCGATGCCAGTGTTATTGTGTACAGTATTGCGCAACTTTGGCTATATAATTTATTTATTGCATAAATTATCAAATTGTTGAAAGAATATGCTTTGAAGGCGATAGGTGTGGGTTCACATGTTAATGCTCATTTATTCCGTACTTTTCTAGCTAAATCAATAAAATCTAGTATATAGTAAGTTTAATATTTACTATTTTTAAAGTGTTATTCCACATTTAGGATGAGAAAATATATTTGAAAAAACGTAGTAGAACGCATGGCTCAGGGGCCAGAGCTCTTGGACGGTATCCAAGAGGCGCGGGTTTGAATCCCTCTGCGTTCAAATTTTATACGTTTTTTCATAAATGATATTGCTAGTTTGTTCTTCTTGTTTATGTTAGTTAGTTAGTAGAGACCATCACGGCGCGGTGGAATAGGACTGTAACGATAACGATTGGTTGTGGCTTCCATTACTATTCTTGGATATGATTATATTTATAATATATTGTTATTTCTGTTAACGGAATATATTGACACTAGGTTGTTGTAGTTAGACCCTATTATGCAGCAAAACTGAAAAAAAAATCAAATAAACATTTTACTAGCCAACAGATATCGAGCTTACAGCCACAACGATTTTTACTAGTAACATAGATTTATTTAAAAATAAAAAAGAGAAAAAGTCAATAAAGTAAAATAACCATTATATATAAGACCAAATTATCATATTTAATTTAATTTTACTCAAACATTATCACGGTAAGTTAATAATTTTTGAAATAGTAACCTACTCTTTTATTAAAATAGACGGCTGACCGTTAGGGCAATCAACTTCTGGTACAGTACGGGAGGGATATGAAAACAAGGTGTCTGGAAACATTACTGAATACGTGTATGATATAGGTCACATACGCAAATACTATGCTATAATTACTTTTTGTTTTAAAGTATTTTTTAAGAAATTATAGTGACTTAATTGAAAAGCATCTGTCTATAAAGGTGATGGTTGTCAGTTCGGTTATTAAATTATTTTCATTTCTCGATTATTTTCATTTCTCTGGTAAAACATAGAGCGGCGGTGAATTTCGCCAGTTAATACATATTGTCACGAAATTAGGTGTAAGTTGGATAAAGGAAAGATATTGTTTAAGTTCTCTTTTCCTATCATGCTAGGCAGGCAAAATCGTGAAATCTATGAAATTGTGAAAATATTTAAAACGGTAAAGGACTTAGTGACATATCACTTTTTATTCTCCAATTTCCGTCTCACTTAGAAATATTGGACTTATAAAATTCAATACAAAATTAATCAATATTATAAAAAAAATCCCAGATAATATTAGAAATTTGGATATTCGATTTGAAAATAAAACATTTTTCTGTTGCGCGCCATCTTTATTTTCTTGTCACATGTTTCCGTTACGCGCTATAATTATTAAACTTTATCTTACGTCGCTTTATTTAAATAATTCCTGTAAAGTGTTAAATAGTGTACACTTTCTCGAAAAATAATGTCATAAAAAAGTTTCCCTTCTCACATATGTACACTAATACATATACACATATTTATTTCATTATTTATCTATAGAGGGTCAATAATTATCCCCTTTTGCTAAGGCACTGTCATAACTGTTTATTTTGTATAATGATGTATAATATATTTTTCTTATAAATATCTTATCTACTTTGCACTTAGTTACATATGAACAGAAATGGATAGTTTTAATATATTTAGTAAATATATAATAACAAAAATAAAATATATATTTCTTATTTTTCTTGTAAGAAAAATACTAAATGATTATATTCATCCATCATCAGACAATTGGTCTTGTTTATGGTCTCTGGTAATTCAACCATCAGGTCAACGCCAAAATTTAACTCCTTGATTACTACCACCATTGAGTTGGTCCATACCATATTAGGTGATTGGTAATTTGTCTGTGATAGGAGCAACCTCAGAGCTGCCTCGTATACATTCCTTACAGATTTTATCAACTCTAATCATGTCTCTAATCTAAGCATCTTCGTTTAATAATCTATACAAATTAATAATTAAAACTTTAAATAATTTGCAGACGATTTCCATTCAAAATAACGGTGCTATTAACTAAACAACTTCACCCTCTTAGTCCCATTCTAGAAGCAGAGCCGCGATAACTAACTGAGATTCAGTGGGGATGCAACTTGTAATCGAAATGCGGGAAACTTTGTTCCCAATTAACTTTTTACGCTCTTTGTTGAAATGAAATAAGATATATAAAGTAAAGTCGTGAACAATATGCAAGTAATATATCTTGTAAGATTTATCTGAAGATTCGAGTTAGATTCGAGATAAAATAAAGTTTTATACTGAAATACAATATAAATTCTCTTCCTTTTAAACTGTCCATGTATTTGTTGAGCGGATTTTCAAGAATCGCTTCGATAAATCCTTTATTAATGTGAGGCGATTTCAAGATATTTGTACGTTAAACGTTGAGAGAGTGCGGAAAGTTTATCGGTAGTCGGTGGTTCTCGACTGCATCAGCTGTTTGGGTTGCACGAACTTAACGAATACTTTTAAAGTTGGCCAACTGCTTAATTTGTAAAGACTTTTATATTTACTTAGCCAATGCAAGTTTGTAAGTGCAATTACACACGACGATTGTAATTTCGATACTTACTCGATGGAATTCTTGTCAATATTTAAATGTTGTGTGCAACTTTATTTGCGTAGATCTTGATACAGAGAACTTTTATTAAATTTTAACTCTTAGAGGTTCCACTTTAAAAATTATTATTCCATTATAAACCGTATGCCATAAAAATAACTATTAAATTTTTAAGTTGATTTCCGCCACTCAAAATTCTAGGTCCCAAATTTGGGACAAACGGAACGTGTTGACTCTTGATTCTCTTGACTTACCCTATTTTATGATAAAAACAGTGTAAATTTAAAAAAATATATCTTTGATATATTGAAATATATCTTTCTTTCACTTTTGAAGTAATTTACATGCCATATTTTAGTCCTGATGCACAGAAACTTTAACTGTGTATTCTTGTTAGACAAAGTGCAGAGTTAAACACCGTCATTTACTGCAAATTGGAGGAAATACATACTCCATGCATAGTCACATTAAAAAATTGGTATATCTTAAAAATAATAATAAAAAAAAATTATTAATAAACAAATAACCTCTATATAAATTAATAAATATAATTTTAATATACATAATTACACCGTTTGTACATAATTACACCTGCATGGCTAAATATACTATTATGTACAAAGCAATATGTATAAATCAAAGCTATAGAAACCGAAGCTTTTCTAGTTATTTTGAATTATTTAACCATAGATAATTAGTACAACTAATAATTATTAATTATATATGTAGAATGTTACACAAAAGGTTATTATATGCTACTTTATGAAATAACAATAATATGAATAAAATATTATGTGCATTGTATTGAATCATAATAAAAAAAATATTGTGATACTCAATTTTACATGACGGCTTTTGGTTTGAATCCATTTACAATATATATCAAATATTTACAAATAAACAAATAAGTTTATAAGTTTTCGTTTCGCAGTATAAGTATCGATTTCGAAGGAAAGCGGAATACGGAGTGTCCTGACACTAGGTAATTTCTGTCTATTGTGTTATATGGGTTAAAAGCGTGAATCTAAAAAAATAGTTTTTATAATATTTCTACAAACGTGGATTATCTATCTAGTCTGTATTTTTTTTCACTTAGCACGTGTGTTAAATAGGTAATTATGAAAGACATATCTATAGTTACCCATAGCTGCGTGATGAGTGGCGGGGTTCAACGCCGCAACGCACATTAAAAATTGGGATGCATACAAAAAACGGCACTAGGTTCTCTCTATATAAATAAGTACAAAGTAAACAATGCAGACAATGTATATCGATATTATAAGTCACACAGAATATATTATGAGGTACACGACAAAACTGAAATTGAGTTTCCCTACAACTAAATATTCTCATTCAGCGGAGTTATTTATTCTGTTTGCAATCACGGGCCGTCACATGTGGCCCGACAACTTTACTGTTACTCCCGTATATTGTGTATGCAAATTTCTATTTCTGATTTACTCTTATTTATACATTTTTATGCTGAAAACTTAAGAATAGATTATTATAAACTTGTTTTGTTACTGCCGAGTAAAAATTCAAAGTTTAATTGTTATTTTAAGCTTCACGCTTCATTTCGCGTTTGAATGATTGCATTTGAAATTTATTTTTGTATTTCCGCTTTGGTAAAAAAGTGCAGGATTGAGTTCGCCACTCAACATACAATTACTGGATTTCAGGTGAAAAGCCGTCAACAAAGTGTCTTGATACTAGGTTGTCATATAACAAGAAACCATTTTCTTCATTAAAATATAGCTAGATCATGACAATACCTATACGACAACGTCAACATGCTAGTTGCTCTCCTTAGTTCTACGAAATAGCTCACATGTACCGGGTTGCATTTGAATTTAAGGTTATATTTGAATTTTAGTAGTATACATGCCCAATTTATATTCGATACGTATCTGGATATCAAGTCGAGATATTCCAGAGGATAGGTAGCGAATTCATGAGATATACAAGTTTTGTATATAGTTTAGAGAGGTATAGGATTGTGATTTTAAACCGTTATTCATTTTTATCTATACTAGATGTCCCGTTCACGCGTTAACAACGCGTTGCCTTAGCAACGTATATGTCACTTATATAAAAGTGCATGTCAAACACATGGTAGGGAGTATCACATTAATTTTATTAATTTAATATATTTTATACGTATATATTTTTTTAAATATTAGCATTCTACACTCCTTCTCTATATAAACTATAACTGTACCAAATTTTGTACTCCTCGTTCACGTAATTTTCGTAAACGGGGTACAATATATATAGATACCTTTATTATGCTAAAATTTTGTAAGATTTGGGGAGTGTAGCAAAGCATTAAGAAAAATATTCTTATAGGAACGGGAAATATCGAAAAGTATTGTATGCCATACAGAGGAAATTGCGAGTTACAATATATTTTATATTTATATATAAGAATGAAATTCTATATAAAATAGATTCTGTTTTCAATTTTAAACAGACTTTAGAGACGTTACGCGTTCCTAATGCTGTATTATGACTAACCCAGAAAATAGGAGCGAAAATATTTCTAAAATATTCATTGTTTCATAAATATGGAAGATTAATATATGGAATGTTAACGGTCGTGACACATTAGATACATTTATCCAGGCTCGAAGAAATGATTTTTAAAATGATTTTAAAACACACACTATCTTGAATTTAAAGTTTTGGAAAACAAAATGTTTTGATATTAAATATTCCTGTTAAACAGGAAAAACGTGAAGCTGAAAACAAATTATTCTTCTTTCAGCGTAATCAATTCCCGAATTGGGAATCAAACTCAAAACCACTGCACATTGCAGTCACAGACGTGTATAAGAACATGTAACCCAGGATGGCGAGTGTAATATTTTTTATATTTACGCATTATACTTATTAGGCGAGGTACTAAAACATAGTGCAGACATATAACTCAGTGTGCTTTATTTCGTTTATGTTTAGAGTAGTATTAGTGTTGCGGAACTTATTGCATAATTTGCCATTGAATGTTTTAAAAACTTTCCTCATTCAAAATAATTTAAGGGAATGATGAACTGGCTTTTGCAATATATATATGTATATATATATATATATATATATATATATATATATATATATATAGCAAATGCCAGTTCATCATCACCAGTGTGTGTATGTGTCAAATAAATAAGAAAATGAAGTAGTGGACGGAGTGTCTTGACTCTAGGTACTTTCTGTCTATCCTGCTAAGCGGGATAAAAGCGTGAGCTTAAATACCATATATTTCTAAGACGTTATGGAAGACTGGTAGCACTTTCAAATGTATATAGTAAATATATATAGTAACCTATTGATATATAAATACATTTGCAGAAAAGCCCCCTTTCACACTATTTGCGTTTTCCAGAGAAACCGTAAAGTAAAATGAAATAGCTATAATGTAAGCTATTGTACCTATGGTGACTCACGTAAAGAGCGGCGGAGTTTTGGCTCTCGAAAACCTTGCATCTGGGGAGTAATATGTTTTATCAGGATATGACTGAGCCGGGCAATATCGAAAAGCGTTTACAAATTCTGAACTATGTATATTCCGGACCGCAAGCGACTATATATTGCATGGAAATATTAAGGAGAGGTAAATATTGTTCTTTTTTACTGAAATTTCCTGTCGAACAATACATTGTTGTTATAGATTTTACTATTTTAGCGTAGGTAGGCTATAAAATAATAAAATGAATATTATATGCTATAAGAAATAGCCTTTATGTATGCCAGGTCAAAGAGAACCTTTTGTTAAGCCACTACCCTTCACTATTTTCTTTCTGAATTTGAGATATGACGCGTTGATAAGTTTAACGCCTAGCATCGCCTACATAAATAAAGCAATGGATATATTTTTTTTTGCAATTACACTGGTAGGGGTAGAGAGAATACATAAAGTAAATATTTTTTTATTAAATTGGAAAATAAATATATCTAATAATAGATTAGATGTTCATTTTATAGTAAAATAGTACCTTGAGGTAGACGAGAAAAAAATGAGATATCTCCTCACATTTTCAACAGCGGTGGAAAACAAACAGTTCGCGCTATTTTGACTAAACTAGGACAAACATTAGTTTGAGTAATGCAACCGATAAACAAAATTCATGTTACATTCAAAGTGCACCTACCCAAGTATTTTATTCAATATGTTTTTCAATGCAATAAAAATTCTTGTCATTATGTTTTAGCTTCACACATTTTAGTCATATAGCAGCGCGAACTTAGACTTTAGACATTTTGCCGTTCACGAAACAAATATATAGCAGAACTTAACGCCGCGTTTTGTCATTAGAATTTACTCTAATCTAGACTAGATATTGCACTTTATGGTCGTTGTATGTATCAAAAATTATATTATTACATTGTAATACATTCTTGTATGTATATATACTTGATATATGCGCGTCACTTGAAATATTTAAAAGCTACGTATTATTTTACCATAATATTAATTCCTCTGTAAATAAATAAGCTTTAATTTAAAAAAAAAAAACAAATTATATTATATATATTTTCTTTAATCTGTGACTTTTGAAATATTGTGTAGGTATGTGAAAATTGCGTTGTATCGTTATCTACGTATATTTACAATGTAAAACAGGTTCTGAAAGAGATAGGAATGAATTACAAATTTTAATACAAAAAACAAAAAACTCTTCACTTTTTACATTATTTTACACTATACGTTCAATTATGAAATTCTTCATTAATGTTAAATGAAACTATTTTAGGCGCAATAATCGCGTATATTTTTAGTATTCAAGTCGTCTGTGGTTACAGGTAGTCTTTATCTGTGAGCACTCACAACTGTGAAGTGTTTTATACGTCGAGCTTTAAAAATATATTTTCGAATATCACAAATATACCGAGAGGCCGATCGTGGCGCAGTGGGACAGCGTCTGACTGTAAACACGATCGGTTGTAGGTTCGATATACTACTCGGGGGAGTCATTATATTTAAATTATTTTCACTTCTTTGCTCTGGTAAAAGACAAACTGTGGTGTTGAGTTCCACCACTCAACACGCATTGTCTCGAATTTGGTGGAAAGCGAAGTACGGAGTGTCTTGACACAAGGTACTTTCCATCTACCCTGCTATGCGGAATAAAAGCGTAAAAAAACCCGATTATTCCGGTGAAAATAATTTCCTTTAAAAAGAGTAAAAGTCGCGAAAAAGATAGATCTTATTATGTTAATTCCTTGTTTCAAGCGTTTGTTCTTTGATAGTGAAATGATTTTTTAAAATCAAAAAATTTACATTATAAAAAGTCGATCTATTTTTAAATATATTTAATTAATAAAATAAATATTATATACTTAATCATACATGTTCGAAACACACCTTTGTATAAGTGACATACAAGTTGCTTAGTCAACGCGTATTTTACATGTTAATGGATCTATTAGTAACTTCAAATGTACATCAGTGTACACTTATAATATATTCCTAGAGCGGTTTACGTAATATCATATGTATGCGCTTTAGAGGGATTATTAGTTTTTATGGTGGCAGGTCCGTCAGAGGACGGCAAACTTTGGTAAACAGAAAACGTATCCTAAATTTTAATGAACAAACATACAACTAACTGCTCATATGTCATTTTTGTGTTTATTAAAAATTTTAAATATAATACAGCGAAATTTTTAAATGCACCTTGTTAAAATGCACTTTGCCCGTGTTTAAATTAAACTTTCAGAATTCAAATATCTAGATTACATTCCATGTTGATGTATTGTTTATAGCACGGCTCGTTTAAACAAACGTTTGTATTTGTGTAATGCGTTGTTCTATTTTCGTCCAACTGTAATAAAGCAATCAGAGTTTACTTTTTAAAATATATTTTTGATGTAAACATGTGTACATTTTGTGTTTGAAATCGTACTTGTCGACTTGAAACTGTAAACGTTTATGTACTTAGTGAATATAAACATATTTTTAAGTACATGACAACGTTATATTGTCATAAATATCGTTGAAGCGTTTGCTTAAAGACAGTGGTAATATCATTGCACATGATTTTTGTTTATTAAAGTTCCTATATCTAATTGATTGACAATAAAATACCTTTTTAAAAGCAAAATTTTATCATAATTTGTTGTATTCCACAAATTAAACCCTATCATTTGATACCCATATTAGGTAGGGAATGCAAATATTTATAATCCACCATATTGTTGCGGGGGCCATTTTAGATTAACAACAATATTGATTTTATATAATTTCATTGTCATTTGGACTGAAATCTTAATTAAAATTTCTGCTCAATTGGAGAATGAGAAATGAGACTAACTGAAGTTGCAAGATTCCACACACACTATCTGTTTTGTCTTGTAAAAATAGAAAAACGTATCACAGAGACTTCAAATAATGTTGTTACCATTCACATGAATATATATATATATATATATATATATATATATATATATATATACACATTTTAACATACATAAAATACTTTCAGAGGTCCTTTGAAGTGTTTACGACCATTCCGCATACCGTTCCACTTAAGCCGAACCCATTTCTTGCGATCAACAGCTTAACCAATTTTTTGTACATCCGCATACATAAGAATGGCTTTTTTACCCGCAATCCACTAAAATAAACGTCATGTCAAATATTTTTAGTTCTTTTTTTAAAAAAGCAATGTTGATAAGTGTATGCGGTAGGTCAAATAATTATTTAATTTCAGTCTATTCTAATTATTAAAAATAGATTTAGTCCATTAGCTTATTTCTACAACGTATTTCAGGCGGTTTTAGTTAGGTAGACAGTGAAGCACCGATAGTAGAGATAATCGTTAAACATGCGTATGTGCCCCGGGACCCCAGTTCTGAGGTCCTTTCTGCCAAAGGAAGAGCACTAAGAATATAAATCCATAAAATTCAAAAAAAAATCTTCTCTGTAAAACCATATTAAAAACATATTCAGCATATTATCAAGTTTGAAAAACTCATTAATTCAAAATAGACATTTCCTAGTTTTTTAAACATAGGTTGTAACCTATGTTAGGTTCCGTTTCACAAAACCAATTGTAATGTAGACAAGAGAATGGTCTAGAATCTCATGTTTTTATAATCTATTATTTGAATTGAGTTTGTTAATGTGTATGAAATCTTACAACCTTAATATGACCCACTTTCCAGTGTTCGATTGAGCTGAAATTTAGATTACGACTTCAATCCTGATGACAATGAAATTACATAATTAATATTGTTGTTAATCTAAAATGGCCGACACAACGAAATGGCGGATTACAAATTTTTCACAATCTACCTAATGTAAGGGTGTCAAATGTAAGGGCTTATTTTGTAGAATATATTTTGTTTTTCATGAGGTATTTTTTTAAATTAACATCTATTTATTAATATGTGGGAGATGTATTATAGTTAAGTCAAGTTATATAACTTATAGTGATATGAGGCAACCACATAACGAGGGTTAACACTTGTAAGTCTTCGTAAGAGTAAAGAAGACCCGTTAATGGTCCGTAAAGCGGAAACATTATCTACAAAAAACAATAATTTGACACCATCCATGTGTTAAACAAAGGCTATTGAAATATTGCAATATTAGTATTCATTATATTGATCACAATATCCTAATAATTTCAAAACAAATTACAAAAAATATGCACAAGTATCCGGACTTTATTATATTTTTGATATTTAAAGATTTTTTTTTTAATTTGAACCAGAAGGAAAATATATCCCATGTCATAAATTGATAATCCAACCAATAACGCAATATTTATACATTTTAAATTAAACTATTTTCGACACAATAATCGAATATAATTTATATAGGCAGACTACATGAGATCACAGACTGCTATAAGGAGTTCAAGACGTCGAGTTTTTATAAATGTATTTTAGTTACCAAAATGTACGATTAATCTAGTTAAAAAAGTTCCATTAAAAACCGCTTTACACTCTGCTATCTGCTTTCCGCCCGAAATCAAGATACCTTGTCCATCAGAGCAATAAAGTAAAAATAATTTACATATAATCATTCCACTGAGTGGAAATAGAACTCACAACCGCTCACGTTTAGTCGGACGCTGTCCCACTACGACAAGACCAGCATCAGTAATATGTAATAAGTACATTATAATAGATACATTTTTCTCTCTTATATTTCTAATTTCTTCATACGTTTTCACCTAACAATAAAAACATAAATAGTCTCTAATGCACGTAGATACAGCAGTGGCGTTCCCTTATCTTCAATCTTCACGGCGCTCGGACAGAAAACTCGTGGCACTGTATCATAAGTCACGTTAATAGGGTCATCAGCCTTAAATATTAAATACTGTACGAATATTAACTTAGATATAATAAGAATTTTCTTTTTAAAGTGAATCTCCTTTTAAACGAAATTATGCTAAATGGATGGCGTAATAATGATAATATATATTTGTTTTGTGTTTGTCCGTACGTAATTGTATTATCTATAGAGTAGATGGGCTTAATGATAAATCGTTTAGTTACTCATTTTAAACAAATACGTGGAATTTAATGTCACGCTTTGTCCCAACAGACCAAGAAATATTATAAGTAATAACGTATTCGTTTTAGTTATGTATGATAAGATTTCTCAAATAATATATATCTCAATAAAAGAACAGGTAGGTACAGATATTTTGCTTTCATTGTTATGAAAGTAAGAAATAAATTACGTCAATACGAAACGAGACTTATGTAACCTGGTAACTGCTATATATATATATATATATATATATATATATATATATTCCTTCGCGCTTTTATCCTGTGTAACAGGGGAGATAGAAAGTACCTTGTGCTAAGACACTTCGTACTCCGCTTTCCACCAAATTTAAGATATTGCATGTTAACTGTTCCGCCAGTCAACGCCACTCATTGTCTTAGCAAAGCGAGGAAATGAAATTTAAATATAATCATTCCTTTGAGTGGGAATTGAATCCACAACACACAATCTAAACCAACCACGTTTATACTCAGACGCAGTCACCCTGCGCCACGACCGGCTTCCGGCTTTAGACAAAAATCAAACCTATATATAAGCCTCATTTGCCAAGATGGCATATAAAGTTGTTAGTTTCGAACTTTTGCAGTGAAGTGAGACAGACTGGAGGAAAAAAGTGATGACTGACTTTCTCAGTTCCTATAAAAACTTCGTAGTGTCTGCAAGGAAAAGCACAAAAAGTTTAATTAAGAACGCTTAAACTTAGAGTGAGATAATTAATTGTTTTAGTGCAGACTTGTCTTTACCATTGTTTTCCACTTTCATATTAGAACATTTTGTACTACTTTGGACGATGCATAAGATTTATATCTTCTAATTGAGATCTTTTGTCCTTCTTGTAACTAGACGGAATTATGGTGCATTACTGTGAACGTGGTTGATCGATTATCATTAGAGAAAATATTCTCATTTAACTTAAAGCTGTTCAAATCGATGGCGATCCAATAATCTGTAAATGGCTTGACACTTTGGCATTGCGGAAACACGTTTCCTCGTTAATCGTCCTCTACCGTATGCACCACGGGGAGTGTTCTGGAGAACTGTTTGACCTGATACCTGCCGTTGGATTTTCTAACCACAATGTGCGTAAAATACCATCCATACCATATTTATACGTGGCGTTCTACTACTGTGTGGTCCAGCAACAACTTCCTACCATGAGCTTCACAATTGCATAATGATTTACCTCTGACAGTCTTTATAGGTCGACTCGACGTTGATAACTCCAAAAAACGCACTTATTCCCTTACCTTACTTACATCAGATGACCCGCATGCTCATTTGTCTTGCTTGTCCCATAAAAAAAATATAATATGTTAATTTCCCCGATCTGGTTAGACAATGCCTACTGTGAAATTCCGGCACTCAATATATCACTGAATGTTTTGACTTCCAACGGTAAGTTGATACTCAGGTTCTCTCTAACTATAAAAAAATCATTCAGAGATTTAGGAATCGTGGGATAAACAGCTAACTCGGTACTACCATCTTCATTCCGTCTGTCTGTACAATCATTCTGTATTTCAAGACGTAGGGTTTCGATAAATATCAATTGTCGCTTGACATTTAAATTTGGATTCGATCCCACAACAAGGACTGAATGTAAAAGGAAAAATAAAATTGTCATAGTTATCGAGATTTAATCTGTCGACATTTTTACGTAAGTATAAAAATCAACAACACTTCTTCGCGGTAATAACGTAATCAAATATTTATAGCTTACACAGTCGACAGCAAAAAATGGTTTATCCCAGGCTTACCATTAAAAATGTAAAGCAATCGGTTGGCACAGACCTGTATAATAATACATAGTAATTGTTAACAGCCGTGAAACTTCACCGTTACGGTGGTGTGATCTCAAAAGTTGATACGGATTATTTTCGTCCAATTCCAGCATCTATTGATGAACAGATAAGTTTCATACCATTGTGGCCTTTTTTTGTTAGAAAATTATTCTAAAATAATTTTCAATAGAGCTACAATGTGACTCCAGTAGGAAATAAGTTCTCAGTGAGTTGACATTTGTGATATGGAATGTTTATTTAGTTTTTGTACATTTATATATATGTTTATTTTGATATTGAAATGACACCCAAAAATATTTCCAATGGCTTGTTATATATATATATATATATATATATATATATATATATATATATATATTATATATATATATATATAGCAATTCAATTATTTATATATTGACCATTAAATAATTGAATTTTATTAAATATAACTTTGTTCGATCAATCGAGATTATATCGACCCCTCAAACAGTTGTCCGCTTCCCGCTATTTGATGTAATCAATTAATTAATATAAATTTAATCAGAATTTAAGCCATCGTCAAACCAGTACTTATTTACCGCAGATGCAATTATTTGGATATATATTTTTTGTAAACCTATTTAATGGAACGATCCTCTTTATTATTTATTCAATTTGATAAATGATAAAGAGATAAGATATACATCTATCTATATGCTTCAAAATAAGGCAGGGTGGAGAGGAAATATTTAGCGTCAAGACATTCCATACTCCGCTTTCCGCCGAATTCGAGACAATTGCATGTCGAGTGACGGAACTTATCGCCCCGCTTTTTCTTACCAGACCGAGGAAATGAAAATAATTTAAATATAATCATTATCCCGAGTGAGAATCGAACCGCTATCCCACTGCGCCAGGACCAGCTTGCAACTAGAATAAATTATTTTTTTATATTCCAAAAATCAACAATTCAAATGACCCAATTCAAGACTCGTTAATGTTTCTGTAAATCATCTACATGTAAACTAGTATAATAACATCTCGCGGGCAGTCCGTTCATCAGAAATTCATTCAGACCTCGCTGTGACATTCCATGCAAATATCACCCGACGGCTGACCAAATATACAAAAACTTTCCTAACCGCTTCCTAACCAAAGAGATTAGTCACTATAAAACGTGCAAACAGTTAGTCGGCAAACGTGTTCTGAATATTCAATGTTGGTATACGTTGAAAGTTTAAATTGAAATTATAATATGGAACTTTCTACTCTATTTCAGATGCTGTGCAACGATTTGTGGAACTACCCACATATACTGAAGTCAATCCTGGTGAAGATGCATTACTCAAGTGTCGGATATCTGACAAGAAAGGTGTTTGCTCGTGGCAGAAAGACAATAAGGTAAGATTATAATATATAGAATTATATAACAGAAATATGTAGTTAAAATATAGTTTTAGTTATATTTTTCTCAAATCATTTTGAATTTAACTACGGCCATGTTTTTATCAAGATATTTTGTAGAATTTAAACTTCGACAGTATAATTAAACAAAAGGAAACGTCTCTTTAGGGTGGCTTATTGATTACCACGCCGTTTTCTAACTTTACTAAATTTATGGTTCGAAAACACCATAAAGAAAAACTTAAATTTCCAGTAAAACTTACATTTCAATCTATATATATATATTCACGCTTTTATGTACTACACTAGGTACTTCACTTCCCACCGAATTCAAGACATTGCGTGTTGAGTTGTTGAAGTCAACGCCGCACTTTGTCACCAGAGCGAGTTAAGTGGCAGAACTCAACGCCACACTATGTCTAACTACGTAACGGATAAACGTAACTAATTTAAAACATAAACATTTCATCAAGAAATGGAATCCACCACCAAGAGTTAAAAACAACATTCGACTACCAACCTCATACAATTACCAATACAGAACATATTACCGATTTAATTATACATAAACATACAAATGGATAGCAATTGATAAAGGCACACAATGAATTTCATCATTTTCCGCTGATAATAGCTAGGACTTAACGTGCTCTCTGACGCTCGCTGAGGATAATATATGTGAATATTAATACCATATTTAATACCTATGCGAGTACACTTATGCAGATGCAGATACGACTCTTCAGTATTTTAAATTTTATCTGAATCTGCTTTTATGAACGAGGCGACGTCTCACGGGTGACTGGTCTTTTTAGTTTCGTATTGTAAATTTGTATATATTTATCGTTTTATCCATTTTATGCATTCACATGTGTGTTACTGTTGAATAGCTCGAATTTATTTCTATGAAAGTGAATGAATGAGAATACATTTTTATATGTTTTATACAAAATGTTTTCTTATACTAAATGTGGGATAACACTTTAAAAAAAGTACGATATTTAACAAATATAATACTTGTTTCTAGGAACGCCAAACGTTTGTTTATTAGGAATGTTTTTTACATAGCAAATATTACATATTATAATAATATAGACAGGAAATACCTATGATCAAGACGCTCCGTACTTCATTTTCCGCCGAATTCAAGACATTGTGTGTTGAGTGGCGGAATTCAACGCCGCGCTAAGAGATTCTAAATATCTCTAAGCGCGGCGTTGAATTCCTCTACTCAACACACAACGAGTGTCTCGATCATAGATATTTCCTGTCTACCCTGCTGTACGGGATGAAACAGTGAAGTTAAATGTTTTTACAGAAATGCTATGAACATAAAAATTTATGAAAAATAGATGTTCTATTATGATAAAGTTTATATACAGATATAAGTAGTCTTGAAAGATATCGGGGTACTTATCCACACGCAAAGTTAAGTAGAAAAGTAAAGCAATTCGCGATTACAATATTACATTGTAATTGTTTAGTGTCATTTGGAGCCTCCGGTAAGATGGGGGCCCTGTAGAGTCTCCTTCTATATATACCACTTATGGTAAGAATGAAATTGCCCGTAGGCATATGTTACAGGATAGTAAGAGAGAATTTAGTGGCAAAACTCTTTGTTCTTCGCTTTCCACCGACTTTAGAGATCTTTTGTGGTGATTGCCGAAACTCAACGCCGCCCTGTATTTCTTAATGAAAATAATTTCAATAAATTAAAAACGTAAAGCTAAAAAAACGTATTTAAACTTCGTAAAAATGTCTAAAATACCAGAATAGGATCCTCTTAAATAAACCTTAGGGAGTTAAATATGGAAATTTGATATAAATTTAAAGATAACACGTTTTTAATTACTTATTTTGTTTAAATTATTTCTAATAATTATTATTACTTTGACGGCTTTCAGTTATTGTGTCATACGCAGTGTTCATTACAATTTATCTAGCAGTTAAGTCATCAATGAGCACACCAAAACGTGAAAACGTGCCTTGATTTACAACGTAATTAGTAAACATATATTTAACGCACTGACTAACTGAGGGGGACGACACTTTTGTCACTTTCAGTTAATTTTAACTATTTCCGAGAATGTGACAGACGGTCATTACACTCTATTTATTAGATGTAAACTAGAGTGAGCGTTTTCCTATAACGTTTTTTTTGTTTGTTTTTTGGCATAATAGTAAGACGTTTCATACAAGAGCTATTTTAATTGTTCGGTGCATATAAATTTTCATAGAAGTAACTGATGCGACGATATATGCTTAAATTAGTTTTATTAAAAACCTAAATTCGTTTATAATATTGCTTTCTTTGTAATATTTTTTGTGATAATTTTTGTTGATATTATTTTTATTGTGAATATTTTTTTTATATTTTATATGTTTATATAAACTATATAATCGTAAGCTAATTTTCGTCGAAAAATATATTTTTGAAAATCCAATCATTTTATACAATGAAATTATTTTGTATGATTTAAAATTTATTTCTATAGGATTTTTTTTAGTTTGCTAAAGAATTGTATTTACTATAACAATAAATTATTAATTTACTTAAGGTTTATAAAACTATACATGTACGCATATAAAATTCGTCCTTTGCTATCTGAGTTACCGACAACGCACTGAAACATCAGCCGAAACTACTGGACACCCAAAGCTCATATGTGGCTTGTAATTTCTTTGAGAGCTACAAAGGAATACTAAAAGAGAATTATCCGAAATGTCCATAGGATTATGGTAAATAAAATGTCACATGTGAGACCGATCGTGGCGCAGTGTGCTAGCGTCTGATTATAAACGCGACCAGTTGTGGGTTCTATCCTCACTTGGGGGAGTCATTATATTTAAAATTATTATCATTTCCTCGCTCTGGTAAAACAAAGTCTCGAATTCTGCGGAAAGCGAAGTACGGAGTGTCTTGATGCTATCAGGGTAGACCTGCTATGCGGGATATAAGCGATAAGCTAAGAAAATACTGCATTGAATGGTTGAATTTAATTTTCAGAAATATGCATGTGTATGAAATTACAAAGATTTGTTTTGCGATAGCATTAACATTTAGGCTAAATTGCATTTAATAATTATCAAAATACCATATAAACAGACACTTTAGATAAACGGCTTAAAATTTGCCTTTAATCAAAAGAGGTAATCAGGACTCAACACTGACACATGAGAACAAATAGACCGCAGGATTGTGGTTTTTGCGGGGAACTATCAATAGGGCTGACAAATTTTATAAATGTAATAGCATGCTTAACTCACGGTATATTACTGGCGATCCAGTTTTATTTTAGTATGAAATTAATTAGTGTATTATTATAATTTTCCTTTTTTCCTACTAAGAAAGTATTGTGAAAGAACGCTAGTGTCAAGACACTTTTTTGTACTTTTTAAAAAATTTTTTAGCTTCACGTTTTTATCCCACATTGTAGGGTAGACGGAAAGTACCCTGTGTCAAGACACTCCTTATTCCGCTTTCCGCCGAATTCGAGACATTGCATTTTGAATGGCGAAACTCAACGCCGCCTTTTGTCTTATTAGAGCGAAAAAATGAAATTTGTTGAAATATAATTAATCCTTCGAGTGAGGATCGAACCCACAACCGATCGCGTCTACAGTCAGACGCTGTCCCACTTCGACGTGACCCGCCTCAAGAAGTTAATTATTTTGTAAGTATGTAATTAAAATGGATAAAATAAGTAAATCTGTTTTAAAAGTTACATAAGTACATTATAAATTATTAATTGCCGTCGTGGCGCAGTAGGATAAAAGTATAAATGCAACCGGCGGTGGGTTCGATTCCCATTCTCCGTTCTAAGACAAAGGTTGAGTTTTGCCACTCGACACACAATTCTTGTGTATCCTGCTATGCGAGAAAAAACGTTATGTTATCTCTTAATAAACGAAATTACATTAGATGCCTAAAATAAATTGTAGCAACCCTAGTTAAAGATTCATCTTAAATTGGGGCACGCGTTGCAGTCGCTTGCGATATCACCACAAGGTCCAAACAACCTTAAACCGCCACCTATTTCACTAGCAGACACATGATATAGCAGATATAAGTATGTATATATGTATATATATCGGGAGTGTGTCCTCGCTCTGGTAAGACAAAGTGCGACGTTGAGTTCCGCCACTCAACACGCAATGTCTCGAATTCGGTGGAAAGGGTAGTATGAAGTGTCTTGACACTAGGTACCTTCTGTCTGCGGGGTATATGGTATAAAAGCGTAAGCGTAAGTAAGTAGCATTTTTTTTACTACATATAATTTATTTACTTTAAATATCTAATTGCATGTATCTATCACAGTATGCAGTAGGGAAATTTTTAATAATATAGCCATTCTTTTCTCTTATTTAGACATATTGCATAGTAAGTGTTACACTTACTTAATAACGTCTTTATTAAAAGGAAACGTCTTAGAGCTGCTTCACTCTTATTGAGTGATGAGACTACAAAGCCGCCCTTTGTGATACAAGAGAAGGAAAATAGAATCAATTTTCCCACTGGAGATCAAACCGACAATGAACTTGTTTATAATCAGATGCTGTACTACTGCACCCACGACCACTGGTTGGGTTAATACTGCGTCACCATGACAACAGCAATTAATTATCTTTATTTGATAAAATATAAATTGCATCAATTAAAAATAGTTTTGAATATTTCATTAATTTCATTATTTTGGTAGCCATGTCACGTGTTATTAATAGGTTTTGTAGTAACACGCGTATGTATATATATATATATATATATATATATATATATATATATATATATATATATATATATATATATATATATATATATATATATATATGTATGTATGTATGTATAATCACGGTGGCTGTGGATTTATTCACTCGGGGGAGTGGTACTCTAGGTTCTTAGGACTCTAGGTTCTCTCAGCCTGCCCTGCTATGCAGGATAAAGAGTGAAGCAAAAAAAGACGTATCATTTGTCTTTTAAGATATTTTAATGGTTTTTTGTTAAAATCTGGTAAATACTTTATTGTCTTTTAAATGGAGACTTTATAGAAGACTTTGAACTACGTAATACAATTACTTTATATATTACATAAATTAAAATTATATTGAATAAACTTCCTCATTTATTCACAAAAGGCAAATCTCGTGTTCAACTAAAATAATTTCCAGTTTTAAAATACAAGGGTTCTTTACGGCCACTTTTAAATTGATGTAAGCGTTCTCGTTGCCGTTATTTCGGTGTCATAATATAATACGATGTTTCATCGTTTTAAGTATTTTATGAAATACAGGAATTAAAAATTATATTATTATTATTATTGTACGAATTCAGTTATTTAAAAATTAAACGATCAGAAATTCATAAAGTGCTTTGGGAACGTTGAGAGGATGAGTGACAAGAAGATATATGACGGAAAGGTGAGTGGCAAGAGGACTGTCGAGATCACAATAATACCGGTGGAAGGTCATGTAAATAGCATGAGAACCCCTCAGCGGGCATATATGAATAGGTTAATGACAGTGGACGTGGCAAAATATGTATACAGAGGCCATAAGGTGTGACGTTACGTTCTCTCTGAAAACTACACTAGGAATAGAGGGTTAAGCTAAAAATCTTTAAACGTTTCTTATTATGAGTAGCATTTTTTATTATTTTATTTTACAGTAGTATTACTTTGACTTCCTGGACAAATATTACAGAGTAGACAAGGTCGTCGTGGCGCAGTAGGACAAGGTTTGCTTGTATTTGCGATGATTGTGGGTTTACTCCCCATTCGGTGGAATAACTATAATTGAAAAAAATCAAATTTTCTAATTCTGGTAAAAAAAGCACGGTCTCAGGTTTATCATAACATGTAATATCTCTAATTTGAGGGATAAGCTGAAAACGTAACGTCTTGACGCTCAGTTTCTTTTGCTTATGCTGGTGTGCTGAAAAATAGCGTGAAGTTGAATTGAATGAGAAAGGCAAAAAGTATTACCCTGGCGCGATATTGAACCGACAACTAATCACGTCTACTTTTACATACTGTCTCAGTGCGTTACGATGGCCTTCCATAAATAGATTTGAAAATACAATATATAGATTTGAAACAAATCAATATTTTCAATAGTTCAAACAGATTATTTCTTATATCCTGAAAGTTCTTATAGCTCTCTTAGCTGCAATTCTTTAGTATAAATATTATAAAATTCCTAATACAAATATTTACCCCGAGCCGTATGTAGGTTACACGCAGCCATGCTGAAAGCAAGAGAACGCAAAAACTTTTCCTGTATATTTAACACTTTTTACTGTAAGATCTTAACTTCTTAAAAGGTTTGTTTACTAAATGCTTTAAATAAAAACTAAAAGTTTACTTAAAGATAACGTTTTGAATCATCTTAGATATGTTAGGGCTTATTTGGAAGAAATGATAGCAGCTTTACTCCGTTACTTACATAGACATTCTCCATTTATTGTCCAAAAATCGAGATATTGTAGCTATATATATCGATCCGCCATTATTTATATTGAAAACAATCTTATTTCTCCGATTTTACAAAGTGTTATCCCTTACTTCACAACAAATATAGAATTTCTGACCTTAAAAAAGGGTCAAAAATGCCTAAAAAAAATTAACAGCAAACAATGAATTTTAAATGTGACTGTTCCTGAATTCTTTACATATACTATTAAATTATCAAAGTGACGTCAATCTTTTGACTAGAAACAAAGTAATTACTGTGCGCAAGGTAAAAATAGTAAAAACATTACAACCCTACTAGCGTGTCAAGCTTTGTGAGTTCGATAAGGCTAAAATATTTCACATTTTAAATTTAAAATTACACTTTAAAAAAGTATTAAAAGAAAGGTCGTAGTTTTGTTCACTTTAAAATGGTTCCATCCTCACAATCTATCGCTTTTATAATATTTATGGGGTAGCTTTTATAATTTTTTTTTTAATTTAGGACAACTAATGTATACCGCTGTTTACTCCCTTACAAAACCAGAAATGTTTATCGTTCTCGACAAAAAAGGTTTTATACGTTCTTTTATAGAATCCATGTATTACTTACCGCTTCTTAAATTTTTTAATAATTTTTATACTGTACATATTTGCGAATAATGTTGTCAATAAAAAAAATACTGAAAACCTATAGAAACTTTTATCTCTCACTTAACCCACTTAGGGATAGAATACCTGAAAATTCTTTTGAAGTGAATATTCACTTTACAAAAGGCTCGCTGGTCAAATTTCATGCACTTAACTCCAATGGTCTACGCTGACATTGGATAAATAAAATAGAAGATGGACGTACAAAAAAATGCAATGTTTTATACATACATATATAACATAATTCATAGTAACTATTTAATTTTACAACACTAATTTTAAGAATACCAAGTAACAAACATCAATACAAAGAATGTATTAAGTTCTTGTGAGATAACGAACAGTTGTTATATTAACACATGAAAGCTAATCGTGAAGTATTCAGATTACGAGTAGGCCAGCCGTATTATTCTGAGAATGTAACTCTATCTTAGAGAGTAGCCGCATTGTGACTGGTATATCCGGCTCGAATTTTAATATTAAAGATACGTATCAGAATATGTAGGCTAAAGCTTGTGCATTACATTTTTGGAGTTTGATAGTTTTATCAGTTTCATGTTTTATCCCGCAAAGAGGAGAGTAGTCAGAGACAAGTAAGTATCAAGACACTTCGTTATCTGTTTTCCAATAAATATATTTTAATATTTATTTTATATTTCTCGGTTCTAGTCGCACATTGTCCGACTAGAACCGAGAAATATAAAATAAATATTAAATCCCATTTCCCCTGCTCGGAAGTCGAGCCTATAACCGATGGCACTTACAGCCAGTCGCTTAACAACTGCGCAACAATGCCCTCTATAATCCTATCGGTATATTACAATAGACAAATGAAGACATTTCCTTTCAACTATAGTGTGATATTCTAAATATATCCCATATTTATGGTCCAGATATTTAGTTCCTTTAAAGTTTTTTGTTTTTGTCTTGAAGTTTACATCTATATTATATAAATGATTATTTAGAGCTAAGGGAAGGTGATATCTAAGCATGTTTGTCTATTTCGCTTTTTGGTACAAAACACTCGTAAATATGTACTTTTTATGTGTTTTCGTTGCTTTATGTACTCTGTAGAGGCTGGTCGTGGTGCAGTGTCCGACTGTAAGCACGATCTGTTGTGGGTTGGGTTTCGAACTCGGAGGAGTGATTATATTTAAATTGATTTCACTTGCTCGCTTCGGCAAGACAAATCGAGGCGTTGAGTTCCGCCGCTGAACACGTAGTGACACTTGATACTTTTTGTTTACCCTGCTATGCGGGGTAAAAGAGTGAGTCTATTAAAATGTATTGGGTATTCAATAACGTAAGATTAGTTTATGATATAAAAATATAGAATCGACTAGAGATATTAAATAATCCTGAATTTAGATTTTTAAGCAGATTTTCAAGCGCTATTAAAAAGTTACTGAACGACTTTGATGATGATGAGATAGTTTTTTGCTTTCCGGATTCAATTTACAAAGAGATAGAAATGGATAGCAAGACATAATAAACTATTTTATTAGCTCAACGCTTTTATCGGGCATAGCAGGATAGACAGGAAGTACCTAGTGTCGAGACACTCTGCATTCCGCCGAATTCGCAATACATGTTGGGTGGCGGAACTCAACGGCATTTTGTCTACATGATTAATTTATTTAAAAAAAAATATTAAAAAAACCGTAATATGTCAACAAGTTCTCTCCTGATTTACATCCAAAATGATTGTAATAATATTATTAATTTATACAATTTATATTCAATACCTCTAGAGTCTTGCTTAAGTGATTAATTTAAAACGATTGCTGCAAGCTTCCCAAGTCTTTGACGAAAATACCATTTCGAAATCCATTAAATGGGCAATAACTTTTTTCAAACACACCCGCTCCCGTTTGAACATTAAATGGAAGCGTGCTGTATCGCATTTATCTGGAAACCACTGTAAGTCTTTAAAAGTACCTTTTCTTCTTTAAATGTCTTACTATGTACAATAGAATTCGACACTTATCTCAGTTACTTCAGAAATTCTTATATAATATTTTAAAATAAAAAATATTATTTTAAATTATTTATTTACTCTGCGAGGCCGGTCGTGCCGTGGTGTGACAGCGTCTGACTGTAGATGCTACCGATTGTGGGTTCGATCCCACTCGGGAGTGTGATTATATTTAATATTATTTTCACTTCCTTGCTCTGGGAAGACAAAGTGCGGCGTTGAATTACTACTACACTATTAATTACCAACACTACTCAATACGCAATGCCTCGAATTCAGTGGAAAGCGAAATACGGAGTGTCGTGACACTAGGTACTTTCTGTCTACCCTGCCAAGTGGGATAAAAACGTGAAGCTAAAAAAATATTCTGTGTTATATCATCAACCAGGAAGTTGTATTTAAAATATTGGTCAGACAAAGCGCGACGTTTGTTTGCCACCCAGCACGGAATGTCCGAGACTTTTCTGGCGGATAGCAGTTAACGGAATGCCTAGAACTTGGTTGTCTTTGACTATCCTGCTATGCGAAATAAAGAGTGAATCTACTGAAAATTTAAGTACCTTCTATTTATATAAACAATAAAAATCGAAATATATGTCTTTAATTCAATTGTACTGATATTTGACATCGATTTAAATTATTCTTTATAAAAAATCGATTTTATTTATTTTTAGACATTGTAAAAGTATTGAAGTGTATGAACATAGCAGGATTTGACGCCGCGTCTCTTGCTCAGTTTATTTTAGTAAAAAACTTACATGTAGTAGATTTAATATCACGATATAAGTTCCCTGTTACACTATTTTCAGTCTTATATGCTAAATTGCATGTAAATGAATGTTGGGTAGAAATTAAAATGATTTTAAGTAAAATTTCCGCCGCAAAGTTGTAATAGCGGGTCCTTTCCGTTTTAATTACTTGTCTCGCTTATATAGTTTTTTCATGACAAACAATAATTAGAATAGTTGTAATATTTTCCGTAATGTTGGATGAATAGCAAATAGCTTAGTATTTATTTAATATAGTAGTGGTTAATAAGAGAACTCAGCTCGACACTGTTTAACTTGACATCGCATCGTTTTTAAGTCAAAGATAGTCTATTTACAAGCTTTTATTTAACTTGCCGTTAGTAAGTATGTGTGTAATTTTACAAGCTCGATTTGAATCACTTCGCAGTGTCCGATTCCGCTGAAATTTGGAGTAAGACTTCAGTTCTGATCAATGAATTAATAAATTCATTTGTATATAATTAATTTTGATGCTAATCTGTAAATGGACGCCGTAAAAATGACATAACCCACCTGATACGTAGGTACAATACACTATGAAAATAGCTTGTTTGTAAAAAGATTTTTAACTAATATTCTATTTAAGATTTGTTCGGCTGATTATTTTTATATGAAATTAGTAGTTTTCATAGATATCAATTAAAGTTTAACTAGTATTAAAAGTTCATTTGAAATATGAACCTATAACCATCACTAGCACACTAGTGGCTAGTCTACTACAAGGTTACTTCGATATTTGCTTCTTACAGCACTAAGGTGGTTAGTAGCGTTAACATAATATCAAAACTTTGTTGAAATTGCATTTTTATTACTCTTTTCTTTTGCAATGTTTTTGCGCTCAGTTAAGCAGAAGTTTCAGACTTGTTTCAGACAGGACGTTTTTAAGCACATCTTTATGAATAACGGGTATGAAATACGTATTAAAATATTGAGAAATACTTATTTTTTTATATTTATCCAATATATATGAGCCAATTATTATTATTATTATGGCCCTTAGCCAATATATCTGAGAAGAAGCGAATATTCAAGATTTTTACGTACTGTGCGGTCGGCGAATACAGTGGCAGGGACCAGGTCAAATAGTTCACCAAAACACTCCCCTTGATATATGCGGTAGAGGATGCACAAGGTGGAAATGTCACTACGCAACGCCATAGTGTCAAGCCTTTCACAGATTATTAGGTCCCCAACGATTCGAGCGGCTCTACGTTGTATACGATCAAATGGTTTAAGCTGATACTGAGGTGCACCAGCCCATAGATGAGAACAGTACTCCATATGAGGCCAAACCTGGGCCTTATACACGGCTAAACGCTGTTTAGGGGTGAGTTTCACTCTACCGATGACACCCAGTTTCTTCGAGTACTTTTACTTGTACTTTTATCCAATTTCTTCGATACTGGCAGTCACTCGAAACATTATGGCCCTATATTCTGATATCGGGCGCGGCTTTAAGAGGAGTGCTCTCGGATACAAATGGGAAACCCCATATGTGTTTCTTAGTGGTTAACGCGCAAACTTGTGTTTTCAAGGGATGGAACTCAACCAGATTCATTTCACCTCAGGAAGAGCATTCGCAAGGGAGACATAAGTATTTACGGCACTCGTCGACGTTTTCCCGACAAAGATCGGTACGATCGGTGTATACGGCATTCACCGTACTGCCGTCTGCATAGCAATGAATGCTAGAATCCTCCAACATGTACGCCAGCGTTCACGGGCTTGTTTGAGCAGAAACTATCGACAACGAACTTAATGCTAGGCGTAGTGAGAGAGCAGGTGACTAACTTGCATAAGTCCTCGGTAAAAAAGAGTTCCCGAGAAGATTGCAAGTAGAAGAGACAAGGATACTAAGACCCATACATGAAATCAGTATTGGGGAAGTTAAAAGGGCTATTTCGAAAATGCAAAATAGTAAAGCCTGTGGAATCGATCACATTCCAGCTGAACTGTGAAAAACTTTAAGAATAGACGAGGAAGCCTGGCTAGTGAATTTATTTAATAACATCTTAATAAGGAAAAAATGCCAGATGCCTCGAGCTCCAGTTGTTCCTTTTTACAAAAAGAAGAGAGATGTAAGCGACTGTGGAAATTTTAAATGAAACTTTTTTCAGTCAGTTCAACTGACAGACGAATGTCACCTCAGTGTACTTGTAACCACGGACTGCTGGAAGGTGTTCGAAACGTCAGGTGTCCAAAAATGTATTTGAGAATACCAAAATATACGCGATTAATCCATTTAAAAGCCTTTGATCGAGTACCGAGAACATGATATGGCATTCGCTCAGAGCGCACGGTGTAGCAGAATGCTACCCACTTGGTAGACGCCTAATAGTACAGACCTTACTAGAATTAAGTCTTTCAAATACCTAGGATCACTGCTTTGTGACGATGGCTCTATAGAAACAGACATTATGCAGAGAGCGACAGCTGGATGGGTGAAGTGGCGTACGCTTACAGGAGTGCCATATGATGCAAAAATGCCAATAAAAACAAAAGGCAAAATGTACAAAACGGAAGTGTATGAAAGAACGGTATGCGAACAGAAGCGGGAGAAAGAAGACTTTTTTTTATAATTATGACGGAAAATCCTGACACTAGGGTCTCCCTGCTTACCCTGCTGTTCGGGAAAAAAAATGCTAGATATAGAGTTTCAGTACAAGTTAGCATAAAATGACGGTTAATAGGTTTTTTTTATTACAACAATTGAAAGCAAAACGATTTTATTGATACTATGACCTGAATAATAAAAGAAACCCTTTAAAAATCGTCAGTAATATTTAACGATTGATCGATGGTTCCTTACTTAATTTACTTCTTTATATTCGTAAAAGAAAAAGCGCATTCGTTGAGTTCGATCACTCAATACGCAATGTCTCAGATTTGGCGAAAAGCGGGGTACGGAGTGTCTTGACACTAGGTGCTTCCTATCTCCCCTGCTTTGCGGGATAAAACGTGAAGCTATAAAAAAGGTACTACGCCAGTTTCTTTTATTCATAATAGAATATACTAGTTAGCGTTAATCATTGGATTTGTGAACCTGGCCTGAATCTGAATTTTAAGTTTAACTTAAACAAATTGAATAGTTTATAGAAAAATACTTATTGTAAATTTCTCGCAGTATTCATTTTTTTATGCATTTTGAAAGTTAAAGTAAACATGTGTTCTCCTTTGTTAATTGATTTTATTTCAATTATAACCGACTAGACCAGGCAAGTCAGTCAGTCGAGTGCACCACAATAATGTCATATGTAGGCATTTCGTGAACAATTGTCGTACTTAAATTTTAGAAAGCTCATACGATAAGCCATATCGCATTTGAAAGTTAATTTTCTCGACAAAGCTCTTCCGTGACGGTGAACTCATTTAGCATACAGATAAAACTAACCGCTTAGGTTATCTAGTTAAATTTAACCAGCTCTATTTAGTATGAACAATCGTAACTGGGCGAGATATAATCTTAAGTTACTTTAGTCACGTTCTTTTGACTGTGGTTTGAGATTTATTTATTTCACGATGATATAGTTTAAAACGTTTTAGGGGCTGTAACTTTCATAGTAATTCAAATGTAACAGGTAAAATATTAGACGGTTAAAGTTAACCGGAATATAAGGATTTTTTTTAGCATCATGCTATCCCGGAAGTATCCAGTACCAAGAAGCTCCGTAATTCGAGCAAGAGAGTCATTGTGCGTTAAGTGGCGGAACTCAACGCCGCGTTTGGTCTTACCACAGCAAGGAAATGAAAATACTTTAAATGTAATCATCACCTCGAGTCGGAATCGAACCCACAAACGATTGCTATTACAGTCAGACGCTGTCCCACTGCGCCACGACCGGCTTCAATATTTTATAATAGTTAACTAGAAATTTTGCTGTTTTATTTAATATTACTTAATTAATCCCTTAAAATATAACTATTAAGATCGAATGACAGTCCCCTTAACTACTAATATTTAGGACTAGCAGTTCAATATAACCTATTTATAAATATATTACGCTAACATTATCGATGGTACATTTTCACAATAATCACTTAAAATTTCGATTTATAAAAAGCGAATTTTTCATTTTTATGGCCATTGAATTCCGGTTACGCGAAATCCGGGCAATAAATATAATCTTTCGCCCGCAGATGTGGAAAGATTTCACTCGAGTATGTCATTTCATGTATAGAATAACTTAGTTATCGGAATCGTTTACCTTTTAGATTAAGCTTCAAGCCAAAGCTTTAAATTTCATACGATAATTTTTTTATTCTAATATATATACCAATTTTCATTCACTTTCATGATAATTATACACTTTAAATTGAAACTAGAAGCCAATGTGACACAGTGCCACAGCAACTGACTGTAAAGCCGATTGGTTGTGAGTGTGATTCCCACTCAAGAGAAAGATTATACTTAAGATTTATTTTGGTTTGCTTGCTTTGGTAAGACAAACCGCGGTGTTCGCCACTCAGCACGAAAATTTTTGTTTTCTTGACACTAGATTGATGTCTCTGACTATCCTACTGTGTGAACGTAGCATGAAGCTGTTTTGTTTCTATTTTAAATAAACACGATGACACGATCTATTTGATCTGTAATCATTAATAAAGTAATCAACTATATCATTTGTAGTAAAAAGAGAAACTACAGTGTCTGCGTTACCTGTACCTACTTCCGTTTCGCTCAGTGGTCATCTGCATTCGCCCAGGACGTAACACACATTTGTGTAGCCAGTAATTAATAGCGTACGGAAATCGAAGCTGCTTCCGGTAGAATAACTATCTCGTCTATTAATAGGACTATTATTGACACGATTGCTGTCGATTCAAATCTATTGTTGAAGCCGGCAACTTCATTTGCGTGGACTATAAAATTTTATTTGGATTATTTGTTTATTCTGATTCTGTAAAATTTCGAGACTTATTCTTTTGATGCTATACCTACTGCCCCTATACTGCCTCGAGGACCGACGTAGCAAATTTCCGCTTTTTACGCTATGTAGTTTCGCCTTTAAGTTATGTCTCAGTTACACAGTATATGTAAAGCTCTTTAGTGAACTAAAAATCCTTAACTATAGAAATCAATGCAGCGTTTTATTTTACCTAGGCCAAAGTTTGGATAAATTTGTATATATAAATACATTCCAAACACTATGTATTGAATCCACTACGATTTTATAGAAACAGTCCCCAAACTACTACGTTGTTGGGGTTATAATCAATAAATATTAATTTACAAATTCCCTCAACGAACACTTGTTAGTCTAAAACAAATCGTTTCTGGTCTAGACGGGATGCAGCGAGCAAATTCGAAGGCAGAAAAATAATTAAATTGTACTGATAATAACGCAATTAACAGAGGCAGTGTTTTAAGGACGAACGAATTCAATTGCTATTTAATTAAAGTTTTAATTTATAAATTTTAACTGTTGATATTCTGTACATTGATGTAATTCATATTATTTTCGTTTACTAATTAAAGTATTTATTTACTGAA
This sequence comes from Dryadula phaetusa, assembly GCA_032432895.1. Taxonomy (NCBI): domain Eukaryota; kingdom Metazoa; phylum Arthropoda; class Insecta; order Lepidoptera; family Nymphalidae; genus Dryadula; species Dryadula phaetusa. The sequence goes on from JAOYRS010000038.1 coordinate 130,673, forward strand.
GCGAGCTTTATTATTAAAAAATATGTATATTAATAAGAAGGGGTACGGTAGATCCATTTAATACGTTACTTAAATCATAAAACATAAAAAATATAAAGACTTTGAGTCGACAACATATATATGCAAAATTTAGATTGTCAACTATTTTGTTATTGTATAGATGCTGACAGGCAAATCGCAGACGCCATATTTATTTTAGCAAAACGTCACTGTCATCTAATGTCATCTTGAGTTCGTTAAAGGAGATTCTAACTATCAGTAAAGTTAATGTTTCGGCACAAAACTGTGATTATTATTCCTTCATACATTATATACGAGTATTGAACGTATGTCTACCAGTATCAGTAATGACATCGTGCTCTCGGTGAATATAGAAATATAGTATTAAAGTTTACGCAGGCGAAGCCGCGAGCTAATTAAGTTGTAACAAAACGTATAAGAATTTCGACGCAGCTGGTAGTAGAACGCATGGCTTAGCGGTCAGAGCGCTTGGACGGTATCCAAGAGGCGCGGGTTCGAATCACGCTGCGTTCAAAATTTTTATACGTTTTTTCACAAATGCTTTCTAATCCTAAGTGTGGAATAACACTTTAAAAATAGTAAATATTAAAATAAAATAGCAATCTCTCTTGTTAAACGATTATTTCTTAATAATCTTTAAGTAGTAGAAATTTGTAAAAATCTCTCTACAGAGATGCTAGCAACATAAATAAGTTGTAAACAAAATGTATAAGAATTTCGACGCAGCTGGTAGTAGAACGCGCATGGCTTAGCGGTCAGAGCGCTTGGACGGTATCCAAAAGGCGCGGGTTCGAATCCCGCTGCGTTCAAAATTTTTATATATATATATATATATATATATATATATATGATATGATATGTTATATACATATTGAATTTTTATGACTTATTACGAAACATAAAAATTCAATTAAAATATGTATGCATAATCCTTTAAATAAACAGAGGACTCTAACAAATGTAACTAATTTGGTAAAATTAATCTTTAACTGAAAAGGTGCATTCTATTTTTACGGAAAACAACATAAATAGACTTATATCGACTCATTGATTATTGAAAGTAAAGTGTCAAAACATTCCGTACTTCGTTTTAATTTTTTCACAGATACCATATTTTACCCATAACATTGTTTCCCTACCTGCCCTATAACGAGTTCACGCTCCATACTCAGCCGATTCTCTCTCAGTTCAATTGAACATATTTACTGAAGAATTATTGTTTCAACTCGCCCGATAACTTAGTGTGGATCAACGTTAATGGTTACTAAAAACGATCTCGGTTTTATATAAGAACTTTCTATAACATAATAGCATAAAATTTATTTTAAAATTTGCTGCTTATCTCAATTTTTCTATCTTTACGCCTCTCTTACATTTTGCACGAAGAGGAGATAATAAATATCACTTCCTGTCCTAGTTTCCGCCCATCTACAAACAGCGCCGTTGCAGATCCCACCGCCATATTATGTTTAACTAAGCCCAGGCTATATATTTGTATGTCTTGAATCTAGACATTGCCTATAAAGATCACAAGAGAAATCTAACCGAGGACCAAAATCAACAGATCCTGATTGTGCTACGATTGTAATAAAATATATTTTAAATAGAGTATGAATGTATTTAAACATTTTCTTGAGCTACTCGCCTTAATCCAGCATTGGTATGCTGGATTAAAAGGATAGAAAAGAAGTACATACATAGGTAAAGACTCTCAGTACTCCAGTTTCCGCCGAATTCGAAACATTGCGTGTTGAATTGCGGAACTCAATTTTACGTTTTATCGTACCAGAGCTAGGAAATAAGAACAAATTAATTTTAATTACACTTCCTCGCGGGAATGGAACCCACAACTGATTGCGTTTATTATATGTTGAAAGTGTGTGACCGAGCTCAAATAAATATATGTTTATAATATATTTTCAAATACGAATGAGAGTATGTTAATAGCTTGTCAATGTCGTGGTTTTGGAATGACACATCAAACTACCTGGTGTAACAATTCTTTTAAATATAATGCGATAAAACTAATTGATCTAAAGGGTTACAATAAGAGACTCTTATAAAAAAAACACAGCTTCACGCTTTATCCCGCATACCAGGGTAGTCAGAGCCAACCTAGAGTCAAGACACTCCGTTGACGGTTTTGAATGGCTTTCATAGATGTAAATATAAACATTTAGGTTAAATTAGGTAAAAAAAAAATTTCTTGAATTTATATCAAGCCGTTTGAACGACCCATAAAACTTCGCAAACTAAACATTGTACAACGTATCGAAGTCAACTAGCATATTTGCAACTGTTTAAAACTTCTAAATCGGGCCATAAGCTGTACTTTGAGGAAAGATTTTACTTTCTGATATAAAAGTTATTTGAACAACACTTTACATACTTTAAGCTTGAAACATTGTCAGTAGTTTTCCAGGTCTCCGCCGTGGGAACCGGTTGGAAGTTGCTAACGTACTATTTTTTTTTAGCTTGACGCTTTTATCCCGCATAGCAGGGTAAACAGGAAATGTCTAGTGTCAAGACACTCCGTACTCCGCTTCCCACCGTAGAGTCATCATGTGTTTAATGGTGTCACGATTTGTATTTTCAGAGCGAGGAAATGAAAATAATTTAGGTACATATAATCATTCCTCGACCCGGATGTTGTTTATATGAATAAAATATTTATCTATGTATTCTATACTAAATATTTTTTTTTATCATAACGCCAAAAACACTTTTCCAATATTGAATTCAATAGACTACCTCTATGTGTTAATCAAACTTATGAATTTAAACTACATAATAACTTGAAAGTTATGATGTTTGTATACATATTTTCGAATAGTATAATATTATACTAGGAAATTAAATAAAACGTTCAAATCGATTTATTTCAATAGTAATTGGTTTGTGGACGTCCCGATACTAGAGTTTTATGATTTTTTTTATTTTTTTTTATTTACATTCCAATACTGCATATTTTTTTTCTAAATCAGATTTAATCTGTTTTGCATTGCGCGTTTCGTGGCGGAACTCAACGCCGCAGCTTTTCTACCAGATTATTCCTCCGAATGGGATTTGAACCCACAATCAAACCCTCACTATGAGACCTGCCATTGCGCCATGATATTCTCTTATATTTATTGTCTATGTATACAGATTAATAAAATTGGAGCTCTGTTTGTTATACATAATTAGTAAAACTTTTTTTTTCAATTTTGTCTATTTATCTGTCAGATTCAGCTAATTACAGAAAGGGTTGGACTGATTTTGACAGGACTTTCACTGGCAGATAGCTGATTTAATAAGAATCAGAATCGGCTGACAATGTCTCTGACGCAGCTAATCTAATATAATTAACACTAAGATACTTTTTGTATACAATATTTTAGAGTATTATTAAAAGTGCAACTAACTCCACTAGATAGTTTGGGAATTTTCAATCAACTAACTTTTATAGTAGTTTCTAACTTACAATGTCGATTAAACTGATTAGGCAGTTAAACTAAACCACGACGCTGAAGTGAATAAGGAAGCACTCAAATTACAAATCAATAAAATCAAAACGTTCTTGGTAATGGCTTCCACTTCTTAGTATGAATTGGAATTAGGTTAAAGCCTTAATAGTGTTGTAATTTCTTTAATATTTCTTCAGTCTTTCTTCTTTTTAAAGTAGTTAGCTTATAGCGACACTTATTAGTTATATTTGTTTTTAGCTTCACGATTTCAAGTGTCAAGATATTTCGTACTTTGCGTAATAATATATTATATAATATATATTAATAATAAAATATATATTAATAATATAATATATATTAATAATATAATTCTAAAAAGTGAAGTCACACTTTTCTCAACTCTGAAACTTCAGAGACTTGTTAAACTAGATACTCATAGTGTATACAAATATATACAAATATAAAATATGGAGTGTCTATAAGTAAAATAGCCGCATTTTTACTAAATGCGTGTGGGTACAAGATATTTATACGATAACAAATTTCTCATATGTAAGCTTGTTAGAGGAACCGGTTCCAGTCTAGAATCGGGAAAGATTTTTATTTCTGAATGGCACTTTAATAATGCAATTAATTTTAATTAATAATAATTTATTTATAATCTAGCTGTTTCTGCTTGCTATAATTATTGAGTACGCAATAATTGTAATTTATTTTTCTGGACATTCACAGGTATTATTTTATAAGTGGTATTGGAATCCGCAATTCAATTTACATACATCTAATATTTGTTTACAATTTTTAGGCAAACGACAAGTGGTTCAGTGATTTGTCAACTGACTGAAAACACGAAAGTTGTGAATTCAGTTCCTGATCAGAGGAATGACATTTAATCTATGCTTCTTTTCTCGCTTTTGGTAAGAAAGAGCGCGGCCTTGAGCTCTACCACTCACCACGCATTGTCACAAAATAGGACAGAGACGGAAGAACGGAGTGTTTTGAGACTAGATTCTCTGTTTTTAATAATTAGAATTACGTTTTTTATAATTTGTTCATACAATAATAGACAAAAACTATGCAATATAATCTACGCAGAAGCTGGTCGCAGTGATAACGTCTGACTGTAAATTCGGTCTTGGTTGTGGGTTCGATTTTAAGCAAGGGATATTTAAATTATTTTTATTTTATCACTTTGAGAAGACAAAGCATTGCATTGAGTTCCGCTACTCAACACACAATGTTCACAATTCAGCGGAAAGCAATACAGAGTAACTTGACTCTGGGTACTTTCTATCTTCCTAACTAGAATCTAGGCATTATTGTAAATATCTTATCATATTAAAGAATAAAAATATAAATATATTTTATATAAGGATCAAGGCAATATATCATAATTTAATTTTCCTTATAGCTTTATCGCTATAGTAATACAAAACTACGTAGATATATATCATGGAAAGCGAATAGTTTGGGAATTACATTATCGAATTACTTATACTTTTTAAATTTATAGTCTTGTGATTAAGATGAGAGAATCTTACGATAAATCATTTTGTGCTCTATTTTTGCGCCATTTTAAGATACTTTGCCATCGTGCGCGGTATTTTGTTATTCTTATAATGTTATTTAGATATATAGTAGAGAGCTCGGATAGAAGACGCCTACACTTGGGTCCTAGCTCCTCTCTGCAACGTCTTAGCCCCCTCACATGACAAATCTATTGAGTTTCTTTTCTATTTTTAATTTAAAAGCATTTTCCGCCGAAATCGAACTCGTATCTATAACCATCGCGGCAATGTATTCGGCAACGAGACCCAAAGCCGTCTATTTATATTATATTGCACTTTGCGCATATTTAAACTTTTAATTTAATCGGCATAACGGATAGTTAACTGCGGTTGAAGTTGTAAACTGGATAATCATGAATGAAATATTGTTTAATCGCGTGGAATAGTATCGAAATTATTGGATGACTATGTGGGTTAATTTTATCTATATAGGTAAGTAAAATTATAAATATATGTCGTTTTCACGTATGTAAAATTTTATAAAGCCCTATGACTCTCAATATTGTGTTCATTTTAGTAACATTGCGGAATTCAACGCTGCACATTGTCAAACTTAATCATAAAAATACGAAAATGCGAAAATATTTTAAATTTTAATTTGTTCTTAAGTAATTTCGAACCCGTTATCAATGTGAGATTTTGGTTTCGCTACTTAATTAAAAATACACTCCAAAATGGACGAGAACTCGAGAGCAGATGCTTTTATTCCTCACATTATAAAGAACATCTATTTTATTATTGTTTTAATATTACATTTAGTTGTGTTGTATAGTAAAAAAATGTATGAAAAAAAGAACAATGTATAGGACATGCATAAAGATAAAAATTTAAATAGTCATGTCCACACATTTCATTAATATCATTTAAACATTTTATTTAATTTAAATTTTTGAATAAAACAGATTTTATTTTCAACTTGACGCTTTTTCTCGCATAGCTGGATAGTCGGAGAGAACTTGGGTACAAAACACTACATTCTCACTTTCTCTCTTACGAGACGGTACTCAACACTACACTATAAAAATAATTTTAATTATATAATTTAACCGAGCAGGAATCAAATCTGTTGTGTATATGTACATTAAAATAAGGTAATAAAGCTATGTAAATATGATAGTAACGACCTCGTGTATCTGACACCGCAACAAAGGACAATAGGTTTAGCATTTAGTCATGCCTAGACATCAATAAGCTCGTCACGCTCTTCGTGATTCAGCCGATGAGGCCTGAGAATCTAGGTCAGAGTTACTCAAACTCAGGCCCGTAGATACATTTAATCATATTTAGTATATTGGTTATTCAACTAATTATCATATTATTTACTAATTATAATTAAAGTATTATTCCACATCTTTATACAAAACACAATATCAACATCTGATCTGAATATTAACATCTGAGAAAATGATTGTACTCAATACGCAATGTCTCGATTTTGGGTTTAAAACTGTCAATAGAGTGTCTTGACACTAAGCTGTCACTGGCTACCATGGTAGACAAAGTAAAGTGTGAAAGTTTAAAAAAAAATAAGTGAATAATGACGTAAGCAGCAACTTGTCGGGAATAAAATGACACTTCCGTCTTTGAAATGATAAATTTTTTATCTATATTTATGTGTTAAAAAGTGCAAATCTCACGAACCTACCAATTAGTTAGTGTGTAAATAAAAGTACATTCTCCATAGTTTCTTCCTTTATCATATAATAAGATTACTCTATCTATTATTGCCGATAATTAATTAATTAATCCACTTATACCTTATAGTAATCTACTTATAGTTAAGTATTATTAGTATTACATGTTTTTTTATATAATAAAAACGATTACGACTAAAAGATTTTTATATTGATAACCTATAGGTTATTTTTTTAGTATACATTTTTTTTATTCATCTTCACGCTAGTATCTGCAAACTAGTAAATACAAACTGACAAAACAGTCTGTAATCCGCTGTCCACTGAATTCAGGACATAGCATGTTGAGTGGTGGACTTTGTCTTCACTTTCTCGTAATTTCCCCGAGCGGGAATCTAACACACGATAGATCGCGATTATAGTCAGATTATGTCACACTGCGACATGACAGGCCTCAAAATATTACTATATATAAATATTTACTATTTTTAAAGTGTTATTCCACACTTAGAATTAGAAAACATTTAAAAAAAAACGTATAAAAATTTGAACGCAGTGAGATTCGAACCCGCGCCTCTTGGATACCGTCCAAGCGCTCTGATCGCTAAGCGATGCGTTCTACTACCAGCTGCGTCGAAATTCTTATACGTTTTGTTACAACTTATTTATGTTGTTAGCATCTCTGTAGAGAGATTTTTACAAATTTCTACTACTTAAAAATTATTAAGATATAATCGTTTAACAAGAGAGATTGCTATTTTCTAAAATGTTTATTAATATAAGTTCTAACAATCCGGAGAGAGAGATATCTATATTTTGTCTTGAATTTCGATTATAATGTGACATTACATTGATTAATTGATTGTTTTTTTCTGTCAAAATTATTTATTCATAGAAAAAGAAAGTACACAAAATTATTTTTAAAAATAATATATTGTGAATATTTCAATGTTTTCCAACAGTTTTTATTTATTTATATAATTTTATTTCTTACCACCGAAAATTTTGTATCCCCTGAGACAACTTGCCGCAGGCGTTGCTGTTTGCATACTGTTGTGCAATCACGATTCTTACCTTAAAATGCTGGAGAGTCTTCGGTGCAAGGTGCATTTTAAATGAAAAATATGCAAAATATTCCCCTTTTATTACATAAGCTTAGATATTTAGTTTAAGTAATGGAAAACCATCTGTCGATAGTTACTTTAGCAAAAGAAATTTATTGAAAAATCAATAAATTTTCTGGCCACATAAAAATATTATACAATCAAAATATAGCGTTTCAAACATAATTAAAAAAGAGTAACTGAAGTAAAAAATAGAATTAAAAAGCAGTGAAGTTTACTCCACTGCTTTTCAATTCTATTTTCTACAGCTTAAAGCTCTATTTCATAGTTGACAAAAAGAACCTAGTGTCAAGACACTCCTTATGACGATTTTATAACGTGTTATTTATTTATTTTTTAACACATAACAGAGTACATACAGAAAGAATAGAATCGACAGAAAGAACTTTGCTTTCCACTGAATTCGTGACATTGCGTGTTGAGTGACGGAATTCGACGCAGCATTTTATCTTACCAGAGCCAGGAAGTTAAAATAAGTAATTATAAACACTCCCCCGAGTGGGATTCGAACACACAACCGATCGCGTCTACAGTCAGACGCTGTCCTACTGCGCAATGACCGGCCTTATGTGAATATGGAATGATAAATCTTAGCACGTGATTGAGTATACGAGGAGTATGAAATTTGACAGCACAGTAATAGGTTTTATTGAGGAGCATACACATTGCTAGGGCAACGCATTGTCAACGCGTCAACGGGACATTTAGTAAACATTAAACTATCAACTGCTCGAAAAGGAGCTAGTCCACTAAATGATAGAAACTAAAACTGTCCAACTATAGTTATAGTTATTACTTCATGTTAAATTCGCACCTTAGAATTTTCAGCACGCTGTCCATGCCATGACGGTGTTTTAACTGATACATTTTAATAATTCAATATAGATATGTTATAAACAAAATCATTAAATACCTAATTAATTCGTATATTGACTATTATACAAATAGGCTTCATTAATCAATTTATATTTTATAAATGTATGTTCGAATCATTAAAATACATAACATTTTATAAAATGCATTTATAAAATTTATTATATTTTTCAGCTTCATGCATATCCCTCATATATCAGATTAAGCAAAAAAGAGAGTTCGTTCTCCACTTTTCATTTAAATTCGTGGCTGTGTGTTGAATAGCAGAACTTAACGCCGCGCTTTGATCTTCCAGATTGAAGAACAGGGGTCATGTAAATATTTTTTTATTTATGACCGTGAATCCAAAACTGTGAACTTTTCGACTATGCCACGATGGCTCCAATATTAAATAAATTTAGTACAAGAATAGACTTATAAAAAATTATTAAAGCATTTTCTACCGGCAGCTCAGTCATGCGTGCGAGAAAGTATATAGCTCCGCGAAAAAATAATAAGCAAATAAATATTGTAGACTCTGTTTATAAGTAACGTGAACGTAAACGAAAATTCTGAAAATAATGTATTTTGGAATATGGGATATTTTTAATAACAGAGGCCATCGTGGCGCAGAGCACCGTCGAACTATAAACACGGTTGACTGTAGATTTGGTTTCCACTTAGGGGAATGATTATATGTCAAATTAATTTTTACCTGCCTTCTTCCTCCACAACCTGGTCGTGACGCAGTGGGACATCGTCTGAGTGTAAACGCGGAGTGTCTTAACACTAAGTTATCTTTGACCCTGCTATGCGGGATAAAACGTAAACTGTTTTTTATAGCCTTTTAATTTCAGTACTAATAGAAATAAGCCCGCTTTTATGGATAGCGATAAATTAAACGACTCAATATTTTAATATTTCAAAAGTGTTATTCCACAAATTACATTGAGATTTCAAAACGGCTTAGACGAACTCAGACGGGCTTAGAATGAACGACGTTTTCAAGAGGTTTGGAACCCCTTGAGTTCAAATTTTTGTACGTTTCCTAAAAATGTTTTAAAAGGGTTTAACTTAGTTAATGAATAAAAGTTATCTAAAATCTGGATTGTTTTAACTTCACGCTTATATCCCGTATAGCTGGAAAGACAGGAAGTATCTAGTGTCAAAACACTCCGTACTGCGCTTACCGCCGAATTATCGATATTGTGTGTTATTACTATTGTAAAAATATTTACAATATAGTCAATCCCCTGAGTGAGAGTTGAAGTGAAAAATCGAAAGACATATAAAGATAATACAGATAAATTATAATAATATTTGCTTACTATGTACTTAGCGAATAAATTTACTAGTATTTTTTTAAATAGATAAATAATATACTTTAGATAGTACTTATCTACAATTGAATATTTAAGTAACACTTGGCCACTCTAATGAAGAGTTAGCAGGTGCTTTACATTCTATTCAATTTATTTGAAGAAAACAAAATGTAGGTATTTTCATTGATGTAAAGAGACCTGGAAATGATGACTCATTTTTACTGAGATACCTGTTGATATGTAGAAGAATTTCACGTCGGAGTGCACAATGCCTAAGTGGAAATACGATTGGTTGTGGATTTGATCCCAACGCGCGGGAATAATTATATTAATAGCATTTTTCTCCCTCTCCTAAGATTAAGGGGCGGGGTGGGGAAACACGTTTTGTCTCAAAGTAATGCCCTTTTCCTTCTTTATAGTATAAAGCGTGAAACTGTAAGAAACAAAATACCATGTTAGATATATAAATACAATACTCTATTTAAATCGATAAACGAACAAAAATAAATATTTGGGTTGTATCGAACATAGACAAACAAAAGAATGAAATATAATTGTTTTATGCTGTTATATCCTCAATAATAGGTTTTCTTATTCATATTCCATGTACAGACATCGAATAGTTGTAGATTTGAAATTAATGACAGCTTCTAACTCGGCATACCGCTGTTCATTATTGAACGTCTAATAGCTCAGTGATTACTGGCTTATAGTTTGTTCTGACTTAAACGCTTATTGTATATTTAAGTGGTTAACTAGGACCTTTGACTGTGAGTGCATTAAATATTTACATGATACTTATTGTTCCGTTCGCTATAAACAGTAAACCAACACTTTGCTTAGTGCTTTTTACTTTTTTAACTTACATTTTTATTGATACCAATTAGAGCTTTATTGATATTCATATTTTTGTTACTTATAATCATTAAGCCGGTGGAAAAATTATTTATTTCGAAAATTATTTTACAATTTGATTAATATTAAGGCAAATATTTCCCTTTTAAACATTACAAAAATATCTATTTTTATAAAGAATTGAGTTTAATTAGAAAGATGAAGGACATAAACATGAAAGAAGAATAATTAATTACACTTCATTGCCTTTTTATTTTATAAATGGCACGATCAATCTTTGTCTGGGCGTTTCTATTATAATATTTGTACTTAATAACAAATTGACTATTAGTATAATAACAAGCTTAAAGTTATTTGTTCCCCTATCCTAGTCGTCTTAGCAAAAATATGTTTGATTTACAAACTTTGAAGTGGCTCTTTTTTTATCTTCACGCTGTATGACGTGGAAGTCAGAGAGAACGGAGCGAAAAACACTACGATCCCTGCATATCTCTTTCGCCTCGTTCGCAGCCATTAACCATTACCTACACGCCCTTCGCGGGTTCCTCATGCTTTTTACATGACCCTCCTTCAATATTTTCAATACTGTGTTTTTGAGGTCAACTGAGGTCTGCTTCTTTTCATCTCAACTATTTCTTACCATTCATTCACAACTCATATTCTCGATGTGTCCAAATCACCTGAGCACGTTCTTTTTTCTCCTTACTATGACATTCTCACTTAAAACTGCCATTCTGCGTGTTTCCTCGTTCCATATACAGTCCGCTGATCTGATTCGACATATCTGACAACGAGTACGCATCTCTACTACATTCATCTTTCTTTCATTCTTTTTTGACGCACCCTCGTTTCGCTGCTGTATAACAGCGTCAGTATCAGTACTGCATTGTGAACGGTAAGACGTGCAGGTACGTTGACATATTACGGTCGTATCATTGCGGCCAGAGAAACCTCAACCCTGTTACTGGTAATACGCCTTTCCACATCCATTTTGTACCTTCAATCTCTACTAAGCGTACTTAGAAGTAGATCTGGAGTCATAAAGTGGGTTAACATTGTGTTGCAAGATTCTCTTACATTTATTGATAGATAAAAAGCAAAAAGATACAAAGACATTGTGTGTTGACTGAACTCAACTTCTCGCTTCATCTTACCACAGCAGAGAAATGAAAATAAATTTTAGTTATAAAGAATTCCGCTAGATTTGAAATGCGAAAGAAGGAACATGAATATAATTATATATTTTTTTAGCTTCACACTTTTATCGCGCATAACAGGGTTAGACGGAAAGTACCTAGTGTCAAGACATTCCATACTCTACTCTCCCCCTAATTCGAGACAATTGCGTATTGAGTGACAAAACTCAACGTCGTGCTTCGTCTTAATAGAGCTATACAATGAAAATAATTTAAATATAATCGCGCCCTTAAATGGATATAGAACCAACAACTAATCGTGTTTGCAATCTGACGGTGTCACTGCGCCTCGATGGCTTCATTGATACATACAGGTTTAATAAAAGCGTTTGAAAGAATCATTAAATCATCCAATTAGGTGTTCTTTAATACAAATATTTTACCAAAACCTTATTAAAAATGACATTAATTTTTACTTTTAATTTGGATTTCCATTTATTCATATTTTTATAATGTTTCTTTTCATTCATAGATAGAAATCAGGTATCTCTCTGGTTATAAAATTGAAGGTTTTTCATTTCGTGCTCAATACACGTTACTCAAAGTAAACACAAGTAGTAATTCAGATTGACTTTGAGAATTGTTAATTTAAGCATGCATAGTTAATTTAAGTTTGCACCTTTGAACCTTATTATAATATTATATAGTGAAAATATATTTAAGAAAAAATTTTGGTATTTTAGTATTTGTTGTTGTAGGGTCAACAGAATTACATAATCTGTAAAATATACAACTATCTAGCTATCACGGTTCATGAAATAAAATCTAGTGACAGACAGACAGATGGACGAACAGCAAAGTCTTGGCAATAGAATTCCGTTAAGCCCTTTCATTTCTGTGAATATTTAGATTCTACTTACTTTTTACGAAACAAAACTAACAAATTTAAGCTAAAAATAGTTTTACATACAGATACAGAGTCAAACTAAGGCAAGTTATAACAGTATAAAAAGGGCAACATCTAATGTTAATTAATAATGACAAAGCCCAAAAGTTGAAATAACTTATTAATAAGATTTTTATGTAAATGAACATTATGAATACACCCTAATAACTTCATTATATAATTTAAGATTTCGAATACTAATTTTGTATTAATAAATAGCTTTTGATGTTTAAGTATAATAAGATAAATTTATGCATCACTAGCTAAGTGTCCATATTGTTGTGGGTTCGATTCCCACTCGGGGGAATAAATATATTTATTTTATTTTCATTTCCTCGCTCTGGAAAGACAAACGCGGCGTTGAGATCCACCACTCAACGCGCAATGTCTCGAATTCGGTGGAAAGTGAACTACGTACGAACTACGTAAGTGAGTGTCTTGGTACTAGGTGCTTTTTGTCTAGCCTGCTATGCGGGATAAAAGCGTGAAGTTAACTATTTCTATGGAGATATTAATAAATAAATAATTAAGAAATGATTTAAGTCGGTCATGGCGCAGTGGTACAACGTCTGACTGTGAACGCGATCAGTTGTGGGTGCGAGTCCCTCTCGGAGGAATGATTATATTTAAATTATTTTTAATTCCTCGCTCTGAGGAAAAGAGGGAGTGCGACGTTCCGCCACTCAACACGTAATGTCGAATTTGGCGGAAAGCGAAGTAAAGAATATCATGACACTAGGTATTATCTATTGACTCTGCTATACTACTTTTCAAGACATTTATCGGAATCGAACCTACAGCCGATCGCGTTTTCAGTCAGACGCTATCTCGTTGCGCCATGACCGGCCTTTTTATAAAAGGTACTACATTGCGCTAGTTCACAACACATACCTAATAAGTTGATTTATAACAAGTTTTTTAAACAACAAAACTGAATGCCTATATGCGCTTCTCGTGAATAAAAAAAACATCAAGATATATTTCGATTACTCTAAATACAACATATTAATTTAAAATAATTTTAACATCTGGTTATATATCAAAGACCCTAATCAAATAATTTGTTCAGTAATAAAATAGTCGCGTGGGTGTCCAATGTAAGTAAGGAAGCAAGCTATTTTTACCAATTATTAGCCTATAATTTTGACTATAGTAAATCACAAAGCAGAGAAGTAATAGGATCGCGCGTTTAATATACGTTTTATTACCAATTTATAGCTTTCAATAAAGTTTTGTTGGCTGGAGATTTTGAACATCACGCAACCAAAAATCAACCAAAGAACTAAGTAGTAATAAATATTAAGATTATTAAGAATTAAAATTGTAATATATTATTCGTATAGTTATATATTCTTTTGCACTTAAACATACAAAAAGTTTGCTTTCACTGACACTCCGTTGACTGTTTTCCGCCCGAGATCATTGCGTGTTGAGTGGTGAATTCAACGCTACGGTTTGTCTTACCAAAGTAGATAAATTAAAATAAATTAAATACAATCATTCCTCCCATTGGGAATCGAACTCACAACTGCTAAAGAGCTATCCCACTGCGCACGATAGATAAATAAATCATATAACAGACATTAAGTTAACAACAGGGGGACTTATATCTGAAAGAGATTTCTTCCAGCCAACCTGTGGAAGTTGGTGATAGGTTGGTTACAATTATAAGTAATAATAAACATAAATATCACACATTTAAAATATATACGTATATACAAATTAATATATATATATATATAAACATATAAATAAAAATAATTATACACATAAATATGATTGTTGTACTTTTTTATATTTTTTTTTCATTTCTCCGTTCCGGTAAGATAAAGCGCGGCGTTAATTTTGTAATGAGCACGCAATATCTAGATTTCGGACGGAGTGTCTTGACACTAGGTTATGTCTGACTTTCTTTGTGTAGGTCTCACTAAGTTGTTCCTGTTGTGCGGTATAAAACGTGAAGCTGCTTTTTTATAAGTATAATACAAAAATAGTCATTTAACTACTTTATTCTAAGTTTGTATATTTATATTTTTCAAGGTTAACCCATTATTTTCCAATAACTTTTACATTACCAAATAAATGTAGGGTATATTCAATATTTTACATTGGTAGGTACGTAGTTTTTTATTTATTTTTTTATCATTAAATGTATGTGAGATTCGCTAACGAGATCCAATTTTGTATGATCGAAGTATCTACGAACGTATCTATTTCAACCGAGTTGAATACGTGTGTGTCATAACAACTTAACTCAATTTACTAAATTATAAAGTAAAATTTATAATTATGTTAAGCTTTCAAATTAATTCGTAACTAACTTCAATACTAACTTCTATTCTAAATAATATTGTTTTTATTATTAAATACTATTAAAATATACAAGTGAAATATATTGAGATAATAAAAATAATAATAATAACGTCAGGAGTAGAAAAACTAAACCAGTCATTCACTCATTCACTTATTTTTTACTCATTCAAAAGTCAATGAGTAAAAAAAGGCACTATTTTTCTTGTTCTCTCTGGTTTGTGCGGCGAGAATGGAATGCTTCCAGGGCCTCGTCCTCCTAACGTGGCGATCATGTTCACCAGCTAATGTTAGTAGGTCCTCTGACTAATCAGAGGAAACCTAGCTTAGACGACCAGCGTCCATTGAAAAAGGTTTTAATTGCCGACTTATATAGGCATCGAATTATTATTAAAAACGAGGGTAAGTATTTTCTAATAATTTTATTATTCAAATGATTTCATTTAAAATATAAATATTAAGGTCTCTATGACGTTTCCTTAATTATTAATATTTAGGATTAATTACTAATGTCCAATGTTAGCTATTTATAAATAAATTACACAAACACTCCAAATTTATAATAATTAAAATGATTACATAAATATATGTATGTTTAATAGATAAGGCATTAAGGTTCATAAGAACGTGACGCAGTGGGACAAATTCTGACTGTAAAAGCGATTGGTTATAGGTTCGATTCCCACTAGGGGGAATGATTTTATTTAAAATTATTTTCATTCCTCCGCCCTAGTAAGACAAAGCGCTACGTTGAGTCCCGCCACTCAACACGCAATATCTCAAATTCGGCGGAATGCGGAGTATGGAATGTCTTCACACTAGATGCTTCTTATCTACCCTGCTGTGCGGGATAAAAGTGTGAAGCTAATAAATAAATATATAACCATATGTACCATAAGAAGTACAGTTAATTAATGCAAAATGAAATACATTTCTCAACTAAAAGCAACTCTTTGAGATGAATTTTATAAGCATACAAAGGAAACTTACTTCGCATGAAATGTCTGAAGACTAAATGGGAACATTGAAAATAAAAACAAAAGTTGTATGTTGGCAACCACAAATGTGGCTAGCATGTTACATTAAATCCTTAGAAATTGTAATGTCAGAAAATCTTCTTTGCTTATAAAAAATCCTTTTTGCTATGTTATCTTTAAGGTTTAGACCTCTTTACAAGAAGAGCGTCCGGATCATTATACTGAAAAAAATAGTTAGTGATATATTGATTGTTTAAAGCTCTTTTTTTCATAATGTATTTTTTTAACTTCACGCTTTTATTCCGGAGGGTACAGCTATTATTAACTAGCTATTATCAAAACACTCCTTTATTCGCTTTCCACTGAATTCGAGACATTAAGTGTTGAATGGTGGAACTCAACGCCGGACTTTTGTCTTTCCGAGGAAGTGTAAATAATTTAAATTTAATCACTCCCTCGATTAGGATCGAACCCATAATCGATCGCGTTTACGGTCAAACGCTGTCATACTTCGCCACAACTAACCTCTAATGTATTATTTTTTTATTACATTTAAATTCGTTAGTTAAACTTCTTCGTACCTGAACATTATAAGTTCTATTTACCTCAAATACATTTTGGAATTCTAGTTTTACAAACGAACTAAATATATTCTTATCACGATGACAACTTACAAGCTTAAAACGAGCTACAACAAAAAATATTATTTGCTAGTAAATTACATAAAAACGGGTCAAGGTAATGAAAAATGAAACCGCTTTATATATTCCTATTAAATTCTAATTAAAACGTTATCATTACCTTGTTTCGAGTAGTAATATGAAAGTAATTTGTTAAAATAGGTCATTTGAAGTGTAATAACACGTTTTCATTTTGTATAATAAGTCATAAATCATCTTCAACATGCCTATATTTGTATATATTTGTATGAAACGTACATATGTAAGTCTAACATCGCAGTAGCTGTAAACAACGAAGCCACAGGAGGCAGTCGGTCATGCCCCGCGGTCACGGTGTGCGAGCACATTATGCTGTGCACTACCGTAGTAGAAGTTAAAAGCGAAAGCGATAGGTAATATTAATAATGATAATATTACATGTTAATGAGACAAACCTCAGTGTTGAGTTCCGCCTATTTCGAATGGGCAGAAAGCGGTGAACAGAATATCCTGACATAGCTTTTTTTTATTTATTAAAATAAAGATCATACTTCGGATGTACTTAATAAATATAATAGAATATTTAAGAATATATTTAATAATTATTCAAAATGTTCGAGTAGAATGTCAAGAACGGCATATTTACATATGCACTCAAAAATGGCATATGTAAATATGCTATTATACTAGTGAAATAATGTTGTAATAGTGAGTTGTAATAAGAAACAATTGAGTGTCTAGTACCATGGTCTCTTTGCCTATCTCACTATAGTACCAATAAAATTTGCATATTCAAGAAAATAATAAAACAATAATTACTTTATCATATTTATTTCAAAAACAAACAAATATAAACCATTTTACTATAGTATTATGTTAAAATCGAAAAACGCCGTATTCAATTGTATTTTTTACTAACCATTTCATCATACTATTTATATTTGAATAAAAAAAATACTTAAAAATATATTTTAATACGCTTAATGTTCATAGCTTCATATAACATGAAATATTTTACAAGCGTCACTAATGACTTGTGGCTTGTACCACTCCAGATTTAGCGCTTTCGCTGCAATGTGGCTGACATTCGGGCCTCGCACGTCCGTATCCAGCTCAGGTGTTAAAAGCACTGTATTTTTTTTTAAACTTTTCCCTTTATATCCACAGCTGTGCCGCCAGGAAAATTATACAACTTGCGTGCGTCACACTTTTAGTTCCGAGATCATTTTAAAATATTATAAAAAATGTCAGTAATATCGCGGAAAAAATATTAAAAAAAAACTCAGTGAAATGTGAAAATATATGTGAGTTTTCTTTTACTTTTTCGCAACTAAAGCCATCTTGTTAGCATTATTGTGGCAGATTGTTCGTGGCCGCCTTTAGTACTCCCTCGTAAATAAAGATCGATATCGGATACAAAAAGTATTGTGCCTCAAAGGGGAGTTACAATAACTTTGTTATTGCAGACGCTCTACAAAAATATATTTATGCGAATGTTTTTTAAAATTACAATAACTAATGAAATTAAAGCAGAATTGAAATATTTATAATTTATTTTTGTTCCCTTTACTTACATATATTTGAAAGTATCTGCATCAACTTTTTTTATATTTTAATAATGCTGTCAAAATCGGTCCAAACGTTTTAGAGATTAGCCAGAATATACAGATGGAAAAAAGAATTGTAAAAATAATATATATATTTATATGTATATATATATATATATATATATATATATATATATATATATATATATATATATATATATATATATATATATATATATATATGTATTAATAAAAAGCCAATAAATATTGGTATTATGAGTGACATGCAAAAACAAAACAGTAAATATACTACATTTATTTGTGTCACGAACTGTCTCTAATATTAGTCTATTCATACAGCAATCACCATCAGGTAGTTTTGAAAGCATGACGAGATTTTATTACAAACATCTGGAGCATGTATGCGGAAAAAGGAGTGTAGTTTAACAATGTATACTTCTAAGAAGGTTATCTGAACTTTTGTTCTAAATAAACCGTCATTACACGAACTCGTAGTAACTAAATGTGTTCTAATATAATAATTTAATGCAATTCAAAAGATGTATGGCGTGGATATTAGCAAAGTTTGCACTTAATAATCTATTTGTGTGTCTACTTAGGTAAACGTGTATGTTATATCCGAAGACGTAATATACCAGTATATTACGCAGTTTGAATTACGAATATATTTGGTAATTAGTTAATATATATTGGGTTTAAATTATAACTAACAAGTAATTTAAGATGACGTGGGGCAAGGATTCTATGTTTTGGTACGGCAGCTAACGCTTAGTATAGGTAAGTTATATATATATTAGCTTTACGCTTCTTTTATTACGCATAGCAGGGTAGGCAGGAACCTACCTAGTGAAATACCTAGTGTCAAGTTATTAATAATTGTTCTAGATTGTATTACAGCGATAAACGCCTCCAATAGTATTGTTCTCGTATATCTGCCATATATAGACAGCGATCACATGTATTATTATATGTAAACCTTAATACTTAAAGGAAAAGTTTAAACTATTATGACTTTATTGTAACTAATTTTATGACGTACATACATTTCTCAACTCTCACTTTTTTTTATTATAAGATATAAAAATTATATTTACATAAAATTAATTATTATACTTACTACCCTGTGTTTGGTGTTAAATATATACGCAGTGATACCTACATACATAATATGTTGCTACGGTAACGCGTATTTTACACATCGACTACTAGCTTAATAAATGCAAAAGTAAAATCTGAAAATGTTATTGTAGTATATATATCTATAGTGCTTAAAGCTTTTTTAAATAAAAGCTTATATTTTCGTACTGTGATTTATAATAAAATGGAATGGCAAATATTTGAAATTTGATATTTTACAGATTTCTTAAAATATTACTTGTATACAAAAAGTGATCTAATTTTTTTTAAACTTCACGCTTTTATCCCGCATAGCAGATAGGAAGTATTGAGTGTCAAATCACTACGTACTCTGCTTTCCGCCATATTAGATATATTGCGTGACGAGTGGCGAAACTGTTTCACTAGAGCAAGAATGTTAAAATCCGCACTTTGTCTCACTAGAGCAAGGGAATTAAAATAATTTAAATATTAAAATAATTCCCCGAGTGGGAATCTAACCCACAACCGGTCACATTCAGTGGGACGCTGTCCAACTGCGCCACGACCATTATCTAAATTATTTATATTGAAAATATACAACTTTTATACAATATACAACAATTCATTTGTGTTTGAATAGATTTTTTATAAAATTAAATTTACTTACGAATTTGAACTTACGACTTTATGTGTGTAACTGTGGGATATGTTATCACCGCTTTGCCAGACCAATACTTATTATACGATATACTCACTTAAGCTTTTTTCTACAAAATTATCATAACTTTTTACGCCTTATAATATACTTTTAGTGTCTTTAGTTATGATTCACTATGTAGTAGAACTCGAAATTTGAACATATTCCTTAAACTTAAAGAGTAATATCGCTTGTCCTATATGAACTTTAAACGCATTGTCATCAGATAACAAGTGACTCAACTTTTTGCATAGTTTTGTAAAAGCCCTCCAGCTCTGATTCGCGATAAGAAAGCTAATGGATGCTCAGAGATTTTAATCGATCGATATTTAAATGTCTTTAGAATGAATCAACATGGTTTTTTTCTTTTATGGTACATAAACATATCTGCTGTGCTGTGTTGAGTTGAATGGCGTGGTTTGTCTTACCGGAGCGGAGAAATAAAAAATATAAATTGACTATAATCTTCGCTCGAATGGAAATCAAACCCACATCCAATATCGTTTACGGTCAGACGTTGTTCCATTGAGACACGATAGCCATTATTGTATACAATATAACCAAGACAAATACCAGGCGTTGCTTCGATTAAGATATGACGTCTGCGTTGTGAGTTTGAATTACAGTCGAGAAATTGATTATTTTGCTACTGACATGTAAATAAATTGACTATTGGTAATTATTGCAAGTCTAATTATAATTCATCTGATAATAAAAATACTA
This sequence comes from Dryadula phaetusa, assembly GCA_032432895.1. NCBI lineage: Eukaryota > Metazoa > Arthropoda > Insecta > Lepidoptera > Nymphalidae > Dryadula > Dryadula phaetusa. Next base: position 151,609 of record JAOYRS010000038.1, read on the forward strand.
GTGATGTGAAAAAGGAAAAAATATCGCCACTCTTGAAGTCGAAGGTGCACAAGAGCGAATTTTTTTAAGTTTTACCTCTTGTAATTTCAATATGATCTTTTAAGTACATTTTTATGTCAAAATCGTTTGCATTTGCATAAACAGAATGAATTTTCTACGTTAGTATTCTAGTCCATTCAGTATATTTAATTATTTCAAAATCAAATTCAAAAATATGTTTTTTATGAAATTTAAAAATTTTAAATTTTTAAACCTCAACCTAATTTTAAATTTTTATTTAGAATCTCTAATATTAATTTAAAAATATTAACGGCATCGATATGCTATCTTACCTATATGTTTTTAACCCGAATTTTTTGACAATATATGTTCCACACACTACCACCACAGCATGGTGACATAGCTCTATGCCGTGCTTTGACTTACCAGACCGAAGAAATTATAATCTATACATCTATTACAAATAAATAAAACTGGAGTGTCTGTTTGTAATACAAAAATAAAATAAAAAACAATATTTGTCTGTGTGCCTGTTTGTTTGTTTATTTCCACTAATCTCTGCAACTGCTGGGCCGATTTTGACAGGACTTTCACTGATTAAATAATTAATGTGATAAGAAAAATCAACATTTTTAGTTAAATTCCACGTGAACGAAGTTGGGGTACAATTAGTTTTAAATATAATCCTTATGAGCTCAATTCTAATTCCTTCGAATTATAATTTAGTTCACAACCAATCACTTACACAGCCCGATGTAAACCCAATAAGCCATTCCCCTAGAATTACATACATAATTCTGATGATAAGATTTCTTTCTAGAAAATATATTAAAATATTTGAAATTGATAGAAAACTTGGAAAATCAGCCTCTAAGCGAGCACATTATTAATTAGACGCGACATAGCGTCCAAGTTAATAAACCAAGCTTTTGAAAACTTCCCGAGGAACTTTAACACTTTTGTTTTTCCAATTTTTTTTTGTATAATTTTAATCAAAGTAATTATTAAATTGTCGCCTTCGGGAAGTCTTTGAAAAAGTGATTAACTTTTATATTCAGGGTAAAGTATTTTATAATGTTCGATATAAGAATAAATATTTTAATTTAAATTATTTTAATTTAAATTGTAATTAGAAAAATATATTATTAGAAAGCATTACAAATATATATAGTACGTAGAATATGTCATAAAAAATCACACAAAATAAGTCGTGAGTACCTGAGTATTGACTAAATTCTCATCGTCTCAACAAAACGTGAACGATGACTAAAGATATAAAATAGAAATTTCGATCCCCCGTAAAACGTATCGAGCCCTTATATAAATCACGAAGTTTTCTTGTTACTGTTTTGTTGCGTTGGGAAAGCCGCTCTTTACTTTGAAGACATGTTATTTTTATCACTCACTCGTATTAGAAATGTACTCACGTATAATGAAAAAGGTAAAAACATCATAGAAATCTCCAACTCCATTCGATTTTTGTTTATACGTATATTTAACTTCGTACTTAAGATTTTTTCAATTAACGGAGTATAACGCCATGTTTCTTAACTAAAAAAACAATAAATTATTTACACAAATAAGAATCTAAAACCAATAAAATTTATAGTCATACGCCTCTATCCTAGACAGTATCTAAACATGATTTTGTTCGCTTTTTGTTGTTTTTTTTTTATTTTATTATTTTTATATTTTACCTAAAGTCACGATACTCCTTTTCCTACTTATATATTACAAATATACATTTTTGTTTATATATAATACTATTGATTTCCAATTACAAAGTATTGATCAACCACAAAAAATTAACAAAAAGTGTATTTTGCAAGTAGTTGTAATCAATGTTGATCAATCGTGACCGTCATCGTCGTGGTCGTGACCACCGGGTGTAGCCACTGCACGCGAATTACACGATTGCCAATTTATAATAACCCACAGATTGCTGATTTGTGGGAATCTGCACCATAATACCAATTAATGGCATGAAATTGTCTTAATTTATAGCGCATTATATCTTGACAATTCTTTTATCCGCGTTTTCTCACTGTGCTTCCTACTTGTCGCTTCACAAGAGATATTTCCTGTTGCGTACCGAAGCCCAATTTTATTTAACAAGCTTGAGGAAAATACATACATTTTCAATATTCAGTAATATGTTTTCAATGTCTACTCTAGTGAGACATGAAACACCCACAACGGTTATTAGATATGTACATATACCCCAATTATATCCTAAAACTTAAATACAACAGGATATGAACCTGTACTTCTCTATACTTGCACTGCACCTTAGTTAAACGATAGAATATTTATTGTACTAGATAAAGCTATGAGAAAGTAAATTAAAAAAAAATACTTTATATACTTTAGTACATAGCTCGCATTAAGTAATTATTTCACGTGAGCTTTTATAAATTAGATAAAAAAAAGTATATGAAAGGTAAAGCAATCAGCGTAAATGCCCTCCTTGTAAAGAATACCCAAGTGGCCTTAAACATTTATTCCACAAAAAGAAACGTATTTAACTTACATTCATTTTGTACCGATTTTCTCAATATTTTAAACGACTAATGGCCGTTGTATTGAGTAGCTTTTGCATGATGCTTAATAAGTACAAAGGTTTAGAATACGTGAGTAGAAATCTGTATGGGAACTATTATGTAATGGTATGAAGGACCCCACACGAGGGTATGGAGACTCATATAATCCATATATATAGTATCTAATTCGGCATCCGTGACTCTACATTTTAATATTCCGCTGACGTCGTTGCTATGACTTGATACATCAATACTACGTCGTATTCGGTTCCTTTTGGATGCTTGTAACCGACTTCGAGAAAAGACTGTCAACTTGTTTTGTAATATTATTTTAAAGAGATCTACAATTATTATTAATATACAATAAATTGATTTTAAATATATAATGTTCATATTATTGCATTTTTATTTTAGCTTCACGCTTTGAGGCCGGTTGTGGCGCAGTGGGACAGCGTCTGACTGTAAACGCGATCGGTTGTGGGTTCGATCACTCGGGGGAGTGATACTTAAAAATTATTTTCACTTCCTCGCTCTGGTAAAAGACAAAGTGCGGCGTTTAATTCCATCACTCAACACGCAATGTCTCGAATTTGGTGGAAAGCAAAGTACCGATGTCTTGGCACTAGGTACTTTCTGTCTACCCTGCTATACGGGATAAAAAGCGTGAAGCTTAACGCTTGTATCCCGCGTATCAGGGTTGACAGGAATTACCTCGTATGAAGACACTCCGTACTCCACTTTACAACAAACACATTTTGTCTTACCATAGCGAGAAAATGAAAATAATTTAAATAGAATCATTTCCTCGAGTGGGAATCGAATCGACAGCATTTTGAGTAGTTTTAGTTTGATATATATTGGACTATGAATATATGATCTCAACCTCAACATAATACTTCATAAGAGAAGTAGAAGTATCTACGTAACTATAATTACAATATTACTATTTTTATATAGCATTTTTACTCTTATAGGAGATGCTTCACATATAGTATGATAGTAAATACATGCTCATGACTTTGATATTAAATGAAATTAAATGGATTTTTTTCACGTCAGTTTATTATTTTCAAATTATAAATCTATTTTTATAATAATATAACCAAACCTAACATTAATCAGTCTTCTTTACTTATAATTTATATTAATACATGTTCTAGAGTGTACAATTCTTTAAAAAAAGGTACTTAAGCGTTAAACATCATAAATATAATCATAGTGTATTCTTACACATGAATGCATGAAATTATAAAAATCCCTTAACAATAGCAGTATTGCGCCCTTCCATTATAAAATATTTCATCGGCAACCGAATAAAAGCTCTTTTTAGTAAGGTATTAGTATTATAAAGAGGGTACCACACGGTTTTTTTATAATATATAAGTATTTCGTTGCCATTGTGATTGACTGGGACAATATCTGAGTGCAAGCACGCTAGTAAGTTCTATTCCAATTTGATGATTAGATGTCAACTATAGGTTTGATTTCCAACAGTCAAAACCGTATCTATCGACATTTTGAGGAAAGTGGAAGAACGGAGTCTTTTAACATTTAATTTTATCAGTCTGACTTGTTAAATGTTATAAATTAAATAAAATTAACAGAATTTATGACTCATAATTTAAAAATATAAATGCAAGCACTAGCGAGGACGGATGTATGTTTGTTTGTTATTATTTCAAGCTGAAACTACAAAACTAATTTATATAAAACTTTACAATAACTACAGTTGCAGTAACAAATTTTTGATAATTTTGTATAATTTATCATAATAAACCGATAAACAAATATTAACTTACTTTTATCAACACATCACGCAGGCAAAGCCGTGAGCTAAATATAGTCAATAATTCTCGTGAACTCGATGAGCCCATGACGTATGGTGACCTTTAATCTGGATATATTTTACTAAAGCCTTTAATCGGCGAGGAAATTTCATAGCGGCTATACGAAATATAATTATACAATAAAATTTATACTAACTCTCTTCTGAATATTTTATCGTTTTTTGTTACTTTCTCTTTGCAATTGCATTTTTTTGTCACTTGTCGACACTTTTCTTCGTCACGCACTCTTACTTTTACTTGCTAGATAAGCAAGCTGTTTCCAATGGTATGTCATTGCTTTTTCCTTAAATTTCATGCTTACAATTTAATTTCATTTACAAATAATCTTTAAGTTTTATTAATCTTTAAGTTTTATTATGCCCAAAAAAAAAAATATAGCATAAACCTTTTAAATGAAACTATTTTGAAAGGATTAATCACGTATATTATTATTGTGAGTCTACCCGTGACCACGGAATAAAGTGTTATCGAATGAATACCAAAACATACACGATTAATCCGTTTAAAATATACTAATCTAAACAACATGGGAGTACTTATTTCAAATATAGGTAAACACATTATTTTTTTCTGCCTCAATTTGTAACATAAATTTATCAATATTTACATAATCGCAACGCAATGCTTGTAGGTGATATGTAATTTTTAACTCGTGTTTGGTCTGACAGTGGCTTTAATATTCAACTTGATCATCGATTCAAAGGCTCTTTGTATAGTATGAATGGAGATCGCTTTGTACCCCGAGACGTTTACGATGGGAATCATTTGAATGGATTGCGTTTCATCGATTATGTACTCGTAAGGAAGTGAATGTCTGCTCAGATAAAACACGTGATTATACAAGGTGCTTAAAGAATAATCAAGCGCACCCTCGCTTAGAGACAGATTATAGGGGCTCATTCATACCTATGCAATTGGTGCACGCTCAAAATTGTATGCACTTTAATACTTGACCGATGTATTATTTATATATACATATATTTTTATACATATATTTTTAGTTAGAGAATTTGTTATTGATTTTGTTCTAATTTTGATGTACATACCTCATGAAAAGATTCGTGATAAACATAGTGGTACGTAATACATACATTTGATACATAAGATATGTGTTAAATCAGTTATATTTTTTTCTAGCTTCCCGTTTTTATACCGCATAGAAGGGTAGTCAGGAAGTTCCTAGTATAACGATACTCCGCTTTCCACGAAATTGAAGACATTGTGTGTTGAGTGGCGAAACTCAATACCGCGCTTTGTCAGTTATTATTACTTGAGTATATTTTTAATGCATCATTATGATAAATTTGATGTTTCTGCATTTCTTCTTGTACACAAAACATGAAAATAAAGATACAACTTATTTTTACACTTCCTGCGCCGATCCAATGCCATACTTTAACCAGACTGTAAAAATCTATACTTATAAAGTATTTTAGGTCAATATTTAGCCAATCGGATACTCAGATAATCTTTATATTATGTGGACTCTTTTTTTTCAATAAAACACGTTATTTCTCTTTTTACGAACATTTATAAACTAACAAACCTACTATGTGTTTTACTATTAAACAAACACTAGTTAAACGCGACTATAAATAAATTTTACATTATTACTGCCCAATAGGAGTCAGCTTATTGCTAAATACAGTTTAATTTAAGATATCCCCGTTATTTACTAAGTAAAGGCATGCCATTGTACTGTACCAATAATCCCGAATTACCTATAAGCTACACCGACTGAATGCCGAACGTGCCAAACAATTCTAAACTGGCTTTAATATGCACTGGCATATTTGAACATTGGTGAGTCTAAAGTTTGGCGTCCTTGTAGTAAACCGTTGAATAGGTTTGGTGAATTAACGAGGAGGTGTACGGCCTATGGCCTGTCCCTATACTATGTACAATGGAAGGTCTGTACCTATACATGATATGTAGGTTAACCATGCGTTTTGTTGGTATTGAATTGTATGAAGATCTTATCTTCAAACTGCTCTTGCGTCATACGGAATAGATAGATATAACCTTGTAATCGATTATTATTAATAGCATGTATTAAATGACGGAATTTAACGCCGATCCCACAAGATCCAGTAAATGGATTCGACCCAGATCTATCACCCGTAAACCGGAAATATCTCATTTAACAATTATCCTAAGTACTCCTAGTTTTTCGATATTAGATAAAAAATAAACATCCATTAAGAAAATATTATCGTTTTATATTTGGGTAGCAATCAGCGTCAACAATGAAATAAGATAGTCATTTTTAATACTTTCCGCACAGGCCCTGTCGTTACACTCGACGTTCCACTTAAAATATCCTGTCCCCGATCCCAATACAGCACGTACACTAGCAAACAAAAAAAAACACTCTTTAAGTACACAAAATAAAATGATAGTAACTTCGATCGTATGGATTTGGGTAGACTCGAGTTTTAAATTAGGGATTTAAAACGTTTCAATGGCTTTTTATTCCGTAAGCTTTCGTATAAAACCAATATAGGTCACATTAACTTAAGCTAGGAGGGTTATTTCGTAGCTGATATTTATTACGTGTGGCTATGAACATTTTAATTAGTTGTAAGTCTCGGATTATACAAAAAAGAAATTTTCACCTTAAGAATTTCGACACATAAATTATGAATAAGCTCCCTTAAAAGCTTTTAATTTTACTTCCTTTGATATGGTAATGGAATAGGATCGAATAATAATTTGGAGACATAATACCTATTAAATGGCTCCTGTCAGAGTTCAGCTTAAAATTATAAAATAGATTATAAAGAATACGCAGTCAAAAACGTACATTTTTTGGCCTCTTTTTATGGAAATTATGTATACTTTACTTAATTTCAAAGTCGTTAATTTAAAATTGAGTATACTTGAAGTAAATAAGGAGAAGAATTGAAGAAAGTATATTTTGTACAAGCTGTGTCCACGTGGAACTAAACTTCTCCAGATCTTAATTTAATAGTTGTACAATAAAAATATCCTAAGTTGCGTCTTATGAAATCAACTATTGCCAGTGAGAGTTCCAATGATATCAGTTTAGCCGTTCTAGAAATTTGCTGGAACAAACAGATACATTTTTTGTAGGTTCGATTCCCATTCAGAGAAGTAATTATATTAAAACTATTTTCAGTTCCGCGCTCTGGTAAGACAAAGTGTGGCGTTGAGTTCCGCCACTCAACACGAATTATCTCGAATTCATAAGAATAATAGTTACTTCTAGTCTACCATGCTTTGCAGGATAAAAGCGTGAAGCTAAAAAAAAGAAGATAGATAGAGATATACAGATCTATATACATTAAATTAATATAATAAACATTATATACTACCGTGTGTTTGACATTTGCACTAGTTCTATCTATAGTAGGGTAACCCTACTTTGTATGGTATAATCAATTATTATACTCCATACGATTTAAACCTCCCTATTGTATTTCTGATAGCAATTAATAATGTGAAGCGGACAATTTTCATTTTCAATAGGCGTTTTATAAGACTGTAGAACAAAAAAAGTAGAAGTGGGATAAATCGTTTTCATAGAAATAAGTAAATATTAATTTATACACGTTTTAAAAGAATATTTAAAATTATATCTTAGTGTTTTATTAGATAAACCCTTTCAATTCATATACATATAATGAGTTGCACAAAGTTATGTAATCTGCCATTTTGTTGTGGCGGCCATTTTAGATAAACGAACAAAAATAGATAAAATAATACTAATTTTATATAATTTACTCATAATAAATAAGTCAAATTTCGTTGAAAAGCGGAATACAGAGTGTCTTAATACTAGGTATATTCTCTTTACCCTGCTTTGGGGGTAAGAGCCTGAAACTAAAAATACAATAATATGAATGGTTTTTAATTGTTCGTTCGGTCGCTATTTAGTACAATATTTAGTACTCTGCAAGACAATCAGTATTGTTTAAACTTAAGCTAGATGTTTATATTTTATATTTAAAAAAAATATATCAAAAATTTTTTTTACAAAAAAAATATTCCTCTTTGGACTTTTCGTAAGAGTCATTACCTACTTTACTCAAGTCTATGTCGAGACTCTAAAAATGAAATAGTAATATACATTTTCAGGAATTGCTACTTTTTCAGTCGTGGCTCAGTTAACAAGTGTCAGATTGTACGAGACGGTTGCTGATTAGATTCTTACTCTTGGGAATGCTAATATACAAAATAATTCAGTACTTAGTCTGTAACATGAAAAGCAAAAAAAAATAAAGAAAAACACACACACACACATGCTTGTTTTTCTTAGTATACAAACAAATTAATTTGAGGACACACGTGTTGGGTTTTAAATGGCGTATGAAGGGCTTGTATGCACATGAACTCTATTTTCAGATGTACATGTTGATATTATGAAAAATATGTTTATATATAAACAGCTTTACATGTATAGGCAACGAATAACATGATAAACAGAGAGAGTGCAGTGTCAAATAGCCAGTTAAAAAGCGGAACTCAGCGCCGGGAATACTTAGGAAAATATAAAATTTAATTATATAAACTTTAACGATAAGTTATATATATATATATATATATATATATATATATATATATATATATATATATATATATATGACTAATACAATGCTCTACAAAACACAGGGCCGCTCCCAGGATGTGCCATTGTTAGTCTTAACAGTCTCCTGTCAATACTTCCTGATAGAATAAATATTACATATTTTTTATTAGATACATATTATAAATATCAAAGTTAATTTAAGTAATCTATTTGTTACTTTGATATAAAACAAATTATATTCTTTTAAAGATTATCAAGAATACTACAGTAATTTTTTCGCGAAATATTATCAAACCATGTTCATATTCCATAAATAATTTTAATATTAACACAATACAAAGTATAATTTAAAATCCAAATCTAAATTACACTGGGTTCCCTCCACCTGGCCCGTTAGAAGTATAACGTAATTGCGTTAAATTAAAAAAAAAGAAAATTAACAAAAGAGACCGATCGTGGCGCAGTGGGGCAGCGTCTGAATGTAATAGTGATCGGTTATGGCTTTGATTTCCACTCGGGGGATTTAAATAATTCCCATTTCTCGCTCTGGTAAGACACTATTAGAGTAGTGATACTATTAGAGTTGGAAACTTTCACCAAAGACTAGTCTGCTATTAGAACCTCCATAATAATTAAAATTAAAAACATGATATATATAAGTAAATCCATGCATATTATTCGTAATATACATGGATGCAGGGTTTACAGTGTTGACATATAATATAGGAGAGAAACAACTATCGAGTATTCTATGGTTTCAACTTGGTGCCCATTATGTAGAGAGAAAAGCTGAGGGAGAATAGGGAAACATGGTACTAGCGACCGCAGTTTAGGTTCAAAGAGCCCTTATAGGGAGGAGCCTCTGTAACGCTTACGTTTCCAATTTCCAAGCACCTACCTTAACCTCATCATAAAGTTACTTTATCTATGCAGTTTAAAAATAAAAATATAACGCCTATTTGATGCCAAATCAATCCTAGTGGTACAAAATTTATTCTAACATATTCGTTCAATAAAATTTATTGTATAATAACAAAAAGTCCAAATTTCTACTGCACGTCGTACTAACTTACTTGCCGAACTCGTTTGGACGATCATGAAACATGAATATAGGTACTTCGATATTCGTATCTATTGTATTCTCCGTTAATAAAACTGTCCGTACTTGCAAAAACCAACCCGAACTGATACTGCCTGTGAAATAAACACTGCTTTTAGTTTCTAAAGCTCTAACATTTAGTTTTTTAAAAATTTACTATACTTTTTGTAAAGCTGGCAAGCTTTATTTGTTTACAATTTTGATTATGCAGGCTTCGAAAACCTGATATGACGAGCTATTCAAATAAATTGACATTTATTGTTTTATTTCATTTATTAATTTCTCACGGAACGCGTTAATTGTGATTTCTAATCTTACTTTTAAAAATATTAATGCTTAAAACATAAATCTTCCCTGACATTGTTCATATAAATAGCACATTATATTTCCTACTTGAATTTTTCAAGAATTCGAGACATTGCTTGTTGACTGGTGGCAGTCGACGTCGCGCTTTGTCTTACTAGAGCGGAGAGATGAGAATAAATTAAATATAGTCATTCCCCCGAGTGGGAATCGAACCCACTGCCGATTGCGTATTCAGCCAGACGCTGTCCCACTGCGCCACGACCGGCCCCAAATGGAAATAGGCCATATAAATTAAATACAGTATTATTTTAAGATTACTATTAAATTAAAAAGGTATCTCTATATAAATTGAAAAACGTTACTAAAGATGTACGAGTAAGTCACAGGTTTAAGTAGTCATTAATAGAGATCATAGACTGTAAGTATTTCTAATTGTATTGCTTATATAAAACACTAGCTTTGACTGTGGATACGTCCGTGAGAATTTACTGTCTTAAAATTTTGAAATCAGAAACATCTTAAGTTATTTTTTATTGCATAAGCTATCTGCCGGTGAAAATCGTATTAAAATCGTTCAGCGATTCCAAAGATTAGGCGTAAAAAACAAACAAACAAAATCAAATATTACAAACAGACAATGCAATTTTATTTACTTACATAGATAAAGTTCGTGGAACATTGAAAATCATTTTTATTTACCTGGTCCAATCTAACAAAACTGCTCGCAGGGGAATTTCTTAAATTTTGGCGGAGAATACTGTCACCTGAGTCTCCCTGCTTGTCCTGCTATGTGAAAAAACTTTATATAAAATTTACCTATCAAATAATAATACAATGCATTTTTGTGTAGAAATTCTAAATGAATCATAACGTATATGAATCATGTAATATTCAACGATATTTTGTTTCAGTTTTCCTCTGAATCTCGGTTCTTAAACTAAAAATAAATTATGTTTTTAAAACACTTTATTTTACTCATTTATTTTCGTTTCTGCCACATGTCTGTATACAAGTGTCATAAAATTCATTCTATGCTGAAATTATAACTTCTACTTCAAATATATGTACATGTTTAATAAGATCTTTGAGTTTAGAGATTTTTACACATTTTAAATGAAACTATTTTAAACGTATTAACTGCGTATATTTCGTTATTCCAAAATGCATTTTTGAAAATCCAACGTTTTTAACACTCTACCAAAATTTCAACCTGTGACGACGGACTACTGTAAAGTGTTCAAAACGTCGAGTTTTCAAAAATGCATTTTCGAATAACAAAATATGCGCGAATAGTTTCACTTACATATATATTTCAAGACCCACTTAATTGACATTCCTTTATCTGAATATCGAATGTGAACTGTGTATGAATTGGAACTGAATACCACAAATTACATTTAAACACTCATAATATCCAGCGAGGTACAAAGTAATTGCTTCAATCCCTAATTAAACCTAAAATCAGTCCAGTGCTAATGAAACTCTAGAGAATTTTAACGATAATTCGTAATCATTAATCATAGAACAAAATTAAGGGAACATCGAAGCTGAGGAACAAAGGAAAACTATTACTTTCCAGAAATTATCCTGGTCTAATTTAATTTCGACCTGTTTAACCGGCGCCGACCCTTTTTTCCTGTCGTTATTCAGCAAAAATAGCAGTGGTGGAGGCTAATTAAGAAACAACGGGGAGGTTCGGTAAACAGCCGTTGTTCGGAAATAATAACAGTTGGCCGTTCCGTTGCTACACAATGTAAGAAAGAAACTTATTTGAATTTTACATTATTTGAAAAATGTGTACGTGTAACAATATGGTCTATTCTTTTACCATTTCTCGTTAAAGCCATAAGGCTTGGCTAGGCTACGAATTCGTTTGCCCCAAGAATGTCTTTTGTACAGCACTAACTATGCAGTTAAATTACTTTGGGTGCGAAATTGAGTTTTGTCGTTTGAAGCCATTTGAAATTGTGGAAACTAAAGAGATGAATAAAACACTCATCAAGAACTATAAGAACTACCGTGTTGGTAATAGAATGGTCATAAGTTAACCTGTTCATAGGTCAATAGACACTTTGAAAATGGGATTGAGGCGGAAATTAACTTTGCACTTTGTTTTTTAAAAGTTTGCTAAGTAAGTCAGAATCGAACCCACAACGTCTATCATACAATCAGGCGCTGTTACACGATGGCGATTATTAACAGTAACTAACAAACTATATAATCATTTAATATGTATGTATTCTTACAAATAATTAGCAATCATGAAGTATTGGCGGTAAAATCGAAACTTGTAGCTTTGATTGAGCTAATTTAGTACTGGCGTTGAGGTTCGTTAAACCGCTGCGTTTGGTAAATCAACAGTTTGCTGTTTTACGTTTATACTACGCCTGAATACTAAGAATAGCTCTGAAGTTGTTAGAATTTTAACCTTTACTATTATTTTTAAAATTGAAAGTCACGAAATATAATCGTGAAATACAGATTAGGACTCGTGCCATTAACATTTCGTTTAAAAATTTAATAGTTTTTTCATGTTGTTGTTTTATTATTATTGACAATTGTATTTTGTAATTGTAATTTTGTTGTGCAATTTTAATTGAAGATTTTAATTTTCCTAGATATTTTATTGTGTTTAATTCTTTGCTAACTGACCCGATTATGGTGTTGTAGAGGATGTATACCATATTCACCTGAAATCTAGCAACAAAAGTTTATAGTATGGTCAACCGTACTACAAGTCATTTTAGGCGCAAACCTAAATTTATTCAAATATTGTTTTAATTGTTATTTTTTTAGCGTCATGCTTTTATATCGCATAGCAGGGTAGACAGAAACTACCTAGTGTTAAGACACTCCTTACTTCACTTTCCACCGAATTCGAGATATTACGTGTTGAATGGGTATACTCAACGCCGCACTTTGTCTTTACCAAAGCGAGGAAGTGAAAATAATTTAAATATAACCACTCCCCTGAGTGGGGATCGAAACCACAACCGATCGCGTTTTGCAGTGAGATTCTGTTCCACTGCACCACGACCGCCCTTGTAAAATTAATAGAATTTTTAAGAACGTTTGTCATACTAACCAGAGTATTATAGAAGTATAGTCACGTAGGTGAAGTGATCCAGATCTTTTTATTGGCTTCATGCTTTTATCTCCATAGCAGAGTTGACAGGAAGTACCTAGTGTCAAGATAGTCCATACTCCGCTTTGCGCCGAATTAGAGACTTGTGTGGTAAGTGTCGAAACTCAACACCGCGCTTTGTCTTACCAGAGCAAGAAATGAACATAATATAAATATAATCATTCCTCCTAGTGGTAATCGAATCCACAGTTGATCGCATTTACAGTGCAGACGCTGTGCCACTGCGCCACGATCGACTTCAGTTTTTTAAATTACATTAAAAAAGTCTTTCTAGGCAGTTTCAAAAAGTATATTTTTCTGGTTTCATTATAAAAATCACTTCGTTAGGTTACGCCTTTATATATTATACATATTATAAAATAGAACCAGCGTTGTACCATAAAGTAATGAATCAATGACGAAACTCACCTCCTACCTGCATTAAAAAACAAAAAAAAATCTAATTAACACGCAATACCAACAGCGCACTTTGCATATAAATGAAGTTGACTCAATCCGTCTAGTATAACGGTTGACATTGAAATGTTTAATATTTTATCCATAACAATCCTTAATCTTTTTATAAATACGTCATTATTCCGCACAATGAATCCAAGTATTGTTAACACCCTTTTGAGGCAAGGACGAAACAACATCCACCTATGGCTTCCGGTTCTTTAAAAAATTTCTATTACCTATTCATCGAGGTCTTCATTCAACACTAAGGTACTGTTTTTTATCGCATTCTTTATGTCTCATTAAGAATTCAAGCTTGTTATTGATAGGTTTTTTTTCGGTTGACAATACTTATATGGTGAAGCGGTAATAAGCGTGACAAAAGGTTTTTGTTCGTATTTGATTTTATGAATACTATAGGCTTTTTTTCATAACTTATTTTTGGGATGATAAAAATAATAATATTTTTCTTTAAGCATATTTTTAGATTACTCAGTCATAAATCTCTTAGTCGTTCAAATTCTCAATCAAAATATACACGTCACTGGCGGAACACAACGCCGTCTAATACACTAGGAATTTTAATATAAGGAAATATACAATATATACAAAATATTTTTAATAATTTTCAATTTCACATTTCCTTCCGAAGGCCATCCTATTTCATGGGAGGCCTTTCGTTACGCTTGTACATCGCCGAGAAAGTTCATATTGGATGGGCGTACCGTAATACAACAATTGACAAGTGTACGAAGCAAGCAGAAGCTAATATTGTATAAAAGTTCGTCATCAAATAAAGTTCTGTACAATATGAAGTCTTTGCCAGTACGAACAAACTTTCCTCTCAGAAGTTATGAATTTCTTGTAAAAGAATGTTTGGCAATTAATAATGAATATGTAAAAGGAAATTATATTGAGCAAAACATTATTGCGGCAAAGATAACATATAAATATATATAACATTATAATTTTCGATATCTATACATTTTTTTAACTTTACGAATTTTAACTAAGTAGGAAAAGACCTTAAGAGCCCTCAGGCCGTCAACTTTAAGAACGAAACTTTACAGCAGAAGAAACAAATATTTTCAAGCTTTGCACTCAAGTAGAAATCGAACCCACAACCATAGTGTGTATAATCAAACACTTTTTGAACTATACCCAATATACTATTTTGAACTCCAGATTTCAAAACAAGTTTTCCGAATTTCCTGATATCTCGAAACAAAATTTCTGTTCATTTTAGCAACGCGAAACTTATTTTTGTACGTCGCTCAACAGAAACAAATAGAACCAGAACTTTTTTATACGAAACCGGCAACAATCCAAACGTACTCTTCCGCATTAGAGGAGAACGTTTCTTTACTCCCCTTTGAAGCCACACAAACGATTAGGCGGGTCACGGCACAGAAATCATTGAAATACTCTATGACAACGTCGTCCGTTTGTCCATATTATTAATATAAAATGAAATAATAACGGTATAAAAAAGCAGCTTCACGCTTTATCCCAAGTAGCAGAGTAGTCAGACAAGCGAGTGTCAAAACGCTTCGTTGATTGCTTTCAAAAACACTACGTGTTGAGTATACCATCAGGTATACTCAGCGCCGCGCTTTGTCTTTCCAGAGCGAAGAAATGACAATAATTTTTAAATATAAATATTCACACACAAGCAAAATATATTAATTGATATAAAATGATATAATACTAATATTTAACTACAATGCACTCTAAATAATTGTACCGTAATATGGCCTAGCGCTAGTGTCAGCGATGCGGTCAATCTAATCTTGGTTACTATATATCCAATCATTTCGATAGTGTCCCACAATACAGACGAGTGGACACCTGATAACGAATGTAATATTTCAATAACTTGATTTGTGGGTAAAAGCGAGATTTAATTTTAATGTACTATTGAAGGGGCTTATTTACATGAATGCCTTTGTGGGGTAGTATATGGGTTGTACAGTTTGATTATGGTAGTGAAAATCATAGGTTTATATTTCGTTGGAGGGAATGATAACCAAAGTACCTACAGTATTTGGTTCTGTCAGGAGTCTTGTTTTATCTAACCAAAGTTGAAAACTGCTGTATTTTTACTAGATTTTATTTGTTTCACTGAAGGCATTGTATGAAAAATATAACAATTTAATAATTGCATATTAAAAAAAATTAAATTACTTATATGCCAAACTTACTTAATACGATTTTCTCAACTTTAGTTTCCTATTGTATAAAAAAAACTTTTTCTTTTTTATTAAAATATTGTTCTTTTCTCAGCCGGTGGGTATCTACAGAGGTAAATACGAATGGGCCAACGAGAACAGCCCAATGGGTGGTGATTGCTCACTATGGGTGAGAACTGCTACGCTACAGCTGGATGATGGACAGTGGCAGTGCCAAGTTACGGCCAGCAATTATGATGTACAGGTAATATTTTTTTAGTCTCCCGCTTTATCCCACATAACATGCTAGTTTCAAGACTTATTCTTCCATATCTGACCAAATTTGAATTTGAATGGCGAAACTGAACGCCGCGCTATGTTTTGCCTAAGCGGAGAAATAAAATTCATTACATTATAATCTATTCCTCTAGTGTAAATCCTACCTAAAACAGTTAAACTCCGTCCCCCTGAACATTAATGTCTTTTAATATATTTTTTTGCTAAATATGTATAAAAAATTATGTTAAATTAGACCTTGACATAAGCTTCTTATCTAATCTGCTTTACAGACCTTTTTTATTTAAAAATATACGTTTTACCGTTTAAATTGAGAAAAATCTCCTTTAGAAGAAATGAAAATAAATTTTAAATATAATTATTCACCGCACAGGAATCAAACCAATAACCCTCTAACTCTCATTCTCGTTTACCATATGACGCTGTTCCACTGCGTTCCGATGGCCGATGCTTTTTAGTAGTTTTATATATATTTGAATACGACAAAAATTTCGTGAAATATAATTTTTATGTATCTATTATTCCTTTGCGTTCTATTTGCGTTCTTGCGTTCTATTGAATTACATAAATATTAGTATGCGGAACCAACGTCCTACCTTTACAAATACTTAAAATGTATTTTGGGAACAAAATTTAGAAATCGTTTAATATTTGCCCCTATATTGGTTATCATGAAACAAACAATAATATTTAAATCAATTTCCCTTCACTATTATTTGATAAATTTCTTATTATTATTACCAGACGTCCAGTCGACACGTTGATAAAGCCTTAATATATATTTTTGCGTTACTTTAAAAAAATATTGGCAATTTGCACTCCTTTCTTACATACACTTTAACTGTGCCAAATTTTATATATAAGAAGAAATAGTAAATAAATTAAAGTCATAATATAAAAAAATAAATGCAAACTGTCGTCGAAGTTTACACAAAGTTTTCACACGCAAAGTTCTTGCCGACTGTAAGAAATTCATTAATTTGACTTCAGATATTTTAGTTACGTAACGATCGTAGCCTTTAATAAGAATATTGAGCGCACCGGTTATTAAAGTTTTTTTCTATTACTTAATCTCCAATGTATCATAATTGTAATAGATAACGAACCCATGGTATGCCAACCTTAAGTAAACAAAAAAAAATTATTATAAGTGAATTATATTTTCATGGGCGGGATTTAAGCCTTCCACTTCACGGCTAATCGTAAAATACCATAATAATGAATATTCCTGAGTTAAATTATTTTAAATCTTCATTCTGTGAGATAAAAATAACAACATAATTAGAAAAAACGTTAAAATAGTTTCACGCTTCATCCCGCATAGCAGGGTAGACAGAAAATACATAGTGTCCAGACACCGTTCTTCGAGACACTGCGTACTTAAGTCGTGGAACTCAATAGCGCGCTTTATCTTACCAGAGACAAATCGAAGGACGGCGTCAATTTCACCCTGGCTTCATATATACATAAAAATCTTTTTAATAAATATATTATATATATTAGCAGCGTCGGTCTTTTCGTAGCGAAGTACAGATAACTTCAGTGTCAAGAAAACCATAAAATATTTTTTCTCGATTAATTAATCGAGTTTACAATAAGACTTTGCTATTAATCAAATTATTACTTTACCTTTCAATATATCTGTTCCAGGATGCCTTATCCAGCCCACCAGCCGCCTTAGCAGTGCGAGTACCACCACAAACCCCACGTATCATGTATAACAGTTCCCATATACTGCCAGGACAGAATATAACAGTACCAGCAGGCGGTCGAGCTACAGTGGTCTGTGAAGCTCGATATGGAAACCCTCCTGCTTATATAGAATGGTATTTAGGTAAGCCAAATATAAGTATAAAAGTTATGACTTCTTTATCATAAGTATTAATAAAAAAGTAATAGTAGTCATTCCCGTGATATAATATATATATATATATACACATGCACTCACACACACACACACACACTATATAATATGTACATACTAGTAACTAAAACACGACACCAATAACCGCGTGACACTTCAAGTTGCTCTAATTCCATACAAACTTAATATTATCGAATATCGATTTTTAATTTGTTTGTCACCATAGTGAAAATAAAACACATTTTAATTGATTTATCCATAAATTCATGAACAAATTAAATAAATCCCCTACATATATATATATATATATATATATATATATAATTTTATTATCTACTATAACTTGACAATAGGTCCAATAATAAACATGAAAAGTAAAATTACTAAAAGTTTTAAGTGTTATTACATACTACCTCTATATAGAGAAGATGCTCCCAAAGCGACGCTATTTTGATTCCAAGCGCTAATTTAAACTTTTTATTCAATATCTTACATTTAAAAATGGTCCGAAAATTAAAATACGTTGAATTAAAGGAGCTTAGACAATCTGAAATTTTTTTTCAACTGTTCACTCGAATTTAAGATAATGTGTGTCAATTTAAGACAAGTTGTTGAGTACTATAATTGTGTCTTATAAGGGCAGCATATTCAAAATTATTTACACTATCCCTCTCAATCGAACTTACGACCGAAACGAAACAGCCCGACGTTATCTCACTGTACCATAATGGCCTTTCAGATAGATTGAATCTAAATTTTTTTTTAGCTTCACGCTTTTTTCCCTCATAGCAGGGTAGACAGAAAGTATCAAGACACTCCGTACTTCGCTTTCCACCGAATTCGAGACATTACCTGTTGAGTGGTGGAACTCAACGCCAATTCAATTTGTTTTTTTTTACCAGAGCCAGAAAGTGAAAATAATTTAAATATAATCACACCTCCGAATGGGGATCGAACCCACAACCGAACGCGTTTACAGTCACACGCTGTCCCACTGCGCCACGACCGGCCTCTAATCTAATCTAAATTGTAAATTGCAATAAACAGCAATCATTTAATACAATAAATTAAAGTTCAGTGTAGTATAATATATCTAAATTAAATTTAAAATACTACAATATTCTCTTTGGCTATACTAAATAAAGTACATAAATCGCCTTATGTTCCAAAGCAGGTACTTTCATTCTGTTTATGCTCACTTCCTAAGACTTGTTGAAAAGCTTTTAACATTTTAATATGTAATAGACTTACTCATACGTAATTGTGTTAATTTGCTCTAGCACTTATCGTAATTACATGAAATTTAAAGTCAAAATGATGTACAGTATATAAAAAAGTATATATATATATATATATATATATATATATATATATATATATATATATATATATATATATATATACATATAATGATTTTACTTTGCTATATAAATTTTTCATACTTTTGAAACACTCTGTTTCAAAAGTTCGAAAAATGGCGGAACTTAACTCCGTGCGTTGTCTTTCCAGAGCGAATAAATGAAAACAATTTAAATATTATCATTCTCTCGAACGAAAATCGAATCGATCGCGTTATACAATCAGATGCTGTCACACGCCACAACCGGAATCATGTTTTTCATGTAATTTGATATATCTTTCTTACACGAATTTCTGAATATTCAACATTCAAAAATATTTCAGTACAAATAAATTGTAATATCTTTGATTTTCGTGATTTTTTTAAATTTTATATAAAACTTTTTCAAACAATATGTTGAAATCACGTATAAATCACGTTTAAATCACATTAAAATCACGTATATTCAGGAATTCCAAAACAACAAATAAATAAGTTATTTATTTTTCACAAATCACTATTAAGAATGTTTTCGGGATATTTATGTGGTTTTCTGTTACACAACTCTAAAATGATAAGAAGTTCTGAACTTAAGTATGTAGTAAACAAGATAAATGAGTATTTTAACACATTTATTCAGGAAAACATATCAAAACATGTATCTTATTAACTTAGCAGCTTTACGTTTACAATGAAATTTTGATACGGCTGATATAACTTTTGTTATTAGCATTTCTGTTGAAGGTTTTTGCAAAGTCTCGCCCAATGATTATTGCGTAGAATCATCATTTCAAAAAGTTTTGCGCCCTCACTAAGGCGGTGTTCTTCAGAAATTATATTACTTTCTGTAAAATATTTGATATTGTAGGTAGAATCTGACTGTTCCGTGTAATGTTACGGTAAAAATACAACAAATAGATATTAGAAATTTCGACAAAAAAAAAACGAATTCTTTCACAGTTTTTTTAATAGCTAATATTTATACATAGATTTCAATTTATATAAAAAAAAATATTTTTATATGAAATCCAATTTAGTAGGGGCATCATCTGACTGTAAATGCAATTAATTGTGGTTTGTAATGTCAATCGGAGGAAATGATAAGACAATGCGTGACGTTGAATTGGCCACTCAGCAAGCTGTCTCGATTTAGGATTGTATGCGAAATAAAGCGTGTAGCTTCCTCAATATACACTATATATATATATATATATATATATATATATATATATATATATATATATATATATATATATATATATATATATATATATATATATATATATATATATATATATATATATATATATCGACACTAAAAAACGCAATAAAGCAATAAGCTTAGGTCATTATCAAAAAATACTATCGATTTAAAAATTTAAATATTTTATGAGATTTAAATCTCTATGATGATATTCAATTTCAATTTTCGCGAAATCTTACATTTATCTATTTACATCATCTATAAATATAATAATTTTAAATATTTTATAACACGAACGAAAAAGGATTTGACTCTGAGGAACTTTCATATTTAAACATATTTTTGTCTTTCTACTTAAACAAAAACATGTATTGAGTATCGCTGCGGACACGTAAAATCTCTAAAATGCGCAGTTGGTTTTAAACTTGACACTAGACTATATATTAATCCTATATGAGAATAATATATTAATTTTTTTCGTATGAAATTTTCGTCTTGAATTTTTCTTTACATTTATTTAAATTGTAATTGCTAAAAGAAGATATATTAATTAAAACAAGAATTCACTTTGGCATAATTTAGACATATTTACAAATAACTAGAACACATATAAAATAAAAAAAATGTCAAGATAAAAAACATTTAATACAATAAATTGTAGTGGTGGTAGTTGTTTTTCTTATGATTAAAGAAAAAAAATCAATAAACTAGTTCTATTTCTCTTAATTATTTACTTTATTAACACTACTATACTGACAAACATTAAAGGTATAGAGAAAAATAGAAAACTGTAGTATAACTTTGCTGTAAGGGCAACTTTATCACCACAAGTGATCTGTTCTAGACAACCCTTATCTACAAAAGATCAAAGGACCCAGGGATATTGGTTGGTGTACAAGCGTTTAAACGTTGTCATAACGTAATAATCTTTCTTAATATTGACTTACTATATATGTATATTACCTAGTGTACCTACCAAGATACTCCGTTTACTGTGTTCCGCCCGAAAGACATTGTGTGTTGAGTGGCGAACCATAACGCTGCACTTTGTCCTACCAAAACAGAGAAATGGAAAAAATGTATATAATTATTTCCTTGAGAACGCATCGAACCCACAACCAATCGCATTTATATTTAGATACGGTTTTACTGCGCTAGTATGTCTTTTTATGTACTTAATAACAAAATTAACTTTCCCTTTCAGAAAAGGAACGCCTAACAGCCTGGAGTCAAACGAATTCATCGGAAGTAGAAAGGCCGCGAGTGTGGGCGGCGCGGTCGGTGCTAGAGCTCGGTGCTACTAGGGCGGCTCATGGGAGACAGCTGTCGTGTAGAGCCCACCATCCTTCCTATCCTTCGCCGTATTATAGGGACTCGTATACCATGCTTGATGTTACTTGTAAGTTTATTTTGTATTTTGTGCAAATTGATAAGAACGACAGCGTCTCGCAAATCATCATCATTGCTCAGCGACACATTGTCTCGATGTACACGATACGGTTCACGTTTATATTTTACGGAGATTATATGGACATTATTTTCGTTTCCCAATTCTGATAAAACAAAGTGCAGCGATATACGCGTTCTAATACACAATTTCTTGAAATTTAATGGAAAGTAGAGAATGGAGTATTTAAGCTTTAAGCATCGAAATCTTCAATAATATAATGTTACTAATGAGTCAAATGAAACAACCATGTCAATATGAGCAAAGTTCATTATTAAGTATTTAAATTGTTGTTTTTTTTAATGTTTAAGATAATGGCACTTGAATATTTGACATTCTTAAAATTCGATTCGATTTCCACTGAGGGAAATAATTAGATCTAAATTATTGTAAGTTCCTCGTTCTGATAAGATGAAACGCGGCGTTTAGTTCCGCTATTTAACACGCAATATTTCGCATTAATCGCAATATTTGCGTTTTCAAAGCATATCTTATATTTATAAATTACTAAAACAACAAATAAGCTGATATAAAATTATAATCTCATTTTACAGTCGTACCGGAAGTTTCCATAGTTGGTGCTGATGCAAGTTCTCTCGCTAGTCTGGAGGAAGGCTCTAGTGCCTTAACTCTGGAGTGTCGTGCTGATGGCAACCCAAGTCCTTATGTCTGGTGGACTAAGGACGGTCAGGTGATAGCCACTAACGGAGCCAAGCTAATACGGGCTCCGATATCAAGAAATGATTCGGGTAAATATTATTGGAATTAGTGTTAAAATAGTTTCATTTAAAATATTATTTTTTAATAAAATAAACTGAGACCATCATAGCGCAGTGGTAGAGTCCCTAACTGAAAACGTCATAAATTTGATATACACTTGGAAGAGCTATTTACATTTCGTCAATCATCGTATGACGTCTCAAATTCGAGCGAAAGTATTGAGTTGTTTTTATTTACTCTGCTGAAAAAAAACATAGCTGGTATCAAAGTGGAATTAATTGAATGTTTTAGGTGCAAATTTATTTAAATAAAATTAAAAAATTATAAAGTTTGGTAACATTTTTCTTTTCTCTCCTTACAGGTATATATGGATGTCAAGCGAGAAACTCTTTGGGGACATCAGATTCCGTCAAAATTGAAATAGACGTCAAATGTGAGTAATACGTAACAGTAACTAATTTTAATCAATATCTATATTATGGATAGCTATATTATGGGGCGATTTCAATAATCGTATGATATTTAGTTTTATAAAAAACTACATCATTGTAAGCTTAGATCATTCTAACATTTTGAATATGAAACTTTAGCTTCACATATATAACATAAATATTAATATCTTAAATTCTTATAACGTTCTATAAGCTACCTTATGATTTGTTTTAAACACGTATCGGAATACTAACGATACAATATTGTCATAACAAGAACCTGATATTATTGCTAAGAAGAGAAGAAAATATTTCAAGCCATATTTTCACTAATAAACAATGTAATTTATTCTACTTGGCTCATTCATACTATTGACTGTCATTTACAGTTCCGCCTCGTGTGACGTGGGTGGGACCAGATACAATAGTCGAAGCGAATCTGTTCTCTGAAGTCACATTAGAATGTAAAGCGGAAGGGAATCCCACACCGTCATATCAATGGTATCATAAGTAAGTAGTCTTGACATTATTCGACATTCAATAGTTAAATTAAATATGTGTATAAATTAATTAGTTAATAGTAGTTGAATTTATTTGAAATTATTCAGCTTTACTTATATTTTTACTTACCATTGTCGTATACTGTTCAAGTATCTTTACATTAAGTATCCAATATGAATATAGTATTGTATTATTTAATTTAATACGTATAATGTTCAAGTATCTTTATATTGAGTATCCAATATAAATATAGTATTGTATTATTGAACACGATAAATATATATTTACTTAAATCTTATGTTTAAGTAGAAATCTCATGTTTGAGTAGAAAAAACTTATTGTGTTACATTAAGTTTTTTTGTACTACGTAGGATAAAGAGAAAACTCTTAATCCTCCAATTTTAGCAAATTTAGTCTTTCACGATATTTACATGTTGTAATAGAAAATATTTTAAACGGATTTATCTCGTATATTTTGATCCATTTAAAATAGTTTTATATATAATTTAGCTGATTTATACTTGTATAATAAAAAAAAAATAGTGTAACGTTTCTTTACTTTAAAATTGAACCCACAACGATTGTCTACTATAAATCGAAATACACCACGGAAGCTCAATTAACCAATTTGTTTACTATCCAGCCCAAACCTGTCTGCCATGAGCGGTCATCTAGAAGATGGATACCCCATCTCGTCGACGCCACAGCTTCTACTTCACAACGTGTCGTACGCGCAACACGGCCGGTACACTTGCATAGCAACCAATCATATTGGACTTGAGGAAAGGTGATTCTCGCCAAGTTTTTATTCTAATTTTATGAAACTTACCTACTAACCTATATAAGTGTATTTAAAAAATGCATGCATGCAGTTTAAAAAATAAATGCATAGATGTCGTTGAAATCTCTCTCGGTACATTCACTTTTATATTATTCTGATTTCAATATAATTTTGACATTTAAGCTAATTATGCTACCTCTTCTAACTAATTAAGATATAGCTTATATATTATTCTGAATAAGAAATCATAGCCTAACTGGCTAGCTTGCGCACATTCCAAGTAGTACAGATTCAATTCCTGCTGCTCTCATTTAGTTTCCTATATGCGAAAAAGCCGTTCCATGCTGAATCTCACTTAGAAGGATAGTTAGAGAGAGTCAAGATGTTCTCTCACTGTTCTCAAAGTTTTGAGCGAAATCGAGTCAAAAATCGACGTTTAGAACATTATAATAGTATGTGGCAATGATTTAATAATGATTATGATGAACTATCGACCATATAACATCTTGGCCTGTTCCAGATTATTCTTCTATTTTACCCAAGCTTAAAATAATTTTAATTTGATACTTGAAAAATATTAAATTAATCATTAAACAAGCAGGTCACACCAATCGGAGCCCATAACGCTGTCAATCCTGGGCCCGCCGGTCGGCGCGGACACGACGGCGGCGCACGCGTGGAGCGGCGGCGAGGCGCGCGTACAGGCGGCCGTGTGCGCCGACCCGCCACCGCGCCGCGCCGTCTGGTTGTGGGGCAGCTTGCGGCTGGACGTGCCCATGCATATCGGTGACTATATACTTGTGTTTGACACCTATTTGAGAACCAAATAAATTTACTATTTTTAAAGTGTTATTCCGCACTTAGTATTAGAAAATATTTTTGAAAAAACGTATAAAAATTTTGAACGCAGCGGGATTTGAACTCGCGCCTCTTGGATACCGTCCAAGCGCTCTGACCTCTAAGCTATGCGTTATACTACCAGCTGCTAATAACATAAATAAGTTGTAACAAAACGTATAAGAATTTCGACGCAGCTGGTAGTAGAACGCATGGCTTAGCGGTCAGAGCGCCTGGACGGTATCCAAGAGTCGCAGGGTCGAATCCCGCTGCATTCAAAATTTTTATACGTTTTTTTTTAAATGTTTTCTATTCCTAAGTGTAGAAGAACACTTTTTTGAGTTTATGAGATATTCTTGTCTTTATTGTTAAACAAGATTGTACCAGTACAGTACTTAAATGATATACATATATGCAACTCTTGTTTTACTAAATACCTAAAAAATAACGAACAGCCAGAAGTAATTAATGTAGAAAGCTGAAATTTGGCATGTACGTCCTATAGAACCTCCGTTTGTATCCTTGGACCCTCCAAAGATACATACGGAGGGGATAAAAGAATGTCTCAAAATTTTCTTTTTTTTTCCCAGGTCGCTATAAAACGCTAGAACCGGCTCACGCCAACGGTTGCTACAGATATACGCTTCTTATTAGCGCCACCAGCGCGTCCGACGCGCGGGTCTACGTGCTGCACGTCGAGAACGAACGCGGGTTCTCTTCACACTCCGTTTCATTGACTGTGCATGGTGAGTGCGCGGGTGTGTAGTAGTAGAAATGTAATAGGAAAATAATTTACCTTCAAAAATATTTAACTTGGCACTGGTTCATTCATTAATTATTATAATTTGAAAAAAAAAATAACGTTGTATATTATAATATATAATTTTATTTATTTATATATACTAAAAGCGAACTTGTCCTAGTTATAGGTTAGCAACTCTAAATTCTAGGCTGAATATGTTAGGTTCGATGTTAGCAAAGTTTATAATATTATTATTATATTATTATATTGTATTTTTTTTATTATTAATATTGTATAAATCGAATAAGCAAAATCCTTATTAATTTTCCCTTCTTTATTTACATAATGAACAAAAACCAAACCAAAAAGCCAACTTGTTTTAGTTTCTCCCCAAAATACCTATATTTAAGTTACAATCCTGACCCCAATTTGACATACCGCGTGTCTTCACGCAGATAATTTCTCTCTAACAGAGACAGCGCACGTGGCGCCGTTGATCGCCGCCGCGCTGTTGGGCGCCGCGTTGCTCGTACTGGCATTGTGCTTAGCTGTACGTTGTCGGCGTAGGCGAGGTGAGATTTATATAAAGAACTTATAAAAAACTATTTGCTATTGATATAATATATAATAAAAAACGTTTACGTAAAAAAATACTGTAAAAAAAGACAGGGTATTTAGAGACAACATAATGTCAAGACATTGCCTTGAACATTTCGTTTTCTATTTATTTATTAATATGTACAATATAGCAGTGTCATCGCGTAGTGCAGTACATGAAAGTAAAAAAGACTATGTATCATGTTTTTAAGGATTATTTGATTGTAGCTAAAGTTTACAGATTTATTAATTTTAATTTGGAGGAATATTTATATACAATCCAGTTTGGTTAGACACAGATCGCGATCGGCTTTCGCCTACAAAAATTATAAATAAGATATTTCTAATACAAGATTATTATATTGACATCCAAAAAATATTTTAACAATACAAGATTCCATTTGTATGCGGTAAAAATTACAAATAAAATTCATTGTGGCTTTATTCTCCTATTAACAATGACAGTGGACAATGTCTGACAGTACAAACGATGATTGTGGGTTCGATTCCTACTCGAGGAAATGACTATATTAAAATCATTTTCAATTCGCCGCTCTGGTAACACAAAACAAGGCGTTGAGTTCCACCACTCAACACGCAACGCTTAGAATTCGGGCGGAAAAAGAAGAAATGATTGTTCTGACATTAGGTCCTCTCGGCCTACCTTCTTATGCGGTATAAAGTATGAAACTAAATTATATATATATATATATATATATATATATATATATATATATATATATATATATATATATATATATATATATATATATATATATATATATAACTTATATTCTTTGCAGAAAGCGTCGAGTACAAGACTGATGATTTAGATAGGTGAGTTTACTCAAATATTTTTAATATTGAATCGGCCACTTCTTTTTTCTACTCTGCAAGATGCTACGCTAATAATTTAAGATCTCAGAATCCTGAAACTGAAAAGAATAATATATATCGGGTAGTCGTTAATACTATCCTCGATTTACATATTTAATATTATCATATATCTGATTGTTACATATAAGAAAGTAACGAAATTGAAGTTGTGAAATTTTAATTTGTTTTCCAAATTGTAATATATAAAGTCCATTACAATATCGAAGTAAATAAAGCTCATATATTTTTAAACTAAATATTATGATAATTTAGTAAATAAAATAAATGAAGTTCGAAGCTAAAAAAAAATGAAACATCAATAATAAAAAACTTTACATTTTCCTACTAGTGAGAAGACGGTACTACCAGCAGACGCTGTGTACTCACCACACGACCAGCCTCGCACACGAACTGACAGAATGCCTCCAGGGGTTGTTGGTGGCCCGGGGGGTGTTGGGATGGGGGGGCCTGGAAGTATTGGAGGTCCAGGGGGTACTGGGGGTGTTGGGGGTGCAGCAGCCCGTTACTCTCCCGCCGCGTTGCAAGTACGCCGCGCCGCCGTCGTATTGCAACCTCCTACCACCGTGTGATGCACAGGTGTGATTCACTATTAACTGGTGATAGATATTGAATAGAGTTTCTTAGAAAACTGATAAAAATTTGTTCGTGAATGTAATCGTACTTGGAAACTTTCTATTAACAGTTTCTTACCGCTTAGTTGTATGAAAGCCGGGTTGGTTTCCAAGTGGCGTGGGTTGAAAGTCCATTGCGTTTAAATTTTTATTTGTTGAGTGGAATGACACTATAAAATTAGTAAAATATGGTGTAAAATATAGTAATGGTAGTTTTATTTAGACATGTGATAATGATAATAAGGTGTTAATGATATATAATAAGCTTTTTGATTTCATAGTTTGAAACTTTGATTGTGTACAATTTGGTTCGCGTGGATCAGCTATCTGCTATTGAAATTCCCGTCAAAATCTGTCCAGCCTTTCCATAGATTAGCCTGAGTAAATATAAAATTTATTTAATATCATTATAATAAAATTTTAAAATTTTAAACTGTTATTCCATACTAAAGATTACAAAACATATTTTAAAAAGACGTAAATATATAATTTTAAAGGCAACGGGATTCAAACCCGCGCCACTCGGACTTTGGTTTTAAGCTTTTATACGTTTATTTTAATTATTTAAATTATTAATGTTGATAATATTAATATTAGAATAAATAATATTGACTATCTGCACTCTTTCTCCACATACACTTTAACCATGACAAATTTCATACCACTTCTTCCGGTTACTTTTTCAGTAAAAAATGAGTACAGCCTTCTATACTTTACTACAACTTTACTTCTAATTACTTAACAACTAACAACAAAATTGAAATAATCCCTATATTTAATTAATTTCTATGTAATTCTCAACATGCACATATGAACTCAGTACTAACAAACAATGCAAACAAAATTTGTTTATAATCATCAAATTTGAGCAATATTACTCGCTTTCATTTACCCACCTGCCACTATGATTCACCGCAAAACATTTAATTACACAGAGTGCAGTCATACCTTGAAATGAGGCTTTTGCAGGATTAACATACAAATGACATTTAAAAGTGACCATTGTGACACAGTGTTAGTACGCACACACGATGGTTGTGGGTTCTTATTTGGAAAATATTTAACAAAAAAAAAACGTTTTTTCTTAAGGGTTAGACAGATGTTATAATGGCGTCTGATATGCAATGTCTCGAGTTCTGGTGAAAAGCGAAGAATCTAGACACTAAAAACATAGATGTATTGACAGACACTAGGTTATATCTGCCTACTCTACTGTTAAAAATGTATGAAGCTGTTTCTTTATATAATTAGGCTAACCATTAGCTAAAAGAAAATAACGGAGTGTCTTGACACTGGCGTCTTAACTCTATGATGAGATGAGATGTGAGAGAGAAAAAATACAGGAGATATAACGTTCACATCATGTGCATGTACAATTATGTATACTTAAACGCCGATAAATGGTCCCTTTTGGACAATAATTTTTAATGTGACCGTTCCTAGAAATTAATTATAATTTATCATAATAGCTAGTAGAGTATGGTGTATTATAGAGTACTATAATGCTAGCGTTAGTTAAGTATTAGCTAAAAACTTTTTGTAATAAGCTAAATCGAAATGACGGCATAGTAGCGTTATCATATACTATGTTATGTGACAATACACAATGGTAGTGAGTTCTATGCCCCGTGTCTACAAAGGTAAAAAAACAGCTTCACGCTTCACGCATAACAGGTTAGAGATATTCTAGAGTCAAGACACTCTGTTAACTGCTTTTCGCTCGAAATCAAGACATTGTGTTGTCAATGGTAAAATCAACGCCGCACTTTATCTGAAAAGACCAGAGAAATAAAGATATTTTTTTATATATATATATATATATATATATATATATATATATATATATATATATATATATAAATATATATATATATATATATAATCTTTCCCTCTAATGGAAATCGAGCCCATAACCAATCACGTTTACAGTCACACTGTCTCACTGCGTTAAAAGAGCTTCAATTGCCTATTACAGCAATATATTTAAAATGGACACAAGCTTGTGTTACTTGTGTAAAACTCATTTTTGTTTTCGTATTAAGATCTATGCCTCTTCCTAATATAGTGAATGTATGTGTTATTAAATTAAATTAGTTTTGTAACAAATTACTAGTTTTAATATAAATATTGTATATGTAACAAATGAAAAACGAGAATCATTATTATAATGAAGTCGGCTAAAAATCAAATATATATCTAGAGTTCAAAGCTGTATATATGCACTATAACATGTTGATTTTATAAGTCTGACAATTTTTAACCTTATTTTTTCTTATGTTTAAGTTAATCATTTTGTCTTTTATATAAGTCTATAATATAAACTAACTTTTTTTAGAGTCACGCTTTCATCCCGCATAGCAGGGTAGACAGAATATATCTAGTGTCACCTCAACAAAAAAGACACTCCGTACTTCGTTTTCCACCGAATCTGAGACATTGCGTCTTTTTCCATCCAATTCGTGACATTGAGTGTTGAGAGGCTCAACGCCACACTTTTGATAATGAGAAAATAATTTAAATATAACCACTCCTCCGACTGGGAATCGAACCCACAACCGGTCGCGTTTACAGTCAAACGCTGTCCCACTGCGCCACCAGCGGCCTCCATTAAGTTATACGATAACAATATTGATGAATTGTTTTTGAAATACTCACTTAAAATATATGATTCTAGGCAGCGTGGACGTCAATGGAGAGAGAAGCCAAAGAAAACGTTTATGCGGTGTTAGACCCGCATATACAATACGAGTTAACTATAAATAAGCACGGGGAACCGCCTAAATACTTATCACTATCTAAGCCTCTAACTCACCAAAGAACGCACGCTTTTGACCCGCAAACATTTAAATTTAATGAAATTAATAATAATTTTTGTAACGAAAGTGGTATAACTAAATTTCGACCAGATTATAATAGAAAATCTGATAGAAGTAAGAGGAGGGACAATGAACATAGTTACTGTAAGAGTAATCATGACGTCAAATACTCGATAGATCCAAACTTTGGAATGGTTAGAGACACTAACAACATGACTGACGCACAAAATAGAAATCGTTGTAGTTTTTATAATAAGAACCGTATGAGTGGAAGAAGCTCAGGTCGAAAGCAGAATGTTACAAAAACAGATAAGAAAGAAAATTTTGCAAATACTGATTCTAAAAGAGCTTCTAAGAAGAGTGTGAAAGTTAAAGATATAGATGTACATACATTCAGAGGGAATGAAACCGAACGATCATATGAAGATATGAAGATAGATAATAAGTTGCAAAATGAAAATGACGATACAATGCCGCGACCAGGTAAAGTGAGGGAGATCGCGTCTAGATTCAACAACAGTAGTGTTAATGGGAAGATATCGATGAACGCAAAAATGAACAGACCAAAACCTATACAAAGCTATGATCAGGCTTATATTAATCATATATTTCCTGACGCAGTTGAAATTTAAACTAGTTACGTGATTAGATGTTTAAGTGTATGAAAAGGAGCGGATACCAAAATAAATTTTAAATATTGATTCTGAAGTAGAAATCTAGCAATAATTTGATCGTGAGGAACAATAAACAGATCTCTTAGTGTTACGTGAGGTACTGATAATGTCAGTGATAAGAACTATTACTTATTCATCTTTAGAATATTTATTCAAAGCTGCCTCTCCCACATTATGAATCAATCTAATATAATATAAATCATGGCCATATTGTTTTACAGTAGTCTAGTGTAAGTAATTCATAACTATTAAACACGTCGCTTCGATCAATGTAATTTATAAATATAAATATACTTATATACATACATACTTATTATTTTTTACCTTATGTACTTAAAATTGCATTTATTTATTGATATATTTCTTTTTCAATAGTTTTAATATTCGTTGTTCACTCTAATGTGTATAGTCTTTTTTGTAATGTTTTATATTGTTGAATTTTAACAGTATTAAATTTAATAATTTACAATATGCCTTTTATTGTTTCCTTTTTACTAGCTTCACGCTTTACCCCGCATATCGTGGTAGTCATAGACAACCCAATGTTAAGACACTTCATTCACTGCTTTCCGCAAGAAATCGAAGCATTGCGTGTTTTGTCATACCAGAGACGAGAAATGAAAATAAATTTTAAATATAATCATTCCTCTGACTGAGTGTTGTATTCACAGGCAATAGTGCTTACAGATGGCGCCCATCGCAAATATCCCACTGCGCCATGATGACCTGAAAATTTATTTTTTTGTATTATATAATTAAAGTTAACGTTATACCTTAAACCAGTATAAACAAGTCTTCGTTTGGTAAATAATATAGAATAGATGTCCTGTTGACAACGCGTTGCCTTAGCAACCTGTATGTCACTTTATATAAGCGTGTATGTCAAACGCATAGTTGTGTATGTTACATTTAATTTATTAATTTAATATAATTTATGCATTATTTTATTTAAAATATTAGCATCCTGCACTCCTCCTCTATATAAACTGTAATTGTGCCAATTTTCATACTCGTCAGTTCTCGTTATTTTCATAAAAGATTTATAGTAAATTATATGCAACCTATCAATACATGTAACACTGTTTTGGAGAGAGTAAGGATTCCTCTAGATTTTGAAATGTATAAGTGTCACATTTATTATAAAGAATACTCAAAAAGAATCTAGTGTTAAGTCACTTCGCTGATTGCTGTTAGCCTGATTTCGAGACATTGAGTGGTGTTTGGAGATCTGAACGTCGCACTTTATCATACCAGAGCAGATAAATGGAAAAAATAAATAGTAAGATATAATTTAATATATTTTGTTTAAACAATATAAGCTCCTAAATGCGAATGTATAATTTTTACTTTTTATTACTTTATAATTAAAGCTTAAAAATAATAATTATTCAACTAAATATAAACACTCCGTTGGCTGCTTTCGTGGTGGTTTCGTGTTTAGTTATGGAACTCAACGCCAACATGTGAATAAAAAAGAAGGCGGAGAATTTTAGGTAATCAATTATTTACTATTTTTAAAGTGTTATTCCACACATATGATTAGAGAACATTTTTTAAAAAACGTATAAAAATTTGTATACAGCGGGATTCGAACCTCTTGGATTGGACGGTATCCAAGAGGCGCAGGTGTGAATCCCGCTGCGTTCAAATTATTATACGTTTGTTCAAAAATGTTAGGCTAACAATTAATTTAATTAGGGGGCAACTAATTATAAATAGTGGAAGTTTCAGTATATAGGAGGAGTGGTTAGCTTCTAACAATGAATATGTAATAAGCACAAAAATCTAGTAAAACAATATTATTTAAAAAAAGGTACGGAACTACGGACCATTTATAAGTAGCGAGTTAACGGTTATATAATATTATAATTTATAATTATATAAAAAATGATTTTTATGTCAAATATGCTATTAAGTTTATTTAATATAATAAATTAAAACAACATTTATTATTTCTTCTATATTCAAATAAATATTAGAGTGTATAAAAAATTGAATGCAGCGGGAATCGAACCAGCGCCAGATATTTTTATTAATTTTTTTCTTGTCCTAACTTTAAACCAACCGCTGTCTATGCCGTCAAAATATAAGAAACTGCAGGTTATCATAAATATATTTTCAAATACCAAAACTATATAAATACGCGATTTATTTAAATATATGCAATTAAATCGTTTAAAATATTCCATTTAAAAAATTGTAATTCAAAATATTTAAATAGGTCATAGAAAGTAATAAAGACAACTAATATGGCAAATAATAAAACAAAGATTACAATGTTTATAGTTAAATTACATTAATTCTGAGTAAAAAGCCTAAATCTACAAGTAACACTTAACCAATTACCAAAAAAAGGCGTTTGACCTTAATTATATTTGGAAATGAATTTCCCAAAGGAAATTATTTTCTTTAATTCTAAAACCAACTCATTTAACCTTTTATATCTATTAGAACTCCCAAACGGATGCTTTGTTGAAATTTACTATACTACTTAAAAGTAATCATATAGAACTGTAATGGAATGTGGGAGATTATTTAAAATTTTTGGCCTTTTGCAACTTTCTACTTTTGCGCGGATTGCAGGTTTGTTTGACACTTCTATCCCGCATAGCAGAGTAGACAGGAAGACAGACTAGAGTCAAGTCACTCCGTACTCCGCTTTCCGCCGAATTCAAGACATTGCGTGTTTAGTGGTGGAACTAAACACGCACTGAGCACACTTTGTGAGCAAATCCGTTACGGGTACCCATCTAATTGAGGTTGTGTGAAACTCCGAACTGCGTATACCCACTAAAACCTCACGGTGGTCCTCCCCTACCTCGAATAGTTGAGGTACGGGAGCCCCAATCTTCTGATAGCTCGGTGCCAGGAGTCTGCCTCGTTCGATACGTTGCGGGGTTAAGAAGTATTTAACCTGTTATATGTGTAGAATCGAATGTCTAGAACGAACGCTTTGTTTGTTGAAAGAGGAGCATCGGGGTTAGGGTGAAGGAACACATATCCGATGTCAAGAATGGTAGTGTATTGTAATCAGCTGTGTGTGAACATACAATGAATAAATTCAACCACTACATTAGGTTTGATAAACCACATATCCTCGCTAGGCAAAGTAGACATATTCCTAGAATGATTCGCAAGGCTATTAGAATTCAAAAACATCCTAATTTTAAAATAGAGAAGATAGTTGGAAACTCTCTACCACATAGGACCGATTTATAAAAAATTCAAAGTCTCAAATTCACCACACCAGAGACAAAGATACAGTCAGTACGCAAGGCAATTAAGAAGGAGATGGCGGTTGATTGATATAATTAATTTTTGTATCAACTGACAGACGAATGCCGCCTCAGTCTACCTGTGACCACGGACTACTGTAAAGTGTTAGGTTTCCTAAAATGTACTTTTGAATACCAAAATATACGCGGCTAATTCGTTTAAAATAGTTTCATTTAAAGTGTGTAAAAATCGCAAAAATCAAAGATCTTATCAATGTTATTAAATTTGTAAAAAAAATTATTTGCAGGTCGGCCGCTGTCTCATCTTTAACAAAAATGTAACTGATCGCTGTCTGTATATTGAAGATATATGAAAAAAACTTTTAATGGGACAATGTAATAGATACAACATTTTTTTAATGATTCAAATTATTTTTGTATTAAGTCTGTGTGTTCGTTTATTTTATTTATCTGTATATCTGTGCACACTAATCTTAGAAACAGCTTAACCAATATAAATGCAGCTTCAACTATTGTATTTTGTTAACCTACCCATAACATTTTGTACTTATTTTATTTCTATGTTAACGATTTTTTATTTAACCAATTCCTCGTGCCGACGAGGTCTCGGACACAGCTAGTTAATTATAAAATCATAAAAGAATGCAGAGATAATCAAAGGAACTCATTAAATATTACAAACATTAAGAGGGCTTTGAATATTTTGTAAAGTAATTCGTATATTCGTTCTGCACAAAACATTTAATAAAATAACACTGACACAAAATCCTTACAAAAAGTTATAATATCCCATCGCAATTATTAATGTTAAAAAATAAGCTGTGTTCAATTTACAATAAGAATTTTATTTGGAGGCCGGCCGCCGTGGGACAGCGTCTGACTGATTCCCACTCGTGGGAGTGACTGTTTTTGAATTATTTACACTTCCGCGCTCTGGTAAGACAGAGAGCGGCGCTGAGTCCCGCACTCAACACACGGTGTCTCAAACAAAAAGTAAAGTACGGAGTATCTTGACACTAGGTAGTGTCTGTCTACCCTGCTTTGCAAGATAAAATCGTGAAAACAAAATTACATACTTATTCCATTATAAATAAATTTCAAGCTTATATTTAGACCTTGACACGTATTTGGATATCAGTTCTTTATCTCAGTTCTTTTGTCGACCGCTTGTTTTTCACATGTAATTGTGCTTACATATTCTTATTTATGTTTTTGGCAAAATCAAACTTTCAGGATATACATCATATATGGCTCAACACTTAGTCTTACGATAGCGCATTACAAAGTATTGTTGTTTTATGTATAAGTAGTAAAACTACATAAAATAAACGAACAAATATATCTTATTGAAATGACTATTATAAAAGTAAATACATTTTCTAGCACATTAAAGCATATTTTATATTTTTAACATTAGTACCTGTCATGTAAAACTATCGCAGTCAGAACGCTTTGTCTGCATGCGATATTTCTACTCAATTACTACTCGAGGGAACACTTATATTTAAAACGAGTTATGCCTGCGACTCCGTCCGCATAGAATTTAATACATCTGGATCCTTATTTTATAATTCCAAAATATAACCCCGACAAAATCGGTCCAGCTACTCCAAAGATTAACCGGAACACATAGATAGACAAAAATTGTAAAAAATATTACTTTGGTATATTTATCGTGTTTATATATGTATTAAATAAAAAACAATTAATTTGATGTTACGAACAGACACTCCAATTTTATTTATATGTATTGGTATAAATCTTTTGACTAGTAAACCAATATAAAGTGTTGAAATTTGTCTAAATGAAAAACAATAACAATGACTTTGTTACAAAGTCTTCTTGGTATGATATAAATATGTCAAACGAACGAAAAATTAATATTCCAGATGCATATATACATGCATATATTGCTAGTCTTGTCTGAATACTCAATGTGTAATTCTGAATACTTACGCGTTACAAACAACACTCCCTTTTGGAGGTTTCCAAACGTAAGTAATATAATTATGTTTTAAATTAATATTTTAAACGGATTAATCGCGTACATTTTGGTATTTGAAAATATATTTTTGGAAACCTGACTGACCAAAATATACGCAATTGATCCATTTAAAATAGTTTCATTTAAAATTTGTAAAAAACGCTAAATTTAAATATAATTCTAATCTTTTTAATATAATTATGTATAATATAATATTCGTAAACTGAAACAATACGCCAAAAGGTAAATGCAAGAAACATATAATTAGCTTTAAATATACTCATAATATGAGTCATAATGCAAAATAACAAGACGTTGTGATATCATGATTAATGACCTAACACGGGGTTTTACGTGAGATATCGCAGGTTCGATTTTCATATATACGATTTTTTTATTCGTTTTTTTTTTACAATTAATATATAATTATGTAATTTATGTATATTTATTTTATTATATTATTTATTTAAATCTAATTCTTAAATTATTTTTTTTAGTTTATAGAGTTTTACACCTTTAAATTAAGGAATTTAAATAAAGAGGAATTACAAATGTATTACTTAAAAAAACATTTTAGAATACAAAACAAAACGTAATTCATTTTAAATGAAACTATTTTAAAGGGATTAATCGCGTATATTACATTTAAAATTAATATTATATAATGCATTTAAAATTAATATTTTTAAATATATCTGTTTCCTTATTTTTACTTAAATACAAACATTAAAATTTTACCTAAGAAAGTCTGATTGTGTAGACAACTTAGGTTAGTGACCTTGTAAGCTAATGTGCAAAGCTTTTATCATGTTATGACTGGACTTTAAACGTACAAAATTTAAGGAAATATATCAGACGTAGTCTTCACATTGTGGACAATAACAAATGTATCCCATTCTATTTACGTGACAGGTAGTTACGGTTCCAATTTAAATTTACTTGGAGTGGATCTATTTAGTTAGCTTTATATGAATTTTGATGTCTAGCCATGCCATAGAATCATAAATTGCTAACGTTTTTTTAGCTTCAAGCTTTTATCCCGCATAGCCTGCTAGATAAGAAATACCTAGTGAAGTGAGAAACTCTGTACTCCGCTTTCCGCTGAATTCACGACGTTGTTTATTTAGTGACGGAACTCAACGCCGTATTTTATCTTACTAGAGTAAGGAAGTGAAAAAATTTAAATATAATCACTCTCTCCAGTGAGAATCGAACCCACAACCGATCGCGTTTACAGTCAGACGCTGTCACACTGCGCTACGACCGGCCTCAATTGCTAATATATATTGTTAATATGATTGTTAGACGAACCACGACTCTACATACCGGAACGTGCGCTTTATATGTTAAATTTTAAACAAAAACTAATAATGACAATTTTTTTGTCATTCATAATAATTAAAAAAAAATGTAATAAAATTTTTACATATTATAATAATATTCAAAAAATTTATTAGAACATGGCTTTTTTATTAAAAAATGTATTACAAAAAGTTTAGTATAAAATGGAATATGCTATTAAAATTTTAATTTAATGCAACTTTAATAAGAATATTACCTATAAAGCTCGCGCTAATACATACACGATCGTTCGAGCCTCCAACGATATAAATAAGAGTTGCGAACCGTCCATACGAGCGAGTAGCGAAACATTCGGCGTGGAATGCGCGCGTGAACCAAACAAATTAATTAAAATTAGAAATAAAATCAAACATGTGTTCTTTCATGTTATATAAAGCTTTATTCGTTTTGAACTTATTTTTTGTAGTTAACTGTGAGAATATTGAACAAATGTGTGACAATGATAGTAGTGTCGATCTCTCTGACGCGGTCCTTGAAGATGGTCTCTTGGTAAAAAACAGTGTAAAGTTTCCTTCGAAATATGTGTACACGAAAAATATTAGTGGTGAAATAAAACAATATGGATGTGCGTGTAAATTTAATAGTTGTTTTAGAAAATGCTGTCCTCTGGGCCAAGTTTATTACATGAATCCGTCGGCAAAATACTGTGTTGATAGTCCGGAGTTTGATGATTTTGTACAGTTGAATGGTATTAACGTTTCTTATCATTCGGGTTTTATGGAAAACGTTAGGTTCGTCGAGAATGAAGGCCAGTCGTTCTTCTATGGCATACCCTGTGATGGCAGTGTGTATATTGAGGATGACTACCCATGGTTTGTTCAAAAGGTAAATAAATATATCGTTTTTAATATATTCTTAAGTATAATGAGATAATGCTTTTTTTTACTAAAAACTTTAAACAAGAATTGGGATAACTTAGCTAAAGACAAAGGTATACTTTTTTTATTTTTTTACCAAAATCTGCGAGGCCGGTCGTTGCGCAGTGAAACAGCGTCTGATTGCTAAACGCGATAGGTTGTGAGCTCCATTCCCATTCGGGGGAATGATTTTATATAAATTATTTTCCGCCACTCAACATGTCTCAAGATGTCGATAATTTGACAAAAACACAGGGCACGGAGTGCCTTGGCAATAGGTACTTCCTTTCTACCCTGCTATTCGTGATACAGGCATGAACCTAAAAAAATATCAATCTAGAAATAGTAGTCAAAATATTTGTAGAAAAAGTATCTTATATATCCTCATACGCTCTTTGGAATTTGTTAAAGAAATAAAACAAGCGAATCGCTTTTTCGTCATTTTTTACATATTTTTTTGATAAAAATTTTAATTAGAGATATTGATTCAATTTCGAAATAGAAAGTCGAAGAACGGTGTGTCTTAACGTTAAATTATTTTAGAATACCTTGCTTTGCGATGAAAAAATAAATAAACTTGATACTGTCAGTAATTTGAACTGGGAACCAACCAACTATAGTACAAAGGCGTCACATTACTTTTAAAAAGTATTCTTAATTAGCATCCAGGATATTCATATATAGATTTTATATCACCAAATTATATTACTAAGTTAGTACTTATTAACTGTATGAGAACATGCAAAACAGGATGCGATAATGTATGAAGGATATCCACAAATATTATTTATAATATTTGCGGGAATAATCACCAGTTGTCATTGAAAAGTTAGACAATGTTCAATATTTCTCAATAATGAAACAATATTAATGATAAAGTAATAAAAAAATTAATAATGCCACCGTGGCCGTGGTCGTATGTTCGATTCCCACCCGAGTATTGATTATATTTCAAACTCATTCTCATTTTCCTCTCTGGTAAGACAAAGCGCGGCATTGAGCTCACCATTCACCACACGATGTCTTGGTCTTAGGCGGATAGACTCGACGGAGTGTCTTGACAGTAAACTGTCTGTTACTATCCTATTGTGTGGGATAAAGCATGTAGCTATTAGGGTGAACCTAGTGTCAAGACACTACGCTTGCCGCCTTTCGCAAATTACGCGAAGTGGCGCGTTTTACCTACAAAAACAAAATCTCGTCCCTCATATTTATATATAATCTAGATTTCGTAGTGATGTCAGGTGGTTTTAAATTATTTCCCCAGGAGCCAGTCAAAACTGTTATTTGTATGACACGTAATTAAAGTGAGACTCATAAACGTTTTAGGATTTTAATTATAATTATTGTTTATTCAACGTAATATTATATATACACGTTGATTCATTTATATATTGTTTAACTTGTAGGTTTTTTTTGGAATAATGAAAGTATTTAAATTTTTAAAAAATAACTTCGAAGCGAATTT
Source organism: Dryadula phaetusa (assembly GCA_032432895.1). Classification (NCBI taxonomy): domain Eukaryota; kingdom Metazoa; phylum Arthropoda; class Insecta; order Lepidoptera; family Nymphalidae; genus Dryadula; species Dryadula phaetusa. Next base: position 192,363 of record JAOYRS010000038.1, read on the forward strand.
GAATGTCAAAAAGATTAGTTTTTTTATATTTCAAAGAATTCTAAATTTGTACATCGGTTTCACGGAATCGGTTCAGAATATTTTGTACTATTCCTAAGAGGCGTGCGTTCAAAGTATTTTAATTATTAATTATATACTCCCAACATGAATACTATTTTACTGTGGAGCTGTTCCTCCTATTATTAAAGGTCATTAAACTTGGAAAAATAAACATTTATATGTGCCTCACCTAATACAAACGTAACTTGCGATATGTATATTCGCAATCTATCCGACATAGAAGGTGGTCAGAGACAACCTAGTGTCAAGACATCCCGTTGACTGCTTTCCGCCCGAAATCGGGACATTGTGTGTTTAGTCCCGGTCTGTATGCTGCACATTGCCAGAGAAAAAAAATCAAAATATATTTTGAATATAGTCGGATATGGGAATTGTTTAGTATAATTATTCGTCAATAGTGGAAATCGAACCAATAGTGTCTACAGTCGGACGCTGTCCCACTGCGCCCACGGTTGCCTCAAATTCTTGTAGATAATATAATTGGGATGCCTGCCGTTTAAAAACATATGTGGAAATAATAGAAGATAAAGTTTTATTGACTGCATTGTTTCAAGATCGTTTATACTTGAGGACGTTAATAATTTTATAAGCAATTGCAATTAAATTAATAATTTACCTAGTTGATCGGATTTTATAATACACGCTTCCTGTTACCAAGTTTCTGTTTGTTATATATTTTAGCATTTGCTACAAAAATTTAAATATATTATTCCTTCATTCTTATTTATTATAAATGAGACAATATAAAAAAATAATACTAAGTTTTAGTAATGTATGTATTATTACAATCTATATAATATAAATAATCCCCCCTAATTAGTAGCCGGTCGTGGCGCAGTGAGACGGTGTATGACTGTGAAACGATCTGTTATGGGTTCGATTTCCACTCCGAGGAATGATTCTATAACCAGAGCGATGAAAACAATTTCCATATAATTTTCATTTACTCGTTCTAGAAGACAAAGCGGGGCGTTTAGTTCCGCCACTTATTACGCAATGTCTTGATACTAAGTACATCCTGTCTACCCTGCTATGCCTGCTATGTCTAAAAGGGTGAAGCTTAAAAAAATGACGGCCTCAGACAACTAGAAGTTATACTCGTATGGTACCAATATATCAGTAAAATAATCTTGAGTTATAAGTACCTTCTGTTTCTGTTTTACGATTTGCAATTTAATTCAAATAATCTGTTTAAGTAAACCATCATGACATTATTTCATTCCGTTAATTGCTTATTTCGAATGCAAGAGTGTATAAACCTATGTAAAAAGTGGCCAAACCCGTTTCGTTGGAATACATTAACTATATCGTGACACGACTTTTATATTTCATTAGTAAATTTCAGTTTTTTATTATATTAATACTTCATTAATACTTCATATATACTAACTAACTTTGCGCCTTAAACAATAACACCAAGAAAAACATGGCGTTATCTTTTCATTTATATATATATATATATATATATATATATATATATATATATATATATATATATTTATATACAAAAATATTAACGTTCTTTACTATACTAATAAAGTTAAATAAATAATTAAATTGAAACTACAATACCAAATCACCAACTTCAAAAACAACCGAAGTGCTCAAAAATTACGTTATATTATATTATTATTAAACACACTATGTATTATAAATATCCTTATTAAACAAATATTAAGTACCATTCTGTTCTCCAAACAAAATTGTAATAATTACCGTATGTTTATTCAGATTTTTTTTTTTTATTTAACGCTTTATCCAGCAAGAAAGCGACAACCTGGAGTCAAGATGCTCCGTTGGCTGCTTTCCGCCCGAAATCAAGACATTGCGTGTTTAATTGAGAACTAATCGCCGCACTATTATAACCAGAGCGGAGAAATGAAAACAATCTTTAAATAATCTTTCCCCCTAGTGGGAATCGAATCCACAACCAATCATTACAGTCACACGTTTTCTACTATGCCACGATATATGTTTATAATGTGAAGGAAATAATACTCATTTAGATCACGGTCAAACTGTAAAAGTCGGATTGTTATTCCTTAGTAAAATATACTATCAATTTTCTGCCCACTTGTTAGTAGACGAGATAAAAATACTTTATACTCTTTACCGAAATTTCGATTCACTCTTCACTACTTTGATACTCAATGTAATTTATATTTATCACAGAGAGATAATAAAATTTTATTTGTTCACTCAATATATTTTGTTATATATACATAATAACCTAGAAATCATTACAACGTGACTTATAAATAAAAATACGAAATGACGTTGTTCGTGGATTCGATTTCTACTCAAGGAATTACTTATAATTCCGTCATCCATCAATTCCGGTAGTAGCCACGATAAACAAAGACGCACAGAAAAAAATATATCTCATTGTCTAGAAGAGACATCTACTTAGCCATAAGACCGTTTTTTGAATGTATTTTTATGATATTTTTTTTCTTCAACAAAAGTATATTCCAATTATTTCTTAAGCAAGCAAATCTGTAATAGTCTTATAAATACGAGTATACTATAATCTAACGTATAAATGAGTTAGCTTTAAGCAAAATAATAATTATTAAATATTTTGGTTTGCCTACATGCTTTTTTTAGTAAGAAATGCTAGAATTGGTATTTATGAGTAGACCGCCTTAATCGTATTATATAAGGATTAAATATAACTGGTTATAACAAGTACTATACACTCAATGTAGGACAAATTTATAAATAAACTTGATATTTTGTAACTCTATATATAGTTTTATTAATCGTATTATTTACTTATAGTCACATTTCTTATAATTTATATAGACTACAGTTTATTAAATGAAACTATTTTAAACGGATTAATGAGCGTATATTTTGGTATTCGAAAATATATTTGAATACTCAACGCTTCAAAAACTTTACAGTAGACCCACGTAACAGGTAGACTCAGGTGGCATTATTGTATCCAACTGACAGACAAAAAATAAAATAATTTCATTTAAAATGCGTAAAAAACGCGAAAATCAAAGATCTTATTAGACTAGAGTCACTTTAGATAAATCACTAGACTTCCGCTTTTATTCTTTTCCAAAAGTATTTTGTACTGTTTTTTTAAGCTCAACGTCAAGTTTTCTTAAACAAAGACCTCACTAGTCCTGGCGATGACAGGATGACGTTAATTTTTTTTCTTAGATAAGTAAAGTACTTTACATTGGTAGGTGAAGCAAGGTGAAGCACACAATCGTCATCAATAATAATAAATTATTCATTAATAGTATAAAACACTTAAGATGATATTACTATAATTTGAACATTTATGCGCAGTGGAACAGCTTCTGACTGTGAACGCGATCGGTTGTGGGTTCGATCCCTACTCGGGGGAGTGGATTATATTTAAATTATTTTCACTTCCTCGCTCTGGCAAAAAGACAAAGGGCGGCGTTGAGTTCCACCACTCAACTCGCAATGTCTCGACATCGGTGGAAAGCGAAATACGGAGTGTCTTAACACTAGTTACTTTCTGTCTACCCTGCTATGCGGGATAAAAGTGTAAAGCTAAAAAAAAATAAAATAAAATAAAAATATTATCACATCAGTCAAAATAATGGCAACGTGGCGCCATAATGTCAAGCGAGGGTTAACAAGTGAAGGACTTTAGAAGTGTTGTTCAATTAATCAAAAATGGATCGGTGTATAACCATATAACAAGGAAGATATTTTTAGATAATTTGTTCAGTGTAATATATATTTACTCTGTTACATTTTAAAGCGCCATTGCTTTTTTATTTAGCAATTAAAGACTAAGATAACGTTTAACATTTCGTTCTCAATAGTTTGAAAAAGAAAAAAAAACCATCCCAGTTACTCATTACATCTAATAACAGTCACTCTTTATAAGTAACATCACGCTTTATCCCACATAGCAAAGTAGTCAGAGATAACATAGTGACAAGACACTACATTTCTTCTTACTGCTTCATCTGGTTGATTTGGATTCGAACCCGAGACGTTTCTAAAATAAATGTAAATTCACGATCAATCGCGTTTACCATCAAACGCTCTTGCTCGATGCCACAATAGCCTCCTACAAAATGCAAAAAAATATCTTATTTACTGGAAACCAAACAAATTTAATCAATAATTAAATGTATTATTTTGAATTATTTAAAAATTCTATGAATTGCGTAAATATTCATTTTTAAATCAAAAGCTACTTAAAATCAATATCAAAAGTGATTTCTAAGAAAAGCAACAGTTATTTAAAGATCACTAGAACCCATGACATTGACAACACCGGCCAGAATCAGTCAACTTATAAATAAATATATGTCTAATTCATTCTTAAACTAAAATAAACATTTTTAGATCAACTGTACGGAAATTCATATCAAAACATTTTTATTTCTTTTGCCTGTATTTTTTATGTTTAGCGATTTCCGGTATAATTTGAGGTCCAAGATGATAGTAGTCCATTTTGTTCTTTTTGGGACGAACAAAATGTGCATGCTACAAAACAGTACTATCTTACATTTCGTGAGACTTGGGTGAGTTAAGCGGATATTTAGAAAGTTCTAAAAGACCAAAAGACTGTCAGCCATGGGTATCTGATCCCCTAGTCATCTGGCTCAAATAGGTGAGCACAGTTCGCAGCACTCGAAGGTGCCCAAGGCACCCTTCACTCCACAAATAACTCAGACTCCTTCCGGTATTTATTTATTTTTGGTCCACTAATCCTCAAACGATCTAGCTAATTGTATTATGTGTTTCACAAGGAAGTTCCACATTTTAAAATACTAAAATATAAAAAAAAACTGGGAACTTTACGTAATATCCTTAAATTTTGCAATTTAATTGAAATAAGTACAGTATTATGCATTAAATGCATACGTATTTGTGATAGACTTATACAACCAAAGTGGTTTGAGTTTGGACGATTTAATTGTATCATTTTCGTAACATTCACTGCAAGTCGCTCTGAATGAATATGAAGCCAACTCGCTCTTTTGGGAGAACTGTATCTAACTAGGAAATATCTATATTCAAATAGTTTTTCTTTTGATCTCTGGTAAGCTAAAATAAAGCGCGACGTTAAACTCCACCACTCGACACGATAGTTTCTATGAAATTACGAATTACTTAGCTCTAAGTAACTAATTATGTTAATTTACAAGGCAAATAATATAACTATGAGGAAAAAAGGTACGGACTAAGAGTCTGTAGCGTGAATATATTTATTAAAAAAAATTGGCGCAAAGGGTATCTTAGTACTAGGTTTTCTCTATTCAACATTCCAACTACTCCAGGCCATACATAACTAGTAAAAGAAATAGGTTTTTTTTATTTTTATAGATAGAAAAAAACGTTAATAGCAATTTCATCTCTTCATATCTCTACATTTTTTACCATCAAGTCGGTGGGTCTTGATGGAAGCGATATATGGCATGACACAACACCACGCTTTGTTTAACTAGTTAGAAAAAATACCCATATTTGAATTTTTATCGACTTAGATTTAATTTTACTATCTTGTTAAATTAGTCATGTCCTTATGATAATTATCTAACGGCTACCTTAAAGTTTCTTAGAAAAGAATAAATTGTCGCCGTTCACAATGCGGAAGTGACGTTTAAATTATAAAGAACGTATAGATAAGGCCCACAAAGGTTATAATTAAAAATATCGTAATACTTATACAATTACAAGAAGTCGTTATAAAAAAATTTAATTACGTGACTGCGATTATAAACTAAGTTTTATTATCAACTACATTTCTTTTTTTCATTAATTTTATATATTCAGTGACACTCGCGCTCTTAAGACCAATCAAAGGACGTTTCATTCGTCAAAATCGTTTCATGACTTTAGCAGTTAAAAGGGAACAAAGAAACGGACATACATACTGCATATTTAGGAAAAAAAAGGCGGAGAAGAATGTAGTTTGATACAAAAGGTTAATATTTACATACACGGATAAAATGCACAGAAAGGCAATTGAATTATTGTAATAGAATATATTTAATTAATAAATAAATAATACACACAACAATTTGTTTTATATACACTTCTGTATAAAGGGTACATATTTTAGACGTCAACAAGCCTACTGATTATGTTTGTAACGTTAAAATAATCGCGTTTAACTAAAACAAAAGTATGTACACATCAAAACAAAGCTCCAGAGATCATCCAGAACAAACAGACGTTTGTTCTGTATAATCTCTGCAGCGGCTGGACCGTTTTTGACGGGCTTTCACTGGCCGATAACTGATGTAATAAAGACTAACTTTATTTAGCTTTTTTAGCTTCACGCTTTTACTTTATTTAGCTTCACGCTTTGATCCCGCTTAACAGGGTAAACAGAAAGTACCTAGTGTCAAGACTCTCCGTACTCCGCCGCCGAATTCAAGACATTGCGTGTTGAGTGGTAGAACTCAACGCCGCAGTTTGTCTTTGACCAGAGCGAGAAAGTAATTTAAATATAATCACTCCCATGAGTGGAGATCGAACCCACAACCAATCGCGTTTACAGTCATGCGCTGTACCACTGCGCCACGACCGGTCTCTTCACTACTTTTATTAAGAATTCTAAAATAAATATCTAGAAGTCACAGGCACAGCCAGCAATATATACGAGTGTTATACGTCACCGGCCAGACATTCATAACTCTCACGTCTAATGTTTACAATTTAAATATATCAGAGCATCGACCAATATTCTTCCTTACAATTGCCCTTCACCTACAAACACAGTTTATTGCCATTATTTTCCTCAATGTCCTACTAAAATACATTCATTACCTATTTGTAGATCTATTAAATAAATAAGTACAGATGACGGATACTTGAACTGGTTTTTTAGCTTAATCACGTGTAATTCAAGGAATATATGACTGGTAAGTCGTGATGTTCGATTGAATGTATATTTATTAATTCGCAATTCTATTCTAAATATATACAATAAGTGTAATATTTATAAATAAAATTTAAAACAATTTAAAACATATTTATTTCTTGACAAATGGCGCTTAAAATTGTGTCGTTATGGTAAACTTTTTAAATGTTACTGCAAATACAATATTTTTTTTGGCTTCAGGCCTTAGTCTCACATAGTATAATAAAAAGGAAGTAGTGTCAAGACCCTCTGCACTGCGATTTCCACCAAATTAGAGACATTGCGTATTGTGTGGCAGTACTTAACGCCGTAAAAATCTTTTTAATTATTCTCATACTAATTGGTTAAATAAAAGTAAAATTGAATCGCTAAAACATATCTACATCGTAATAATAGACTAATGACTGTGTGAATGTTAGACAAACAATAAAATACAAATGTTACAGTTATACTTTTTTACGGACATTTTGTATGACATAACTTTTTATTGCGTTGTTACATGTATTTTAAATATTAGATATAAAATGTTTTCAAAGTTATAGAAATTTATTTTACAGTAGAATTCATTTATTTTCTGACACTCCGTATCAGCAATAAATAACCGAATACAACATGTGGAACTCAACGCCGGAAAATTGTATGATATACCTATGTCATAACTCCAAATCGGAATCGAACCTAGTACCAATCGTGTATATAGCAAGACGTTGACACTTGATACCAAAAATAGTTTTGGTTACGAAATGTTCTAAATAAATTGATTAATGCTTTCAAATTTCCACAAGTAACATATGAGCACCCCGTATTTTTTATATGCACCAAATGTAATAAATATAAATAAAAATTATGAATAATATAATAAAGATTTTCGAGCTTTTTACACATTTTTAATAAAACTATTTTAAGTGGATTAGTCGCGTATATTTTAGTCTTCCAAAATACATTTCTGAACCCTGACGTTTCAAACATAACACAGTAAGCCGCGGTCGCAGGCAGACTGAAATAGTATTCCTCTATCGAATAATAAAAAAGTTTAAATCAATATATACAAAAAATGATTACACATTCTTATTCGCTGCCCTACCACCGGGTCGGGTTTTAAAAAACGTACTTTCAAATACCATAATATACATGATTTATCGGTGTAAAATAGTTTTATTTAAGATGATTAATATTTAGGTAAAAACTTCTAAACAATCCATAATTCAAAGCTCTAAGCTATAAACATGGAGAATATCTGTTCTGTTCTGAAATTTTTATATGAAATAAGTAGGTGGATAAAACGCCAGTTGAAAAAATTTAAACAGCATTAACGTGTGTAATTTAGAAGTTTTCTTGAGACTTTTGGCTAGAAGCCAATAGGCACAAGTTAAAATCGTGTTACTTATTAATAAGCTTCAATTGATTGTTGTTTCCTTATTGTGATGATTTTATTTTTATTTGTTTGTGTATGAGTATAGTGAATGAGTGGCGCAGTGAGACAGTTTCTCGCTCGGGGGAAAGATTATACTTAATTTATTTTCATTTGATTACTATGGTAAGACAAAGCGTGACGTTGAGTTCCGCCATTCAACACGCAATGTTCCCAATTCAGCGGAGAGCGGAGTACGGAGTATCTTGACGGTACTTCCTGTTTACCCTGCTATGAGATAAAAACCAAAAAAAAGATTAAAACATTTTTACTTCTCATGCTTTTATAAGCAAAATATTAGACGAGACACGTATTCATATCCCCGACGCAAACGCTCATAACAATGTTCGTTTTATATTATTATACTTCTTTTGACTTGTTTTTTAAAATCAATTCAGAATCTTTGCGTTAAATTATCTATGACTTCAGTTTTTCTAAATAAAGGGACTTAAGGGCCTACTTTAATTATATATTCGAAATTAGCACTCAAAGAGCGCCTGCTCACTCGAAGTGCAGAGTACTTATTTCGAAAGGGTACTTTTAATTCATTCATTTCGCTGTTCTAATACATAATGAGTGATGAGTAAGGATTAGGAGTCTTCTAAAAATAAGTGCGCACACTTGACCCGTTTGAACCAATATGTAATTAAGACTTCAACATACAGTTGAAATACCAGCAGTCAACGGAGTGTTCGGAATGTCTTGACACTAGGTTGTCTCTAATTACCCTGCTATGCGGGATAAAGCGTGAACTGAACATGGCAGGTAGGCAGAATATTTAGTTTAAGCTATTAGTTCTTCACTTTTTATTAATTTAGAAGATAATGGCTCAAAACAAATAAAACAATCTCAAACATATTAACGAAGACAATGATATCATTTATATCTGCATTAATAAATAATTTGTACTTAAAATCCTTATTCTTAAGATAATACATGAAGAAAATATTTTTCCAACGTCAAAGTAATTGCTTAAGATACTCAATTGACTGGAACAACATACTGGAAAAACGATTTATATATTATCATATATTTTAATATATTAATAGTAATATGTGAGGTTTCTTTGTATGTTCATTACAAAGTCAATGGAATATAAAGGTTTTCATCGAAGAACGTAATAACTCGACGCCATGGTGGCGAGCTCTTCAAAATACAATCTCTCATTAAAATACAATCTGTTTGAATATTAATTATTGTATTAATAATCCAAATTTTAAGCGATTTGCTTGTTAAGTTTAATAGATTTTGTCTTAAAAATTGAATAAGCTAATATAGAAAAAATTAAGTGGAATAAGACTTACCAGTATGTGTATTGATTTCTATTTGGAAAACAGTAAAAAATATAAAATAATAATATGCCGCAAATCATAATAAAAAAATCATTATCAAGTTTTATAAAAACATACATTTTTCTTATTGTATTGTATTCTACAAATTAAGCCTTATCATATGATGATGTATTATATAATAGCCATGTTGATTTCATGTAATATCATTGTCATGAGAACTGAAGTCGAAACTCAAATGTCTACAAAATCTTGGATATTGGGAAAGAGTTGACCCGTTTAATTAACAAAGTTACATAAAAGCTTGTAATAATTATAAATGCTTAAAGAAATATCTTTTAATATTTCCAAATAATTGCACATATCAAGTAATTTCAGTGAACTTGACTTCTATAATTCATTTTAATTTTAAAAATATTTTATAATAATTTTAATCTTCCCATTTCTTACGGAACACAATTTATAACTTTTATGTGTGAGATTCTAACTCGAGAGGTCAACTGGCTCTCAATGCAATTTTAAATATTGTAACAGCGCCATCTATCGGTAGCTCACTCTAATTCTCCAGTACTAGGTTCAGCATTTTCATTATCAAACTTAGCCAGTTAATAGTGTATATTAAAATATGTAGATGTCGCTACTTAAAAACTGATACTCTCTGTTATCAATATGTATATCTTGGCAGCCTGTCCCGGTTTCGCACGGATATTTTTACTTTACGTTTTTGGTTTTTTATAATAAAGCGCGGCGTTGAGTTCCTCCACCCAACACCAAATGTCTCAAAACTATTTATTGTAGATTACAAAGTTTTCTTTATCTTTACCAATAAAAATCCAGAGTAATTATTTGTTTTAATTTTTTACGCTTTTTTGATTTATATTTTTACTCCTTCCAAAAATACTCAAAATACGTTATTAATTTTAATAACTTTCGAATACCCAAAAAGTATCTAAATTTTCAAAAAAATACAAATTTTTAAAATAGATTGCATTTGTTGAAACAGTAAAATACGCCTTTAAGACCAATTACTTCAAGTATTCAATTAGAGTCTGTTTCTATATTTTAAGTCATAATAAACAAAAAAAATATGTTTCATGTCTCACTATAAAAATTATGTACTTCCATACAATCTTAAAATCCCTTGTCAAGGTGTTTTAGGGAAGAAGTTTTCACAAGCTATGGTGCTAATATTTATTAATTTATAACCAGTAACCTAAAAGTAAAGTCCTCAACAAATCAGCAGACTTTAAAACAAATTTTCTACCCCTATTTCACCCTTCATTAGCAAAAACTTAGAATTACAGAAATAGAAATAGAATATATATATATATATATATATATATATATATATATATATATATATATATATATATATATATATATATATATATATATATATATATATATAATTTACATAACCTAAAAAAAAGGAGAGTTACATAATAATTTTATTCGCCAAATTGCTATATGGTACTTAACCGGTGGTAAACGGAATCAGTACTTGTTTCAAAGGTCAAGTGCGCGCAAGCAAAGTTGCGATTATTTACTAGTTATAAATATAATAGTATTCATTGTGTACTATATTGATCACGTGAACATTACGCTCAGCTGGGCAAACCCCAATAAACACCTACGAGGCTTACGATAAACGCTCTTAATTTATATCAATTATGTTATCAAGAAAATTTATACACAGCATATCATATTGTAATACATATGAATAAGCTATTGTCTTACTACGATAATTAAATAAATTTGTTAATATTAATAAAGGCCATCATGACGCAGTGGAATAGCATCTGACTGTAAACGCGATTGGTCATAGGTTCGATTCCCACGAGAAATGGTTTATATTTTAAATTTGTTAACAACCTCTGCTCTGGTTAGAGAAATTGCGGTGTTGAGTTTGCCACTCAACATGTAATTTTACGATTTTAGGTGGAAACAACTTTCAACAAAGAATCTTGATACTAGGTTATCTCTGACTACAATACTATGCAGAATAAAGCGTGAAGCTGTATATTTTTTTTTATTTAGCTTCCCGCTTTTATCCCGCATAGCAGGGTAGACAGTAAGTACCTAGTGTCAAGACACTCGATACTTCGCTTTCCACCAAATTCGAGACATTGCGTGTTGGGTGGTAGAACTCAACGCCGCTCTTTGTCTTTACCGGAGCGAGGAAGTGAAAGTAATTTAAATATAATCACTCCCCCGAGTGGGATCGAACCCACAACCGATCGCGTTTACAGTCAGTTTCGTTTTTAATATGAGAAGAGTATATATATTTAATAATAGAACGAAGTAGTTTATCTACTTTCATTATATATTTGTAAAAATGTATATAAAAATGGCTTCATTTAAAAAAATTCAAACACCTCCAAGTCAGCATGGCCTAATTATGAATATTAATTTAATTAAAATATTCATTTAGAAAATTTAAGATTGTAGTTTTAATTATATATTTTTTTCATATGTATTCGTTGTCCATCTGTAAGTAATACCGACGTGGGTTATAACGATTTTACTTAACACTTGTAAATTATATACAAATTGAAAAAATATATTTTTAACTGGGTAGGACTCTACATTTAAGGAGCATTCTTGACTGTAAAGTTGTACAATAGGTTATTTTAAAGTATTCTCATAGGATAAGAAACGATTCATTTGTTTAATTATTGCCATTTCTTCTGAAATTTAGAATAGTAAGGATTAGATTGTGTTATACTAGATACCTCTACCTACTCTTTGAAAAACGGGAAAAAATAGATAGCATTTTTTGAAACCGTAAAATACGCCTTTAAGACCATTTACTTCAAGTATTCAATTAGAGTCGGTTTCTATATTTTATGTCAAACACATGAAAACACTCGAATGAAACCGATACGAGTAAGTGTACACTAAAACTACTAAAATTAACACATGGCAAGCAGTCAGTGGGAAGAAATTGAAATTAGAGCCAAGTTCGAGTGGCAAAATGATATAAGAGGTTCTGCGCCAGTGTTTATTATAATTTATATTTATATATTAGTGTCAAAAACTGCAACCATAAAATTATCTTGGGTTTTTGTATAAAAGTATACCATTTACAAGTATGTATGAAGATAACATTATAATTGGTAAGGTAAGGTAATTTAAAAAAGTAGGATTTAGGCATCAAAATATATTTTCTACTGAGGAAAGTTTTCTTCTTGAAAACTTTGCTCACGTAAAACTTCGTTTGCCAAAAGTAAACACATTTTTTTTATTAAATAGGAAGCCAAAGTTGTATACAATGATGTTACTTATTCTAGATACATTCTTTCACATCTACGACAATAATTGCATACTTCACTTATAGGCTAACTCGACAAACGTAATAAAAAATCACAAAACTAAAAACAAAAAAGAAACCTGAACACAGTACAGTTCCCGTAATGGTAAAAAAAACGCACTTAAAGAAGTTAAATTAAGTAATTATAAAAATATGATATAAAATATACATAAAAACAAGAAAACTCAAAAAATATCAAATATATAATAGAAAAAAAAAGCACAAAATAAATTGACATAAAAATTACCAGTGACACGCTGCACGCTAAAACGTTTAAACTATGGAGTATTATTAAGTGGCGAACGTTTTTTTGATCTTATTTTTAAAAGATGAAGCAGATTGTTGGAAAATATCTATGTGTATCGATTATTCTATTTAATGGGGCATTTTTTCCTAGGTTAGTCCTAACAAATCTTGATTTAAAAATTTATTTCTTTTTAATTTTACTTCTTATATTATATCTTGGAACTGCCAATCCTACTTTACTTAACAAATTCGAATTATTAATATCTCCATTTATAATTTTATAAATGGAGATATTAATATTAATTTTTAGACGGTCGCTATAACTTTTAACCTGTTGCAGTACATTATTTTTTTAAGCCAAATGATTTTAAATTTTCTTTTGTGTTCTCTCTGTTCGATCTTTATGTATTTGGTATTGGATTCCATGCAATAGTACAATATTCTAGTCTGCTAAGTATCATAGAATTAAACAGCGCAATTTTACTTGTGTTCTTAATGTTCTTTTAAATTCTTTTATTGGTTCTCACAATAAAACCTAATATTTTTAAGGATTTATTTATGGTATTATCTAGATGTCGTGTAAAATTTAATTAATTATATAATATGACGCCTAAATCACTGATTTCGTTCACTTCTTTTAGAGTATTCCCGTTAATGATGTAATCAAAGTTGATATTTTTCATTTTCCTTCCAAATTTAATAACATAACAATTCAAATTATTTATCATCATATTATAACACCACGCCCAAAGTCTATCTATCTCTCTGTATTTTTATAGCCATTGATGTTTACAACTCTTTTATAAATTTAAAGGTCATCAGCATATAGTTGAAATTGGCAGTACTCGAAACATTTACGAATATCATTAATAAAAATCTCAAATAATATCGGACCAAGAATTGAGCCTTGTAGTACTCTTGAACTCGCGGTAAACGTGTGAGATTTATAACCACCCATTACCACATTCATTTCTCGATTTACTAAATAACTTTCTAACCATTTAATAAGATTACCACTATTACCGCAACCAAAAAGTTTTCATAAGTCAATAATATATTGTGTTCGACAACATTAAACGCTTTTGTAAGATCAGTATAGACACAGTCTATTTGTCCTGAATTATCTAATGCCATCGATATATCGTTAACAACTATCGCCAAGTTTGACATGGTGGATCTTTTTTTGATGAAGCCATCTTGATTTTCTATCATTGCTGATTTTATGTGCCACGTAAGCAGCAGCTAAATCAGCAATTAAATACTTTAGGAAATATTGATAATATACATATAAAATATAGACCATTTTGATATATCTTTTTATCACTATTCTGTAAAATAGGGAATACTTTTGCCTTTTTTCATAAATGAGGGAACTCACCGATACTCAGTGACTTATTAATTATTATTAATTGTTATTATATAATTGTTATTATATATTAATTATTAATTGTCTTGCTAAATATATACGCTTAATGAATAGGGGGTATATTGTTAGGTCCAGCCCCTTTGTTTTCATCGAGATTTTTACACTTAACTATAATATCCTCCGGGATTCTAATACTAGTGAATAGGTTGCGTCAATATTTTTCCGTAAACATTGCTTACATGATTAAACTGATATAAACTTGTTAAAGCTTTAAAGTCATTAATATTTTAATCTGCCGCACCACTATTGCATGAAATCGCATTAGAAATGTCATCTGCGAAAAATTTGCCAATGTATTATAGTAGATAGTATATATACAGCACAAATAGAGAACTTTTTTGAATTTTATATTGACCCAAATATTTTCACAATCTGTTTCCCATGAATTAACTCTGTAACATTTATATTGTTTTAAAACCGCTATTAAAACTGCACCACTATCACATTTACTGGAATGTGTGTTTAAATTATTAACCATTAAATATTTTTTGTATACATTATAAACCTATTAAAGCAATTCAATTACAGAATTAAAATATAACTATTTTATATTAAAGTACCTAAATAGTCTTTAGATTTTACCAATATTACTTCACTTGAAATTGCTCTTCGCAAAAATATGTTGCCGATACGCGACCAGACAAAACGATATTTTTTTCTTTGGCAAAAATTCGAGCTGCGGCGGAAATATCATTCGCTGTAGAAGACAAGTGTTCTGAAATATATACTGGCTTCTTTTCTCCTGATATACCGAGGTGTGCTGTCTTTAATTTATCGTCCTTATTTGCTTTATTAAATTTAATCACATCTGGCAAAAATCTATCCCTCAATATGAAAGAGCTAAATTTAATAATCACAGGTCTTGGACGTGAAGAGATCTTATTTAATTTTGCTACACGGATGCACTTAACTACACTTCTTTCCGTTATAGGAATATTTATAATTCTTCAGATTTGTTCAACAGTTTTAAGTAAATTTTCGCCTTTATGTTCAGGAACGCAATGGACTTCAATATAACTTGGCTCTAGCTTCTTTATCTATAATATTTATTTTTTTGTTTTTTTTTTTGTTATTTGTGTAACTATTTACGATGACACTAAGTTCACTATTATCTTTTAATATTATTTTTTCCTTCCTTTTACTTTCTTCAACTCCTGTTTTACAGTATCTGATTTGTATTTCACGCAAACTGTTTAAATTCATCCTGAATTTTTATCAATTCCGCACTCACAGTTTGGGAAATTACTTTTTACATTTCGTTTCTTACTGTCGAAAGCCAATTAATGACAGAACCAGCTTCTTTAATAACTTTCTTCCCCGGTGTAAATATTACATTCAAAGTGATACCTGGGCTGACACTTTGCACAAGTGATTCTATTACTGCAGAACCAGTACATTCAACTTGTATACGCTACAGCCACTTGACGTCTTCAAGAAATAATTTGTTTTTCTTTTTGTTTTTGAATCAGCCAGACCGGAGGATCGAACCACGGTTAGATCACGTTTTAAGTCTAACGCTTGCTACACTGAGCTAATGAAGTGCGAATGCAGTTACATGAATAATTAAGATATATTTAGTTGCAATGAATATTTTATTTACACTGATAATTTATAATTGCAGGTACTTTCGTTACAACCACTCGCACTAAGTGTTTCTAAATTAGCTCATAATTGCTACTTTAATAAGTTTTGTATTTGATTTTTGTAATTTTAAACTACAAAAAACATTTTTAAAATACGGAACTAACAAAAAAAACTGTCCTATTTACTATTTTTAATGTGTTATTCTACACTTAGTATTAGAAAACATTTTTTAAAACGAACGACGAAATTCCAAGAGTTGCGGGTTCGAATCCCGCTGCGTTCAAATTTTTATATGTTTTTCCAAAAATGTTTTCCATGAACTCTTTGAGGGATGACGGAAGCTGACTAACCTAACCTAAGAAAAACTGCACTGGTTTCGTTCAATTAAATAATTTATTGTTTATATTCCTCTTTATCTGAAATAGTATTACACTAAGCAGTAAGGGTAGTAATAGGGGTAAAATCCCTTAACGTTTTTTTTATTTCCTCAACGCCTATTAAAGATATCTTTATGAAATTTTAACTGGATATGATTATAAATGAGACGACTCTAATATATACATTTATTTCAGATTTTGACAATGTTGTACGTATTAAAAACGTTAATAATCTATGTAAAGGGTTTCCCAATAAGAACGATATGTTTTGAAATTGAAATAAAACATGTAATATATATTCTAATTTCGTGCTCAATGGCTTTAATTGATAGGAAACTTTATGATTATGAATTTTATGATTTCTATTTATGATTTAAATAAAATATCGTTCAAATGACCGCCACGACTTTTTTTGCACTGGTGAATACGATCGGTCCAATTTTCGATGCCTCGGTGCAGTATTTCGGCTGGTATGGCCGCTATAGTCGCTCGAATGTTGCGTTCAAGGTCTTGAATCGTAGCTTGTTTATTGGCATACACTTGAGATTTGACATACCCCCACAAAAAATAGTCCAAAGGTGTTAAATCGCATGATCTTGGTGGCCAATTGTAAGGACCGTTGCGAGAAATAACCAACTCACTAAACTTATCACGCAATAAATCCATTGTGACAGTCGCAGTGAGGCATGTTGCACCATCTTGTTGAAAATGTCGTCCGCATCGATTTCATACACTTCTTCTTCACGGAAAAAAAATCGTACAACATGTTGACAGTAACAGTACGGCCTTCGTCGTTTTTGAAAAAGTACGGGCCAATGATTCCACCGTACCATAATCTGGACCAAACAGTCAATTATTCCGGATTTGACTCACTCCAGTAACGACAATTCTGTTTGTTCACATAACCATTGAGCCAAAAGTGAGCCGGTGTCCGTTTCCATCATTTCAAGCGCCCAATCAGCAAATTCACGACCTAATCGATGGTCTGCTGGCTTGAGTTCTTGTGCCAACACAATCTTGTATGGATGTAGGCCAAGATCCATACGTGAAATTCGCCAGGATGTCATTCTGGATAAGCCCAATTCTTGTACACGTCGTGGAACGGAAACATTTTGATTTTCTTCGACACTGGCTGATATGGCGGCAATATTTTCTTCACTACGGCCTGTCCGTTGTCGTGTTGGTGATCTACTATCGTGCAAAGAATATTCACTTTCCAGTTTTTGGATTATGCGACGTATAGCGAGCTCAGACGGTGCACCATGACGACCATATTTAGCACGAAATGCTGTTTGAGTAGAGACAATATTTCTAGAATTTTGATAGAAAATTTGGACAATTTCCAAACTTTGAGGTAACGTGAACTTGTTCATGATTAAATGGCAAACATTACTAAACACAAATGTCAAATGTTAAACAACCAAGATGGTAGCTGTGAGCTATCAAAATCCTATCATCCCTATTGGGAAACACCATAGTATATAAAATAGTAATATACATAATAACTATAATTAGATTTTATTTTTCGAACCATTAAGTTATAATTTTTATACGGAATACCTAAATAATAAATAAATAAAATATATTATTTTAGTACATGCCAATTCAGGGATTGGCACATATTATCATTAAATTATAATAATTTAAATAAATAATTACCAAAATTATTTATTTTGGTAATTATTTAATTGAAATTTTTACTTTAATTGACCTTACCTATACCTATCTATAAAGACCTACCTATCTATAAAGAAATTTAAATAATCAAAATAAATATTAATTAAAAAATAAAAATGCTTTATAATTAAATCAAATTAATAAAAAAATAACAGTTATTTATTTAAAGGAATCATATAATTAATATCTAAATAATAAATAAAATCAATCCACAACTAAAAAATAAATAATCACTAATAAATTAAAATATCATATAAGTCATATAATTGGAAAATGTAAATAATAACTAAATAAAAAGGTTAAAAATTAAGAAATAAAAAACTGTACGTAGTGTTGTGTGTTACAATTAATTATTTTAACAATGTTCTCATTTGCATGTATTTATCAGTATGGAATTAAAACTATCTTATTATTATTATTTATTATTATATATTAGAGCCCAGTCATGGCGCAGTGGGTCACCGTCTGACCGTAAGCACGATCGGTTGTGGGTTTGATTACCACTCGGGCCAAACATTATAATCAAATTATTTTCATTTTCTAACTGTGGTAAGAAGCAGGGCGTTGAGTTCCGCTATTCAACACTCACTGTCGCGAATTTGGTTGAAGCTGGAGTACGGAGGCCAAATACTTCCTGTGTACACTGCTATATGGAATAAGGACGTGGAGCAAAAAATGATAAAAGCAAACATCATCTATAAAAATATGTCGTTGAACTTGACTTGGTTAGACAAATAGATAAGTGCTTGTTAAAAATAGTCACATGTGAATGGGAATAACTATGATAATTTCAAACTCAATTTATTTAATTGTGTTAATATTTGTGGGTTTTTTATTCATGATTTTGTTTATACATCATGTCATGTAGTAGTAACATAAAGGTCCATTTTTAATTAAAATTGAAACCAAAACTATTTTAAGGGCTTAGGTTTACAAACGATAAATGTAGGCGCGATAGGTAACCACGAAACCTCTCTATAAGGTACTAAAAAATTTCGGCAAATCTAGTATTATTATTTTATTTCTAGCGTTAATTTATTTGAAAGGATCGAAATAATAATAACAATAGTAATAAAAACTCTTTATTGTACACACGAATACAAAAGTTATAATGACTATGAACAAGAGAATATGTTGTATAATGGGGACCTTATCGCTAATGCAGTGATTTCTTCCAGACATTTTAAAGAAAACTAATAGCAATTTAAGAAATGGAATGAGTGCGAATAGCATATAAACATAAAAACAATAGTGAAACAACAGTGACATTGGTAAAGATATTTTCATATCTGGATAAATATAGAAGCAACATAGGATAGTTGAAGTGAGAGTTAAAAAATGCCCTTGAGTCATTTCTGACGCTCCAGACACTGCTCCTGGCTCCTCTTTCTTTTCTTTGTGGATATCTTAAATGAAAATATAGATAAAAAGAATCTCATTCTTTACTGATTTTCGATTTACCTACCAGAAGTTACGTGTTGGGTGACGGATCCCAATGACTTCATGATAATTCATTCGAAAACTATCCCCAATTTAAAATGTCTAGTTTTTTGATATTGACGATTGCTTCTAAGGTATACGAAAGAGAATCATACATGGTGGTACAGTAATCCGTGGTCACAGGTAATTTACCTACGACCACGGACTAATGTAGTGTTCAAAATATCAGGTTTCCAAAAATAAGAAATTATTATTAATTCAAATACGCTATTACACTCATTTCAATTAATACGAAATTGTCAGCATCGTTAGTCGTACAGGAAGTTAGCAAGAGATATAAACACATTTCAATGCATATAAAATTGTCAGTATTGTCAGTGATATTTAAAGAAATAACTTCTAATACAAATAACATAGAGTAAATTTAGACCAAGTCATTAAGTAATTAAGTTATGACTATTACGTAATGAGGTCAAAAGAGAAATCAACGTTTGAAGACGGATAAGTAATTAAATATCCATTTTAAAGTCGTTTTAAAATCATATTTTGTTTCTATTTTTTTTCTTATCGCAAACACTTAAAATTTAGATGTGGCAATGATCTTCAGATATAAGCTATATGTACATTTCCATATGCTTATTTAGGTTATTATCTTTTGTGGTCTTTACCTTTACATATAAATAGTTTAATATAATACATAATTTTTGATGTTTTCTGCTACTATTGTGACAATGACAGTAACAAGTACTGTGGTGGCATAAGTAAGATTTTTTAATATCAGACACTTCTTTTCCAAAACTGCTATCTATAATCCCACTTTTAATCCTGAATAGCAGGGTAGATAGGAAGTACCTAGCGTCAAGACACTCCGTACTACGCTTTATGTCAAATTCCTGGTAAGTGGCAGAACACAACGCCACACATTGCCTTACCAGAGCTTTCTACCGTGTGGGAAACAAATAAATAATTTCAGTTAAAAACGTTACACAGGTAGGGGATACGAAATTTTCTGTAGAGCAAATTATTACTTTAGTAACAGATATGTATTAATTAATATGTGAAGTATAACTTTATACCCTATTTAGTAAAAACACTCTGATAGAGGAGTATCAAACTTTAACACAGTTATAGTAATAAAAAAAAATATCTCAGTGAGGTATACAATTATTGTCATAGATATGTAAGACTGTGCCTAGATTAAGTAACATCATTATATACAATATTGGCTTCCTATTTAATAAAATAAAAAACAAAAATAAATATAAAGAAAGGATAAAAAACCATACAATTAATAAAATAAATGTAACACACACACAGTAGATGTGTTTACTAAATGTGAGAACTAAATTAATCATTACTTCAAACTAACTTACTCGATTTGAAATGAAAACAGAAAAACAAAACCAGTCAAGTGCGAGTTGGACTCGAACTCGAGACACGAACAGCTATAATTTACAGAAACGGCAAAGAAAATCATACCTGTAACACCCTTCAAATATTTACTTTCTCATCGTCTGGCTATAAACACGATTGTTTGTGGATTTGAATATAATTTATTTTCATTTCCCGCGGTAAAATGTGTAAGTAACAAAATACATATATATTTGTAAAATAGTCTTTGTAATTATATAGCTCATTAGCTTCGACATGATACAATTTTTATATATTTATACATATTAAAATATATATTAAAAAAATGTAGCATTACATAAATTGACCAAAAAATAATTATCACCGTTTTCTTCTTAATTTCTTGAACTAATTTCTAGTTTTAAAAAGTTTTCTTACAGGGTGATCTGTGTCTTCCACTCACCAATAAGTGACTATGGCTGTTTGCCTTACTTGTCCTTATAATAATGAAAATATCCCGATATCAAAAAGAAAAGTCAATCAAACAAAATAAATTAGCTTTCCGCCGTTTTGTATAATATTTACTAAGTATATCATAGAGAATGACGTGGTGGTAGCGTTGTCAAGCCCTGGCTATCTAAGTTAGACGAGGCAATGGGCATCCTATATGGGGTGGAGCTACTAATCCATTTAGAGGAATTATTTATTATAGTATAAACGCTGCTTATTCTGATCAGTCTGATCGTTTTGTTATGAGTTTGAGCAGAAAAGATGCGCTGGAGGTACGCTGGTTACGGAGAAGTAATTAAATTTTTTTTTTAGCTTTTATCAAGCATAGAATGGTAGCCAAAAAGTACCATGCATATTGAGTGGCGGAACTCAATGCCACACTTTGTCTTGCTAGAGCGAGGAACTAAAAATATTTTTTTAATATAATCACTCCCTCGAGTGTGAATCGAACCCACAACCAATCGCGTTTACAGTCAAACGCTGTTACACTGCGCCACGACCGGTCTCTAAAACATTTTTCTAAGCTGTAGGTATACCCACATTAAAGATATTTTTCGCGTTTTTCGCTCAGCAGGCTAGAAGGTAAATTAAAAGTTTTAATACATTTGATATAACACATTACTTTTTGAGTCACGAAATTAAAAAGCAAGTTCTAACACTAGCTATAACTCTATCTGTCTATCATTTACCCTGCAACATAATTACAAAATTCTTTAAACTCAGTACTAAATATTAGTTTTTTTAATAATAAGTTGAAAATATATGAGAAAATCTATTATATTAAAGTTAAAAACAATTAAATATTGTATACATGATTATAATATTATCTCGCTTGTTAAATTGTTATGAAATTCTCACCAACTATAAATACTTGATAATAATTTTATACATTTTTATCTGTTACATTAACTATTTATTACTATTTACTGTTGCTTCACTAAACTGTTTTTTTTGCAAAATCAAAAATATCTCTAGTTTTAAAGAAAACACTAAATTTTTGTACTTCTTTTAAATTACTACTTTACGTTTAGTTACGGATGAACGGAGGAGACACTTGGCGCCGATATCGTTTACATAGAGTATAAGGTCCCATAGGACAACGCGCTGTTTACGCATCAAGGAGCTATAATAACTAAAAATACTTTTAAAAAATATATATTCGTTAAATAATAAAAAAAATCGCATATCTTTTTTTAAGAGAGGAAGAAGAGGTAGTATTCGACTATATTTTGTAGATGATACTGTCAACTGACTGTAAGCATGATAAAGCCTGGCCATCAATTATGATAAAAAAAAGTTAACTAAACCATCGCGAGATACCAGTTGCAGAGTCAGTAGTCGTGGAGACACCGATATCGTAAGACGTGTCGTTACGTCTACATCGTATCGAACTTTCCGATACAACTTGTATCAAGTTAGTGCGTAACTTTAGTAGTTTAGAAATATATAAGCGAAAGTGCATGTGTGTCAAGCTAGTGAGATAGAAGTTGTGCTAAGCCTAGAAATACTACTTATTTAATCACCGGTTTCTTGAAACCTAAATGTGAACGCACTTTGGATATTGTAACAGGTTATATACGTATATATTCTGAAGGTTTACCTAAACTCGATGTTACCTTAAATTATTATTTTTAAATTAGTTATAATTATTAACTTTTTATTGTTTTCAAATAAAATTATAATATTGTAAAGTAGTCTATTAAATAATGTTCTCCAAAACCAGTCCTAACGTCTCGAAACGGATTGTGCATAGCAAACCGTGTCGTTAGCGTCAACATCTTGATGAGAATATATTTATTTGAATGATCCATACAAATATAATAAAAAAAGTACATTTGAAGCAATCGTTATTTTGTAATAAAATAAAAAAAACTACGTCTTATTAAAAAATGTTTATCTACAACCGGTATTATTATATACAAAGTGACTAGCATTTTTGATATTCGCGATGTTCAAAGATGTGGAATTTCCTTGTTGAGTAATTCACGTATACACAGTTGGCTAGGTATAGTAATGAACTGTTAATTTACCTGACTGCCACACAATGGTTATTTTAAATCAGGTGTGAAATAAACATCAACAAGTGTTTTTTTATCAAAAAGATGTGGAAACTGACAATTTTATTAGTTTTTGTGCTTAACTATGAATCTGAAGGATGTATTGATGACGAGACTATAGATATCTCACATGGAGAGAGACTTTCTAACGGTCGTATAAAATATGGGGGTATTGAATACGGCAGAAATGATTATTTTACTGATACAAACGGTACACGAGGATGCGTTTGCCAGAAAAAGATGTGCATCCAGAAATGTTGCCCTTTCGATTACGCTTACAATCTTTATAAAAGAAGTTGCACACGATTCGATCAACAGTTCAATTTGACGATTGTTAATAAATATTTAGATGTACTAAGCATAAATGCAAGGGAATATTTCCATTTTAAACATAGAAAACCAATTTGTAAAGAAGAAAAAGGTGAAGCTCGGGTGCGTTTGCGACAAGTATTCCAAAAAAAATCGTTTGTTAGGAACGTAAGTGGTTTTTAAAATTATTTATTTACATACTTCCGGTTTTATTGTATATTTTAAAATTACAATTTATTAAAAACTATAGATCAAAATATAAAAAGTTAACACGCAATGCCTCGAATTTCGAATTCGGAGGAAGCGGAAGTAAGGAGTATCTTGACACTAGGTACTTCCTATCATATCTGCTATAAAGCGTAAAGCTAAAAAAAATATGTTACTTTTACATTACATAGAGTACAAGTTTTAAATATAAACAAGTATTCACAATATAAGATTTTGAATATCATTATTTTAAAACGTTATAGTTCTTTCTTCTTCACGTTATTATCCCGCATAGCAGGGTACACATAAAGTATCTATTGTCAAGACACTACTCGGTACATCGATTTCCGTCGAATTCGAAACATTGCGTGTTAAGTGGCGGAACTCAACGCTGCGTCTTGCCAGCGCGAGAAAATGATAATGATTTTTATTTAAACTATCGGCTTAAAGTTAATTAATTTAAATTTAAACCGATCGTGTCCATAGTCAGACGCTGTCCCACTGCTCCACGATCGGCCTTTGGTATTCTGTTAATATATTTTACAAATCGACGTTTGTAACACTTACAGTATTATCCGTAGTCACACGTAGACTGAATACCAAATTGAAATTTTCGAAAACCAAACTATATGTAATAAACCCGGTTCAATAGATTTTTTAAAATGTTTGTAAATCGTGAAAATAATAAAAAGGTCTAATTATGTATATAAACATTACAAATTTTATATATATATATATATATATATACATACATATATATATATATATATATATATATATATATATGTATATGTATATGTATATATAAAAATTAATTAAAAATAAACTTATAAATAGTAGTTTATTTAATAGTATCTATAAGTTTATTTTATATAAATTAAATTAAATAAACTTATATATAATACTGCAAATTTAAAAAATATTGTGGCAACGTAAACTAATACTTTTCATATTTGCCTACATTTGTGTTTGTTACTATGTTTGTTTTTAACCGACGGTATTTTTCAATACCAAGTATAAACCCACCTTCTTTTAATTTCAATTACTTATTCATTATGAATAATAATAATTATTCATTCATACATTTTTCCTATAATGAACTCACGATTTATTTTGTGCGCTTTTTTTATAATTGTTGTATGTTGACGTTACCTTCTTTAGTTTAAAATACTTAAGATGGATTCTCTTCCTTTTTAAACATATCTGCAGCAGACAGTTGACATAATTCTAATACAACATAATTCTAATACATACGGAGTCCCGTTGTGGCGCAGTGGAACAGTGTCCGATTGTAAACGCGATAGGTTGTGAGTTCTAGTACCACTCGGGAGAATGATTATATTTAAATTATTTTCATTTCCTAGCGCTGTTAAGAAAAAGCGTGGTGTTTAGTTCCGCCACTCAACACACAAGGTCTCGATTTCGGCGAAAAGCAAAATATGAACTGTCTCGACACTGGGTACTTTCTGTCTACCCTGCTTGCTATGCGGGATAAAAGCGTGAAGCTAAACAAATACAAAAAGTGGCCTTATCAATAATCAGCAATTTCTGCCATAGAATTTCAGGGTTAGATAAGAATTTGTCTGCTAAAGGACCTATAACACTTACATTGTTTTAGTCCAATTTGGGAGTACCATTGCATATTTAAAACTATTTTCATTTTTTTCTAACAAGACTAAGTGCGGCGTCGAGTTTCGCAAGGTGACACAATGCCTTAAATTGGAGCCAAAAGAGCGGACGAACGTTGTCGAAGCGTTCTCATTAACTACCTAGATTTGCTGAATACATCTTCAGCTTGAAGTTGAAGTGTGAGATATAATGACGAATCATTCAACTAAATTGATGACATTATACTCTAATCAGTTATTTTTAATTAAACTTTTAAATATTTTTTTTGATTTTGATTGGTCACTATACTCAATAAAAGGCTGGTCGTCGCGTAGTGGGACAGGTTACACTACTTCCACTACTA
The DNA here is from genome assembly GCA_032432895.1 of Dryadula phaetusa. NCBI lineage: Eukaryota > Metazoa > Arthropoda > Insecta > Lepidoptera > Nymphalidae > Dryadula > Dryadula phaetusa. Next base: position 218,462 of record JAOYRS010000038.1, read on the forward strand.
CGACTACACGTTTTGACTATAAACGCGATCGGTTGTGTTTTTTTTTATTTACATTTCCTCACTTTGGCAATACAAAGCGCGACGTTGAGTTCCGTCATTAAAAATGCAATGTTTTAACTTCAACGGAAAATGGAGTGTCTTAAAAATAGATTCTTCAAATACACAAAACATATTCCTTTTGTAAAAGTAATTTAAACATACTTTCATATTATATCTTGTTTCTTCTACTATATATTTATTAAACATACTTGCGTAATATTTACTTAATTATTTAAATATTAATTTTATCTATACAAATAAATTTAATTAGAATGTCCGTTTGTAATACAAAAATAATAGCTTTTTACTAAATGTATACGTATGCATAAGCGATAAATATACCATAGTAATATTTTACAACTTTATAATTTTTGTCTGTCTGTTTGTTCCGGCTTATTTTTCAAACGGCTGATCAGATTTTGACGAAACTGGTAGATTGTTGATGTAATAAGGAATAACTCAGGCTACTTTTTTAAAGTATATAACAAAGATACTCACACTTTAAATCTCTCACAGTGATGGCACAACTAGTATAAAATAAAAAAATCAAATACAAAATACATGACTTTCCTTATGAGTTGATCCTCATTTGACTAAAATGGCCGCAAATTTCAGTATTCTTTCCAGAACTTAATAAATCTTTAATATATAGTTTTTAAATGTTTTTTTTTATCCTTATATAAGTACGGAATAATATTTTAAAAATAAAATAAGTAAAAATTCATAATAGATTTTGTTCGAGTCGAATTCAATTTATAACGGCAACTCAATTTCTTAGAATCTATTTCGATAGTCAATGTTAAGTTCCTTTTTGTTGCTTTATCAACTTATTTATGTAATGATTGATGTGCCCTACTTTTCATCAATATAACACAACTCGTTAGTAACAAAACCCGTGTAGGCTTTTGTCATTATTAGCTTCACCTTTTTTATATATTGTAGATGTCACATTGACTCGCAAACAACGCGTTGCCATAGCAACGTGTCTACTACATATGGATAAATATCTCAAATATACAGTAGTATGTTATGTTTACATTTTTGAAAAAACGTATAAAAATTTGAACGCAGCGGGATTATAAGAATTTCGACGCAGCTGGTAGTAGAACGCATGGCTTAGTGGTCAGAGCGCTTGGACGGTAACCAAGAGGCGCGGGTGCGAATCCCGCTGCGTTTAAATTTTTATACGTTTTTTCAAAAATGTTTTCTAATCCTAAGTGTGGAATAACACTTTGAAAATAGTAAATATTAAAATAAAATAGCAATCTCTCTTGTTAAACGATTATTTCTTAATGACCTTTAAGTAGTAGAAATTTGTAAAAATCTCTCTACAGAGATGCTAACAACATAAATAAGTTGTAACAAAACGTATAAGAATTTCGACGCAGCTGGTAGTAGAACGCATGGCTTAGTGGTCAGAGCGCTTGGACGGTAACCAAGAGGCGCGGGTTCGAATCCCGCTGCGTTCAAATTTTTATACGTTTTTTTCAAAAATGTTTTCTAATCCTAAGTGTGGAATAACACTTTAAAAATAGTAAATATTAAAATAAAATAGCAATCTCTCTTGTTAAACGATTATTTCTTAATAATCTTTAAGTAGTAGAAATTTGTAAAAATCTCTCTACAGAGATGCTAACAACATAAATAAGTTGTAACAAGACGTATAAGAATTTCGACGCAGCTGGTAGTAGAACGCATGGCTTAGTGGTCAGAGCGCTTGGACGGTAACCAAGAGGCGCGGGTTCGAATCCCGCTGCGTTCAAATTTTTATACGTTTTTTCAAAAATGTTTTCTAATCCTAAGTGTGGAATAACACTTTAAAAATAGTAAATATGTTATGTTTATTTTAATAATTTGACATGACAGGAAGTACTTAGTGTTAAAACACTCCATACTCAGCTTTCCTTCGAATTCGAGACATTATGCATTGAGTGACAGAACTCAACTCCGTGCTTAGTCTTACCAGAGCAAGGAAATGACAATAATTTAAATATAATCATTATCCCCTGGTGGGAATCGAACCCACAATCGATCGCGCTTACAATCAGATGCTGTCACATTGCGCCATTTCCGGCTTCTACAATTCTTTTCTATATGAACTGCGCACAAACAATCATATCAGATGTACAAATATTTCGTGTTTTAATATAAAGGTCAGTAAAACCTAAAACTAAATAAAAGCAGTCTACTAGAAACCATTCTGTCATTTTAATTTAAAACCATGAACACAATCAATCAATCAAATTTACTATTGAATAGATTTTTTATAGCTTTCATGTATCTTAAAATAGCAGCTTCACGCTTCGCATAGCCGTGTAATTAGACACAACCTGGTGTCAAGACACTGTGTTAACTGATTTCCGTCTGCAATTGACACATTATGTGTTCAGTGCGGTACTCAACGCCGTGCTTTCGTATGTAAAAACTTTAAAAATTATCAAACATAACATAAGTAAAGATAAGCTACTTCTAGTAAATCGTAATGATTATAACATAGAGTGAATACTTGTTATGATTCTGTGAAGAGTTATTATATATTGTTGTGTAATATATTTAAAGGAAAACTGAAGTATTAAATACTAGTAAATGCCCGCAACTTCGTTTGCGTGGACTTGACATCTTGCTGACATTTTGTTTTTAGCTTCACGTTTTTATCCCGCAGGGTAGACAGGAAGTACCTAGACACTCCGGCTTACCAAAGAGTGGGGACCGAACCAATAATCGATCGCTTTTACAGTCAGACACTATGCCGCTGTGCCATGACCGGCCTAATTTTTGAAACAAACACTAAGTATTAAAAACTGCATTTAAATCGATTAAGCCATTTCCGAGACTAACGTACAGATAGAAAATAAAACAAAAATAATTGTTTTAGGTTCTATTATATTGAAAATATCCCCAAAAATAGTTATCTCGTACGTCTTCCATTTATAAACATCGATCAGTAAACATTTTTGAAAAAACGTACAAAGATGTGAACGCAGTGGGATTCGAACCCGCGCCTCTTGGATACCGTCTAAGCGCTCTGACCGTCTAAGCGCTCTGACCTGCTCTGACGCTAAGTCAAGAGGCGCGGGTTCGAATCCCGCTGCGCTTTAATTTTTACACGTTTTTTAAAAAATATTTTCTAATCCTAAGTGTGGAATAACTTTAAAGATAGTAAAATATCGATCAGTAACATTTTTATTGTATGCATACATTATTGAAATATATAAAAAATCATGTTGGAAGACCACACGGGTTCACGTGTTAGTTGTTACTTTTTGTTAAAATATTACTTTCATATGGTCCGTAAATTTTGTGTGAATATTTTTTCTTTCACCCCTTTTTTTTACTTAACATTGCTTAAAGCTAAATCAGTAGTATTAAGTGTTTAAGTAGTATTTCAGTATATATTCCCTGAAGCCGTCTAGGTTGATTTTAATAAGCATCAAAATAAAAATTAACATATTCTTTATTTAAATAGACTGTTTACAAACATTTTTAAATTGTCAATCTACCTAAAATGTCAGTATTGTCAATCCTACAGGAAGATATCGCCTGCTGGAAAGGCAGTTCTACTGCGAGTAGAAGAGGATTGCTTCCTATTATTAGACTAGTTACCTTCATTACTAAAGTAAATCTATAATTGAAAGTTATATTAGCCGGAATAAACAGACAGATAGAAGAAAATTGTAAAAAACGTTTTCTTGATACCTATATACCAATATATTCTGTATTTAAATACGTCTCATTTCGGAAGGAAAACAGTCAAAGAACTGTCTTGGCAGGATGTCCCTGACTACTCTGCTATGAGGGATAAAGCGTGAAGCTATTTTTTTTTAATTAAATCCATTCTATATATTTCATTTACCTATCATTAACAAATATTATAACAAACAGCAAGCGCACTTTTATAGAGGTATATTTATTTGTTCTTGATTTAATCTAGACGTTTTATTTGAACATAGATTAATTCACTTATGTACCTCCCTTTTAAATCACAATGCATCAAGTTTTAAAGCGTTCTATATTAAGATATCGAATTATTATTAAATAATTATAATGATTTAAAAAATCATTCTAACACGTGAAAGAATTATAAACAATGTGTTCACTTTTATCAAAATGTGAATAGACAGTATGAAAATTGGCACAGTATTTTTAATAATAGTTTATTTGATATGATTTACATTAAAGTAATTAAAAAACACATAAATAGTGTACGAGTGATGCCGGTCGTGGCGCAGTGGTACAGCATCTGAATGTAAACGCGATCATTTGTGGGTTCGATCTCCACTCAGGGGAATGATTATAATTAAATTATTCTCATTTTCTTGCTTTGGTGCGGCGTTGAGTTCCGCTACTTAAAATCAGTGTACGTCAAATACATGATATGTCTGTTCGTCATGTACTATTGTACAAAGTAGCTTTAACAAGATAACGCGTAGGCTACAAATAAACTGGCGCATTAAATATTAAAAAAATATTCCGTCAAAATCTTTATTAAACAAAAAAAAATGTTATTCTACTATGTTTGTGATAGACGATTTCAAAAATGCACTCATGTCCGAACCCGATAGCTGCTATACTTGAAATTCCTTGTCAGAACAACAAAAAAAGTAATAAAGTGCGACAAAAATTTTGTGTTAAATTTGATGTTTTAGAGATATAAAAAAACAAAGACCAATCATTGGTTTGCGATTCTTAAAATAGTTACATATTTAAGTAATTTGTAACTAAGTAAAATGTATTTTTTCAGGATGGAAGTTTGTACATTGAGGTGCCTAATAGAATACCGTCATGGATAGTTAGAGAACCCAACAAATATTGTGTCGATACATTTATATTTGAAAATGAAAATGGCTCCAAGACGTCGAATTTTGACGCCTTGGTATGCTTCGAGGAAGATGAAGACAGCGCGAACTATCTCTTAAGCTCCACTTGTAAGTTTTTAATTTTGTACATATATTGAAATCTTCTATATTTTTCTCATCCTCTATAAAAGCATTTAGCAGGACTTTGGTCAGAACTTTGGTCAACCTTAACGTATTTAAAGCCTCTATCCAATAAGCTATACGTTCTCATTTCGCTTTGACGAATATTTCTACAGACTTTTCAATAACGTCAAATAGATGGGAGTAAAATGCCTACATATATACCATCACAAAAAAAGAGCAAATGCTTTGTAGCTGAGTTTGAATGAGATTTAAAAAAATAAAAATATTAATATTAATAACAATCTCAAAAAAAGACACCTACATTGAAAATTTTGTGGCAAACACAACAAACACCCAAAAGAAACCCAGTCTTTGATACCCAGTCTGTCTATATGATCTCTGACTATATATTAATTTCTATAGGTAAATAACTAAAGCAATTATCCGATAGTTATGTATTAATCTAACATAATTTGTGTTTTTATGCGGAATTTCCACTAGTTTATAAATAACTCACAACAGAATAAGATGTCCTAACTGTATGTTATCTGTGTTTACCATATTTTTTAAAAAGTAATAAGCAAATACTTAAAAATATATATTTTGTTTTTTTAAGGCATGATTATATCCTGCGTGTTCATACTAGCCACTGTGAGCGTATACGCGTGGCTTCCAGAACTGAGAAACTTACATGGACGTGTCCTCATGGCGTATTTGATAAGCGTGTTCGTCGCTTTCTCCAACCTGGGGACAATGCAAATACTTCTATTCCTAAATAACATCATGCTGACCGTCTGTGTGACTATGAGTGAGTATATAAACATTTTTATTTATTTAAGCACCTAAAGGGCCACCCGTTAATTAAGTTGGATGAATTTTATGATTTTTGACCTCTCCCCTTTGTTTGTCACAGCTGGTCATATTTGTGACACACGTCACACTAGTGTCACACTTTGTCGAATTTACATTTATCATAAGTTTGTTATTAAAAAACAAATTCGTTAGTATATTATAATATGTAGAATGTGTAATAAAATAATACAAAAGAGTATCTCATCAATATTTTCGTGTAAATTAATGTAAAAAGCTTTCGACGCTTCTGTTACACGGTTTTCGTAAATGGATTCGCTATCGCTTAATTATGATAACGATATACAATGTTGCGGTCGTAAAGCCCATCCAAGTGATATACTCGTATCGCAAGTGATATATCGTATACGGCTTTTTAATATTGGATAGTTCCCTCGAGCTTTGACTTATCCGTCTTTAAACTTTCACAGCAATATATATTCTCGCTTTGTACGAGAAAGCATTAAGCAGGAACTTATTTGGCTAGCAAATCCGTTTTTAATAATTAAATCTTGTATAATTTGATAATATTAGTTCGTTTAATGTGGCGCCCTTGCGGACGTCGACTTCCTCTCAAGCAGGCCACGTCAGTGCTTGCTATTTTCACAGGGTTAGAGCACCCTCTTCCCTCCCCCTCCCGGTGTCGCTGTAAAGACCAAGAGGGTCAACAGCATATACTCAATAGCAGAAAAAAAGCGCAACGCATAGAAAAGTCTTCCAGCATTGTCCATAATGTTCATAGTGTGTAAATTTCCATATGCCAAGGTAACCCACCCACATCGTTAAAAACATTAAGGCTTAACATCAGATGATTGTTCTGCTCGTTGGCTTCTTTTTTTCACACAAACACAAATATTATTGTAACTATTGTCATTTTAGTTTTACTCCTATTTCGGTTATCAAAAAATTATTCGTCGATCATTCAGGAAAATCATCATTAAAGATATTTTATTAAAATATCAAATGACGCAGGTGTTTACGTCTAGTGACGTAGATGACTTCCAAATTATGTGACGATTTAAATGCCATTCGGCCTTTCAAAACAACCGATTAAAACTACACTATTACGTATCTTGCCTACTCAAGGCAAACTTATTTCATAATTTCTGGAAAGGAACCAAGAATATTTATAAGATTTTAAATATTGATTCAGTGTGCGGCTTGAAATGCGATTGGTTGTGGGTTCGAGTCTCTTTTGAAAATTATAATATTTAAAACAAATCTTCTTTCAGGCGCAAAAAGGGTGAACGGATAGTCTCAACACTAGGTTCTTTTGACTACCTTGCTATGTGGAATAAGGAGTGAACCTAAATTTAACCTAAACATGTCCTAGGAAATTTCCAAAATTTTTCGTTTTTATGGTCCTCCTACTATATCAGGGGCATCTAGCTCATGGTGTGAAACAATCAAATGTATCGCGATTAGAGTTAAACCTTATTTTAATGTAAACTCGATGGACCTGCTTACATTGATTGATTGATAATGGTAAAGTTAATAAGAGCGTGTTAATAAAATCCGTGAAAGATGTTTTATTCATTAATATGTTCACGCTTCTCACTCTATTCCGCATAGCATGATAACCAGAGAGAAGCTAGTGTCAAGAAACTCCGTTCGCTGCTTTCCGCCTGAATACGAGACATTGCGTGTTCCGTGGCGCAATTCAACGCCGTGCTTTGTATTACTAGAACGGATAAATGTAATTACTTTCTCAGATAGGAATCAACCCGCGACCGATTGCGTTTACTGCGACTTGCATATTATTACGTATAACTAAATAATACCGACAGTGTGATCTTTAAAAGAAATTGACATCTTAATACTCATGTTATTGTTATATGGGGTTTATTAAAGTTCGCTTTTTTAATTAAGTTTTGTGATAAGATATGTTTCTGGGTTTTTAGAATTGGTCAATTTATTGCTGGAAATATGTTAATTGTTTTGTTTATAAATTTTTATCTTTTATATATTGTATGTATAATGCATAAGCTTAAGAAGATAAAACTCTAAGAGAAAAAGTTAAACGATTGTTTTACATATAAAATTAGTATATATTTTCATTTTACATATAAAACTAGTATATAATGTATTATTTTTCTTACTGTGTGTATTAAAATGGATCGTTACTAAGTAGTGACGTATAGGTTGCATTGTCGGCCAATTTTCTCTAACAGATACAAACATTCCACAGAACAAATAAAAATGGTTAAAGTAAAACAAAAACTTAAGGGCTTTTCTTGGTGTCAAGACATTCCGTAGAATGCTATATGCTTGAAATCGAAACATCGCGCGTTAAGCGGTGAACTTAACGCTTTTTGTCTTACCAGAGCGAAGAAATGAAAATAAATTCCTCTAAGTGTGAATCGAGCCGAAAACCAATTGTGTAAACAGTCAGACTGTTTAAAAAATTTAAAGGAAGTCAAAACATCCTTTCAGATATTAGCGATATATTTCAACACGTGTTTGCTCTCATGACATTATTTAGTGAATAACGTTTTACATATTTCTTGAGTACAAGTAAAACGTAAACAAAAATAACAAATTGTTAATGAAATTCTTTGAAACGGATTAATAGTTTATATTTTAGTATTTGCAAATATATTTTAATGAAAATGTTTCGAGCATTCTTTACCGTAGTCTGTGGTTCAAAAATTAATTACATCAAACTACCACCATTTGAATCGTCTCACGTACTTCCCTGTAAAGTAAAGTGATGTGTAAAAATAGCATATTTTAAAAATGTCAAAATTCACATACATGTAAGTACCCTCTGATATTGGTAAATTGGTGGTGAGTTGTAGCATAACGCTATATAAAAATAAGCATTTCATTTATTTGAAATTTTAAAATATGATCCCATTATTTTAATATTTGATTCGAACCCGCACCTCTTAGAAATGAGTTTAGTGCTCAGACCGCTAAGCCATGCGTTTCAGATCATAAATTACATCATACTATAATTAATTATGTATTTCAATGCATTGTAGTAAAACGTATGTTTAAACGAAATGACGCAGGTCATTCTATATTTTTCTACCTGTTGTTAATAAGGATACCCAGGTTCATAAATATACGTATACAGTTTCAAAACAAACACATTCTCCTAAACAGTAGAGAATAGATATATTTTATGACCATTAAAAATTAAATCTAAAGTAAGTTTTATTCTAATTAAAAGGAATTAGTAAATATCCGCAATTTCGTTTGCATGGTCTTCGGGACAGATAGGCAAAGTATCAAGAGACTTTGTTCTCTGCTTTCCACCCGAATAAAGAGTTAAGAGGTGGATCTTAATGTCAAATTTTTAATTGCCGGAGCGGGAAAAAACGATTTAAAAATAATAACTCTTCTGAGTTGTGTCCTGATTGCGTCACGATGACGCCAATTCCCAATGATTTCAATTTGCCATAAACAAATTTTGCCATGGCTCTATATCTATATCCATTCTCTTCATCAAATTTTCGAATTTATCACGTTGCATTTTCTTCTGTTACAACGGCTTTGGGTTTTTTCACTCAGAAAAAGCAAAGTAAAATACTCATACACGCGTCTTACAGCGTCTGATTGTAAACCTATACGAATGAATGCTTTAATGTTATTTTATTTTTAGCACCAGTCTAAATTATTATTTTGTAAATATCTTTATTATACAGACACACTTTACTGTTTTACTTTAGTATATCTACATTAATGATATTCAGTCTTATAAGATAATGTAACCTAAATATTGTTTTTTATGTATAATTTTGGTTGTGTGGTTATTCTTATCATAACTGATAAATATTAATACAACATATACCTATTTTACTTTAAACGTGAGGAATTCAATTACGGATACCCTCCCGATTGGGGACTCGGGACAGGGTATGTGAGACTCCGGATTGACAGATAAATGCTGCTCTTTTAATCCACTAAAACCTCAGGGTGCTCCAACTGGACAGCTACTAGCCGAGATCCGGGAACCCCAATATTTCGTTACCTTGGCGTCAGGAAAAAAGTAGCGAGACCGTGTGTTTGACTAGCAGAGCGTGGTTTCAATCCACGAACCTCTGAGTTAAGGCCCCAGCACGCTTCCTCTGCGCCACTCTGCCCTACATGTAACATATACCTACTACATATATAAAATACAACACTGGTTTTTTCTACCTTATGGAGTGAAAGAAAATAAAATACATAAAATATTCTTCTGAAGACTTAATCTTAAACTATTGTAAGTTCGTATTACATTTGGGATAAGGCGTGCGGTGTTGAGTTCCGTCACTCAACAAGCAATGTATTGAATGCAGATAACCTAATATATTGAATACTTTTTGTTGTAACAAAAGTAAACTGTTCGTTGATGCAAAGTTACTTCAAATATTAAATATAACTTAAGTTAATATGTCAAGGACTTCTGAGAAAGGCTTCTCATTTTACTCAATACTGAACAAGTAAAAAGTAGTTATACCAGTTTTTTGACTGTTGTAAGCAGAGTTTTGGCCGTACGTTTGGTTGTTTATTTACGTTTGTCGTCATATAACCCAACACCTTAATTTCTCCTTATAAAAAAGGACCTAATTCGAAAGTAAACTATTCAATCGTGTATATTTTAATATTTTAGATCTCGATGGAAAATTTACTCAAATCATAAAACATAAAAAATACAAAGATTTTTTGAAAATTTTAAATCCACAACATATATCCGCAAAGTTTTAAGTTTTTAAGTTCTCCATATTTTTTCTTTAGTCATTCACAGTAAAGTCATCTCGAGCTCGTTAAGGCTGATTCACATTATCAATAAAGTCAAGTTTCAGTACAGTAATATTATTTCCTTCAAAATTTATTGAACAATTATAATATTGTCAGTAAAGACAGCGCTGTCAGTGATTTAAGTAACGAGTGACGAAAGAATTTTTTTTAGCTTCACAAGTACCTAGTGTGCACTCTGTACTCAGCTTTCCACCGAATTCGAGACATTACATTGCGTGTTAAATGGTGGAACTTAACGCCGCGCTACGTCATACCAGAGCGAGGAAGTGAAAATAATTTAAACATAATCCCCCGAGTGGGGATTAAACCCACAACCGATCGCGTTTACAGTCGAACGCTGTCCCTCTGCGTCCCGACCGGCCTCAAAGCATATTTTAATAATATATAATAATATTGAGGTTAACTTTCATATCACATTTATATTTTTGATGGGATATAAAGTTTTATGTAATTGTCCACTCCATGAACAGGTAGTTAAAAGGTACAAATAAATATAATTAAAAAAGTAAAACCACGCAATATTTACATTTGTAAACCTGTCAATTTATTTGTTCCACTTTTTTGTTAATTTCATTACTTAAAAAGAGTTTTGGTTCTATGTTATATTTTCATAATAATTTTCGGCCACACCTTGGACTATTAAATGTATCAAATATAAACGACCACAGCTTAATCCCTCAATTAATTTGCCAAAGTGAACATAAAAAGATCAAATAGACGTGACACTAACAATAGATTTTTATTACAGTGTGTTTATCAGTCAAGATAAAGTAATTATTTTTACAGAAGGCCTAAAGTAATTACTTTCAATAAATTCTATGTTTCTTGGGCAAGACTAACTAGTTCGATATCCATTATAAAACCATTTTTTATTTACCACTTTTTTACTAACTTATTAAAAAAAAATAGAAAAGTCGAAAGATAGTTATTTAGACGTAAGAAGTAATTTTTGGGTAGCAGAAATTTACGAAAATCTCTTTACAGATATGCTAATAAAAAAAAATAGTAATGAGCGTTTCCAAAGGTTACGGGTTCGAGTCCCGCTGCGTTCAAATTTTTATTATTTTAATAAGAATGTTTTTTATATCCTAAGTGTATGAATAACATTTTAAAATAATATTAGAGACGTTTCAATTACTAGTAAAGGATGGTACGTACTAGTCGCAAATGCTGTATTTATTCTTTTCACTAGGGTGAAATATATTATAAATAAAAGTCCCCAATTGGATTTTCACCTAATGATATTAGCTACTAAATTATAGTTAGTTGACAAAAAAGTATGCTTCAATTGATCATCTCTCCTCTCTGGTCAAAACGCTTTCGGTTTGATTACCCAATACACAGTGTCTCAATTTTGGACGAAAAGCAGAAACGAATTGTCTTGACGCCAAGTTTTATCTGATTACCCTCCTAGATGAATCGTAAAACTATAAACATAATTCTTATTATAGTTATTGGGCCAGAAAGGCGTGCTAATTACAAAATCGGATTGATCATGAAAGGGACGCATGAGCGGGATGCGGGATTTGGAAATAGGTAGCTTGGTTCTCAGAGATTTAATCGACAGAGAGTGTTTCACTGATGAGCAGCGTGCGTTCTGTGTAAAGATTTATTACAAAATGGCAATTCGTGCACTATATTGGTTATCAACCCTAAAGAGATCAACTGAGCTCAGTATATCAAGAACATCATTAAGGCGTATTTTGTCATAAGTTCTATCGACTGAGAAATTACGCGTTGAGTGACGTTCAACGCCGTGCTTTTTCTGCTAAGCAGAGAAATAATAATCTAATTTATAAATATTAAACCAACCTCATAATAATTATACAACTATCTACCTATATTTTATTACTAGTAACTTACCTATATATCTGAACTTACTGAGCCGATATTAATAACTTGTACTGCTCCCTTAGTTGAAGTATACCTAAAATAAATCAAAAAGAATTATCTTGACATGACTTTTAGTTTTAGAGAAGTTCACAAGAGAAGGACAAACAAGCATACAAACATACACATACCAAATTAAGCACACGTGCTTGGAAGCCTAAGTGGATTATCATATTAAAATATTATTTAATACCAACTATGTTACATACATACATATCAAACTGATGACCTCTTGTTTTTAAAGTTGGTTGAAAATAATTTTAAATACCACCATTTCCCTGAAGGAGAATCGAACTCACAACCAACCGCATTTTACTGTCAGAAGGTATCCAACTGCGCCAGATAGGCGTATATCATTTTTATTGTTTGTTAAACACTAGATGGACAGTAGTCAAATGCTTTTATTATCTCAAAGAGATTCTTTAAAATACATCGGGTATTTTTATAGTTGCCTTGAATATAACGATGATAATAAATTTTGTCTAAAGTCATTTCACTAAAATGATACTGGTTAAAAGCCAAGCTTTGGTCCCTTTGAAATGATTTAAAACATGAAATGAATATATATATATATATATATATATATATATATATATATGTATATGTATGTATATATATATATATATATATATATATATATATATATATATATATATGGCCTTGACAATTTGTGTTGATCAATTCTCTATAAAATATCATCTATAGTTCATATCCATCGTCGATGATTGTTAGGTTCTGTTGTTAGCTTATGAAATTGTTATACTATTTTCAAAAATGCCAATTGTTCGAATTTATGACTTTTCGTGGTGGTACTTTATGATGTACAATGTTTTACGAAAGTAGGAACGCACGGTTTCAATACAGAATCATTTCCTCTGTTGCCCCAGGTATCCGCCGTACCATTGTTTCACGATAGTCTCAAAACCCTGTTAAAAGTTTAAGTCATAAAACGAAATTAAACATATACGACAACATACATATTTGTCAATGACCATAGTCATTATATCTATCTCTTATATTTTAAGAGACTTACGCAAAGACATGGCCAATAAAATGGATATTATTTAACCTTACTTTCAGAAAATTGAATACTTCTTGTAAACACCACCTGACTCACCTTTAATTTTAACTCTTGTATTATCCTGCTTGTTCTGTTACACAAATAATCTTTTATTTCTCTTTTATCATCTAATAGTAAGTAGTATTTCTTAATGTAACTCAACGCTACGCCGTATTTTTTTTGATTTTCTTTTAGCTACACGCTACAGCGGGGTAGACTAGGTGCTTCCTGTATCTAGTTTCAAAACACTCTTTACTACACTTTCCGCTGAATTCCAGACATCGTGCATTGAGTGGCGGAACTCAAAGCTGCGTTTTGCATTACTAGAGCGAAGAAATTAAAATAATTGAAATATTATCATTCCCCCGAATAAGAATCGAAACCTCAACCGATCGCGTTTACAGTTAGGCGCTGTCACACTGCGCCACGACCTGTCTAAAACTGAAACGTCATCTACATTTAATTTGGAATTCTTAAAATTAATTTTAAGTTTTATATAAAATAGATACTTCGCTTAATTAAATGATAAAAGTAAGGATAAGTATTACCAGATATATGACACTCAATCATAATTAAACAATAGTGAAGAAAAATATTCCAAAATTTGCTAAAAGAGATTGTTTAATTATAATTTTTAAAGTATACATTTTTAGCACGTTATTTCCTACATGGAAGGTAAAAACATATTATGTTTCATCTGGGCGAAAGGGAGAAATGATAATTAATTAAATTTGGGCGGAAGACAGTCAACGGAGTGTCTTCTTATCTCTGAATGAATAAAACGTGAAGCTGCTTTCTTATTTAAATTTAATTATTGTACTAAGTGGGAATCGAACTCATAACCAATCGCGTTTATAGGCAGCCATTAGCCTTATAGTTTATATAATAATCATAATACATATTATACTTCGTAAATTGTTTCTATCCTCATTAAACTATTGTTTGTTGAGCGTTTTAAACATGATAACTGCACGTGACAGACGGACGTGTGAAAACTCAATGAATTGATGTTTTTTTTTGTTACTGATGTAGTTTAATTACATAGTTTGGCTGTATGATGTAACTTTTGGTTGAACACATAAAAACTATGTAGTCATATGACTCTATATGTTTATATATATTTTTTATAAAATACTGTGCGGTCAGGGAATCCCCGTTAAAGAAGTTCCTTGCGTTTTTTTTTGTTCAAGTCCGAATGTAATTCGAAACTATGGCTAATTTATGGCTCCGAGAATTTTTGTTTGTAGTTGACGTGTCTAAGTGTTAACGACGCTGACGCGCTTACTGTCAAATAATGAATAATAGGAAAATTTTCATCTTTGATTGTAGTACATTGCTTACACGAACACACAGTATATATATATAATAAAAAAGATACAGTATAAGCTAATAATCCCACGACTCGTTAAGGAACTCGTTATGCTAGTGACAGGGACAGACCATGTATATTGTACATGTTAGGTTTTTTTTTAATATTGAATTGAATGAAGGCCGGTCGTGGCGCAGTGTGACAGCGTCTGACTGTAAGCGCTACCGGTTGTGGGTTCGATCCCCACTCGGGGGGGTGATTATATTTCAATTATTTTCACTTCCTCGCTCTGGTAAAGTCAAAGTGCGGCGTTGAGTTCCACCACTCTACACGCAATGTCTCGACTTCGGTGGAAAGCGAAGTACGGAGTGTCTTGACACTAGGTACTTTCTGTCTACCCTGTTATGCGGGATAAAAGCGTGAAGCTAAAACAAAAACTAAAAACTAAAAAACCTATTAAACAGCTTGTCTCGGCGAACAATGGAGTTGCTTCTCAATATGCGGGGGATGTATAAAGATGAAAAAATGATACTTAAAGACGATTTTAAAAGGTTAACTTAACCTCGTTTGAAATCAGATTCCAAAGATTTAAAACAATTATATATTTATACAGATTTTAAATAACAATAAAAATCTTGCACCATCACAGTTTTCTTTCTGCTTATCCCGAAAACTATTATCCATATATAAGCATAGTTTAAAAACTCTTAAAATTTATGTAGTGACCATAGACTATGGATAGTAGAAAAAAATATATATGTAAAAATTGACTGTTATTACTCAGTGAAACAGCGTCTGTCTGTAAAGGCGATAGTTTCAATTATTATTTTCGTTTCTCTGCTCTATGGCTTACTCAATACATTTCTTTCAATTCTTTGTAATTCAGGCAGTAACCTGTATCACCAGGAACACTTGAGACTAGACTCTGTTTATTAAATGCGTACCAAATACTACTGAAAATGCGTAAAGCTCAGTCATTAGTTTTATTCTAAATTTATCCCAGAGGTCATTATGTCACAATGGGACGTCTGTCTATCGATGCGATTAGTTATGGGTTCACACTAGGGGGAATAACATCAACACGCCATGCCTTGGTTTAGCTCAGAAAGCAGGGAACAGTTAAGAATCTAGGTTCTCTCTAGCTAATGTAAGATAAAGCGTGAAGCTGAGGGCAAATCAATTCCATAACATAATTGTAGGCTTTCGAAAATGTTATTCACACATTTAAGGTTAATTTCAATTAAATTGTATTTTCATTTGTTTCAGCGTTTATCATTTACTTCGCATTGCTGGCCGCGTTCTTCTGGTTAAACGTTATGTGTTTCGATATCTGGTGGACATTCAGGTTTGTAGTTTTTTTTATCTCAGCATACCCACTTTTATAATATTCCGATCTCCATTTTTTATTTGAGATATTATAGATGTTGGTTGGTGGAACTGAACGCCACTTTGTGTAATCAGTCGGTAGAAAGAAAAAAAATATGACCCAATATAATTTTTACGTTATACTTATTTAAGTATAGGTTTCTAAAAATATATTACTATAGAATATTATCAAAAAAATATTAAGACAATACAAAAAACCCTTTTGATTTATCTCGAGAGTCAACACATTCGTTTATTTGATTATGTTGTGCATGAATAATATGGTTCTAACAGTTGTATTAAGTTTAAGTCATACATTGAATTTCCTATTTTATTATCTAAGCTATTCATTAAATAAGGAATATGGTAAGCGCACCAGGCACTTACTATTAAATAAACACATGCACATGATAAATGAAATAATAGTGAAAATCTTATCAAAATGTGTCAAATAATTTACAAGTAACTATTTTAAAAATAGGTTTGGTGATAACATACCAAATTTATTACAATTTAACGGACCATTTAAAGATAATTGTTAACCACAAATTAATAATAATGTATAATAACATAATAAAAATAATTTTTCAGCGGCAAACGTGGCAGATCTCTGGAAAAGTTTTCGGAACGAACGAAATTTTACGCATACTGTAAATATGCATTTGGCGTCCCGACAGTTTTGACAGGTCTGTTAATCGGCCTCGAGTTCTCGGGAATGCCTCCTCGGCCTTTCCTGCCTTCGATACGGCAAGATGGTTGTTTCTTAACAGGTATTACTTGACCTTGCTATATTAATTCTAATAACCGAAGATGAAAATCTTCTTTATCATTTTCTGACAGTTGTAAATATATTCACACAATACATCGCACTGTGTTATCTACTTGCGTATAATTTTCTTGTTATTAGTCATAATTTTTTTTCACGTATTCGATTCCTACTTTGAGGAATCATTATATTTAAAATTCAATAAATAAATATTTCTATGTCTACGCTGAAAAAAAATTCTATTTCTACGCATAGCTGGAAAGCAGTGAAGCGTCTTGACATTACGTAATGTGCGAGTACTCTGCAATTACTCATTCATTCCTCATTCACTTACTACTCATTCACCCACCCATTCAATCACTCCTCATTCACTCACTACTTACTCACTCACTTCTCACTTACTCCTCATTCATTTCGCACTCACTCCTCGCTGACTCCTCACTCACTCACTCCTCACTCGTTACTCACTCACTCACTTACGGGAAGCTGATTTTATTAATACTATCTAAAATAATCTAAATTTCAGGTGAGACCAAGCTGCTATATCTGTATTTACCTATGGTGATACTTTGTGTGGCTAATTTTATATTTTTCACACTGACCGCTTTGAAAATTGCCGAGACTAAGAGACAGACTATAGTGTTAAAGTCCGGTGAGAGCGCTACACACGACAAACAAAAAAGTGAAAAGCAAAGGTATAAGTTTTATACATTTTATTTGTAAACATATAATTTATTAAAAAAATACGATCAAACAAAATTTCTCTTGATGGTTCTGTTTTTGTTTACATAACATTATTTTTAATATGACTATGAATAACTTATAAGTATTTAATTTTGTGTTTATAATTATAAAAAACACATATCACAAGACAGTATCCGACTGGAACTGGACACTCTGGAGAATAATTATTACTAAAATTTATTTTCATTACTTCGCTCTGATCTGACAAAGTGCGGCGTTAAAGTTCGCCATTCAACTGACTCTTGGTAACCAATAAGTTGTCTCTGACTACCCTGACATGCGGGATAGTGTGAAGCTTTTTTAAAATAGTAAACCCGACTGCATATAAAAAGAAACCTAAAGAAAGCAACAAGTTCTTTATGAGTTCTTACTGGGGCTTTGTCAGCGGTGGGAGGTTAATCCTCCGACTGGCTCGCGACCACTATCATGACATAAACGATCCACCAAATATCTGATCATGTGTTCCGGCTCGATGTCATGTAAGCCAGTTTTCCCTATACCTACCTATCCCCAACCTTTCCCTCATCTTTTTTCAATCTCATTCCTAGGTCGACAACGCATCTACAACTCTAATGTTGTAGATGTCCATGGGCGGAGATGACCACTTACCATCAGGTGGCCCTTCTGCTCGTTTGCCTCTTTATTCTATAATAAAAAACAAATCATTGTATGATCTGACAAATAATTTTGATAAAGAATTACAGAAATTAAAATAAATTTTCTGGCCCATTTCAGGTTGCTGCTATACGCAAAACTCTATGCAGTGATGGGTGTGAACTGGATCTTGGAAGTGGTCAGTCATTTCTTCCCCAAAGCCAACAAGATCTGGTATTTCACTGACGCCTACAACGTTCTCATCGGATTGTTTATTTTCATCATTTTTGTTTGCAAACGCAAGATTTTCAGACACATGAAGAAAAGGTTAGTTAAATAATAATTATTATGTAATATTTACGAGAAAATATATTAGTTCTAGGTCCTATAATTTTATTTTTATTTTTTTTTATTACAAGTTATACTAATTCTGTGGAATATGGGATGAAATATATATAAGCATCATATATATGTACGTACAAAAATAATCGATCTGGATAATGGACATACGCTTGTGTTAAAAAACTATAGGCATAAATTATAAGACATTGCCTTTCTTATTTTTTTTTAATATTTTACTTGACCTATGAACATAATAATCATTGGTTTTGTTTTCCATTGGTGATTAATCATTTCGATGTAAAACATTCTTTTAGAAAAAACAGTCAATGAACTTGTTGTATTCACGCATTCTCAACAATAGATACTTAGTGAATAGTCGTTATTGCTACAAGTGTCAAAACATTTTAGCTACGGAACGAATTTAAATGATTCATATCTGTACCATACAAATGGTTAGTTTTATAATTTCTTTATATAGATTCCAGTGAACTGTGAAACATGGAAAAAATATTTCAACTTATTACATTACATTATAAGAAGGTAGACATTATATACATAATAATTAAGGATGAGGTTTTACTTTTAACTAGGATTAAAAACAAGATTGTCAAGCAGAAGGAGGGGATGGGGAGCATGACGATAGTGCAGCGACAAATTGGGAAAAATCTAAGGGATTACAACCAAAGAGATAGTCTTGACACTATCAGAACAGATTGCCAAGACTCCGATAGCAATAAAGAAGTGAAAGTGAACACTACAAATTTATAACATAAAACGCCAGCTCACGTATAATTTATTAGTTTTCTTAATTTTTTTTTATAATGAAGCTGTAGTTTAAGATGATGCTTAAAAAATGGCGATTTGTCTATTGCTTATGTAAAAACAAGGAAATGGATGCATATAAGTACCACTGAAGATATAATTTAAGAAGAAATCAACCACATAAGGTACTTTAAAATATTGGACACAAGGGATTGATACACATAGCTTTGCTTCTAGAAGGTTCTCAACTAACATTTAGGTGTAAGCGAAATAACTTAGCAGTGAAGCTTCCTACGAAACAGCTTTTATGGTTCTAACATGTATCAGGAGGATTCTGTTCTGTTTAAAATTTAATCTGTTTCAGCACTTTCTTTCATGATTTTTTTGGGTTATCATTTTTTTATTTTGGGTTTATATTATTTTATTTTTTGGGACTGTGGTTTATCTTATTTATATTCATAAATCTACAAACATAATACTTTGTATAAATTTGGACTTAAAATTGGAACAAATTCTTTAGATTTAAAATTTTTAAAGTTGATTTGTAAGAATATTTTAAATTAGTTTAAAATTAATACGATCGTTTTTGTATTATCAGGTCTATAAAAATGCTACTTTCTAACACTCTATGTATTAACTGTATGTGTTAAAACAAATGTCATTCAAAAAATTAATAACTCAATTTTTTTACAGATACAAGCAAGTCCGAGGCGATTCTATATCTAAAAGCCAGTGCTCTACAAGAACGTACACCACTCGAGACGAGTTAGCTCTTAGCGAGAGAAACTAATCTCAATAGGAAGAATTTACCATAAATGAGCCATTTAAAAAAATATTGACACCAAAGAGTATCTGAAGTAAATAATAACTAAATTCCATTAATATTTTAAATATATTAATATTTCAAATATAATAAGAATTAATATTTTAATAAGTTTAGTCATTATATTAACTTCACTGATAACCATGATTATAATATGACAAAAAATGTGTCATCTAATCTTGATACCTATATATTAATAAGTAAAGCGACATCTTTGTATCAATTTTTAATAAATTAACGCGAACTAGGAGTTATGGAATTTGGAAGAATATTAGTTTATATAAAGAAGGGGAGCAGAATGATAATATTTTTAACAAATAATGCATAAAAATATATTAAATTACTATAATAAATGTAAATAACACTACCATGTGTGTGAAATATACGTTTTTATAAAGTGACATACACGTTGCTAGGCAACGCGTCAAGGGATCATCTTAAATATGATAATTAGACAACCTAAGAGAGGAGACTCTTGTAATTTCGCATTTTCTAATACTGTGTGACATTGACTCTCATTTATTATTTAACGCCTTGGGAAATACTGTGGTAAATAAAAATAAGTATTTTTTTTATCTTAAGTATTTTTTTAATATTTTTTTTTAAGTTGCATGTGAACAACTAGTCTTATGATAAAAAAGACATAATATAGTTCCAATATTAAGTTATATTGTTGTACTGTATTTTATTTTTATATATTTTTCTTATAAGAACTCACTCATATATTTAATTTCGGCTAGATGTTTATTTTATTATTAAAAAAAATAATTGTAAATTATAACCGGAAATTACAAATCCTAGCTTATAAATCTGTAAATGTTATATAATTTTAATTATCTTTAATATTATTTAATACAGACGTTTAATATGGCAATTCTTATATCTATTCATTAAAAGTAATAAACAATACTATAGTTATCACTTTAAACTTAAGTTTAATAAATGTGTATATTCAATTCAAAATTAATTTCAATATAATTATATTGTTTTTTAATATTAGATACAAATTATTATAACGTTATCTTAATTATAACTTGGCAATACTAAGCAATGTCAAGTAGGCGGGTGATGCAAAACTTTGCAACTCTTTTTTTACCTGATATTTCATGAAAGATTGAAGTTTTAACAGTGCGAACATTAAAAATATTAACTTTATCGAAGAACAAGATACTGTGAGGGGGAGTGATTATATTTAAAATTATTTTCACTCTTTCGCTCTGGTAAGAAAAAGTGCGACATTGGGTTCCCATTTGAGCCATTCAACATGCAAAGTCTTGAATTCGGCGGAAAGCAAAGTACGGAGTGTGTGGACACTAGGTACTTTCTGTCTACCCTGCTACGCAGGATAAAAGCGTGAAGCTAAAAAAAGTTTATTGAGAATGTTTAAAATTATTTGATAAATTTGTTTAATTGATATATTAAACATTATTTATATAAAACAATTTTTTATGAATCTGTCTCGTATTGTTAATGAGCAGGGGGATTGTCTTCGTCGAATAACGTTCAAAATGTTATAACAACCAAATAATGCCTTATATATTGTTAGAATTTCAAAGAAAATATATATGAGGCGGTTTTTTTTTACATAAAAAATATATTTGTTAAATTCTATGAACAAATATCTCCAAGATATCTTTTATATAAGTATACATAACGCAAGTTAATAATGACAAGGGCAATTATACTATTAATACAGTAGGTAATAAGACAAACGCACGAATACTTTTGTACTATGATCTCACTTCAGCATTTTCTATTTTATATACTCTGTGTATTTTACATTTATAAGCTTTCATAATATTTATATTCGTGTAAACGGACTTTTTCTTATTTTCTTTAAAATTGTCGATATGTCGTTGGCCGATTGTTGAATTAGCTAGAACAAATGATTTTTATTATATATAGAATTCCTAACATACGAGAATTGGCCAGACTTAGTAAATAAAATAAAATTTAAAAAATAAAATATTTTTTGATATAAAAAATAATAAAATGTTTTTTTTTTAAATTAATAATCACTTATATCTCACATTTTTCTGAGATATCAACGAGCTTCCGTTTTAGTCCTAAGAGATATTTTAGTAATAAAATAAATATTACACAACACACTACTATGTGTTTTTCTACACTATTGTTTAAAGTAACACAAACGTTGCTATGGCAGCGCGTGTTTTACTCAACGGGTCTATTTAATTACAAATAAGTTCTGTTTATTTGAAATATTTACAAAATTACTAGGAATGTTTTGTATTTTTAATAAATGTATTTTCTAAACATTTATCTTATAATAAACGTTAATAGCATATTTTAGTCACTTCGCTTATGAATTATTCTGTATTTTTTCTTATAAATTTTAGAAGTTTTATTGTATTTTTACATTTAATATTAAATGTATTTTATTGTAAATTGGCTTTAGAAATTATAAATTATTAAAAAAATCAATTAATAGGTATTTACTAAAATGTATTACAATATTTATGAAATAAATATTATTCATTGAACAGCTTTGTATTTGTCTTTATTATTCATACCTTATAAAACAATCTGTTTCTTTAACGCATATTATGAAAATATTTATATATATTGGAATACAATATCTCTTGATCTTTATTTTAGAATTCTTAAATAAAAGCAGTCTAAGTTACTCCATTTTATATAACCTGTGTGCCAGTAAAAATCCCGTCAAAATGGGACGAGCTGCTCCAGAGAATAGCCAGAACAAGCCAACAAACAGAATCGCAAAAAAATATAAAAAATATTATTTTGGTGCACATATGTCCAGTGTATATGTACATACATACATATGCAACGGGTGAAAAACGACAAAAGACACTCTAATTTTATTTATTTGTATAGATTACCCTCACTTATTGATTATATGCAGTACCCATTAATCTAATCCTAAATGATGAATTCTTAAAAATATGGGGTTTCCCAATAAGAACGATATTTTTTGAAATTGAAATAAAACGTGTTATATATGTTCGAATTTCGTGTTTAATAGCTTTATTTGATAGGAAAAAAAAATCGTTCAAATGACTCGGTGCAGCATTTCGGCTGGTATAGCCGCTATAGTCGCTCGAATATTGCGTTCAAGGTCTTGAATAGTAGCTGGTTTATTGGCATACTCCCACAAAAAATAGTCCAAGGGTGTTAAATCGCATGATCTTGGTGGCCAATTGTGAGGACCGTTGCGAGAAATAACCGACTCACCAAACTTATCACGCAATAAATTCATTGTGACGGTCGCAGTGTGGCGTGTTGCACCATTTTGTTGAAAATAAATGTCGTCCGCATCGATTTCATACACTTCAGGAATACGGCCTTCGTCGTTTTTGAAAAAGTACGGGCCAATGATTCCACCGTACCATCCTATTACCAGTCAATTTTTCAGGATGTAATGGTGTTTCATGAACCACTCTTGGGTTTGACTCACTCCAGTAACGACAATTCTGTTTATTCACATAACCATTGAGCCAAAAGTGAGCCTCACCTGAAAAGATGATTTTCCTATGAAATTCGGTGTCCGTTTCCAAATTCACAACGTAATCGATGGTCTGCTGGCTTGAGTTCTTGCGCCAACACAATTTTGTATCATTGTCAGGTTGTCATTCTAGATAAGCCCAATTCTTGTGCACGTCGTGGAACGAAAATATTTTGATTTTCTTCGACACTGGCTGATACAGCGGCAATATTTTCTTCACTACGGCCTGTCCGTTGTCGTGTTGGTGGTCTACTATCGTGCAAAGAATATTCACTTTCCAGTTTTTACGTATAGCGAGCTCAGACAGTGCACGAAATGCTCTTTGAGTAGAGACAATACTTCTCGAATTTTGATAGAAAATTTGGACAATTTCTAAACGTTGAGATAACGTGAACTTATTTATAATTAAATGGCAAACATTACTGAACACAAAACAATACAAATTTCAAATGTTAAACAACTAAGATGGCTATAGCTGTGAGCTATCAAAATCCTATCATCCCTATTGGGAAACACTGTATGAAACGGATAAACAAATTTCAAGAGTCTTTTTAAATTTTGACTACTCATATTTTTTAGTTACACGCTTTATTCCTTGACAGGGTAGTAGGAGACAATCTAGTTTCAAGACACTCAGTTGTCTGTTTTCTGCCCTAGATCGAGACTTTTATTTTTTCAATCTGATAAAACAAAGCGCAGTGTTAAGCGGCCACAAAACCTGCAGGTCATCTTAAATGACAGAAACAAGAGAACGAAGAGATGGTATACAATGTCATTGAGAAAAAATGTGAAGACATTATAAATTTAATAAACATCAATCATCTGTAAGTACCTACCATCTTACGTAAGTTATTACACGTGCCATTACTTTTATGCAAATGGAAATACGGAATCTTCTGGTACAGCCATAATATGCTTAAAAGTAGTTGATCATCAATAAGTTTATAAAAGAAATATTTTACTATTTTAAAAATGTTATTTCACACTCAATAAAAATATTTTTTAAAAACATTTATAATTTTGAACGCAGCGGATTTAAACCCTTGCCTTAAGGAAGCGGCTTGACCGTTAAGCCATGCGTTCTAAATACGGTTGTATTAAATTTTTTATACATTTATTACATTACACTGTTTACTTATTTATATTGATACGTTGTCTATGGAGAGCTTTTCATAAATCAATCAATACCCAAACATTATTTCTTAGAAGTAATCATTTGGCAACAACTACTATTTTTAAAGTGTTATTCCGTACTTAGAATTTAAAAACATTTTTGAAAAACAGTGTAAGAACCATGTTTATTAAAGACATTTTTTTAGCTTCACGCTTTTATCCCGCATAGCAATGTAGACAGAAAGTACCTAGTGTCAACACACTCCGTACTTCGCTTCCACCGAATTTGAGACATTGCGTGTTGAGTGGTTGAACTCAACGCCGCTCTTTAAGACATTATTATAACATTCATATTTCTATGACTAACAGGATATGCTTATCTCATATACTTTTATAAACTACTATTTACTGTTTAATACTTAGACTATCGATAATTATTGTTAATATTTCAAATGGTGCAACAATTAAACATGATAATGATAAAATTAATGCATAATGTATAATTAGTATGAATCTTATATTTGTGCATTCTGAATTAACTATCCATTGACTTATTTTATGTCACACATTTTTTAAGACATTTTGTTTTCAGCTTCATGCTTTGTCCCATAACAGGGTAATCAGAGACAACCTAGTGTTAAGACACTCCGTTCACTGCTTTCCGCCTAAAATCGATACATTGCGTATTGTGTGAGCGAACTCAACATCGCGCTTTGTCTACTGGAGCGGAGAAATATAAATATATTTTAAATATAATTCCTCCGATGAGAAGATGAATATCTAACCCACAACCAACCAAATTTGTCGTATAACAGGGTATTCAGGAAGTACCAAGTGATATGACACCCCGCTCTCCACTTCAGCTCGCTAAGTGCATGCTAAGTGGCCAAAATCATAGGCTTTGATTTACCGGAACGGTGAATTGATAATAATTTTATATATATTTTAATTAAAATATCCAATCGCGTTTACAGTTATTGTCTCCCTGCGCCAAAATGGCGTCTATTTTATAGCTAATAAACAAAAATACATTTAAAATAAACGAACAACTAAATCAACCAACAAATTATAAGCTGTCAACGGAGTGACTTGACACTAGGTTGTCTTTGACTACCCTACTATGCGGGATAAGGTGTAAAACTGTTTTTTTTTATTTCAGACGAAAATACTTTAATACTTAGACCGAATTGATCATGTATATATATATATATATATATATATATATATATATATATATATATATATATATATATAAATATTTATCATTTATTAATAAAAGCAAGAAAAGATTTTGTTTATTTGTTGCTATTATAAAAAATGTATATTAATTAATTAATTGACACTTGTAATATTAAAATATAACTCATAAGTAAAAATATGCTTTAAAATAAAGTAAGGCGCTCTATTTGACCAATACTCTATTTCATAAAAACCGATGTGACAAGACAGAAAAATATTAAATGAATTATTCATATAATGCTTAAGTAAATAAATTCATAAGAAATTATAATATTTATAACAATCACATTATAATATTTATATATGTAAAGTAAAGTAAAGTTACAACCTAATCTATTCTATCTGTTTTTCCGCCATTTACTCAGTTCTCATAATTTATATATTCTTTGTGACATACTTTTGGAGCACACTTTCACGCATTTTTCGTCAGAGACAATCTAGTGTCAAGACACTCTGATGGCTGCTACTTACTTCAATTAATTACTGTATATAACTCAACTATTGTAAATAACGAGCTTTTATTGTCGAAATCGAGACCTTTTTTATAGTAGCTTTCTGTTCTGATAGTAGTTTAAAAAAAAATCATTTTTAGAATCATAAACTGTTTTTGAATAAAACTGATTCATATTTACACACTCTGATTATCAGTAAAACTATTATAATTTATAATCATCCGTTAAGCACTTTGTGATACCATGATTACCGTCTACGTGATATAGTATGCTATAAAGAGTATATTAAAGCAATTAATATCACTTATCTGGAGTAGCGCTTCTATTCATCTGGGCAACTCATACTGCTGTCCAATGCCAAACTAAGCCGAGCCTGTACTATTGAGATCAGATAACCGACAAATATAACTGTGTATATGTATTTTAAATGTATTTAAGTATAAATAGATTTTTTTTATTATATTCATGCTTTTATTCCTCATTAAAGAGGAGATACACTAGGTATTGAGTGATGGAACGCGTTTTGTCTTACCAGAGAAATGGATATAATTGAAATATATTGAGTTGAAATTGAACCCACAACCGGTAGCGTTAATAATAGCCAGATTCTGCCCAACTGCGCTACGACCGGCCCCATAAGGAGGTAAATTACTACTAAAAACCCAGAATGTTCTAGAAAATTACATAAATTTCTCACTAAGTGTCTCATCATCCCTTAATTGGACTTAATAAATCTGAACACTATTACTGTGTACTACATTAACAGGTTACAATCACGTACATACAGCGACTAACTGTATAATTACTGTATTCATTTTCATTATATAGTGGGCGTTAAATGTTTCCATAATTTATTTCTTATTAGCAAACCATTGCGTACTACGTTGCTTTCTATGTTTATATATTTCTTGTGATTTCAGTTCCCTGGCTGTTGATCGCCTAAGCTGAGCTTAGCTCGAGTACTTGAGGGTCTCACCTGGCTAAGTACAATCATGCGGGCAGCAATAACTTATCTCCCTCTCTTTCCCTTACACCATACAGCCTCTCCAAGGGCCCACTTACATATGTAGGCGGAGAAGAGACCCTGGTACGACGGACACTACCTCCCCACTCCTTCTAGGTGAATGAAAATAAATATGATCGCAAATGAGAAAAATCGAGGACCACCCGGAAGGCACGTATGAAGAGGTTAATAACTGTGGACAGGGCGAAAATAATATACAGGAAATGTAGCTAGGGAAAAAGAGTTAATCTATAAAAATCTATTGAAGAGATATCACCAAAATTCTGTTATAATTACTGAAATATATTTTTTAGGGTCGTTGTAATTCGAAATTTAAGTAAATCGCTTTTATACAAAACATTCAATGGAATATAATATTTTATATAGTTAAAAGATATTACATAACGTTACACATTAAAGTAAACTATAAATCCGTAACTATACTACTCATTATAGAAGTTTCATCGAAGAAATATTTCAAACATAAAACGTGGCAAGAAATTCCTTACTATAAAGTTTACTGCATATATGCTTAAATCGATACATATAATATTACATATGCAATTCCAATTATATAAGCGATTTGGCAACCCCATAGAGCTTTAGATGCGGAAGCTTTTCATGGAAAACAAGGCTAAAATAGGCGCCAAAAATACGAACGGTAGTAGTCTTTTGGCGCCCGCCTGTCTAATGTATATAAGAAGCTCAGTTGTGGATCACAAATTGATATAAAGACATGTGTCTTTCGTTTATAGATCAGATCTTGAGTAATATTTAGTGAAGTAAACGTATTATAAAGGTTTTTTATTAGTAATAGTGTTATTTTTGTATAAAATGATCTAAAAATTTGCATATGATATGTTAAAGTGAACTTATCTGAACAATAAAACCTCGTTATTTAAAATAGCTGAGTTGTATACAATAGTTGATAGAAGTAAGTAGCAGTCAACAGAGTGTCAGGATAAAGCGTAAAGTAGAAGTTAATAGAACAAAAATGGATTCCTGTATTAGGATAGATAAAGAAAATTTCATATTCAATTAAAATGATCAAATTAATAATTTTACTAGCGATTGTGAGTAACTGCATTTCTCATAATGAAAATAAGAAATTAGAAAAATCTATTGTAAAAAAAGATATGACTGTTCTAAAGTGTTGTGACGCCGGATACGGTTATAGTTTTAAAGAATTGAAATGTATTGAAAACGGAAGTCCACTTCGTTTAGACATCATACAAACGGACACAAATCCGGCCAATATGGCCTATATTCACTTTGGCTACCGGAAACCTAGCTGCTCTGCAAATGAAAATCGCTTTGTCGTAAAGGAACTCTTCGATGAGAATACTACTTTGACAGTAGATGAAGTAAGTTTCTGGTTAAATCTTTTACATTTCCAATTATAGTTGTAGTACAGTTTATTTTTATTAAAACTAACTAATATTGTTGAATCTTGAATGTGTGCAATAATTTTAATTTTAGTATATTATTAATATACTAATGACGTCAGATGATCCAATTTGAACTTTAAATGACGAAACACACAAAATTAAATCATCTTTTTATATATGTCTAATATATAAAAAAAATATCAAATAAATAAAAAGATATATCTAGTTACGTTGGCTGATGGCATGAGTAGCGTACTACTTAACGCTTATTTAACGTTAGTAGAAACGTAACGCAAATCTCCTTAAACCATGGGAAATATTCTTTATGTATTTTATAATTTATTTCTTTTTAAATATATTTTTATCGACAAGAGCATATGCTTCTTATTGGTTTCGGTACCATAATTAAATTTTAAGAATATGAAATTCTTATCTAATATTAATTAAAATTAATCAATTATAATTTTATATTATTTTAAAAAGCGCATTCGCGCTCCTTTGAACTTATTTAGCTTCTAATAAAATTTTAACAATAATAAATTTATAATTATTAAACATCTACATTTTCCCTGAAATTATCAGTCACTTGGTTTAGGAGGTTTAAGTGAGAGAAATTTAGTCTTTATATATTATTTAAACAAAACTATTTTTAATATAAATGTATAAAATAAAAAATATTCATCAAAAAACCTGTAGAATGAATGGAGTGATTTCTGAAGACCGTGAAATACTTATTAAAAGAAAGAAGACAGATTTTGCAACAATGTGCGGAATTCTACAAGGAGATTTACATCTCCCTTTTTTTAGGATCGTTGTAATTCGAAATTTGAGGTTATAAAAAGGCAATAATTCATACAAATGTGATGACACCTCTGTCTCGAGCGACAACAATATGCTGTAAGTAGAGAATGCTATTCGAAGTCTGAAATGTGATAAGGCAGCGGGAGGAGATGGAGTTACTGTAAAGATAATCAAATATGGTGGGCCACGCATCTTGGACCTGTTCTTTTTTCTACACAATTTATGCTGGAAAACTAGAGAGAAGGATTGTTGGTGAGACGCCAGTCATCGTGCCTTTGTAAAAAGGCAAAGGTTCACAGATAGACTGTGCAAGCTATCAGTTTGATTAGAAATTTTATTCTAAGATTCTCGCGAGAAGAATGTAAGCGAGATCCGAAAGGCTTTTACGAGAGGCCCATGGAGAATTTGGACCTGGATGAGGGTGCGTGGATCAGGTCTTTTCTCTCCATATGATCACGTAAAAGTTTTTGGCATTTCGCCTCGGTTTGGTATTCACTCGGATATTCGCTCGCATGTTTGACATGCGCCATGTCAGCTGGGCTGTTCAATTTGTACATTTTTGAAAAAACGTATAAAAATTTTATAAAAATTATTTCAAACGTATAAAAATTATTTCAAAAACTGTTCAATTTGTATTTGGATAGCTGTCTCCAAGGAGTGAAAGAAAGTGACATAGGAGTAAAAGTTGGCGATTTGACAGTTGATTGTCTGTTGTACGCAGATGATGCAGTATTAATCGCATCATCAGAATGCGAACCACAGGCATTTTTCGCCATTCTGAAAGAAGAGTGTGAAAGTAATGGTCTAAACTTAAATGCGAGTAAAACTAAGATTCTAGTATTTGAAAGAGATGAAGAAAGAACTGAATGTAAGATTAGGATAAACAGGAAGATATTAGAACAAGTGAATCTAAAAATATGTTTATTAGAGATGGAAGATACGAAATGGATGTGGAAAGGCGTATTGCTGCCGGTAACAGGGTTAACGGTGCTCTTGCTGCAATGATGCGACGGCAAAACGTCAGCGTACCTGCACCAGTACCTCTTGCCGTTCAAAATGCAGTAATGATACCGACGTTGTTATAGGGCAGCGAAACGTGGGTGTGTCCAAAGAAGAATGAAAGAGAGATGAATGCAGTAGAGATGCGATCTCTTCGTCGGACATATATTAGTTTAGCTGACTATATATTCTGTGTATATCACACAGAATAGTAGGCATAAACGTGAATGTCATAGTAAGAATGAAGAAGAACGTGCTCAGGTGGTTTAAGCACGTTGAGAGAATGAGTGATGAAAGAATGGTAAGAAAGATTTATGAAGCCGAGGTAAGTGGTACGAGAGGTCGGGGGAGAGCTTGTGTAACCTTCGTAAACACAGTACTGAAGATACTGGAGGAAGGTCATGTAAAAAGCATGAGAACCCTCCGAAGGGCATGTATGAAGAGGACAATGACTGTGGACAAGGTGAAAGAGGTATGCAGGGACCGTAGCGTTTGGCGCTCCGTATTCTCTGACTACTCCGCAAGGGATAAAGCATAAAGCTAAAAAAAGAGAAAAATAAATACTACTGCATAGAAACCGAGCAGCTTAGAACAAATTAATAAATAAATTAATAATACTTATAGCGATCAAACGTTCTCGGTAATATGTAGGCGAGACTAATATTGTCGTATATTTAGGTCCATCGGTTTCTCCATGTA
Organism: Dryadula phaetusa; assembly: GCA_032432895.1. NCBI lineage: Eukaryota > Metazoa > Arthropoda > Insecta > Lepidoptera > Nymphalidae > Dryadula > Dryadula phaetusa. The sequence goes on from JAOYRS010000038.1 coordinate 249,848, forward strand.
GAACTTACTACATTGTTATTTTCTCGGACACTTTAAGACATTGAAATTTAATACTCATCAATAACTATAATTGATTGATACAAGCAAAATGTATTTAAAACCGAATATTTTTTCTTATAGGAATATATTTAGTATAATTATTAAAAAAAAAACAAAAAAAAGAATATATTGAATAGCATATGGAAGGCAGTGGTATTAATAGAGTCTGTTATTATATTAATAAACTAAATTTGACATCAGCATCAGCTGCTAATGGCCTTCTCTTATAAATATAAATATATAGAAATGCGTAGGTCATAACTAAAACATGTTTAAAACTATTAATCAAGTAAAGCTCTTTCTAATATAATGGCAGTTTTCAGGCTCATAAAAATAATCCATGGGGTTTCAACTTTGTTGTAGGTAGTTTAGAATTACCTAGTATATCGTAGCGCAATGTGATCGGCTGACTGATATCTGATTGAAAACGATGATTGTGGGTTCAAAAGTCATTCGGAAAAAGGTTTAATGTAAATTATTTTCTGAAAAAACCTAGTGTGTTGTAGTAGTAGTTGGTGCCGGTCGTGGCGCAGTGGGTAAGCGTCTTAATGTAAACGCGATCGGTAGTGGGATCGATTCCCACTCGGTAGAATGATTATATTTAAAATTATTTTCACTTCCTCAACGTTAAGACAAAGTGCGGCATTACGACGACTTAAATTCCTTCACAAATCGTTTAAGTTATTAGAAAATATCGTCTTTTTACAAAGGTAGGAAAATACATGATATACTTTTTCTTTTCAAGCTAATTCATGAAATAAGTGATTGAGCCCTTGAGCTTCTACATCGTCTGAAATTTTCAATACAACGTCCTAGCAGTCGTTTCCAAAATCGAAAATCATTTTGTCCTTCTTCCACTAAAACTATTATATAAAAACATTCATCTTCATATCGCGTTCGTGTTCTTTGTATAATGTTATCTGCTTTAAAATAGATATTTTCAACGACGTCACTGTAGCCTCTCTGCGACGCAATTATAAAGTTGTTTAGTTTATTGTGTAATTTTCCTTTTTTTCTTATTGTTAATTAAAAGTTGAAATATTAAATTACGCTTTCACGTATTGTGTTATTAAACTATTTAACTATATCTATGCAACCATTATCGTTACGTTTGTAATCTTCCTTATTTGCATGTGTTTGATTGTTAGTTGTTTCGTGGACCAATAAACAGAAAAAAAAGCAAGTGCATACTCGAAATATTTTGATATTTCAAGCACATGGCAAATATAACACAAACAAAATAAACCAAATTTATTTTTATTTAACTGATTTATATGATGACTTAAATGAATTAAGCTATGAATTGCATTATGGTATCAATAAAGGCGAATGATAAAACGCAATGCAAATTGGCTCTTCCCTAATTCACAACAGAACAGCTAAATAGATGTCCATTATAGAACGGAGTGGTAAGTCACTATGTATATTCTGTTTGTTTGCAATATACGAGGGATACGCAAAAACAACAAAAAAAGAAACAAATACAAAAATTTGTTATAAATACCTTCCATTTTTTACAGCAAGGCTACCTGCATATTGAAATGGAAAGAAAAGGGGATACACAAATCATTGGACCAGAGAGATTTTGCGTGGACAATTTAGTTTTAGAGAATAATACAGCCACGTGGACCACTTTCAACGCCATCATCTGCGTTAAGCCCAGCTTATTAGAATATCATATTATCAATTCTACGTGTAAGTAAGAAAAATAGAGCAATTTGCAGCCCACTTTGAGCTGACATAATCAATTTATGAATTAAAATATTTAACTATTTTGGAATAAAGAAACACAAATTTTATATTAAAATACAATTAGCCAGATATATCCCAAATTCGCAAATAGCACTAATTATATATAGAGATTTATCTGTTAGAAAGGGTTTTGTGATATTAATAATTTCCCTTGCCTCAATCCCACAACTCACCACCAAACTGTGTACTTGTGTAACTTTGTACTGTACTACCAAGCCACGTTTTTCTCTATGGATAAATAAATAAAAATAATAAGACATTTTAGAAAACGGTAATAAATTTGAACACAGCGGGATTCGAGCCTGCACCTACTGAAGACCTTACAAGTCGTAATTTTTATAATAATAAGTATAAATAAATTGTTTCGAAGGTATGATAATATCATGTATCTTCATCCTTGTGACGGTTATGGTGTACATATGGTTGCCGGAGCTGAACAATGAACATGGGCGTGTGCTCATTGCTTATTTAATATGTCTTTTCACGGGGTATTCTATGCTTGCCACTATGAAAATGTTGCTATTTTTAAATAAAAGTAGTAGAGCAGCATGTTTTGGATTTAGTAAGTATTATTTTGATAATGCACCCTTTGAATATATATAAAGCATCTTTACGTTTTTTTTCGCGTAGCAGAGTAGTCAGAGACAACTTAGTGTTAAGACAATCCATTACCTGATTTCTATTTGAAGTAAAGGCATTACGTGTTGAGTGGCGAATTCAACGCCGCACAATGTATATTAATAAATTCATCATATCGCCACGCTTTGTCTTACCAGAGCGAGGAAATGAAAACAATATAATAATTAATCATATTCTCGAGTGGAAATCGAACCTACAACTGATCATGTTTATTTATTATTTAATACATTTTTATATCAGCATGCACTAATAAGAGAAACGATTTTAATATAAGTACCGCAGATGTAGATCTTTATAAGTATTATTTATGTTTGAAAAATGTATGTTTTTGTTTCAGCAATGTTAGGCTACTTTTTCCTTCTGGCTGCGTTTTTTTGGCAAAACGTCATGTGCTTTGACATATGGCGAACGTTTAGGTATGTTGCCTGACTTTCCTTTTCTTCAATCACAACTTCAAACTTTATTTATAAATAAAGTAAGAGACAGCGTGACCTAGTGTCAAGACACTGCGCTGTTTAATTAGTAACCAAAACGATCCCCCGAAGGAGATTCCAACCCGCGACTAATTGCGGTTGCAGTCAGATGCTTTCCCATTGTGCCACGATTTCTTAAGCGTAAATTCTAATAACAAATTGATTCGATAAAAGTAGTTCCATTCAAAATAATTACTTACATTTATATTCAGTTTCAATATTAAATTTAAAATAAAGAACAAAAATATACAATGTAATGGAACTGATTACTTTTGGAGATATTTTATGGTAGGTTGCATAAATTTATGAAGCTGGTCGTGGCACAATCGGTTGTAGGTTCGATTCTCACACGGGGGAGTGATTATATTTAAATTATATTCACTTCCTCGCTCTGGTAAGATAAAGTGCGCCGTTGAGTTCCGCCACGTAACACGCAATGTTTTGACTTGAGTGGAAAGCAGAATATAAAGTGTCTTAATACTAGGTACTTTCTGTCTATCCAGCTGTGTGTGATAAAAGCATGAAGTTAAAAAGAAATATGCTGCATTTTGTTTTATACAACTTACAGAGAAATACCTACATATAGTAAAAATACTTTTATTCTAGTCTGTCTATATCTAATTTAGTCAGAGGCGAAAGACCACTCCGCAAGGGATCATCCCTTCTTTCGCCTCGTTCACAGTCATAAACCTCTTCATACAAGCCCTTCGGGGGGTTCTCGTGCTTTTCACGTGACCTTCCTTCAATATCATTAATACTATGTATTCGAAGGCCAACCGAGGTCTCCCCCGACCGAATTTTATTGCTCTTTCCTTCTTTACCCTTAATTTCTTACGTAAAGAAATATCGATTTATTTCAGTGGAAGACGTGGACTAATCACGAACAAGCTAGGGCGCGATAAATTCTGCAACTATTTGGCATATGCGTTTGGGATTCCAACAATATTCGCAAGTTTGTTATTTTTCATTGAATATTATCCGGTGATTAGTGATCACACTGCTCGACCTGATCGAATGGAACCGTGCTTCTTGTCTGGTAAGCCTGAATTGTTACTTTACTTTGATTAATATTTGTGCAACAGAGTAAACTTAAACAAACCCGAGTGTGGGTTCGATTTCCACTTTCACTTAAATAATCTTCATTATCTCGTTCTGGTAAGACGAGCGTGACGCTGAGTTCCGCTATTCCACACGTAATGGCTCTCTCAATTTGGCGGAAAACGGAGTACGGAGTGTCTTGATAATACGTATTTCCTGTCTAACCTACTGTGCGGGATAAAGCGTGAAGCTAAAAAAATATGTTATTTGGATCTACTTTTTGCTCTCCAGATTTCGTTAAAAATTTTTACACTTGTCAATATATGATATAATAATAACACAATATTTTAAATAAACCCAAATTACCACTGTTCTACGATGCACTGAAAAATAACTCAATATAAGGTCATTAAAATATTCTTATTATTAGATTAAAACATACAAATCTACTTTGATTGACCACGAATATACGCTTCCAAAACATTTCAGTTATCTTACGGTTGAATACTTAATAATTTCTCAACTTTTTATTGTTGCGTCCGTTGCGTTCATTACGAGCAATAATAACAATAGCATTTTAAAAAAGTTTTTTTAGCTTCACACTTCTATCCCGCATTACAGGGCAGGCAGAAAGTACCTAGGCTTAAGACACTTCGTACTCTACTTTCTAACAGTGTGACTGGTTTAAAAACTAATAGATAATTTGTTTAATGTAGATATGAATATCAACCGCGGATTTCAGTTAAGTATAAAAATAAAATTAAAAAATGTCTATGATAACAATAAAATAAATATAAAAAAATTGAGGTGCTATTTCACTTAAGATCAGAAAACATTTTTAAAAAGCCTATAAAAATTTGAAATAAAAATGTTTTCGAATCCTAAGTGTTGAATAACACTTTAAAAGTAGTAAAATAAATAGCATTCTCTCTTGTCAAATGCTTATTTTTTAATAATCTTTCGGTAGCAGAGACTTATAAAAATCTGTAAACTTATAAGAATCGACGCAGTCGCGTAACGCATGGCTTAGCGGTCAGAGCGCTTGGACGGTTTCCAAGAGGCCCGGGTTCGAATTCTGCTGCGTTCAAGTTTTTAAACGTTTTTTTTATTATATGAGAATCTGCGTAAAATTAAACTTTTTAGGTACATCTGATTCATTTTAATTTTATTATTAACTTTACTTAGTTAAGTAATAAATTAAGAAATAAAGATATAGTGAGTCACTTGTAACATTTACGCACGTTTGCGGTCATTTTGCTCATTAGTACTATAAATTATTGTGAACATTTATTATATTATATATTTATTGTTTTATTACAGACAGAATCAAGGAAAAATTTACAATTGTGTATCAAAAATATGGAAATACAAAAAAAATTTTTGCATCTAAATAACTTTTATAACTCTATTGATTTTTGCAATCGCTGTACGCTGTATTTGTAAATACCAAAGATATTATTTCTTCCCCGCATAATACGGTGTAGTAGTTTGGTGGCTTAGTGGAGTATGTTATATTTTTTTTATTTATTTAGCTTCACGCTTTTATTCCTCATAGCAGGATCGAACTCAACGCCGCATTTTGTCTTTTACCAGAGCAAGGAATCGAAACCACAACCGATCACGTTTACAGTCAGACGCTGTCACACTGCGCGTATTCTAAAATAAAAATAGCTTAAGTTACTCCTTATTACATCATCTTATTACAGTGAAAGTCCCGTCAATATCAGTCCACCCGTAAAAGAGATTAGCCGGAACAAATATACATACAGACAGATAAAAATATTATTTTAATATACGAACAGACTTTAATATACGAACAGATATATTTTTATTTATTTGTATAGATTGAAAGCCGTTCCGTTTGTATCATCATTCATTTCGTGACTCAATAGTACACAAACGTTACCAAAGGACCTACAAAGTATATTACAAATTTTCCTATAGATACTTACCTAGAGTAACAGGCGTCTTTGAGTCATAAAACAGGAGTACCCGTTGCCTTGGCAACGTTTATGTCACTTTACACAAAAGTGTATGTCAAACATATGTTAGTGTGTGTATACATTATCTTTACGTTTCTTCTGCATATGTAATTTAAGTAAGTATGCTAATATTTCATTTCATTCTTGTATAAAATAGTAATAGCGGCGGCAGTGTGACAGCGTCTGACTGTAAACGCGACCGGTTGTGGGTTCGATCCCCACTCGGGGCAGTGATTACATTTAAGATTATTTTCACGTCTTCACTCTGGGAAGACAAAGTTCGGTATTCAGTTCCACCACTCAACACGCCATGTCTCGAATTCGGTGAAAAGCGAAGTACGGAGTGTTTTGACACTAGGTACTTTCTGTCGACCCTGCTATGCGGAATAAAAAGTATGAAAGTATAAAAGTATAATTATATATTACTAAAATTACATATGTAGTTCTTCAAAATGTGATATCTTCTATAATATTTCCTACTGAAAATACCAGAAAAATATTTATATAATAAAAAACGTATAAATTTCCAAGTGGTATATCACCGCCACGTCCTATCCCGCAGGATTGCGTCACTAAAAGGAAGTAAGATTTTGTTCAGTATAATAATATCATTTGAACAAATAAAGTATAAATGTGGTCATAAATTAACAATACTTACAAGCATTAGTAATGTTAAGTATCTTTTCAAAACGTTAACACGTTAGTCAATATCTTCTTCAATAAAGTTTTGGGTTCGAATCCAACTTGGGGGAAAGATTATCGTCGCTGCGCTCTCCAATATCGAGACGCAAAAAGCTTATTTATTTAGAATATAGCCAGAGTAGTAAGATATTTTTTTTGCGAACTATTATTACCTACTATATCGGTCTAGGATGAACTTGCTGCGTTATACTCCGCCACTTATTTTTTGACGTCGAATCGTGAATGAACATAAAAGTGTTAGTAATGTTAATATTCTGCAATATATTTATATATATATATATATATATATATATATATATATATATATATATATATATATATATATATATATATATATATCTGCAATATATCGTTAAAATTGCGAAATGCATATTTTCTACAGAGAGAGCCACTATGTCCTGTCATTCTATTTTCTTCGAGGTTATTAGGGAACCTCCTCAAAAGGCATTCTATAGCAAACAAACTTGACACTAACTTTTTATATTTACATTTTTTTAAAAAAACGTCATCTATTGATCTACAATAAAAAATAAAAGTAATTTTTTTTTCCAGAAATATTTACTGTTTTAATTTTTCCTACTAACGCCCTACATTTTTTTATGGCCTGTCATCATCATCTGTCCTCTGCTGGAAGTTTTAAGTTAACATTTATTTTTAATTTTGAATCAAATAAAATTACACTAACATTTTTTTAATAGGGTAATTTTATTTGATTTTTAATCTGATAAATTGTTAATATGAATCTTTTAGATTCATTATTGGAATATGAAAAGTATTTATTTTAAAATAATAGAAAAAACGATATTTTTGCAGAAATCGATTATTTATAATTGTTAAAATCGTCATTTTGAACAAGGGAAAATTGATTTTATCTTTAATTTAATTAATATAATCGATTAATATAATCGAAAAGGCTACAGCACCATAGACCACATACATACTGTTCGGCAGATTATACAGAAGACCGAGGAGTATAATCAGCCGCTGTGTATGGCATTTGTGGACTATGAGAAAGCGTTCGACGCCATCGAAACCTGGGCTGTTTTGGAGTCCCTGCAGAGATGTCAAATCGACTGGCGATATATCGAGGTGATGAGATGTCTCTACAGCGCTGCGACGATGACCGTCCAAATCCAAGATCAGCGGACAAGACCTATTCGGCTCCATCGTGGGGTGCGACAGGGGGACGTGATATCCCCGAAACTGTTCACCAACGCGATGGAGGACGTCTTTAAAACCCTGAATTGGATTGGACAAGGCGTCAACGTCAATGGAGAGTATATCTCTCATCTGCGTTTTGCCGACGATATAGTCATTTTTGCAGAGACACTGGAAGAGCTAAATCAAATGCTGAACGACCTAAATGGGTCCTCCCGACGTGTTGGTCTTGGTATGAACTTGGACAAAACAAAAGTTATGTTCAACAGAAACGTCATGCCGAGACCAGTGCGGGTCGAAGGCGTTCTTCTTGAAGTTGTACAGGACTACACCTACCTAGGCCAGACAATACAACTTGGCCGACACAACTTCGAGAAGGAAGCGGATAGGAGGATTCAGTTGAGTTGGGCGGCATTTGGCAAGCTCCGTCGAGTCCTTACGTCAACAATTCCGCAAAGCCTAAAGACGAAGGTTTTTGAGCAATGTGTCCTACCTGTAATGACATACGCTGCCGAGACGTGGACACTGACAGTAGGGCTGGTCCACAGATTTAAAGTCGCTCAGCGAGCTATGGAGCGAGCTATGCTCGGGGTCTCTCTCAAGGATAAAATCAGGAATGAGGTTATCCGTGAGAGAACTAAAGTAACCGACGTAGCTCGCAAAATCAGTAAGCTGAAGTGGCAATGGGCCGGTCACGTCTGTCGCAGGACCGATGGCCGTTGGAGCAGACGAGTCCTGGAGTGGAGACCGCGTCTTGGCAAACGTAGTGTAGGACGCCCTCTGGCCCGCTGGACTGACGACATACGCAAGGTTGCCGGAGTGGGCTGGATGAGGGTTGCGGAGGACCGGGATGTTTGGCGCAAACTTGGGGAGGCCTATGTCCAGCAGTGGACTGCAATTGGCTGACGATACGATAATCGATTCTTTTTCATTAAAACAATTTTTCGAGGCATAAAATCCGAGCAACACCAAATCTGTATGTTCTAATTATCAATATAAGCAAAATACAAAGACACCGGATTTGTTAATTCATAAACATTTTCTTTCAATAATTTTAGAATGTTTTTATTTTGTAATAAAATTGTTAAAATAATATCTATTGATTTTTTTTATATTAATATCATTTTACATTATTATAATTAATTAATTATAATTATATTTTAATTACTTATTTATATATTCATTTTATACATAATAACATAAACAAAACCCCATTTGTTGTATCACCACCTGATATCAGTATATTGGGCCTGTGCGATTCGAACGACTGCCAGTATCGCGTTCATCTGGAAAGCAAGGTCAAGTTAGCCTCGAAAAAACTTGGTGTCATCGGTAGAGCGAGACGGTACTTCACGCCCACACATCGTTTGGTCCTTTATAAGGCCCAGGTTCGACCTCACATAGAGTACTGTTCTCATCTCTGGCCTGGTGCACCCGAGTATCAGCTTAAAACATTTGATCGCAGACAACGGAGAGCCATTCGGATCGTTGGGGACCCAATTATCTGTACTTTGGCGCTGCGTAGAGACGTTTCATCGCTATGCGTTCTCTATTGCATATATCACGAGGAGTGTTCTGGTGATCTGTTTGACCTGGTTCCTGCTACCGAATTTTCCAACTGCACTGTGCGTAACAGATTAAAATACCATCCCTACCATCTGGATACGTGGCGTTCTACTACAGTGCGCTTTTGTAGGAATTTCCTTCTACGTGCCACACAACTGTGGAATGAACTGCGGCAGTGTTTCCATGTCATAATAACATAGATAAAATAGAAAATATGTAAATATAGTAAATAAGATATAAAACAAATAAACAAGTAAAAAAATAAAGAAAATAAAATAAATGAGTTATTATTTCTATTTATTTTATTTCCTTTAATATTTTTTTACTTACTTATTTATTTTATATCTTACTTACTTTATTTTATTTACATATTTTCTATTTTATTGGTTTTATATACATTTTTTATAAAAAATAATATCTAAACTGAATTTCAAATTTATTTTGCAGGCACCACACGTCTTATTTACCTTTACTCCCCAATCTTAGTATTATGGATTGCGGATTCGACGTTCTTTATATTGACCATTGTCAAGATTCAGCAAATTACACAGCAGACTTCAGTACTGTACGCTGCGGATAGTGCCACGCACTCCACGGATAGTATAGAGAAACAAAGGTATCTAAAAATAATTGGGACCCATCGTGGCGCAGTGGGACAACTTCTGACTGTAAGCGTGATCAGTTATGAGTTCGAGTGCCACTCGAGGGAGTGATTACACTTAAAATTATTCTCATTTTCTCGCTCTGATAAGACAGAGTGCAGCGTTGAGTTCCACCACTCTACTTTTCTGGTACTTTCTATCTACCTTTCTGTGCGGGATAAAAGCGTAAAGCAAAAAAATAATTAAATAAATACAGTCGTATATATAAGTGAACATGTCACACGCATCATAGTGGCGGCTATCAAATTGTAGATGGGTAAGTGTCAGGAATGATTCTCGGATACGAGTAGGCAGGCGAGGAGCACGTGATTTCATCATACATTACATACATATACGTCACTACATAATTAAATTTCAACAATTAGTGGAAAAAAGACACTCCTTAGCACGCCATGGACACCATATAAGCGCTGGTCCCATCGTTCACAATGAGTGAAAGTCAGGGAAGCACCTGGAACTTGTGTGTACAAATCGATTAAAAATCATCTCCATCCGAGCTGCTCATTTATCTTAGTAAACTTGTATAAATGTAATATTGATAGTTAGTAAATTTACGCTAGATAAAGAGGGAAGGCTACAGTCATAAACGATTTAAAAAGGCTTTGCGCCAACACGTATAGTAAAAAGCTGTTGGTGAGTACAATAGTAGTCATACTGGAGCGGAGATTTGAAAGTAATTTAAATATAATCATCTCTAACGAGAACTGAACCCCTACAGGGGACGGGTTTTAGTCATGGCCTATTATGAGGCATCCTGAAATTGGTCGAGGGAATATTTTTACGTTAATTTCATTATTTTTTTAGCTTCACGCTATTATCTGCTATTCGAGACATTGCGTGTTGAGTGGTGGAACTCAACGCCGCACTTTGTCTTCACCAGAGCAAGGACGTGAAAATAATTTAAATATAATCACTCCCCCGAGTGGGTATCGAACCCATAACCGATCGCGTTTACAGTCAGACGATGTCACAATATGCCATCCTTAATATTATGGCAATATGAAATTCCAGGTTATTTCTGTACATAAAGCTTTTTATTGTGATGGGAATTAACTGGATACTAGAGGTAGTGAGTGCTCACGCCGCTCAAGACAACACGATTTGGCTGTACACTGATGTATGCAACGGACTGATTGGTTTCTTCGTTTTTATTATTTTTGTATGCAAAAGAAAGACATTTAAATTAATGAAAAAAAGGTTAGTTTGGATTTTATAATGGTAACTATTAACAATAATTCACTTAGAATTATAAATCCGAAAGTTTGTTAGGATGTTTGGAAGGATGTTCGTTAGTCTTTTTTGGGTAAACTACAGAACGTATCTATAAAAAAACATTAAGCATTTCTACTCAAAAACAACGGAAATTAAACAGTCGCACATTTAAAACAATTTTAATGTAAATAATTAATTTAGCTTCACGCTTTTGTTCCACTGATCTGGATAAACAGGAAGTAACTTATTGTTTGTTTTTTTTTTATTATTTCTTGTTTGTAATGTATTTATTGTGTGCAATAAAGTATATTTGTATTGTATTGTACCTTATGTCAAGATACTCCGTACATTGCTGTTGCCAGAGAGAGGAAATGAAAATAATTTAGATATAGTCATTCCCTCCAGTGGACATCTAACCCACAACTGAACGCGTTTAGAGTCAGACGCATGACAAATCATTCGCCGCCTGAGGCGACATTAACGGCCTTTAACTCCAATTTAATTCCAACACATAACCACATGAACTTTTACAATATTTCGTACAAGACTAACCAAAAACCCTAATAAACTTTTAACAGTACCTACCTGTTTACCTTAAAATTTCCGTAAATAGGTAGAAACTTACATTAAAACGAGCTAAGTTAATTTATACACTTATATTTGTGCTCATTTCTATAGTCATTTATTTATATAGTGACTAATTAAATGTTATTTCCTTGTAGATATGCGCAAATTGTTGGAAAATCAGTAGTAAGAAGTCAATCGTCAACACGAACCACCAACACGAGCGTAAGAATAACGAATGTATAGATGACATCAAGGTTCAGTTTTTTTTTATTACACATAAATTTATTGACTGAAGCATCATTGCTACTTACGCAAAGTTCTATTATATATTAACAGGTGAAAAAAAAAGATTTCAAAATACCATGAAACCTGACATACTTACAATTCCTAGTATATGGTGAAGAAGTGTTGAAAGCTAAGATTGAAGCCATAGTGAATCAAGATAAAAATATATAAAACTCTTATAATAAATATTAAACACACTCCCATGTGTTTGACATGCATTGTTGTATAGAGATACATGCATGTTGCTAAGACAATGTGTATTTTACGCATCATCGGAGCTATTTTTTAAATTTATGAAGCCGCCATTAATAGGAAACAGGAAAAAACATTCCACATCAGTTCAGAGGAAAATTTACAATACTACATATTTACAATCAAAACTGCTGGGATTATGTCGACTAATACGAAATTTAAACGAATATGCAGAACTTAGATAAGGAAATAAGGTCTTTGGTTTTCATTTGGTGTTCCTTTCTGAAAACATCTTCAGACACTACAGTAGTCCGCCATCCCTCCCGCCTCCCGGACATTGCATGGCGTGGCATGGCTTAAGACGGTTGGGTGGCGATCACGAACGCCGCGTTCGTCACCACTTCTCACACAATCGGAGACTTTAAATGCTACGTTCTCAAATACCTGTCACAGTTATGTGAAACTTTGTGCAAGTCTGTCATCTTCAACCCCCAAGTATTACAAGGGGTAGAGGAGAACCCTTTGTTGACTTTTGAGTACATAATGTCTCATAAACATACTGGATAAAAGAAACATAAAAAACATGAAGACCCACCAGAGAGATATTTGTGGATATGAGACATCATCAAGTACAGTTACTCTATACTCTATCAACCTTAAGAATCATCATTTCTATAAACAATTTAAAAAATAAAGGTTATAGCACAAAGTCAAACATAAATTATAATTATATAGAAAACATAATTTCTATATACCTTCTCTAATTTTTGTAATTTATAAATAACACAAGTACAAATGTATAAGGAAACTGTTAGTGCTGCAGCTATGGTAATAAATAATAAATATTAAATTGGGCAATGACCTTTATAAATATACTTTGTTGTAAAGCCTTTACCCTTTATAAAATAGAATAAGGTAATTCCTTCTATAAAATAGATGAAAATGGTAAAAATTAAGTGACACATTTTGTTTGCTTAAGGACATGTAGTCTTAACTGACTTTCTTTGAGGCTAAGGAGGTCATAATAGAATATTATTGCAAATACAATCCGCGGAAAGCAGTCAACGGAGTGTCTTGACTCTAGTTCACTTCTAACTATCCTTCTATGAGGGATTAATCGTGAAGCCATATAAAATTCCATAAATACTTAATTTAGCACTGGAAACGCAACAAAAAGGTCTAAAAAGTTATAAAATTATAACACTCAATTTAATTAATACACCGTCCCTTTGCAAAAAAACATCACTCATTATTTTACCAACTTTACAAGAGACAAAAAAAAATTATATTATTTTCTCTTAATAAGTAACCCAGTTAGAGCATGAAAAAACTTTCTTGTTTTTGTTTGTGGAATAACACTTTAAAAATAGAAAAAATATTAAAATAAATAAGTACATTCTCTTGCGAAACGATTCTTAATAATCTTTGGGTAGCATAAATTTGTAAAAATCTCTCTACATAGATGTCAACAACGTAATTAATTTGTAACAAAACGTAAAAGAATTTCAACACATCCGGTAGTAGACAACATGGCTTAGCGATCAGAGCGTTTGGAAGAAGCACGGGTTCGAATCTCGCTTCTTTTTTTAAATGTTTTCTAACCCTAAGAGTGGAATAACACTATAAAAATAGTAAAATTAATCTTGTAAATAGTGATTTTTTTCAAATATACAGCTTCCTTTTGTCTCCTGTCTCTTGTAAATGGTTCTTCCATGAAATGAACAATTTTTTGAAACTCTTATAACTAAACTGAAATGTACTGAACAACGGAAACCGTATATAATATTTTTATATATATTTTTATCATTTAATTTGAGTGCACTTAGAAAGTGAGTATGCGATATCTTATTGTTAATTAATGCGCATTAAAGTTATGCGTTTTACGTTACACTACACGAGACACTTTCTTCTGCACTTGCCGTCTTAACTCCCGTCTAATCCTATTAATAAGTGTCTCGAAGCTCCCAAACCGGAGAAATGGAAACAGTCTGTATATAAAGTTCACGAGAGCTTAGCTTGGGAATCGAACTCATAACCAATCGCATTTACAGTCACATACCTGGCCCAATGCAGTGTGACGGTCCTATATATGTGACTCTTAAACCTTTGATTTTTACTTAATTTCTACAGTTTACAGGTAGGAGAAGCGGCAGTGGAAATAATTTCGTTAACCTTTGATCATATTTAGTCGGTTCAAGTAACTAAGTGAGGCTAAACGTGGCGCAGTGGGACAGCGTCTGATTGTCAACGGTTTGGTTTTCGGTTGGGGCTTCCCACTCGGGGCATAGATTATATTTTAATTATTTTCAATTTCCCGTTCTGGAAAGACAAAGCGCTGCATTGAGTTTCGTCACTAAATATGCAAAATCTCGAATTCGGTGGAAAATGGAGTACGGAATATCTTGACACTACGTACTTTCTTGGCTATGCAGAATAACACTGTGAAGCTAAAAATTAACGAAGTGTTGTTGTTGAAAACTCGAACCTACACTCAAACGACGAGAATTTAGTTGACGTGTAATTTTAAAAGCCAGGTTTAACTTATTTAACATGGAATTTAAAGGTCTGCACAGTGGTTAATTAAAATTAAAATTATAGTACATACTTTTGGGAAATATTTTTTCATCATTCTTCAGCAGTTAAAATACTTCAAGTGCAATGACGCTTAAACCTTTTATCAGGTCGATGATGGAAGACTTGCTTGTAGTGACCCCTACCAGCCTTTACACAAGTATTATAGTTGTGTAAGGCTGCAACATTCTATAGGGCATCCCCCGAGGCGACGCTTACTACTGAGTCCTGGTTTGAAAAGTGGAGCACCACGGGTCGGGGTCCGCCACTCAAAACGTCATGTCGGAGACGGCGGGAGGTGAAGGACGAAGCTACAAATAGCATAGCTTCTGTTGCATCTGTCCTCTTATATTTCACGTGAATATAAGAGGAAGGATGTAACAGAAGATGAATGAGCTCTAAGATAGCCCGACCGACTTACCTTGCTACCAAGTCGTAATCTCGGATGAAGTTTCAGAAGGGTATCAAGGTGTAGGTGCGATAACAATCTTCTCGATTGGTGAGTGCAACGGCAGAATATAAAGCGATCAACCCGAGGCTGCACTGAAAAAGAAGAAGCGTCAAAAGTCCGAGAATGTAAGAGATGAAATATTGACGAACAATTTCTGGGAAGACAAGAAGTTTTTCTGGCGAGATATTAGTAATTCCCGGCGTTGTTCGTGAATCTGTAGAATGAATAGGATGTTTTTTAATGATGGTGACCTATTAACAGACAGAATACACGTTTTGCAATTATGAGTGGAGCTCTACAAGGAGATGTATGAATGTGATGACGCCTTTGCTTAAGCGACAGCCATATATTGAGTCTTGTTAGAGCAGATGATGGAATCAGTGTGAAAGAAGTACAGAGTGCCATATGAAATCTGAAATGCAGCGGGAGCAGACGCAGATACTGCAGATATGACCAAATATGATAGGCCGTATCTTCAATCTGTTCTTTTCCTTTCCCAATTTATGCTGGAAAACGGAAGAGATCCCGGATAATCGTCATCATGCCTTTGTATAAAGGCAAAAGAAAGATTTAGAATTAAAAGAGAGTGTATGGATCAGGTCTTTTCTCTCCGCATGATGACGGATCAGTTTTGGCCTCAAAACTAGAAAATTTTCTGTGCTTTTGTGAACTTAGAAAAGGCATTAGACAAGTTTATTAGAAAGAAATTATTAGAGATACTGTCCCGGTACAATGTGAATTGACCCTTGTTGCGGGCTCTAAATTTCTTTATTGTGACCACTAAGCCTGTGTAGGAGTAAGAGCTGGCAGTTTGATATCCAATAGGGTGTAAAACAGGATTGCGCCATGTCAGCTTGACTGTTCAATTATTAGTAGTATTTAGATAGTTGTAAGGCGTGAAACAAAGTGACATAGAGTTGAGAGTAAGTGATTCAACAGTGAATTGCCTGTTGTACGTAGATAATGCAATGCTAATTGCATCATTAAAATGCGAGTTACAGGCATTGGTCACTATTCTGAAAAAAGGGTGCGAAAGTAATGGTCTAACCTGAATGCGAGTAAAACTAAGATTCTAATATTTGAAATAGAGGAAGAAAAAACGAAATGCAAGATTAGGGTAGATGGAAGGATTTTAGAACAAGTTTTTGAGGTGGTATATTTGAGCAGTATGTTTAGTAGAAATGGATGTGGAAAGGTGTATTGCTGCCGGTAAACTCAGTTTAGATGATCGTATATGCAATGAAGTGATTCACATAATGGTAGGCGTAAGCGCGAATTTTATAGTAAGAATGAAGAAGAACGTGCTCAGGTGGTTTGGGCACGTCGAGAGGATGAATGATGAAAGAATGGCAAGAAAGATTTATAAAGCAAAGGTTGGTGGTAGGAAACGTCGAGGAAGACCTCGGTGACCTTCGAAAACACGTATCAATGATACTGGAGGAAGTTTACGTAAAAAAATATGAGGACCTCCGAAGAGCTTGTATGTAGAAGATGATGACTGGACGAGGCGAAAGAGGTATGTTGGGACCGTAGCGTTTGACACTGCATCCTTTCTGACTACCCCGCAAGAGATAAAGCGTGAATCTAAAGAAAAAGAATATTAGGATTATAACTAGGAGGCCACATGCACCCGTATGCGATATTAATAGAAATTTAAAATAACAAATGCACGCTATCTCTCCCATAGCAAAGTAAACACACTCAATGTACTACATTGAGTGGTTTTCATTGCTATGGGAGAGATAACGAGATAGACCAAGAAATTTTGTTGACTGCTTTCCACCTGAAGAATAGTCATTACATGTCGACTGGCAGAAGTCAACGTCGCGCTTTGTCTTTCAGTTTTTACAGTCAGACGCTGTCCTATTGCGTTACGATAACCCCGTTAATAGAAGTACTTAACAATAAACCTTATAAGTATCTACTATCAATTTATTGATTTATACACATTACTAACTAAGTATTGCAGAAAAGTCCGTCTGTTTATAATAAAAAGGTACGGTAAGGTTTATATAAAAGTACGTTTTACATATTTTGTACATTTACTTTTCAATCCACAATCATTGCGTACAGACAGACATCTAACTGCTATTGTGTTATATACTTTAACAAGAGTAAAGACATTACTGATGACCGTTTCCATTGAGTTTAAAGCATTTCCCATCAAAAAAGAAATCCTGATGAATATTTTTTATTTATATATATATATATTTATAGATATATATATATATATATATATATATATATATTTATATATATATATATTTATAGATATTTCGCAACAAGTATGAGTGCAGTTAGACTAATATACATTTTATAAATAATAATAATAAAATATAAAGTATTTTGAGTTCGCCACTAAACACACAATGTCTCGATTTCAGATGGAAAGGATTTAACGAAGTATTTTGACACTAGTTTAACTCTAACCCTTCTATGTGGGATAAAGTTAAAGTTTTTTTGTAACACATATATTACATGAGCTCTATATACGTTATATATGGGTGGCGCATGTTCAGGTGAATTTTACATATACGCAGCCCTTACTGAGCTTTCAACCTAGATGTATTGATCGGCAATGCTGTCCTTTTCCCGCGCTATATTCATTTCAGGTCATCTGGCAGGACCTAGATTCACAGGAGTCGATTTCATGATATCGTTATAAATATTTTATAGTAATAAATTTAATTTCGTATGCTTTCATATATATTATAATGTATTTAAAATGTAGCGATTAAAATCTTGTCAAGTCAAAATTTACTAGACGATTTTTTTTAATTATTTTTATTTACAATTTAATCAATTAGATATTAGACAGGTTAGTTGAATTTTGCTATCTTAAAGTGACTCATACACTAGTTTTTCTTTGGCAATGTAGTAAATATATAAGAAAAGAAATAACAAAGGTATTTGAAGCGGCATCACAAAGAATATATTATTTAATTAGTAATTTTTATATATTTTATTGCGTATAATTTTTCAATAAATGTGAACATAAGGCGTAAAGAGATTAACGCTAAAAAATACAGTACTTGCTGTTCATTTAATAATTCTAAAAGCAAAGATCGAAAATTAATACATTGGGGAGAATATTAATTATTAAAAGCGGACACAAATTCTGATTAATTATATTCTAGGAATTTTCCTTATATATAAATATTTTCTGATATGATACAGTGTGAATAAGCTCCTTCAGTTGAACGAGCCATTTGTGGTCACTAATGCTCCATGTCAATACGTACTCGTAATTAAAACTAACTGTTCAAAATGAACATGTATTTTAACAATATAATATTAATAATCATTTTACAATATATCCATTATGTAGTTACATATAAAAACGTAGTGTTAGATGAAATCGATATAGAGGCCAAATGTGCAACAAGAAAATGCCTACGAAAGTGCTGTCCAAAAGATGAATATTTCGTCAAAATAGATGACAATAACTCTTGTCAGTATAATAAAAGTGAAAAGTTTGATTTTTCTAATGTGCCCATATACGACGACAACGATCTGGAAAAGAAATTAAATAATAAATTCCAGGATACATTCTATCTTATTCCGAATCTATATAATGAAGAGCAAATGGTTAATGGCGAGAAAATTCTGTTTTTAGAGAATTCATTTGAATTGTCCGAACTAACTATGCTCTCTCTGGTAAGTGCCGATAGGTGTTTTACTTTAATTTAATAAACTCGTTGATATAAAGGGCTTACTATCAAATCACTCCGCTCTCCGCTTCATGCTTATTTAGGGACATTGCAAACGTCAAAAGCAGGAATATACTTTGTATTAAAATATCTTCAAATCATCCAGTTTTCATTCATCCAATTATTTTTGTAACTAAATGTTTTTTATCATTAGATAGGTATATTCTAACCGAAATACAGTAAAACTGATTCTCACGTACGTTAAAACGAATAGTTCAGGTGTTTCAGGTATTATATTTTATTTTTCTTTAAATATTCAAAGATTTCCAATTAAAAGTCCTATAACTTAACTGTGCATAAATTTATAACTTTTTTATAACTTAAAAATATAATTTATGTTGTGAGATGACTAAAAATTTATATCATCAATCATTCTTATGCAACATAATACAATAAATATAAAATTAAGCTTAGCTATGCGTGATTAAAATATCTAAGTTATTTTTATTACATTCAAAAGTCCCAACAATTTCTCTAAAATATTATTTACTCTTGTTTCTCTTGTTAAAAGTAAATAAAAAGAGGTGAGTGCTTTAGAGGCAGGGTGAAATAGGAGCTTCTCGCTTACGTTCCATCTCTTTATATAGATTTCTCACCTTACTAATACTTTATCGTGAAGGTTTCATATCATTTTTTTAGCTTCACGCTTTATCTCGTATAACAGGGTTGTCAGAGAAATAAATAAAATAATTTAATATGTAAATAAAATAAATTGACCTAGGGTCAAATCACTAAGTTGGGCTTTCCATCCGAAATTGAGTAATTGCGTGTTGAGTGGCGAACTCTACACCACGTATTTGTCATATTGGATCGGATGAATGAAAATAAATTTTAAATATAATCAACGGAACACCAATACTGTCTGTCTCAGGAAATCACTGTGTTCAGTGGCTGAGATTGGTAGTCGTCATTGCAACTAATGGTAAAAATAGCCTGCTTCTATTTCACAATGAACATTGATGAACAAATATTATCTTCGTTGATTGATCTTGTTCATTGTACGTGGCCACCGTCAATGTCTACTTCTAGTTCTGTTCAACAACAAGTTCTGAATAAATTCTCTGTGAACGTGGCTTGTGTCACACACAAGACATTGACACGACACTGATTGTCAAACTTTCGTTAGCTCAGTTCAGTACAATTATAAAGATGCTAGTGTCTGCCACTGAACACTTAGTTTTTAATTACCTAACCCGAATACTTTTTCATTGGAAATATGTTTAGAATGGTTGTAAATGGACACGTAGAATACGAAAGTGTCCAAGTTTATGCAGTACCTTTATATTAACTACTTCTTTTGCCCCATTTTAACCACTTTGCCTTAATATAGAAAATTATAATGTTATGTCATAACACAAAGAAAATGATTATAAAATAAAATTAATAAATACATTCATTGATTAACTTAACTTCCCAAGAAGAAATTACTTGGACCCAAACAACTAAAGTAGAACAAATAACAAAAACAAGATGAAGGGATATGAAATTAAAAAAAATACAGTTTATTTAGAGAAAAAGTGTAAAAATTCAATATTGTTTTTATAAGATATATCTCGTTGACGCGTTAACAACGCGTTGCCTTAGCAACGTGTATGTCTTTATATAAAAGTGTCAAACACATGGTAGTGTGTGTGACATTTAATTTACTTATATTAATTTTAAAAATATTATTTATTATTTTTTAAATTTTAGGCATTCTACACTCTCTGTACAAACTAAAGCATTTCTAAATTTCATACTTCTTAGTTCGCTTTATATTTGTAAAAATGGATACAAATATTTTGCTTCACGTATTAATATATAGATAAATACTACGCACTTATGTATAAATATTTTCACGTACACATAAGTACATTCAAAAATCAACATTAAAATATATTGTACATTTTTTTTAATATTGTAAAAACAATTGAACGCAGCAGGATTCGAACCCTCTTGGAAACAGTCAAGCGCTCTGACCGCTAAGCCATTCGTTCTACTGCTAGCTCCGCCAAAATTCTTATAGGTATTTTTACAAATTATTTACGTTGTTAATATCTCTGTAGAGAGATTTTTAAAATTTCTGCTACCCAAAGATTTATCAAGAATTAATCTTTTAGAATAATCGATTTAAAAAATAATGTTTTCTAATTTTAAGAGTTATTTAACACTTTTAAAATAGTAAATAAATTGTAAGTATAAATTAATAAAATACAAATAGCCACGACAATATTATTGTTATAACGTAATGTAATATAGTTATTTGTACATATTGATGATACATTTACCACAATTTTATGTATAACGCAGGGGAAGCCAATCTAGGGCTCGCGAGCCTCATATTGCTCTGGATAAATGTACCCAGTTCCTCTTTCATTTTTGTATTTTTTTTAGTTTCACGCTTTTATCCCGCATAGCATAGCAGACAGAAAATACCTAGTGTCATGACATTCCTTACTTCGTTTTCCACTGATTTGGAAATATTGCCTGTTGTGTGGCTTAACGTCGCACTTTGTCTTACCTGAGAGAAGAAATGAAAATAACTTAAATACAGTCACTCCCCCGAGAGGAAATCGAATTCACAACCGATCGCGTTTACAATCCGATGCTGTCATACTAATTTAATATTATAAGAATTTTAAAACCTTATTTTATACAAATATTATTTAAGGTTGATCGTTGTCGTCGTATATTATATTTTTAACACATATTATTTAAGGCTCGCTACAAATTAAAAATTTTGAAAAATGACAGGCTATCAATTAGCTTGGCCTCTCCTGGAATATAAATGTATGTATTTTAAGTCGGTTTTATATTTAGTGATTACAAACAAGGAAAAGGAACAATTATTATTCTATTGAGGAATAAGCGTTTGTTAGTTTAATTCTCCGTAAATCCTATGGGAATTACGAAACCTAAAATTTCCGTATTGAAATTTAAAAAATAATTATCCAATAGTTTTGTACAGTAAAGATAATGAAGGAAGCTAATACAACTGGCGACTTATACATTTTTTATAAAAAATTATAAAAATTTTGAACAGTACCTCTGCGACGGAGATAGGGTCCATATATAACATATAAAAAAATAATTATCACGGTACTGTGCCGAAACTAGACTTCACTAATAGTGTGAATTGGCCTTAACAAATTCAAGATATAAGGTATCAGTGACGTTTTGCTAAAGAAAATATAGCGACTGCGATTTATCTGATGGCGACGATGTTTTCGACTCGAAATCATGTAATAAACAAGATTATTTAAGATTTTATAGATTTTCTAAAGATTTTTTTTGGCTTCACGCTTTTATTCCGCATAACAGGATAGACAGGAAGCATCTAGTGTCAAGACACTCGTTCGAGAATTGCGAGTTGAGTGGCGGAACTCAATGCCGCAAATTGTTCTACCAGAGCGGGAAATGAAAATAAGTTAAATATAATCATTCTATCGAGTGGGAATCGCACATACAACCAGTCGCGCGTATAGTCAGACGCTGTCCCACTGTGCTACGACCGGCCTCTGATATAAAGTCATACTATAGATATAAAGGGCAAAATTAAAATCCGACAAATCAAGTCATTTATTTTACCTGTAGATTTTATATTTATATAAATTGTGTATTGTATTTATAACTTAATAACATAGGTTTTAAATAAAAATTTGTTTTTTCTGTTATTTTTAACTATTTGATTTTATTTTAATTATAAATTTCTAGCAACCCTATCTGTCTGTTACTAGTAGGTACATAGAAATACTTGTTCAAAAATATATTTAAGTCACTTGGTTTTAAAGTTATAAAAAAGTTAATCATACAAAATGTATTACTTTCAGAATGGCATACTCTATAACGACTTTCAAAACGCATTGTACCGATGGACGCCCTATAAGTTATTTTGTATTGAATACATAATTGGTACTGAGGAACCTATATACATGGTGTGGTATTCAGAAGAAGAACCTAAGCCGAATGTGTACTTTAAATCAGGTTAGTAAGAATGGTAACGATTTAAATTCATCTCTCTTCCTCTTGTTCTTCTTTCTTTCCCCTGTTACAGAGGTAGAGAAATAATGTTTATGGACTCTGATATCCACTCTCTACCTATTTACATTAATAGAATCTAACTCTACTTGTTTTACCAGACCAGGGGAATGAAATTATCGTAAAAATAATAATTTTTCCTAGTGAGAATCGAAATGGGACACAACGGGACTACCATTGTGCGACGACGTACAATACTCCTGCTCATATATGTATATGTCTATATATTGACATAAAATATCATTAAATATTTCTTCAATTAACAGTAAAACAAAAGTGAAAATAATTACACGTTTACAATATATTTATCTAAAAAAAACTCGAATATTTGAACAATAAAAAGCGTGAAGCTAAAAAAAATTGAGTAATGTTTCCTCTTTTCTGTAAAAAAGAATTTCTTTGTTAAAAAAATAGTGATAAATTAAATAAATGTTATTTAATCTGGATTTTAGGATTGAAAAGATTTTCTTTGTTAAAAAAATTGTGATAAATTAAATAAATGTTATTTAATCTGGATTTTTTAATATTGTTGAGCATTTGTATCGTTCTATTGTTTATTTAATGCGTGCCTTTAAATTTCTTTTGCAGCGCTAGGAATATCGTCGGTTTTCTTGTTCCTCGTACTTTTAGTTTATTCTTTACTACCGGAACTAAGGAACCTAGTGGGTTTGATTTTGATGGCGTACGTGTTCAGTATGCTGGGCGCGTTCCTCTTCTTACTTGCGATGCAAGTCAATGATTTGTACGCTATCGAATGTATCATCTTGAGTAAGTATTGAAAATATTTAAAAAAAGAATTAATATTTTTATAAGTCCATAGATCACATATATTTAGAAGGGTAAGGAGTATTTGCAGGTAAACACTGTGTTTGCTACCCAGTTTCGAGATATTCGAGACATTCTAGTTAAATAGTGAAACTCAATGCTGCATTTTATCATATGAAATATTGAAAATCATAATAATAAAAACATATAATTCATTGAAGCGAGAATTGAACTCACAACGTTCGTGTCTACAGTTGGACATTATGACACTACGTCACCCGCCGAGACCTATTTTATGACTAAAATATATATAAATTATCAATATTATCACTAAAGTGGATATTATAAGCATTTCATTGATAAAATATAGTATTTATTTATTTTTTTCACCACAATCATTGCTTATTTATTTTGAAATTTTCAGCTGCTATAACTTATTTCTTCTTCATATCCACTTTCTGCTGGATGAACGTTATGTCATATGATATTTGGTGGACATTCAGGTAAAATATAATATAAATATTACATATATTTTTTAATTTATAAGTATATAATATATAAATAGGCATGTCGTGGCACACTAGAACAGCGGTTGTGCGTTTGGTTCCCACTCGGTGGAATAGTCATTATGAAATCTTCACTATTCTAAAGAAAATCGGAGTACGCAATGTCTTAATTTCTCGGTACTTTCTGTCAATCTTGCTACACAGGATAAAAGTGTGAAGCTAAAAATATCATAAACGAGGTGAATGGAAATAAAATGCATAATTCTATATAAAAAAGCAGCTTCACACTTTCTTCTGCGTGGCAAGGAAATCGATGGCAACCTAGTATCAAGACACTCTGTTGACTGATATTCTAAAGTCTACACATTTATATTGAGTGGCGAATTTAATGCCGCGTTATTGTCTGATCAAAGCAGATAAATTAAAATAAATTTTAAACATATGCATTTCTTTAAGTAAGAATCGAAGCCGCAACAATAGCGTTTACGGTCATACGTAATCGCATTGCGCCACGATGGCCTTATGTAAATCAATATCTTTATCTATTTAAGAAGCAAAACCAATATACTTATTTCATAATGCCATAAACGTATCTAATACCATAAAGTTGCTAAGATCATTGCAGTATGAAGTAGACAAAAAATAGAAAAATTGATCCTGCTGAACTGATTATTACAGTATTCGTTACTATAGTATTACTGTAGTTTCCATCAGAATTTCAGAAGAAGATATATTTTCTTAATTAGACTAAATTTATATTTTCAGAGGGTATGCAAAGGCTCGTCCTATACACAGGCGAGGTGAAAAATTCAAATTTTTAATGTATTGCGCCTATGCTTGGGGAGTTCCCCTGTTGATGGCGATAATGCTAGTTGTAATCAATAGTTTGGATTTGTCAAGTACGCCTTGGTTTGTAAAGCCGCAAATACCCATCGGTGGATGTTTTCTGGAAGGTATTAATTTTTTTAAAAATTCAAGTGACAGTCATCAGGGTAGAAAAAAAGCTTAATAGTCTAGTTAGCTAGCTTATTAGTCTTAAAATTTCCGAATGTTCATTTATATGTACTAGTTGTTAAACTGGCGGAATCTAAAGTCGCTCTTTATCATACCAGAGTAAAAAAATGAACATAATTGTAATTATCATTCCCCTAACTGAAGTTTGAACCTACAATCTTACGTTCACAGTTAGATACTATGTCCCTGCGCTATTTAATTGTTAAATTAATTTTCATAAAACATAAGTTCTGATAATATAACCTAAATGAGACTAACGCGATATCCTCCCAGACTTGGGTAATATATAGGTAAATGGATATAAATATGAATGATAGTATTATTTTAAAAAACATTTACCTTAAAGTGCCTAAAATTAACATACTCGTATTATTTTAAAATAACACATTATAACTACAAACAAAGAGCGGCATGAATGACTTCCTCTGTTTGTCTCTAACTACCCTGCTATGTGGGATAAAGCGTAAAGCTTATGGGCTAGTTTTATATTGGTAAACAGAAAGTACCTAGTGACAAGACACTGTATTCTACTTATCACCGAATTCGGGACATTGCGTATTGAGTGGTGATTCAATGCCACGAACTCAACTCGAAAATATCTTTTATCTACCACTAAACTTTTATAAAAATTACACCAATTCCAACGTCATTATAATCATAAGAATATAATTTAAATTTCCGTATATTTGATTTTCAGGCGGACAAAAATTAGTATATCTATATATACCAATGTTGATACTGATCTTTTGGAATTGGTTCTTCTTCCTCATGACCGCATTTAACATATGGCGATTGAGTCGCGCTACGGCCGTTGTGAATTCCGACGCTGCGGGCAACCCTGCCGCCCATCGCAGCCAAAAAAACAGGTTTGTTCATTGAAATATATGAGTAAAAGTTGTATAATTCTATATAAGATATCGAAAGTAATAGAATTCGAAGCCGCGCCCCAAAGCAATCGCAATCTAAAAACGCAATCTTTGACACTTGGGCTCGATAACAGCGTATTGATTAATCGCCAAGAGTGTTTTCAAGGAATTAGTTATCTACTTGTAAGATTTCGAGGGGCACTTAATAAAGTGTGCAGGTATATTCTTAAAACATATACACACCTAGTATATATATATTTTTAATTTCACTCTTTTATCCTGCAAAGCAGGGTCAATACCCAAGACACTCTGAACTCCACTTTCCGCAGAACTGCAACCCAACGCCACGTTTTATCTTACCAGAGCGAGGACATGGAAATAATTGAAATATAATCATTCCCCTGAGTGGAAATTGATCCCACCACTGATAGTTTTCACATTTCTTTTAATTGTTAATATATTTTTTTAAATCTTAATATTTAATTATGAATATTAAAAGTTTTTACTGTAACATTATTATTTTTTCTTTTACAGACTCATGATCTATTTGAAACTTTCCCTCATAATGGGAGTTAATTGGGTATTAGAAGTTGTTAGCTACTTTTCACCAGATTCATTTATTTGGAAATTTACGGATATGTACAATCTTCTCATGGGCTTTGCAATATTTATGATATTTGTATGCAAAAAGAAAATATATATACAACTACGAAATAGGTAATCTATGTACATTTTATATATATCTATAAGAATGAATGACTAAATCGAAAAAAAACGGTAGTTTAACCTCGATCTGTATCTAATACATTATTATGAGTTAAAAAACTTACGTAGTAAGATTGGATATTGTGTTAATTAAATAAAGGCAACTAAATTGCATTTCCATCTTTTCCTTATGAGCACATGAAGCCTGTGTACTTGACTGCACGGGATCCACGGATGGTCTGTGAATGACAACGTCCTCTGCTGAGTTTTAATACCTGTTAGTAACTGGGTTCTAAATTCGGATTAGCCAATGATCCGCGTTACATCCAAAGATGCCGTCTTTGTAAAAAAACTAAGCGCCGTGACATTGAATTCTCAACCTTATTTTTTGTTATCTATATAATTTATATTTCTAATATAGTTTTTTATGTGTAAAAGGTAAATATTATTAAATTTTATGTATATTTCGTTTCCAGGTACCTAAAGAAACAGTTAAGAAAATCCCATGAAAGTTCAAGCACGATTGAATCAAGCCTTAGTCAAGAGACTCCTTTGCAAATCTCTACTCACCCCATGGGACTGAAGTCAAAACCAATTTAAAATAGTTTAATGCCAGGAGATAGGTTGCATTACAACATAATTTTACAACTAATTCAAGGAATTTTGCGGATTTGGGAAGACCTGAAGTCTGAATACTCTTGGACTAACAGCATAACTCGCAGGGTACTTCAAATGCTACATATATTACTTTATTACGTATTTATTTTACCTATATGTACCATTTTTTAAAGGAAAACTTTTTTTAAAAGCTATTTAACAGTATAAGCAAATAATAAAATAAATAATCGAAATGTCTGTATGCGCACACTTGCATACTCCAAACAAGACTGCATCAAAATATATAAATCTTACTCATATGTTCTTTATTGTTAGGAGAAGGTTTGTATGAAAAAGATAAAGTCATCATTGACAATATAATTTGTCTTTCCTGACATTAGACATAAAGTTGCAATAATAAATGTTATTTAGATCCGTTCATCTCGTAATATAAACGAAATAGCAAAAAAAAAACACATTTCAAATTATGAAAAATCATCATAATTATTTCGTTTCTCCGCAATTTCTCAAAATCGAAACAAATTCATACTTAATTACATAATTTCTAATGAAATGACCAGTATTTGTCACCCTCCGCATTCTCCACATCTTAACAGAAACCTTTAAAGGTTCTGTGACGTCTATTATAGCTAGCTCCGATCAGTCTACTTAGGAAGCGAGTAATGTACCGCCTGCACCGCCTGTACTTTGTTAAAAATTAACATGAAAAAGTATTTTTTTTAGGATTTTTTTATCTGTATTTTTACACCTTTAATCGAAAAAGCAATAATTAATTAAGATTATCATTCAAATAACTATCTTTGATGATAGAAAATTTTAGTGCTAAAAGGTGCTTATTATGCTTTTATAAGCTCAAGAAGAAAAATATATAATTTATTTCTCTGTCACATTTTCAGATTTACTATGTATATATCATTAAGAGATAGATGTGTACACTGAAAATATAAACTTGTACTTAATAATTTCAAATAGCACAAATAAACGACATTTTTATTAGTATTGTATAATAGGTAAAAAAAGAGAGCTTAAAAAAGAAAAAAAGTTGAT
The DNA here is from genome assembly GCA_032432895.1 of Dryadula phaetusa. NCBI lineage: Eukaryota > Metazoa > Arthropoda > Insecta > Lepidoptera > Nymphalidae > Dryadula > Dryadula phaetusa. Next base: position 278,385 of record JAOYRS010000038.1, read on the forward strand.
AATATATTATATCTAATGTTATATCTAATGTTCTTACCTTTGAATAAATTAGATTTCGGTTTGTTATGTTTGGAAAGAAATGAGGGTGGTTTTCTTATGGTTAACTCAAAGAAGGTGACAATAATTCACTGTATAAATGATAACTATTTTAAGAATGTAGTGAGTGTATTTTTTTATATAGACTGAATCCCAGTTTTGTTGAGTTCATTGATGATTGATTATCTATTTCACTTTAGACTGTAATGTACAGAAAAAAACCAAATATTATGTTAATAACTAGATTTAAGTGTGTATATTATATTTATATGTTATTATTTTTTAAATATTTTTATCTTGTTATTTACGATACACGCTGTATAATATACGCTGTATTTTAATTTTATGTAAAATAAATAAACTAAAATATGTAAAATAATATAGTTTTTTTTTCTAATGATAACTGATAATGAATAATTTTTATAGAGATTTTATAATAAGCCTTTTCGTTTATAGATACACACTAAGCACAAAAATTAAAGGATAATAAATCCGAGCCGAAATTGAAGGGACATATTCTACCAGCTACAACGTACAGCAAAAATCATAATAATATCCTGTAAGATACAGCTGGTTGAAAATGACCCATAAATTTCGACTCGCATGTATTGACCTTTAATTTTTGTTCAAAGTATGTATTTAAAATAGACAAATAAAAAAAGCTGAATAGCTGAACAACGAATTTGCTAGTTAATAGAATATTCACAAGTAACGAAACATTCTGATGGAAATAAATAAGTACATAAATAGACAAGTGTGTAAAAAACAATCACTATTCATCACTCACAATTGCCTAGATGTTGAATTGATAGAGGTCTTTTGTCAGACATGTGTAATAAATATATACATATATATGTATATAGATATATTAAAAACTATGAATACACTTAGTTTTTTAATTTTTACAGAATTTTTCGCCTTTCTCAGAATTTTCATATTAAATTTAGCTATCTGTGGTATTACATTTATGTGGATGGCGCCACTTTCTTTACGTTATTTATTTTATCTGTGACTGAGACAGCTTGATTGATTTTCTGAAATCGGCCCAGGGACCAGCTGTTTTATGCACCGACTGCATTGCGCCTGCCTGAACTGAATGCACTTGAAAAAAAAAACATTCTAGACCCAGCCCAGATTTAACTATAGCCAGTCTGCCCTCAGCCACCATGACGGCAACCGTCGACAATCGGTGTGTAAAATTCGTCACTATTCTACCTGTGTTGCATTATTATTTTTTCTAATAAATCAACAATTTACAGGGTATATGACGAGCTCGAAGCTCTTGAAGCTATATTGATTGAAGATCTTGCTGTGAAAAATGAACAAGGCGTGCCTAATATAATAGAGACGGTGGTCCATCCCTCAACAGGGGATAATGTCGATCAACAATACGTCTGTTTAACTTTAGAGGTCAAGTTATCTCCCGATTATCCTGAAAGCAGCCCTGAAGTTTTTCTTAGAAATCCGAGAGGCTTGGATGATAAATTTTTATCTAAAATCGAAGCTAAAATTAAAGAAAAATTGGATAGACATGTTGGAAATCCAATTGTTTTTGAATTGATTGAGGTAAGTGTATTTTATATTTCATTTTCTGTATACATAAATATTTACATACAGTTAATATTAAGATATTTAATGTATATGCTTTTATAAAGCATCAGCGAATTTCTTTTCTTTTGTCATCAATGTTTATTACAAGAATTAATGTACTGTGTAAAAATTTTAAGAAACATACATATATATATATATATATATATATATATATATATATATATATATATATATATATATAATAATAATAAAAAAAACTAGTAGGATTTGAACATGGTCTCCTCGGAAACTAAGTAATCTACCTGATTTTTCAATGATAAGAATTATCAAGCTATACGTCTATGTAATTTTAAGTTTTTATTTATCATTCATAAACTAAGCCCTGAATATTTTAATTAATATAAGTTTTCTTGCCAACATGTTTGAATACAATTTTTAAATGATTAATGAAACAAAGATGATTTACATATCCCGAGAAAAGAGAGTATTTTGCAATTTGCAGCTTTACACCATATTATACATCAGAATGTTAGCTTATTTGAAATATTTTGCAATTATACTTGGTCCAATTGTGTAACAAAAGCATAGTCTTTTTTGTTTTATGATAAACAAATCATCTCATTAAAGAAGTTACATACAAAAAATATATATAAAAATATTTTAGATTGTTCGTGAATATCTCACACAATGCAACCTACCAAGTGGTCAGTGTGTGATCTGCCTTCATGGATTCGTCAAAGGAGATGTCTTTATCAAGACCCCCTGTTACCACCACTTCCACAGCCACTGCCTATCAAAGCACCTGATAAGCAGCAAGCAGTATTACTTAGAAGAGATGGAAAAGCTGCCCAACTGGCAAAGAGCTCAAGCTAAACCATATCAAGTATACAATTTTTTCAAATTTATTTTACACTTTCATGCATAGTCAAATCAGAGAAAACATAAAGTTATGATACAAAACAAGAATTTGAGACATATGTTACATTATATTTATATAATTTAAAAGGCCGAGAAATGAAAAAAGAATTAAATTTAAGACTTTGCCACGATAGACACTTCACTTTTTTCAGTTTCACGCTTTATCGTCTATTAGCAAGTTTGATTGGCTAACTATGTCAATACTGCGCCTTCACTTTGCTTTCCTCACGAAATGGGAACATTATGTGTTGAATGGCGTACTCAATGCTATGCCATGCCAATTTGTTATGCAATATCAGAGAAATAAACATACATTTTATATATAATCGTTTCTTCAATGGGAATCGAACTAAACGATGTCTCGCTGTGCCACGATAGCTTAATTCTTTCTATTTTGCAATTTCTACAGCAAACATGCCCAGTTTGTCGCTGCAAGCTGTCATTTGATGAGAAAGCTCTAGAACAAGCTCCTCCGCCGGTGGACTCCGTGAATGCTCCACCATTCCGCTTGACTCCTGAATTAAAGGTAGATATTGAAAAACAGGAGGTAGATATTGTATACCCAAAACAGTATCAAAATCAAGTGAATATATTTCAAATCCTTGATTCCTTATTAAAGTAATCAACATTGAAAGAACTGAAACAATTTTAGAAAACATAATAGTATAATGCGTTTTTTTTGCGTTAAGAACTTGTACATTGTAAATTTTTTTAGCTTCACGTTTTTATCTTGCATTGCAGGGTTAGACAGGAACCTAGTGTCAAGACACTCTGTACTTTATTTTTCGATTGGTTACAGTGCGTATTGATAAGCGCCACGAACCAAGCGAACTCAACGCCACGCTTTTTTCATATTAGAGCGAGGAAATGAAAAAATTATATAATCATTTACTCGTGTGAGAATCGAATCCACGACATATGATAATTGTATTTATTACACAATAGGTGTATTTTCGCAATTTGTAAATAGTAGATAGCGGAGAATGGAATAATTTATCGCTACGTTCTCTTTCTCTCTATAACAGTCGAAATATCATTATCTGAAAAGCTTTGTTTCAAGAAATCTTTTAAAGTACGTTAAAATCTAAATAACTAAAAATGTTTCTTTTAAGTTTTAAATCCTTTTATATGTGCCATCACTTGTGTGTTCCAATCGACTTTTTTACAATAACATTCTAAAATAAGCCATAATGCAGCTTCATATCGACGTTACCTTGAGGCTACCTTAATTATAATACAAAAAGTAGGTATGCCTGTATTGAAAGGCATTACGTAATACAATCACACTATAGATTTTACTTTGTATGTCTAGCGAATATTCACATTGTCCCAAATTTAATGGAGTTTCAAAGGAGATAAATTAGGCAGGGGTATAGACGGGATTTAATAATTCCCTCACTTTTATCAGAGTGGGAAATTAAAATTAATTAGATATAATCTCTTCATTGAAAACTAATACCATAAACATCGCTTTTACAGTCAGATAGAGAGAAAAGTGTCGGACTCTTTCATAGGCGTTAAAAATGGCGGACCTAAAGGATGCAGCCAGATTTCCCGGTAGCTAGCTAGCTAGCTTTTATGTTAGTGTATATTAAAACAAATATGTGCATTAACCCGAGCAGGAATCGAACTGATTATTGCAATTATATCATGGCAATAGGCAACTTAAATATTATTAGAAATATAAATATTATAAGAACATTTTTTCTATAATAGTTGCGCCGATCAAGAGATTCCATTCTCTGCTTATCACCATATTTTTGGGACACTACATGTTGGTTGGCATGAAACAAAAGTTGCCTTTGTTGTTAAAAAACCTTTCATTATTGTTTTTTTTTTAATTTTACAAAGGAGTTGCAAGAACGTATGGCGGAAGTACTCGCCCGCCAGATCGCTCGTGGCGGCGTTGTGGGCTCCGGGGACGATGGACCGCCGCTACTGACTATTTCGTCACCTGAGGATAAAGAAGAGGTCACCAAATACTTTTTTTTACCTTTTTTATATAATTAAGTTTTATGTATATATACATATAACGAAGTAAATCTAATAGAACTCGAACTCAATGACTTTTTATCATTATCTGTGTGTCTGATTGTCTGTTAATTTCTGTTCGCTAATCTCAAAAAAGGTTAACCGATTTAAATTATATAAAATATTTTATCAACAAAATCATAGCAAGGGTCAAGGTTTACGCAAACGAAGTTACGAACGTTAAAAAATAACGCAATACGCTTACAATTCTGATTTTTTTAGCTTTACGCTTTTATCCCAGTACGCACGGTAGACATAAAGTACCTAGTGTCAATACACTCCGTACTTTCCATTTCACTAAATTCTAGACAGCGTGTTCAGTGGTGGAACACAGCGCCGCATTTTGTCTTACCGTAGCGAGGAACTGAAAATAATTTAAATATCCTCCTCCGGGAGGGGGGATCGAACCCACTACTGATCGCATTTACAGTCAGACGCTGTCCCATTGCGCCACGACTGGCCTCTTACACACATACAAAACAATTCAGATATTAAATTGTTTCTATTTAAGTCATTATTTTAATAATAAATAAAGTACAGTATTTTAAAGATTCCAAATATTCTGCAGGAGCCCAAAGAGCCTAAAAGCTCTACTTCTGCCTCCACCAGTGGGGTCACTGCCAAGCCGGAGCCGACTCCTCGCGCAGTACCCAGCACTTCCACTGACACTACTGCTGATCAGCCGTATCGTGGCCCATACCGGTGAGATTTACAAATACATATTTCTTATGCTTTCATTTTTTTATTGTAGTTTAGAAATACGTCCTTAGGTGACGTAAAATTAATTACATATAATATAAATAAAAATGTGATTTTTTCTCTTAACAAGATGTCCTCCACATTCTACTTATCACTAAAATATAACACTATATACTAGTGAATGAAAATACTAATAATGGCCATGTTTTGTTACGACAGTGGATTCAACCGTCGCGGCAAGCCAGGGCGGCGCGGTCGCGGTGCGCGGTGACCCGCTTCCCCCCCGCGCGCGTCGCCCGTCGCCTAGCGCACACGCCCGTCTGACCAGCCGACACTCACACCTGTGTCCAACCACCTGCTAGATTATGACCCCCTGGTACTTGTAATGTTATTGTTTGCTCTTCTTTGCCTAATATTTTTGTCGCTGAAATCAGCGTCAACACAGACGCCAGTGTTTTGGAAGCGTTTGCTTATTTATGACGCCCTGGTACTCGTAACGTCACTGTTACAAGATGGCCTTTATAATTGCCTGGTACCTTTGTTATTAATGTCGCCAAGATCAACAGTGTCAACACCAGTGTTTGTGAAGCACCTCATAATTTATAAAGCCCTGGTACTTGTGTTACCATTAAATTATAATTTTATAATGATTTATAAACTAATTAAGTTAGATTTCTTCGCATTTTATTATCACGTGGTACTTACGCTGCTAATGTTACCAATATTTTTAATAGAAATATCAATTCTACCAACTTTTTTGTATATTATTATTATTATTATTATTATATTGTTGCCATTTGCGATATTTACTCTAGTATTATTTATAACTCGAATAGCAGCATCAATTATTAAACAGCTATTTATGCTTAGAATATTTAATTTTATAACATTGATTATATTTGTATCGATTGCTCATTTCGATTTTTCAAATCGATTTGAATTAAAACAACTTAATTTTACATTGATTACCTGTATCGAGGGTCATAGCAAAAACATACGTAACGAACAGCGGACTTCGATAATACAATCGAATGTTTTAGAACGTCATATCGGAAATAGCTTTAAAGAGATACTATTCTCAATATATTTATACAAATTTGTGGGATCGAAATTCCTGTATGTGCCATATTTTAATAATAAATCTTATTTTGTGTTAACCGACCAAAGTCGGATTATATCGAGACTGACTATTTACCTTAAGTCATGCGTACGCCATTTTGTTACAGCAGCATCTATTAATATAATTTTTACTAAGATTTTAAGGATTTTTTTCATGCATAAAATAGTTTATTTATTAAATATCTATAGAATTCTCTTGTAATACTTAAGCTGCAAACGCAATAAACATTTTTTTATATTAATAATCTGTAAAAGCATACGTCATTATTATGACATTTTTTTACAAAGGCACGCAAAGTACACGGTACTTATATACGAATATTCCTATATTCAATTTTTTACCTTTATATCTAGTTATGTATTTTAAATATAACTTAATACGTACATACGCACAAATAGAGTATTTTGTTGCTTTGTATTATATATAAGTACTTCTCTTCTCCAAACTGATTTATTTTTGAGATATAAAAAATTATTGCATTAATTTCTCCATAAAATCTAAGGCCGTATACTTTAAACAGAACTTCGATTCCACAGAGTATAAACTCAACCAAAAGCATAAACCTGGTTCTTTTAAGGGTGTAACATTAAAAATTAAAAAAAAAATACAAAAAAAATACTTAACGCCCTTAAAGATCAACGAAGGCAAAGGTGGTGTAATTAAATAATTAAAATCAGATTTGCAACAGGCGATGGGGCACAAATAACTTATTTCATAGTTCGTTTTCTTCAAATATATAACTGTAACGGTCCTAGTCAACCCCTAGATTCCACTTAATAAATGTTGTAATGAATAAGTGTCAAATGTCAAAATTGGCTTGTCAACGCTATTTAAGCTGTCATTTTGTTACACGTGTAGCTTTTTGTTGTCATTTTTGAAATATAGTTTTCATACTTATTTATATGATCTATAATTAATATTATTATTTTGAAAGGTATTGGAAATGAGGGATGTAGAGAGGCTTTATGCTGTTGTTTTTTTTTCACTATTTCATAGATTTTTTTTTATTTTTGGATAAGATTATTTTTCTATTTCACAATTTATATTTAAATTATAATTTATTATAATTAAACAGTGTATTATTCGCAAGAGATGACTTTTTTAAATTTTTGTTTGTATGTGTAATGGTTGTGTTTAGAGTTTATTGTTCGATATTTAATATGACAGTTCATATTTGTAAGCTATTTTCCATTATGAATGTAACTTAAGGTATGTTTTTTTAATAATTTAAGACGCTATGAAAGCTAATTAAAGACATTCCAGTTCAATGGATGTATTTTTTAATTCACATGACGCGGGTATGTTTCAGGAGATAAGTACTTAACGTTTTTCATATTTTTTTAATAATATTATTTGAATCTCGCTATTGCTTGTAGTTGTAGGGTAATTTAAAAAAATTGTCATTTCAATATTGGATTATTCGAACAGATATGGGTTTTTTTATAAGATAAATGGAAATTGTTTTATAGATCTACTAAATTCATAATGACGTCATTAACAATAAACGCAATCTGTTCGTGTAATCTAACAGTAGTTTAGTAAGTGTCTACTTTTATCATCGTATTATATGCTTAGCCGTACGTTTAACGTTTACCGGTATATTGTCAGTTTTGTCTCTGTGCGTAGAAATTTATGGATTAATAAACTTACCAAAGATATTGGTGTTTTATTTTAAATACCTGCGCTTTAGTGTTCAATTTACTTTTTAAAATATTAAAATACTTGTTTATATAGCCAGTTAAAGAAAACGAGGTGCATGGGGAAACAATTAGTGTATAATGAGACGAAATTCCATAGAAATTCACAAGGTCATCGAAAAGTTACCCACCTTGCTCTATAGAGAGGTGCTCATATAGGTGCCTGGGATTTTTCTTCTAATTGTAGACTTACCAACCTAATTATTAAGAAGTAACTCATATAGCTTCCATTGCCTAACCTGTTTTTTCCTAATCGAATATAAAATGATCTCTTTCATACCACCTTATAGGTACCAGTTAGCATTACTTTATAAGATTATCAAAATATTCTCGATAACGCGAACAAATTAACATACATGTACATATGAACATCGTCCAGATAGACTCATGATGTGGAGAAAAATACTTCTCTTCTTGGTGGTTTGGTTCTTTCCATTGTCTTCTTTGTATTTATTTTTCTTTTAACTTCATGCTTGTTTTTTTTTTTGCCCTATTGGTAAACGTTACAGTCTCTACATACTTCTTTCGCCTCGTCCACAGTCATTAAGATCCTCGTGCTTTTTACGTACTCCACTAACTGATACTGTGTTTTGTGAGGTCGATCGAGGTCCTCTTATAGCACTATTTTTTAGTCAAACGCGATAATCACGTTATGTAAGTTTTTAAGATATGTCTTTTTTGATCAAGAAAGGGATAAACAAATTGATCGAATTCTAGAACATATTATAGATTTTTTACTATATGGCCATCGTGGCGCAGTGGGACGGCGTTTGACTCTAAACACGATTGGTTGTGGGTACGATTTTCACTTGGTAGAAAGATTATATTTATTATTTTTATTTCTCCGTTCTGTTCTGTTGTAACACAATATCTCCCCCTGTCCACATAATTTTCGTAACAATCCAAAGATTTGTTTCCCAATTTTAGATATATGATCTTCACTATCGTATATACCAGACAATTGTGTATTTTTTAAGAAATTCGCTATCAACGTCGACCTTGTCGCAAATAAGGTAGCAACCTTCAAAGTTCATTTCCGTCCGATAGAAGCGGTCATTTGCATGTCCGTCTGTACTAATATGGGTCTGTTTGATTTCTACCGTTTGGTACTGACCTTAACATCGTACCCGCGTTCCAGTAATTTATTACATTTTAATTTACACCCCTTTGAAATAGTTGAGAAGCGCTTTTATTTACTTGCTAGGGTGTAGGTTTGGTATCGACTCCATATATCTTCTCCCATATATCTTCCATATATCTAATATGTTTTGTAGCGTTACACCTGTTTCCTGCATAGCAGAGTGCAAACTAATGTCAAAGCTGTCCGTTGTTCGGTTTTCGTGTTTTGCGTAAATCGGGGTTTGCGAATTCGAGACATTGCGTGTTGAGCGGCGGAAATCAACGCCGTTATTTGTCTTACCAAAGCTAGGAAGTGACAATAATTTAAATATAATCACTTCCCCGAATCGAATTCACAACCGATTGCGTCTACAGTCAGACGCTGTTCCACTGCGCCACGACAAATTGATATAATTATTTATTAGATATTTTCCCCACTCAAGGAAAATATCTATAAAAAATAAATATTGATTCTAAAAGCAATAATAAAATAAGTAGTCCGACTTCTTTTTAATAAATTACTCACTATAGCATATGACATGAAATACGTTCATCTACAAGCTAATTAAGCGACCGTCTCAGAAAACGAAAGCTAGAACCGACCCACACTCAACTCGAAATGCATCGCTTATACGTGGAGAAAGTCATCCTTGACAAAATATATTTGTTAAAAAGGATTTTAAAAAGCTAGAAAGTAATATAAATTATTGCAGATAAGGCAATGTTATTTTAATGATGTTGAAATAGTCAATATTCTAAGAAATAAGATGCGAGTAAGCTTCATATTTTTTATAGTATATTATATATATATAATATATAAAGGAAATAAATAAATCCAAAAGATATATTGGACACTAAAAGTTTTATTTATTAGAAATCGATTATACTTTGAATGAATACAAATGTTAAACATAAATCTATTTTGTTTTTTTTCCTCCAATAGTATTTGAGCCCGCTAATATTCTAACTTATACGCCACGTTAGCGTATAGTACATTAAAAGTCAAATCAAACAAGTATCCAATATGTCACATATATATATTTTTTTGCTTTACACTTATCTCACATAGCAGAGTCGACAGCCGATAGTGCCAAAATCGAAACATTGCCTGTTGAGTGGTGGAACTAAACGCCGTGCTGTATCCCACTAGAGTGAGGAAATGAAGATATCTTAAATATAACCCTGAGCGGGAATCGAGCCTCAACCAATCAAGTTTACTGACACTACGCCACGACGGGCCTCATATATCGTATAATCTACTAAGTATGAACAAATTTCTTTTCTATTTACATAGAAGCGATGACTCAACAGACGGATATGGCCATAACATCCGAGGATATTTGATGAGTAATATGAATATAATAAGGTTTGTTACAGGCTTGGAAGTGCGCCATTAGCTTCAACGGGTGTATGACCTTTATTGCCTAAATAGGAATGTGTATCGATTAAAGGTTATGTTAAATATAGAAATAGAACTTGTTGAATTAGTTGTGAGTTCGGTTCCCAGTTGGAGCAATTATTACATTAAGTTAATTTTTAATATGCCATATCACGATATCATACAAAACTTGAAGAATGGAGTGTCTTAACACTGGGTTCTCTCTGCCTAACTTCCACTTGGAAAAAACACAAAGATTATACATATTATCAAAAAAATATTAATTAGATATTGCTTTTAAAAAAAGTCCGCATTTAGATTTATTATTAAAACGATGGTTGAAATTCAAGTTCCAGATAAGATATTGATTTTTTTAATATGTACTTTATATAATTTCATCAGTTTTCATATTGATTTCGATGGCAATTCAGTGGAATGATAATATTTTCATTTTATGTCGCCGCAAAGCGCAGCGTTGAGATCCGCTTCTGAGAATGTTTTGACACTACGTATTCTCTGCCCACCATGCAGAGAAAACATGAATTTGTAGTGAACAGATAGGTGCGACAAGCGTAAATATTTGTACTAATTAATAGTTATTTAGTACTAGGATTATTTTTTGTGGAAACACATGTATACAACACATGTATGTATGTACTTGTATACATATATAATAATGCTAATTAGTGTACAAATTACGTACAGCTTAATCGATATCTAACATAAATTGTAACTTATTCTAGCGTTGCATTATTCGAATATCGTACAAAACGAATATCAATATAGACATCCTTGCCATTTAAATGAATTAGGTAAAACAGCCTATTAAATAATATGGATGGGACTCCATTTGCAGCATTTATGGCTGATATAACGAGCTCTATGTATTTTCAACCCACACACAAAAATATTACTTTTTATATCAAACGCATTAACAAATTCATGTATGTATAACATTTTTAAGTTATTTCGGCATTTTGTTTTATTTAAATCTTTTCATAAATAACAAAATTATATCGATTTTTTAATTATTTTGTTCGACAAAATTTTTAAAAACAGATCAGCGTCTGTAAACGCGATCGGTTGTGGGTTCGATTACTACTCGGGGGAATCATTATATTTAAATTCTCGACGGAATATCCTTCTGGTAAGACAAAGCGATTTGGTGGAAGCCGAAATGCGGAGTGTCTTGACACTAGGTATTTCCTGTCTACCCTGCTATGCGGGATAAAAGCGTGACGCTGAAAAAGCCTTTCACAAGCAAAAGGAGTCACGGGCACAGCTGTGTAGTATCTACCAATTTATCATTGTAAGAAAATCTAGCAACGATTTTGACTTGATTTACTTGAAAAACATAACAAGAAAATAATTTTAAGAGTACAAAACATTGGGTGTTGCGCGGCAGCGAATGTTTAAGGCGGAAAGTGGAGTACGGAGTGTCTCGACACTAAATACATTCAGCCTACCCTGCTGCGCGGGATAAAGAGCGTGAAGCTAAAAAAGAAAAAAATAAGAAAGTTCCTTTTAGCATATTTATTACTCCTTTTTTTAACTATTATTTTATTTTTATTTATGAACCAACTGTCTTCATCACAAGTTTTTATATTAATGCTACAAGCTATATATGATTCATTGCGTTTTGTTTCACATTAGAATTGTCTATGGCGTGGTGTGGGTGATGCTGTGTTTATTATAGCCATGTGGGGTCTAATAAAAGCAATTATCGTGTGAGCGAATGCAACGCGAAGTGTTCAAAAAATAGTTGTAGGAACTTTTACGTATCGTATTTATATTTTCTTATTTTTGTTTTATTTTTATTTGATAATTATGACTTTGAGGCCATCGTGGCACAGGGGTAGATCATTCGATTGTAAAAGCGACTGGTTGGGGGTTCCATTCCACTCTGGTAAGACAAAGCGAGGCGTTAAGTTCGCCACTTAACACGTAATATTGCAAAGGGAAGCTGGTAACGGAGTGTCTTGACGTTAGATTGTATCTAACTACCTTGGTGAGCGGGATATAAAGTAATTTTTAAAATATATATTGTTAATTTTTAATATTTAGTCGTCTTATGTTTTAGGGTTAATATTTAGATATAAATGTCAAAATTAACAAGTATTTTTTTTCTTACTTACTTGCTGGAAATACAGAATTTGATCCTTTTCCATCAAGAGTAAGTACCGAACTCACAGCCGCCTATTATTGTCACGTCTATCAAGACGATTTCATGGAAATGAAATATTTATTATCAATTTTTTTTTTAATTATGTTTCATATTTTCAATAACAAAATGTAACTTGTCAAACTTTAAGGATGTCGTAAAACCACAAATTTATCCTTGACTGTCCTAAACAACTGCTTACCGCGGTCGTTAGTCGGACACGCTAATAGGAAAATATTTATAAACTAAATGAATATTATGTATACATATATAATAATAAATAATTTTACAATGAAACTGACTCTGTCTTTATACTCGATTGGTCTAGGTACAATTCCCTATTGTAGGAATAATTTTATATTTTAAATTATTTTAATTTTTCAGGTAGTAAGACAAATCGCGGTGTTAAATTCCGCCCGCTCAACAAATTATCTAAATTGCGGACAAAATTGAAGAATACAATATATTGACATAGAGTTTGCTCTGATGACATGAAAAGGGAAAAACTTAAAATGACGACATATGTATATATATTTTAAAATATAAAAAGAGCCATTTTCAAAAAAACCTAATATCATTTGTCTGTACATGCGTCTTTATCTCGCGTTCCGCTTCACCCACTTCCTCTGATATCGTATTCTTGCTAGTTTGTAGTAAGTAAGCGCGAGTGACAGACGTGTGCAGTGCTCTAAACATAAATATTAATTGATAAATTGATTATATTTTTATTCTTTTGTATGTGCATTTCAAGTGTAAATGGTTGACGATGTCCGCCCTATTGAAGAACGTCACCAATTGCATCTGGCACGCGTTTGACTCGCTACAAATAAATCAATTAGTTCACAAATCGAAATTAAAGGTTTGTTATTGTTTTTTTAAACATGTATTATAATTTACCATAGCGTTTGCGGTCCGTTCTATCCGATAAAAATTGACTTAAACTCCCACGTACTTACTCATATATTTTTTTCGCCTATACAAAAAAATAACTATTTAGTCAATACAGCTATTTAGTTAAAATAAAGCGGTCTCCACGCGAGAATCAAACCTACGACCAGCCTTTAGAGTAGGATACTTTTCAGCTATATCACGTACTGGTGACATATTATTATATTATATTATATTATATTATACTTTCTATTTTTTTTCAAGGCATTACAGAAAATGTCAAAGGCACATAAAGTTATGTCTACCTTGATTCTACCAGTTGGCAGACCCATTATTACAAAATAGAGTTACTTGAAGTATGATTTTATATTGAACTTCACGTACATGTAATTGAGTTATAACTTTCTTTTTTCGTTAACATTTCTAACATTTTTTTTGTGAATGTCATTTTGTACTTCTTATTTAGTATTCTTATAAGACTTGTCATATTATATATACTTGTACGTATAATAATTTATTAAATAACTGTGTCCGCGACTTCGTTCGCTTATAATTTAGCATTTTCGGATATTCATTTTTGGATATTGAATTCCGAAACAGAAGAAGTCTCAGTTCCTCTTTAATTACTTTACCTATGTGTCAGCGAAAGTCCTGTTCAAATCGGACCAGCCGTTCCAGACGTTAATCAGAATAAGCAGAACGACACTAAAGAAAAAATATTTTTATTATTACTTACAGATTTTAAATTTTATTTATTTATATAGATTATTAGTAAAGTATTAAGTGAGAAATAACTAATGAAATGATAACAACATTAAACTAGGTGCATTATAAAGCCATAGTAAGTTAACCTTGACACTATAAAAGTCTACTTATAGCGTTATACATATGATAGAGCCTTTATATGCTACAAAATATGTATTTCAGTATTCTTCTTATTTCTTTCATGATGTTGTGTGCAATAAAGAGTTCTAAATAAATAAAAATAAATACATTTAATCAATAATATATAAAAATCTATTCCGTTATTCACTGAGTGACAGACAGACAAAAACTCCTTATATAAAAAAATAATAACTAAATATTTCTGGACAAAAAGAGTAAACTCATGAAGAAGATAATACAATTTTCCATTACAATACCAAAACATATGGCAAGAGGTCGCTTGAGTTAGTATCAATATTTTTAATTTGTTTGTTTGTTACGCTTTAACGCATAAATTATTCAGACGATCTATTAATATTAGAACATAGAATATTTAAAGCCATGAAAGTGAGCAAAGCCGTGGATAAAAGCTATTATATAATAATAATAATAATAATATTTTTTGCTTCTTAGAGATATTATTATGTAATGGTTTAAATTTATTCGAGCGCAAAAGAAGGTCGTAATACAGTATAGATTAAATAATTTTATTGTTATGTATTTTGGCAACCCACTCTGGCCTACAGTACTTCCCTCCTAACAAAATCAGGATAGTTAAGAATTTAGTAGAATTTTTATATAAATAAAGGCGCCATTGATTGCAGGGTGAAATAGGGGATGGAGCGTCTTGACTATTTATAGCTTAATTACTACTTTTATAGGCTTCACGCTTTTATACTACTTAGCAAAGTAGACAGAAAGTACCTAGTGTCAAGACACTCCGTACTTCACTTTCCATCAAATTCGAGACATTGCGTGTTGAGTGTTTGAACTCGGCACAAGGAAGTGAAAATAATTTAAATATAACCACTCCCCCGAGGGGGAATCGAACCCACAATTTTAGCATTTGTTTTTTAGCACAGATTTTAATTTCTTACTCTGAAAATAATTTTAATATAACTGGACATATGCATATATTTTTTTAAATTTAATTTATTTCCCTGGATATATATACTGTTCTACGTTTACACGGCTTTCATCATCATTATCCTCTCCAAATCTTGCCAAGGACCGGTTGGTCACTGACTTGACGTTGAAATATTTTGGCCTACACTGGCCTATGTTCAATAAAAAAGCGATAACAATGGAGTGTTTTGATAATAGATCTGTGTCTATCCTTCTGCGAGGTAAAGTGCAAAAAAATAGGTCAAATAATAAAATATCTTATGCATATTAATACTTTAAAGTCATTACAATATTACTATTGAATTTATATTGAAGTCATGTTCAAAATCACATCCTATCCAAGTACCCATTGTTTCTAGAATGATTCATGCTTCTAAAAACAAACAAGCTAGAAGTGTTAAAATTATGCTGAACAAAGTAAATATTACGTGTCGTTTGTACTGTAAGACGGTGTTCTTTGCCTTCACCTATTACTCTCAACAAAAAGAAACGTATAAAAAGTATTTTTTTTATTCCACGTAGAAGGAAGTTATCAGGAAGTATTTAGTGTCAAGACACTCCACAAAGTAGACTACCGCTTTCCGTCACATTCTCGGGACATTCTGTGTTGAGTGGAAGTTTACTCCGCGCGGTGTCTTACCAAAGCGACTAAATGAAAAACATTAAGGTATAATCATTGCCTCGAGTGGGAATCGAATCCACATCCGATCGCGTTTATGCCGAGACGCTATCCTACTGCGCCACGATCGTCTTTTTTCTATTTTTTTTATCTCCCTTTTTGCTATGTATGCAGTATTTCATAGTAGTAGATGATATCATGGTAGCGAGTTCGACACCCAATCGGATGAATGTGATATATATTCAATCATTGTTTTAGCAATGGAGTTTTTTAATCTTGACGCTTGTCAAATAAATTAAAGGCGGAGTGATTAAACATATTTCCTACTTATTTACTACTTTCACACTATTTTTATATATGTACATAGTACCTACATATATTTACCTATATAACCTATAAAGTAAAATTAGGTAAGTAAATATATCGGGATATTTACAAAAATACAGACGTATCAAGGTTTTATAGCGAAAAAAAAAATTGCGTGACAGACAGTTGTTGACTTTGGGCCCGCCCTCGTCCCGGCCGCCTCCCTTATTGTACCATTACGTTATTTTCCCAGAAAACTGAAATGTTACTGTAGACAGCTATAATTGACATGGTATGAGCTCTTTATATGATTACCAGCTCAATTATTTTTGTTTTATTTTACACATTTTTCAGATTTACTGACATATGCACATACAGACACAACTTATATATATAAACTGATTGCTGATTTTTAGTTTAGTGATCAAATTTTAAGAGTAGTGATAAATTACTAAATTTCAGTAAGGCAAAATATTTAATTAAAAATGTTTTAATAAAAATATTTTGGTTCATTCAGTAAACTTAAATCCAACTTTTTTAGCTTCACGTTTTATCCCCTCAAGGTCCTAGTCGGGGTCCCGAATCCAAGATATTGTGTATTAAGCCACTCAGCGCCGGGCTTTGTCTTGGTAGTACTTTCCAAAAAATAATTAAGTAATGACATGTAATTTAAATCCAGAACAAATAGCCCAATTTAAAAAATCAATAGAATAGAAATAAAACCCACAACCGTCACCTACACTCATCAACTGCGCCACTATGGCGTCTTTAGGAAGAAATACTTCAAAATAAAAATCATATAATGGTTATATCCAAAGCGATTGTTCTGATACCACGGAGGGGTGTTTCCGCCTTCCCTTAACCTTCCGAGGCGCCGGTCAGACGGGCGACGACCGGAAGACATAATATCAAGCGTGCGATCTTTCTGTTTATAGCCTTATTCGTTACTTCATTGTAAAATGTTGCAATAACATATTTTATTTAGTTCCTTATAATATTTGTCATCATAATAATATGAAAATATAGCTGCTAAAATATAGTGAAAAAACTACGTTGTTGAAGCTAATTTTATTATATTTTTAATGGAATCGGTTTTCTTCATTCCTTTATTAAAAGAACATTATTGTTACTAGACGTTACTAGATATGTGAATTATATGGGCTTTATAGAGACTCTGACTATTAAAGATCTATTGACACTAAATGTCCCGTTGACGTGTTGACGCGTTGCCTTAGCAACGTGTATATCACTTTATATAAACGTGTATGTCAAACACATGGTAGTGTGTGTTACATATATTTATTAAGTTGATATACTTTTATGCATTATTTTTGAAAAATATTAACATTCGACACTCCTTCTCTATGTTTATAAATTATAATTGTGATAAATGTCTTACTCCTCTGGGAGGAGAAGAAGATATATATATATATATATATATATATAGATAAAACGTAAATCAGTCCAAAGTTTTTATAAACATAAAATTTGTCACCCATCACCTACGGAACTTGAGTGTGCGATGCTTAACGAATCTTATCAAAATTGTGAGTGACCTTTTCTTTACAAGTTTATATAGGAACATTCAAGAAGAACGTTGATTAAAAATATTATTTTAATTTATTTATCAAATTATACAAAACTAAATGTTATTTTAATGGTTTTAAGTATTAGCTTTATCTTGTGTTCCTAATAATTTTTATTTTTAGAATAAACTTGAAATTACAATGGACAGTCAAGTGCGAAATTTGTTATCACTAGTTATAGAGGAAGTGGCAGAAAAACAATTATAAGAATACATTAGAAATTTCGCCTAAATGAGTAAATTAATTAATTATACATGTTAAGACCTTAAATTTTCAATATTTTTGTATTGTATTGCATTACATTGTAATTTGTATCGCATATATTTTGATATTCGAATATACACTTTTGTTGATTGCAAGTACACTGTAAATACAATAGTCTGTGGTCACTGGTAGATTCTACTTCTGATCACAGACTGAAACGTCCGGTTTTTAAAAAAATATTTTTGAACTCAAAAGAAACAAAATATAGACATTTAATCCGTTTAAAATAGTTAGTAGATAAATTTACTTTTTTTATTTACTACGCACACTACTGTGTGTTTCACATACTTTTGAGTATCGCTTATTAGACAAGACCTATTTTATGCGATTCTACTAGTTACTATTATCATACTTATATATGCACTAAGTATATAAGAAATATGCATAAAATAATTTTTCCTAAAAATAATAGAACACGATTAGTTTATGTCATATTTTTGACTAAATATGTTAAACTAAAAGTTTCCGGAAATATTCTTCTAAGCTTTAAAATAGCACTGTAAACTTATATATATTAGGTCATTCGTCCTAACAGTAGCAGATAAGTAGGTATCCATTATAATATATAACCATGGTGGTGGGATACCACTCAAATATGTCACAGAGGTCACCAGGCCAAGGATTGGTGACGTCATCACAGTGTTACTTACCTTCGCTTAACTTCTGTCACTGAAAACTTGATAAACGTGTTTCCTTGCAAAAACATTTTGAATAATTTCACACATTATTTTGACAAATGTACGTTATTGTCATAAAGTAAAGGTGACTAAAAGTGCCGTGTTATCTAGTTCTGACTTAGTTCTGAGTTAGATTTCTACTCGGTGAAGGTATAGTATTGAAATATTCTTATTATCCTGACTAATAGAGTTGAGAGCGTAAAACTAACAAATATATTATGAAAAATCTGTTTACAATCTGGTAAATGGTTTCATTATTTGACATGTATGATTCACTATTTAAATTTTATGCTTCAAAGCCAGAAAGTCTATTTTTGAATTAATGAAGATCTATTTAAACTAATATTAAAATAAAGAGCGCAAAAAGTTTAACTAATATAATAGCTTCAATTTCTATATTTGTAGAATTTCTACATCCGAGTATATTTTTGGGAGACTCAAGTATTAAGGAGAATAAAAATATGTAACTTGTCAAATCATTTATATTTAGTAGGAATTTTCCACCTCTATTGAATTTAATACAATTTCATTATTGTTACAAGTAGATTATATCAAAGGAACAATAACTTATATAGGCACATACTGTAGGTACTTAGTGATTGTCACAAATTGAAATTTGAAAGCAATTTAATGACGCACATTAGTCTGTACGCACTCCATATATATTGTGTATCTACAGTTTTTAATTAACTCAGTAACACTGATACTTTGAAAGAACCGGAAGTCAGTGAGAATGAATAAAAATAATATATTTTTAAATTAACAATTACTTGAGCCATGGGTCGAGACACAGTGTGACAGTGTATGACAGTAAGAGATCGATCGATGAGTTTAGATGTGGGTATGATTCTTTTATCGCTCTGGTTAGTAAAAAGCGTGGCGCTTAGCTATGTGGATTATGGAATGTCTTGACTTCCTGTCTACCCTGCTATGCGAAATAATAGCGTAAGGCTAATAAAATAATTACATATTAATATTTTCAATATTCTTTGTCTATAAAATTCTCTGTAAAAATTTAAAGAAATATCGCTTGACGCCTTTAAGCGTGCTGTTTCACTTCACACTTTTATCTAAGGAACAAATAAAACATCTGTCTGAAAATTTCGGTCGTTTTATTCGTTATTGGTAGTTTTTTATATATTGTGTTAATTTATTGAATCAAAAAGAATACATGAGATTATTATGTCTTTCAAGTACTTTGAAAAAATCTAAACACAATTTAAACGATACATTCGCTTACAAAAACTCGGTTAGCCATTAGATGCATTATAAATAATGTGGCCGTAAATATTTTTTGATCTTAATATAATTTTGCATACAATCAGAAACACCCATCTCGACTACTGTGGTGGTTAATTTCTTAAAACTCCACAAGTTATGTGGAATGACATATCTTATACTTTCATATCTCAGAAATCCTTCGCATCCGGTCGAATGTAACCCAAATAATCTCTCTAATTAACTCAAATTACCTTCATTGAAGAGTCATTGTGTGAATAATGAACTTTCCGAGTCGAGTTTGTTTGAATATCATAAAACCATAGTAGACTTTTATACATAGTAGACCGTTGTTACTCATAAAGTTGTAAAATGACTAAGTCTGTTTTTTATTATTTATTTATTTATTTCAAACGAGGCGCGGCGTTGAGATCGCAACTCAACACGCAATGCCTCGCTTTCGGACGGAAAGTAAGCAACGGAGTGTCTTGACACTAGGTTGTTTCTGACTACCCTGCTATGCGGCTAACCCAAGGATTTTATTTCCTATATGTACATTCCGATTCTTTTTATAGAACTTGAAAAATGTAAAATTTTAATATGTAGTAAAGAAATAGATAATAAAAGAAATGTTTTTAATTAAATATTTTGTATAAAATACAGTTACATATTTGTTTTATCTCTATAAGCGATAGGAAAAATCACCAAATGATATCTAAACTATAGTCCGATAAGCAGCTAAGATAAATTGCTTACAGCTTATTAACCTCTTCTGTTGTAGTTTTGTAAATGATAAGGCATTTTAAGGCATTATTGGAAAAAAACAAATTATTTTGCTTTTTTATAAGAGATAATGTTTTAGGAGTATCTATTTTTTATTACAAAATCCTATATAATAATACATATTATCCTATATTAATACATCCTATATATCATAAAGTACTTAGTTTCAAGACACTCCGTACTTTGCTTTCGGACGATTTTGGGACATAGCGTGTTGAGTGATAGTACTCAACGTCGGGCTTTGTCTTACTAGAGCGAGGGAATGAAAATAATTTAATTATAATCATTCCCCCGAGTGATCATCATATTCACAATCGAATCAAATCCATAGCCAATCGCGACAGTCAGACGCTGTGACACTGCGCCACCACCGGCCTCAATTATTATTTAAATGAATATAATATACGGCATTGATGCGTTAACGTGGTTGTAAATTCGCAACATTAAGTTACTCTATCGATTTTGCAATCTGTCGATTATGTGTTGAAAATGATAAGCGGAGTATCTTAATACTAGATGTAAAATTGATAAGTAAACAAAACTAAAAGTTAAGGTCAAAAGAAAGTGTAAAGGTCTTTCAGCAATTATACACGAAATTATTATAATTTTATATTTAAATTTTAATGATAAAAAATTTAAAACTTTAAAGAATAAAATTATAAAAAATATTATTTCCTTTTTGGCTTAAATGTTATTTTTTATGGCTGATTGTGTTTCTCTGACATTTTAAAGGACACCCTTCATGGTTGCCGCATCTAGGTTAATAACCTCTTGTTAAGTTCATTTTAACACGGTCTGCTTGGTTTTATTATTTATATTTTTCTATGTTCTAAAAGTAAGTTAATATGTTTAGATATTAGAAATATCTAATTCAAGTAATAAAAATGTCCCATCTTTCTCATATACGAAGCTGGCTCGAGTAGAAATCAAACTCATGATTATGGAGTAAAAAAGAATCTCTTAACTGTGCCTCGGACGCAGAAAACTTCCTCGTGTCTAGAACTTGAAATAAAAATTATTATTTTTAAATAATGCTCAAAAACAATAAACGATTAAAAATCTACACTTATGTGATGAAAATAATTTTACGTATAATTTTATTTATACCATTTCGCCCGAGTGTCTGTGCACTAAGAATTATTTATTAAAAAAACGCGATTGGTTGTGGGTTAGATTCTCACTCACGTGAATGGTCATATTTGGGTGATTTTCCATTTTCTGCGCTGCGTTGTGTTTCTCTCCACACGCAATAAGTCAAATTCGGTGGCAAATGGAGTATGGAGTTTCGAGACACTCCGTACTCCGTATAACGGATCCGTTATACGGAGTACGGAGTGTGACGATGTGTACAACTGTGAAGCTAAAAAACAAGGAGTTCAAGTATATTCTAGCTTGATAAGTAAATTGTTAATCTCTAAAGCAATTTAACCGGATATTAAGACGAAGAATGTTAATTCCTATTATTGCTAACCACTTTACTTGCAAATGCTCAAGTAGCAGAAAATGTACATATAAAATATGCAAACCAATTCCTAAGTCGTATTTGCTGTTTGTTTATAGATAGATAGCCTTAAACGTCTTTAAATCGCTCTTTTATGCATATACTAACAAATAGTCAGAAGTAATGCGTATTTAAGGGCATTAAGGCACAGTGGGACGTCTTTTGTGAGTACACGCAATTGGTTGTGGGTTCGGTTCCACTGAGGCGATCATGATTATATTTAAAGCTTACTTTCTTTTGATAAGATCTTTGATTTCCGCGATTTTTATACATTTTAAATGAAACTATTTAACCGGATTAATCGCGTATATTTTGGTATTCGAAAATACATTTTTGGACACGTGACGTTTCGATCACTTTACAGTAGTCTGTGATCACAGGTAGACTGTCAGTCTAAATAACCAAAATATACGCGATTAATCCGGCTAAATAGTTTCATTTACTTTCTTTTGCTTCCTCATACTCGGCGGTGTCAAAGCGGAATGTTAAGTAGGCCACTCAACACGCTATGTCTCGAGTCTGCATACAGTCAACAGAATGTCTTGACACTAGGTTGTCTCTGATTTTCCTGCGTGCAGATGTATCTAAAGTAATTTTTGGATGGTAGATAGGAAGCACTAAGTATATCCTTTTAAATAAAGTTCAATGAATGCAATCAAGTCTGTTGTTGTGTTGACTGCCTGACTCCCTTGGTTGTATAATATAAAATATAGTATGATTATACTATTGAATACGATTTCGTTAGGAATCAAGCCAAACAAGACACTTCGCTTAAGACGCACTTAAACTGGAAAACTTAATAAGCGGTAGTTAAAAATGAAATTGTGAATAAAATGAAAATTGAGGTCGATCGTGGCGAAATGTGTCAGCGTCTGACCGTAAACACGATTGGTTGTAGGTTCGATTTCCACTCAGAGGAATATAATCAATATTTAAATTACTTGTTTGACACTAGGTACTTTCTGTCTACCCTGCTATGCGGGATAAAAGCGTGAAGCTAAACATATATGCAAGACGCGATTATAAAAAAAATATTGAGATATCATTACGTGGCCAGTGTCATGTCAATTTCATTGGAATTCGATTAAAAATGAATTCCCTTGTCAACCTTAACGTATCGCCAGCAAAGGGAATGTTGCCATGAGAGCGACTAACCATAAGCGGCGCGAATACCACTTTGTAACGTGTTATTGTGATTTATATGGTAGCTTTTCTTAATTTCATTTAAAATGTCTGTCATCATTTTTTTTTAATTAAAAAATGAAAATGCTTAATCTTAAAACCTTTGTGTCAATTTTTGAGATAACAATTGCTTGTCACTTCTAGGTGTTATTAAATCATTGAATGAGTAAAATATTGCAAATGAGTTGTTTTTCCAAATAAATTATTTATATTAAAAAATAGATATATTTTATTAAAATATACTTTTCTTGTTCCACATATACACAAAGATAGGATAGCTAACAGTTGTTTTGGGACAAGCGTGTGAGGTGGAGCCCTTTATTAGAACTTTACTAGCTCAAAGAGCATTGATTAAAGTAATGTTCTTTAAAAAACAACGGTTTAGTACTGAAAGACTCTATGAAGAAAGTGGTTTGTTAGCTGTACTGAAAATATATACTGTGCATACTGTTCTAAAAACACACAAGTCTTTAACCTACGATATATCGTTACTCAATAAACGTATAGCATATAATGTTATATCTATCCCTGCTACTAAAACAGTCTTCGCTAGTATTCAGTATGATAATAGATCTGCTTATTTATATAATAAAATAAATAAATACGTTGATATATATTCAAACACTTATAAAGAGTGTAAAATTAAAATAATAAAATGAATAAAATCTTTAAGTTTTCAAGAAACGGATTTTTTTTTAGAATATAGCAACTAGCATTCATATCCTACTCACACCAACATACACATACAACACACATACACACACACGCACACACACACACACACACAAATGCGCACGCGCACGCATGCATACACATACGTTTTAATCCCACATTTGCTTCCTTTTTGGTAATTACTTCTCTTATTACTACTTTTTGATATTGTTTCTTTATTATTATTGTACCTTAAATATCGTGTATAGTTGTACCTACTTCGTGATATGGAAGAGCCGAGTTTCCTGGCACAGGCTTTTCATATGCTTAAAAGGAGACTCCAACAACTTTATATTTAAGTATAAACTTGTTAAAGAACGTAAAGAATTTTTCTTTTTTATTATTTATTATTAGAAACATAACTAATATAATATAAGAATACAATTTTAACTAGTTGTTCTATGTAATGTAATGTTAACTTATTTTACCACAATTTTGATTATTTCATCTTTAATATATCAATAAATACCAAAATAATGGCAACATTGTAAATTTAAACATATCTACATGTGGTCGATTTTAATTATCATGAAAATATTGTATATTTTCATAATCTGTTTTCGACAAGTACCACAGCTAATAAATATAGCTTCACTTTTTATTATACACTTTTTATTTATATTATATAAAGAATTTTGTTTCAAGACACTATAAATTCTAGATATTGCTGGTGTATTTACTGGTGATATCATAACATAATATAAAATATCATTGGTTTTTATAAAGAACTCGATGACTAAATATTAACTGGGATAAAGAAAATTCAAAGCATTTTCTTGATATCCTTGTCGTCCTGGTAAACGATAGATATGTAAATACACATGTTTACATCTTTGAAAAAACGTATAAAAATTTGAACGCAGCGGGAAAAAAAAATTTTATACGTTTTTTCAAAGATGTTTTCTAATCCTAAGTGTGGAATAACACTTTAAAAATAGTAAATACACATGTTTAATTGATATATTTTATTGAACATAACACATTCTGTGCACATATAAAAGATTCCTTAATTATTACAGAATTTAATTATTATTTACTTAGTTGCTATATAAATTATTTACTTAAATTAGTAATTATTTAACTACTAACTTATAATTAATAAACTTTTTATTTAACAAGCTTTATTTTAATACTAATAGTCAGTCATCTTTGTCATTGCAATTAGAATTCACAGGTAGAATATTTTCGACGATACGCAGTTAGTTATCTGCTCCTTAATTCTTAGAAACCTTTACTAATATGAATTATTATGCTTTGTCGTGTCTTCATGTCGTCTCTCATAGATATTACATATTACGTCATCTTAGCGTAGTCCAGCTTGGTTTGCCTGTAAATAATACCATCGAAGATATATTCTATCCATAAGTGACAACTTTAAGTGCTTATAAATTATTATGAACTATAAAATTCTCATATTTACTATTATCTAGGCACTCGGTAGCGTGTCAAGCCAATCCAAGCT
This sequence comes from Dryadula phaetusa, assembly GCA_032432895.1. NCBI lineage: Eukaryota > Metazoa > Arthropoda > Insecta > Lepidoptera > Nymphalidae > Dryadula > Dryadula phaetusa. The sequence continues at coordinate 304,122 of JAOYRS010000038.1, forward strand.
AACAGAACATCTGGCTAATGAAATATTGAGCACCGAGTGTAATATTGCACGATCTCACGACTTAAAAAACAGCTATAAGTATTTTTTTTTCTTTTAAATAACATTATGTTATGATTTTTTCGTTTTTAACTTTAATGTAGGATAACAATTATAATTTAATTTTATTCCTAATAGACAGTAGAATAACAGTTTTAGTATAAACCAATTTCCGTTATAAAATGTATATAGTAGTAAAATAAAAGTTTTAATAAATTTTCTCATGATTCGCAGACAACCTAGTGTCAAGACACTCCGATGACTGCTCTATTTGCGAAATCTAGAAATTGCGTATTTGGTTGTCGCGCATTGTCTTATCAGAACGTAGAAATAAACATAAATTTTAAATATGCTCCGAATGGTAATGGAATCCATAACCAAGGACGCCACGAAGACACTATATGATGGATTACAAAGTAATATCTTCTAATTACTTTGATAAATTTAATTTTATAATATATCTAGTACTACATAGAATGTCATTAACACTGCACGATAATATCCGCTTTAGTATAAAACTGTGTTGCGGCTATTAACGCCTATATCACTAGTACAATTTTACAGTATAGAAAAAAATTCAAAATAAAATAAATAACAATAATAACAAAATACAAAAATAAAGCACGATTTAAATTAGTAACTAATAACAGGTTTTGTCCTCCGTCTTTATAGATACAACAATTGTTAATGTGTTAGTGTGTGTGTATGTGTGTGTGGGTGTGTGTGCAAGAGAGAGACATAGAGTGAAACAGTAGATAGTGTGAGAAATAAAAGTCTCATGTCAAAGTAGGTATTAGGTTGTCAGTCTCTCCATAAGTCTTTAATGTATAATAGGTCGCGGGTTAATTTGTTACATTCGAAATTTTCGAATTCCATTTCGAATTCTCTCCGTTTTCCAGTGGCACTTTCACCTCTCTCCAGTCTTTTATTATAATAATTAAAAGTTACGTCAGGTTAGGCCATGCTAAAGGTAAGCCAGGCCATTATAAAGCGTGAAATTGCTTCTATATTTATATCAAGTGTTTATAAGCAGTTAAGCTGGAACTGCCAAGGCATAATACAAACATCTTACTAACGATCCCCTTCTATTGTCTCGACACTTTTAATAGGATTATTTGATCAATTATAGAAACTTAGTTAAATGTGTTTACATTTTATCCTTTCTAGGCGACTCACTCGACCTGTCGCCATTTTATATGACTAGTATAAAACGTTTATAACGCCTTATTTTAAGATATGTATATTTGTATAGATTTCTTTTAATTTAATAAAATTATAATAATCGTTAAAAAACAATGTGTGTATACAAATTAATAAAATTGGAGTGTCAGTTTGTAATATTAAAATAATTATTTTTAACTTAATACGTATGTGTATACACAGTACATATACCAAATAAATATAATTTTACAATTTTTGTCTCTCTGTTCCGGCTAATCTCTGAAACGGCTAGACCAATTTAAATGGGTCTGTCTTCCTCTAGTAGATAGCTGATGTATAACTAGGAATAATTACTTTTTTGTTAGCTTCCCGCTTTTATCCTGCATAGTAGGGTAGACAGAAAGTACCTAGTATCAAGACACTCCGTACTGCGCTTTCCGTCGAATTCGAGACATGGATTCCGCCGAATGCGAACACGCAATCAGTGGAAAGCCGATTCAACAGAGTGACTGAACTCAATGCCTCGTTTTGTCTTACCAGAGCGAGGAAATGAAAATAATTTAAAGTAAATAATTTAAATATTCATAAATATTCCCTCGAGTGTGGATTAAACCCACAACCGATCTTGTTTACAGTCACATGTTATACCACTGGGCCACGACCGGCCGCTACTACAATACATTTCCAGAATTGTTAATTCCAAGGGGACAAAGTCGCTGGACTGCTCGGATATACTATATAATACATAATCTATAGTTTAAAAAATTAAAATCATTTTCTTATGTATCAAATAATTTTTTGTTTAACTTCAAATTTTATTTTTGATAAAAATGTTATTTTTTTATGTTTTTTTTTAATTTGAAAATTAAAATAATGAGTTACCTACCCATATGTTAGAAACTTTGATTTTCTTAATTTTTACACAATTTAAATGAAACTCTACCTGTACTCTACCTGTGACCACAGACTACTGTAAAATTTTCATAACAAGTTTTCAAAAATGTATTCTCGACTATCAAAATATACTTGATCAATCCGTGCAAAATAATTTTATTTAAAAAGTATGCATATATTGCAGTCAATTACATTATGTCAGTCATTAAATTTTATTTTTACAACTTAATATTTAAAACTTCTTTGCGAAGATTTCTATTTGTTATATAATGATATGTCCTAATATACATTAAACACAATGTGTTGGAGTACTAGGCTTTTAGACTCGACCAATACAAAGCTTGGAGGGTAAGTATAAAACGGAATGAAATGAACCTAGTTCTCAGTAAGCCCCTTCTTACGTTGAAAAATTCCTTTTATATGCAGCCGCTGTAAAATATAGGTGAAGAGTTATGCAACCTATTTCTTTACAATAATAAAAAATGCTTATCTGTTGAAGCTTTTTCGCATAACAGAGAAGTCAGATGTCTATTGTCATTATACTCCTTTCTCCATTTTTTTCTTCTATATAAAATAACAAATATTAAATGTACATTGTATTCATGAATCAATACAAAAGTAGGTCCTTTAGATACGTATAAGTAACTAAGTATGAGTAACTTGGCAGCAGAAACCTAATAACTCAAGTCGTGCACATATAAGTGCATGTAGATGCAGAAATAAATATTTAGCAATAGTTTTGTATATTATATAACAAACTACGAGACTGTACCATAATTATTTTGGCTAAAATTTTGGTTTGGTGTGGTTAAATTAAAACCATATCTTCTAACAATAATGAATAAATTCATAGATACGTTCTTTAATATTTCTTTAATAAACGTTTAAGTAACTTAAATTATAAATCTCTTTAGTACAAACATGAAAGTCGTCTATTTAATAAGGCATAGCGCGCCCTATTCGTATGATTTTACATAAAAGTTAATGCCATATACCTACAATATGTACAATATATACCATATACATATTTACTTTTTTCTAAATATTTCATAATTTTTTTCAACTTATTTACTAACTTAAATGTCTAAACTATTGTCTCTATACTATTATTGGGGAAAAGGCGTGAACCTTAAATGAAACTAATCAAAATTGTTTTGTTCAGTTCAACGAAGTGCTTGTAATATAATAAGACTAATTGTGCCAGCGCCTTCGTCCTCATGGAATTAAAAAACTTTGTATTTTTATTATTTAATAAAAAAAAAGTACACTTATTATATAAGCTATCTATTAGTAATAGTCCCGTTAAGGTCTGTCCAGCAGTTCCAGAAATTAGCTAGAATGAAAGGATAAAAATAGTAAAAAATTTATTTTAATAGATGTAGGTATTGTGTATACATGTATAAGAGGCAGTAATTTTAATGTTACAAACAGACATTTCAATTTTATTTATTTGTGTATTTATTATTGTTCTATATTCACTTCAGCTCTATATAAACAAATTATTTTACATGTTTAGTAATATATACATATTTTTTATATACAACTTAAGGTTATCGTGACGCATCCATTTCTATAAACGTGATTGCTTGTGGTTTGATTCTCACTTAAAAGATTATATGTAAAATAATATCATATCAACGCTCTGGGAAGACAAAGCACGGCGTTGTGTTGCGACACTTTCAATTGTTACATAGGATTAAGTATTTCTGCCCTATACGGAAAATTATAATAGAAATTAACTCTGTTCTCCACTTTTCTTTTAATTTAATTATTTCCTTATATTATTTAAAGTTAAATATATTCAAATATATTAGTGGAAGACTGTCTTAGGTTTCCATTGACGCTGTTTGCTTACGACTCATTAGCTTAAATGGCTTGTAGTCCTTTTGTTTGTCGTTCATTGTACCGACGAGCTGTTTTTACGTTTAATGAATCTGACTCATGTAGCTCAAGGAAAGAACAAGTAATGTTATGAGTATATGAAGTAAAATATATTAGTTTTTTTATTTTTTTACAAATTATATATTTTTAAAAATATAAAATAAAACCTAATTCTACAATTACAGAAATGGTGCCATTGTTTGAATGACGAATATTTTATATATGTTTATTTAGTTTCACGCTTTTATCTCTTATAGCAGGGTAGACAGGAACTACTGCGGAAAGCTTTCCGCCAAATTCAAGCCATTGCGAGTTGAGTGGCGGGACTCGACACTGCGCTTAGTCGTAACAGAGGGAGAACATGAAAATTATTTAAATATAATTCATCCCCTGAGAGGGAATCGAACCCTCAACCGATCGCGATTACAATCTCACTGCGTTAGGACTAACCACTTTTATATTTTCGGATTTTATATTAGCAAAATTTTAAATGTAGAAATGTGTTGCCAGCAATGTGCTTTCACCGTTTCCTGCACGTTATATAACAAAGAACAATTCTAATAATTAATCGCTATCAAGGTATTGACAATTATCAATTGATTTACTTAGTAGATCGGAGAAAAGAATAATTGAATTATAATCATTTCCTCAAATGGGAATCAAACCCACAACTATTGTGTTAACAGTCAAATATTATACCACTGCGCTACAATTGTCTCGACGACGTTTTTTTTCAGGTGCTAACAGCAAACATAGGTACTTTATTAGACTTATACGGAGTAGAAAAGGGCCTGGACCACTACAGATCGTCCCAGGAGCTCACCTTCGATGAATTCAGGTACTACCTCCAGCACGAAGTGTTCAGTTCTCTACCCAAGTCTCTTAACCTGCCAGTTGCTAGAGAATACGAGAAGAAAATAAGCGAGGTAGGTTTTTTTATTTACTACCTATGTAACTTATATGAATGATGAATTAAAATATATTTTAATTTTTTAATATTTTTAAAATGATATTTCACACTTAAGATTTTAAAACATTTATAAAAAACGTAGGAGGCTTGTAAACAATATCTCTATAAAGAAAATAATATGAATAAGTACAAAAATTTCAACACCGCCGGTTGTATAAAGTATGGCTTAGCGGTCAAATGACATCCTAAAGATGCGAGATTTGATCCCGCTGCGTTCTTGAAACAACTATATGCTTTTTCAAAAATACTTTTTAATAATTTGTAATGCTTTATATCATTTTTGTGTAGTGATTCTATAATAATTAAATTAGCTTTAGAATAAAATACATCATAAGTAATTTAAAGCTTTCAATCGCATTGATTCAAAAGAATCACAAATTCCTTAAGATATAATTTTAATTTGATATTTCAATGGTTTAATTTCAGGTATGCTGGTTCGTTTGCAAGAAAAACCTGTTATCTCGTGACAAGCCGATCTTCAACGACGATTCTGTTTTCAAATTGTTCAGGATTTTCTGCCTCCTCGCTGATTTGGTGCAAGATGCAGACGATGCCAATCATTACGTAGTAAGAAACTTTATTGAATATTTATAATAATGATAAAGAATAGTCAGAGAAAGGCTAGTATCCAGGACACTGTTGGCTGCTTTTCACCCGAATTTAAGATATTATGTGTTGAGCGCTTTGTCTAACCAGATCTAAAAGATGAATTTAAATTTTAAACATAATCATTCTTCCGAGTAGGATTCGAACCCACAACCAATCGCATTTACAATCAGGCGCTCTCCCACTGCGCCACAATGGCATTTAAACAATTAAATATTATATAATTAAAATAACTCATATCAAATTAAGTTAAATTAAATTAGTTATAAAAAAAATAATAAAGAATTAAAAATACTATACTGCATTTACGTTCAAGGTAGGTGGGTACATTAAATCTTAAAATAAATATTTTATTAAAAAAATCCTTTTTAATTATGTACACTCATATAATTGAATGGCATTAAAAATACTATCCACATATTGTTCGAAGTCATTACAGTGTTTATTTTGTTTCATTTTTGATTAGAGCCCTCATGTGTATGACACGTGTGGACCAGTACAAACAGTTTTATTATTGTAAAATAGGTACACAAATGTCTCATGCTCAGTCGGACAGTGCCTGACTGTGAACGTGTTTGGTTGTGGCCCTTGTGGGTTCGATTCCCACATTGAGAAATGATTATATTTAAAATTTATTCTAATTTCTTCTTTCTAGTTAAATAAAACACGGCAATGAGTTGGCCATTCAATACGCGATATCTCTATATTGGGCGAAAAGCAGGCAACGGAGTGCCTTGACATGTTTTTACAGCTTTACATTGTCTTTAAATCTAGGGTCAAAACAATGTCAAGCTGTAAAAAAATGACACATATTCAAAATCTTATATTTAAATAATCAAATCTTTCGGTATATTTTGAGGTCATCGTGGTGCAGTTAAACAACGCCTGTTTATATAACGCTATAGTTATTGGTCCAATATTCAATTGGGGAATGTTTACTTTTAAGTTACTTTTTTATTAACATTTTTATCAACTATTGATATACCGTGTTCATTGCATTCGTAATATAATTATTAACACAATACATTATAAGAAATGAAAAGACAGCCACTTCTGGCCTACAGAAGGATGCAGTAAGCAGATAAATTGATTTAATTATTCTAAAAATACATATACTACAACTTATTTCAGGTAGTCCTACAACCCTCAGAAGCAGGTATAATCACAGAGCAGCTGGTACACTGTCTAGGTCTAAGATGGGATGCTGCAGACTGGGAGGCTCTCGGTTCGTCTATTGGACACTTCAAATGGGCAGCTTTCCTCGCGGTGTTGGAGGCAAAGTATTGTTGTGACCAACAATTACATTCAGAGGCTTTAGTTGAAGCCGTAGACGAGATCTACGATGTGTTTATTGAGGATATTATAAAGAAGGTAAGTTATAATTAATAATATTTAGAAATTCAATATAATTCTTGTCTTTTTGTATAAAATCATTACTTATTTGTCTTGATTGACGCAACTTAACACTGTGCTTGTTATTTGTTGTGCTTGTTAGTTATTTGTCTTTGTTAAATTTAAATTATCCGGAAAACAAAAATAAAATTATTGCGATCATCGTATGATACTATAAGCTTTTTGACGATACGGCTCCTTAGTTTGAAATTCTTAGAATTTTATAATATAATTAATAAAATTATATATTTTGAGGTCGTAGTTAAAAAACAATTATTTGAAGTAAAACGACGAGAATTATATAAATATGTGCCATAACACTAGCTTCTCTAAGTTACCACCCTGCCATGAACAAAGTTAGTCATTTGTTTTTTTATTAGTATTAAGACAAAGATAAAGAAAGCCTTTATCTATATATTTTTTAGCTTCATGCGAGGAAATGAAAATAATTTAAATAATCACTCCTTCGAGTCAGGATCGAACCCACAACTCCCATTGCGCCACGACCGGCCTCTTTTATCTATATAGATTATTTATTTAAAAATTTTAAAACACTAATTTCTTTCAGGGCTACCTCTTCAAACGCGGATATCTATTACCAACAATGAGAGAATACTGGTGTGTTCTTCAACCCTGTGCTTTGACCTATTATAAGAGCTCCTCTCAAAAGGAACAGTGTGGAAGAATATCTATAGACGCGTACTGTTCTGTTGAAGCGGCACCTGGAGAAGGGAAGATACAACGGTTTCAGCTCATCACTCCAGAAAGAACCTTTGAATTTGGCACTCAGGATCATAAGTAAGAAAAACGTTAATCTTTTATTTTTTTATCTTACCAATCTTGTCGTCTTTACCCTATGAACTTAATTGTGTAACAGGTATAGTACTTGTTATTTATTTGATATTTATTAACTAAATCAGTTTGTAAATTCTTGTACTATATTAATATTTTTGTATGCCGCTTCGTCAAACGCAGCACTATAATATAAGTACAAACTACACAAAAATATAGACAAATAATAAAATAAGATATACCAAATTTTTTTAATACCGTTACATAATGATAATTAAAAAAAATATATTTTTTCGCCAAATGTATTTAAAGATAAAGCATGAAGTGTAACACAAATAGGTATCCCTTTGATGCGTAAAATACAGGTTCTCGTAGCAAAACTATTTTTTTATTCATTTATTATTTAATTTCACTTTTTATTTAAAATGTAATATATTAATAAACAGAGTTGCCTATTGTCACTTTTTCAGATATAACTACAGCTATAAACGGTACTAACCTCAATCAATAATTATAATGCCTTCATATACAATTCATATATAACAGTATAGTCAAAGAGAACCTTTAATTAAAACCCTATTATTATCATCCAGGAGTCGTCTACAATGGCTATCAGCATTACGCCAAGCTGCAGCAGTATCTGGCGGGGCAGATGGTTACCAAAGACGAGCGCGAGCTGGACGACGAGGAGCTGGCGCGAGGAGAGAACAAGAAGTCAAAGAAGCAAGAGCAAGACTACAGCTTGAAGTTCGTGCAAGATTAGCTGCTGAAGCCCAAGCTCAGGTATGTTTTAATTTTTGTTTAACCTTTTATCTCTAGCGAGGTAGTTAAGGGAAGGGAGCGCCACATACTGTTTTATATACTTCTTTCTTTTTCTTGATTTTATTATTTATTTTACTTTATGACTGTACTTGCAATATATGTTAAATAAATGATTTATGGCTATAATAATAGTTTGTCTAAAAAACGCAAAATAGTTTAATTTATCTATATTAGAAACTGTCAAAAAAGGCAATATTATTATGTATGTATGTATTTTCAGGAATTGGCAGAATTAGCGCAAAAAGATAATAAAAAACTAGAGGAATTAAAAAATGCTCAGGCGGAGCTAGAAAAACTTTTACAAGAAGAAACACAGGCCAAACGAGATGAAGAGATAGTTAGGGCGCTTCAAGCCAGGTAATATAAAATATTTGATTTTATCTTCACGTTTTTATCCTGTATAGTAGGATAGACGGGAAATATTTAAGGTAAAACACTTTGTACTCCACTCACCACCGAATTCGAGACTTGCGTGTAAAATGACGAGAGGGGGAGGAAATAAAAATAATTAGTATATAATCATTTCCCCGGGTGGAAATCGAACCCAAAATCGATCGCGTTTACTGTTCCATAATAATAATATACATACAATATTTTTTTGAGTAAACTACGATTATGTATATACCTAATGCTATTTACTAGTAAAACCTCTTTGCTTTTAACTGATTTTATATAAAACTATTTGCTAAACACTTGTATTATTTTAATTTAATGCAAGTAATGGAGGCCATCGTGACTCAGTAGGTTACCGCCTGACTGTAGATACAATTCTTTGTAGGTTCAATTCCCGCTAGGAGGTGTAAAGGTAATTATAATTAAAATTTATTTTCATTTCTCCGCTCTGGTAAGACAAAGAATTCACCACTCAAGGGTGGCGTGTGGAAAGCAATCAAGTCTTTTGACAATAGACTGTCTGTGACTACTGCTCTTTTATTAAAGTATTATTACTAATAAAGCATTATTATAAAAAAATATTAAAATTCTGCACAATTTTCGTAACAAATGTATAATATTTTAGAGTTTTAGCTGAAGAGTGGGAACGACGAGAGGAATTAGAAAGGTTGCAAGAGGAACAAAATAAAATGTTAGAAGAAGAAAGACTGAAACGAAAACAATTCGAAATGCTCCAAGCGGAAAAAGAAGCGCAATATAGAGGTACGATTTAATATTAATATATTTAATAAGAATTTATATGTAATAAGAATTAATGGAAATACATTCATTTATTGCAAGTAAGTAGTCTTGTTATTATTGTCCTGAAAGTCTGCGCCTGACAAACTGTTAACTTTCAAGATACGCTTAACCTAATCTAACTTGAATAAGAAATAATCCAGCCAAAATTCTTTTTGTAAATCTTAATAAAATAATTAATTTACATTAAATATAAATATAATATAAACTAAATAAATTCCAACTTTAGTTACTTAGAGCGAGATAACTAATATCGGATATCCAATATCAGGTTTTAAATACTGTTGAATTACGAAAATTAAAATGAACTAATAGAACATTATCTTTCTTAGATTCTTTCTCATCTTTATCACAATTGACAAGAATTTATTGTAACATATTTTTTTTGTTTAAACAGTTAAAAACAACACTGTTTTGACTATTTTTTTTTAAATTGATACACATTTAACATCTGATGACAGTAAATTATCTTTATGGTATAATTTATTTTTATTATATTTTTTAGAAGCTGAACGACGTTTAAAAGAACTGGAGCAGGAAAAACAGCAGCTAGACACGGAACTAAGAGCAGCTCAAGAAAAGATCTCCCAAACAGAACACAACGCACAAGCACTTCACGTACAACTTAGGGTATGTTTTTTATATAACTTACAATAACTACTAGTAATTTTATAATATACTTCGTACTTCGCTTCTCACCGAAGTCGCGACATTGCGTGATGAGTGGAGGAATTCAACGCCGCACTTTGTCTTGCCAGAGCGAGAAAGTGAGAATAGTTTAAATATCATCACCCCGCCTGGGAATCGATCCCACAACCAATCGCGTTTACAGTCAGACGCTGTCTCACTACGCCACAACCAGTTTCTATATAATATATTTTATTTAATTACTAATGTATGTACTTCCAGGATTTAAACCCAATTCTTCGTAATGGAGAAAGAGCGCGAAGAGCAATATCCTTTGTGCCTACAACGAAAAGTTCGTCCGACACATTAATCGACCTTAGAGCATTAAGACATTTGAAAACTCTAAATGACGACGAAAAAATATAAAAAAGCATCATTAAAGAAAAAAATATATATTGAAGGCCAGATAATTAGGAAGGAAAGCTTAGCTCATATATAAGAATAAAACAGCTTTTTGTGGATATAAGATAGTATCACTATAAATGTTACTGGAATGAATAAAATGAATTTGGATGTTATGATATTTTATGAGGTTACAGCCATCTACGCTGATCTTCAATTTAGGGTAAATTTAAGCTTTTGATACTACACACGAAAATTATTCTAATAAAAATATTCTAGTAATGCGATCGAATAATACAAAAATTAAAGACGTATTATATATATATATATATATATATATATATATATATATATATATATATATATTACCTTATTATCTATTTAGTTTTGAAAACATTGTAAAAATATTACTAGTAGTATGAGTTTTTTGCTGAGTTACCAATATACGACATGTTTGCGTACTTTATTTTTATGTGTACTTTTGCTTGCATTTTTGGATTAATTGTATATTATACATTTTATGTATGAAATAAAATTTTAAATGCGAATAAAATAGTTTTATTTATAAGTACAAACATTGTATTATATGAAGGAATATTATTTCTTGGCGCCTCCTTTTTTGGCAGCGGCTGCGGCTGCTGCTTGCATCTTCTTCTGCAGCTTCTTAAGCTAATGTAAGGAATAAATATTATGGAAAGAAGGAGAAATGGTAAAGGAGAGTTTAAAGTCTAGATATATTAAGCGACGATAAAAAAAACATAATGCCAACATAATAGTATGAAATGTGTACATGATATAAGGAAGTGGAATATAATTAGGATAAAAGTATGGAATTTAAGCTTTCTTCTTTCCTTTTTTGCCTTTTCCTTTCAGCTGCATGTAAAATATTGATGTAAAAATACACACGAAGTTTAGGTTTATATTACTTAACATACAACTTAAAATTATAAAAATATTATTAAGGTAAAAAGAATAATAGATAACAAATCGATACCCGTTTCTTTTCCGCTCTGTTTGAAAGAACCTCTCTCCAAGCGTTTTGTATAACCCTCGCCGCATGTTCTAGAAGGAATTTGTTCATCTTTTCAGTCATTTCCTGGTGGTATTCCGCTTCACGCTCTTCCATTAACGGAATATATTCTTTGTCTTGCTCAGCCAACTCTTTCTGAAAATGTATTTAATAATTATTTTATTTTAGACCTTTAAAACCATTATGGTACAGAGAGAGATGGTTGTAGATTCGATTTCCACTGAAGGAAATATTGAATTTAGTTTATTTTACTTTCCCTAAGATTTTGTAAAACGTTAAACGTGAAAAAACTTAACCGTATGTCATGATGGAATGAATGACAATAGATTATAAGAATATAGGTATGATCTTTATGAAATCAATTAAAATAGTAAGACTTGAAGTTAACTGCTACATTAGTATATTCAAATAAGATACCAAAGTATTATAACCAATTTCCGCTTTTATTACACTTAACATAACACTATTAACCTCCAAGACTTCACATTTCTGGAGTTCATCTTCATATTTTTCGGTGAATTCGTCCAGTTCTATTTGCTTGTCGCCCATTTCAAGGTCGTACTTTTGCAGCCACGAGAGCAATTGTGTTTCGACTTTAAATCTAAAATTTTTTTAATGTGTGGAACTATGGAATTCATACAAAATATAACGTATGGAATTCATAAAAAAGTAGTTAAAACACAAAAAAAATCTGTTTTAAATGTTTAGGACTATTTTTTACGCATTTCCTAATTAGTGATGTTGTCAAATATGGTAATCTACCACATTGCTTTATTCTCCTCTTTCCGCCGTTTTATTTATGCCAAATAAATATTTTAATCTTAAATATATCTAATAATATATAGTAAGCATATTTGAAGAGCATATGACAAAATCTTGTAAAATAAGCATTGCTTTAACAATGTATTTGTCAGTTTTGTAGTAGTCGTGTTAGTTTAATATTTATTTTATAACTTTTTTATCACTATAATTATTTGTATTTACTTATTTATTACTTACATTATTTCTAATTCATTATTATCCTATCGTACTCCATAAAATTGTAAACCGATGTTCATATTTTATTGTAAAATGGCCTAAAAATGTTTCCATCAACTAAAAATATATCAATAAGGACGAGTCAAGTCCGCGACTTCGTCCATGTGGAATTTCTGATAGATTTCTTAGATATGCTAGTGTAAGGTCGTCAAAATCCGTGCAGCCGTTTCAGAGATTTGCCGGAACGTACAGATAGACGGACATACAAAAATGTACAAAATGTTATTTTAGTATATGTACCGTGTCGACATATGTACGTACATATGCATTTAGTAAAAAGCTGTTATTTTAATATAAAAAAAGACACTAATTTTATTTATTTGTATAGATAAAATGATAAATGATAACCTTCTAGCTCTTTGGTTCTTTTCTTCAATGAGATGTGACTTTAGTAAATTTTCGTACATCTCCCGTGACTCTATTTCTTCTTCCTTCAACATTTCGTTTTTAACGACATGAGCTCTAGCAGCTTGATCCATTTCTCGTTCGGAATCGAAACTGTAAGGGTAACTCACAAAAGTATTATACCATTTTAAAATTTACTGTTTACTTGATATTTTTAAATTTGAAACTAAGAAACTGGTGAAGAGCTTTTTTTATTTTTCAGCTACATTCACTTTTCTACTTAGCTTATTTAGAATAGACAAAGACAGCCTATTAAAGACACTCTGTTCTGTACTTTCTGCATGAAATTGATACAACGCGTGTTGTATAGCGGCGCTTAACACCGCGTCTTTAAAAACATTATAAATACATAAAGGACTGATTTTGATAAACTAATAAAATATTGCTTTCAAATGCTTTAGATATTTAATACTAACATTTTCTTTTTAAGTTTAACCTCAGCTACTTGATTCAATGTTGCCAATTCTCTCTCTAATTTGCTTATAATATCTGCCTTTATTTTCATTGTCTCTTCGAATCTATCATTTTCTTCTTTTAACGTGTCAGTATATTCTGTAATATATTTTTAAATTCGTAACACCTTAAGTATTTGCAGTTTTGTGCAATTTTAAAAATAAAAATATATACTAAATACACGAGCTAAGTCACATTTAAAACAATTTTATTTCAAATTCTAATTACCCTTAATCTTGGCGATTAATTTCTCATTAGAAGCTTCTAATTTTCTTGTGTTTATTTTGGTCTCTAGTTCCTCAGCAGCTGTTGTCTCCATTTGCCGCACCATCAGATCGCGAAAATGTTCCAACGTAAGAAGGTAATCCATTCCTGGAGTATGATTCCCCTTAAAAAATACATACCTTAATTTTATTACTTTAACAGAATTTTTTCCACACTTAAAATTAGCAAACAGTTTTAAAAACGTATGAAAATTTGAACAAAGCGGGCTTCGAACCCGTGCCTTTTATCTTTCGCCCAAGCGGTCTGACCGCCAACCGTTCTACATTCGGCTATGTCGAAATTTTATACGTTTGTTTCGATTTATTTCTGTTATTTGCATCTCTGTAGAGAGATTTTAACAAATTTGTGCTGTCAAAGATTTCTAAGAATTTCATAAAATCTTTTTTTTTTTAATATTTCTAAGAATTAGTCGTATGGCTAGAAAATAGAAAATGCTGTTTATTAAATTAAAAAAACATAAACAGTTTCCATAAAATACGATTACTAAACTTTTTTATACATAGAGGCGATTAAATTGTTACAAGTTTCAACCCAGCCGCATGCCCATGGCATGGCTTATCGGTTAGAGCGCTTGGATGATAGCCAATAGGCGCAAGTTCGGGTCCCGCTGTGTTCATATATTATTATATATTAATTTAATGTTTAAATATCTTAAAAATGTTAAAATTGCAAATAAGAAAACGATCTCGTTTTTATTTGTTAATAATTAGCCATAGTAATTGGTTTATAGATAGCTGTAATTTTCTCGACCATACCTCATCTAATGTTGAATACTCTGCTTTCATCTAAAAGAACAAAAAAATAGGTATATAACAATTTAAATAGTTACAAAGAGATAAAACTAAGATTAATACTTAATATTTAAATTGAGGCCGGTCATGGTACAATGGTACTGGTTGTGGATTCGATTCCCACAGGGGGGAATATAATCTATATATAAATTATTTTTATTTCCTCGCTCTGATAAGGCAAAGTGTGGCTTTAAATCCCGCCAATCAACACGCAATGTCTCGAGTTTGACGGAGAGCGGAGTCCGCAATGTCTTGACACTAGGTACTTCCTGTCTTCCATGCTATGCGGGATAGAAGTAAGAAGCATAAAAAATAGTATAAATACCTCTTGAATCATCTCTTCCACTTTGGGACGGAGTGTAGGATAACTGTTCATAATATACATCAAATGTCCAAGTTCTGGGTTGAGTCGATTCTTCAACGATACGTCACCCTTAGATCATAAAATATTTAGTGATATGAAAGATTTCGTAACAGAAAGATGTTGTTTAATTTTCATTATTATGGAAATTTTAAATTTAAAAAATATCATTTATGATTAGTCGCAATAATTAAATTTTGTCTGTCCAGAAGTATGAGAAGTAACAGAATAATGGATACATAGGTAAAGAAATTAGAACTTGTTACTTTGAAGTTCATTTTATGCTATCAGCATGGTTGGGGAGGTAATATACTACTTATGATTAAAACTATTAATACAAAGTACATTTTTTCGACAATTTCTATGAAAATTGTTAAATTTTCTGGCCTGCCCTTAAAGATGTTTGCCCATTGCCCCTACAATGAAAACTACACATTCAGCAAATTCAAGAACAGTTAAAATTTTTGATTAAACGTATCAAAATTTAAAAATGTTTTCTAATCCTAAGTATGGAATATCACTTTAAAAATAGTGATTATTAAAAAAATAGCAATCTGTGTTGTTAAAAGAATATTTCTTAATAATCTTTAAGTAGTACAAATTTGTAAAAAATCTCATAAAGAAGTTGTAATAAACGTATAAGGATTTCGACGCAGCTGGTAATAGAACGCACGGTTTAGCGGTCAGAGCGCTTGGTCGACATCCAAGAGGCGCGGTTACAAATTTTTATGAGTTTTTTCAAAAATGTTTTCTAATCCTTAGTGTGTTATAACACTTAAAAAATAATAAATATCAAGAACAGTTATTTTATAGAAATTTTGTCAAACAAAATTCTTTATATTGATATAAATTTCTTATATATAAATCGATTGAAATGAAACAAATACTAAACATTAATCAAATGTTCCCCAAATACAATAGTACAGATTAAATTTAAATCGGATATGCCGTGTCTGAGATCAACGTGGAAACAGACAAACACACGAGTACACACAAACAGATAAAAGTTTTAAAAATATTATTTTGGGTTCTATTACATTGATTAATGCCCCCAATAATAGTTTTTCTCATATATCTTTTATGAACAGACTGAGAGCATTTACATTTTTATTATATGTATATATAGTAATTATAGTAGAGTACAACACGTGGTACGCTTGAAAATTGAATAGATCTAAAAATATTTTATTTAATGAACTGAATAGTTGTTTTTGGCTTTATATCTAAATATGTTCGAGTTACTTTATTTAAAGTTATATACATAACGTAACTCAGAGCAGTCAATACTCCGTCTTCTCTTTTCTTCTTCTAAATCAATGGTTTGACGTATTGCCTAGATGCCTTTCCCTATAAAATATAAAACAACACCCAATAGTAAATTTCAAATTTCAAATAACACCCACCGCTCTTATATCTTCCAAAGCTGCCATATTCAGTAAGCTAGTAGAAAATAGTGGATTATCATATTGCTCGAAGATGAAGATAAGGTCTTCCATATGCTGACTTGACAGAATGGAGCAGAGTGTGCGATATTCCTGCACCAGGCGTGGTAGACATAGAGCTAGCTTCGTTTTATATACAGCTTCGTCGAGGATCTTAGTGATGCGTTCCGTTTGGATGTGACACTCCAAGTCGATGGGAGAAGCAGCTGCAAGAAATTTCTAAATTTAATATATTTAAGCAGCAGTAGAAAGCAATGAACGGAGTGTCATGGCACTAGATTGTCTCTGATTACTGAATATTTTCCTTTAAGTCTCCCGTTATAATTTTTTATGAAGTTATCGACTGTTCATAGTGTCCTAAGGTGGTAATTATGTAGACATCTATTGTATACTACTATGTATATATACTACTATATGATATACGTGCTCTTAAATAGCATTCACTTATATGAGATGACACAGGATGGTTAAGCGCATGGCACCCCATTTTTTTTAGCTTCACGCTTTTATCCTGCATAACATTGTAGACAGAAAGTACCTAGTGTCAAGACTCTCCGTATTTCGCTTTCTGCCAAAGTCGAATTGCGTGTTGAGTGATCAACCTAACGCCGCACTTAATCTTACCGCAAGTCAAACTGATACACGTTAAAAATATTAGAATAGATTTTATTACCAGTTTTACTTGGCAATTTTAACAAAAATTTAGTTCTTTCGTAATCAGTAGCATTCAGATGATATGCCATAATAGTCCTAATTGAGATGGAATTCTCAAAATATTAATCCTTGATCTCTTAAGACTAACTCACAGATTAAAATAAATAACTCTTACAATACTATTTGCTTATTTTTAAAATTTAATTATTACCATTATCTTTAGAAAAGTCTTCGTCTTCCCTCTCAGTAGTACCGGATTTGCTGCTGACTGTTTTAGAACTACCCGAGTACGTTGAAGGTGATTGTAGAGTTCCAGTTGATTGAGCATCCATTTTTAGCTATCCCGTGCTTTATTCATTAATACCTTTTAAACACTAAATGTCAGTGCAAGTATAATATGTCAAAGATGACTTAAATATAAAAAAAATCTTTTGTTTATACATTTATAAACTTTTTTATGAGATTTCTTACTAATTTTGCATCCAAAAAATATTTCCCTTGATATTGTTTAGGATAGTATAATTGTAACGTTAGCAACGGAAAGTGTTATTCTAATGAAAAGAATCAGTAATTTGTCGGTTGCTATGATACTCCGTTCCGTTTTTTCAATACATACAGTCAAGCTTGTTGCATTATATTATTGCTGGCTTAAACACTTGTTATTCAAACGGGTAAGTAAACCGAATATAAAATATATGTATATGATCTAAATCAATAAAAAAGGTTGTAATACTGTGTTTGTTTATTTTTTATAACTTTTTTGATACAAATATTTATTTTTACGTATTTTCTGTAGTTCATCATAAGTAGAAAAAGCTCTGTGTTCCCCTTTCTGCTCATAGACATTGCAATTATCGGAAGTTAAGGCCGCGCTAATTTTGTAACAGGTAAAATTTTAAAAAATATAATAAAATTATATTATTTTATAATATTAGGCATAGCAGACAACTTTTATCACATTTTAATCAAAAGGTAATATATGTATGTTAGTAGGCATATCTAAATTTAAATTAACTTGTATCGACTTAAAATCTATTAAAATTTAACTTACCAAATTAGTTATTTTAATTTGATGTATATTAACAATTAGATAGTTACAGTTTTTGAAAAATAATCAAAAATGCCGAAGAAAAGTAAAGTGAACAAATTGGCCCGTATGTCCGATGAAGAACGAGCCCGATACCTCCAACACCGCGCTGACGTCGAGGAGGAAGCACGGCGGAGGAAACGAGAACTGGTCGCGCGATTCATTAAAGTACGTAACATATGTATTTTTTATGTTCTACAAACTGTCTGTTGACCATTTTATACTTATCATTGTCCTAAATAACATGAAAACGGCATTTTATTTGATATTTGACTTCTTGATTTTTTCCAAGTGTTTATAGATATTTTATTAATTATTCATTTATTAACACTTTATTACTTTATATATATATTCATGGAAAAAAAGAATAATTAATTATAAAGAATGGATAGTGCGATATTGGTGGCGGCCTTATCATCACAGGTGATCTCTTTCATGAATTTAATATTGTCTTTTTTTTCAGAATAAACTCGACAAAGAAGAAGCCTTCGCCAAAATTAATACAGCTAAAATAAACCAGCAATGGCGGTACATTTTACGCAAAATAAAATGCAAGCAAATGTCACTAGATATACAGGTATTAATTATTTTTTTACTGTTGTCATTACATTTTATCTAAATTCAACTTGAATTTTTTATTTTCTTTTTCCACTTTTTCAACTATTTAATGACATATTTTTATGATAGGTATCTATCTATATTTTAGATCTTTATTAAAAATACCAATTAATATATATCTAGAACTCAGTGTTATAAAAAATACGTTTTAATTATTATCATCATTTACATGATATTGACAAGGATATAACTTTTATACCATACATATTAAATAGAGACCAATAGAAGTAAAAAAAATAGTCCGTAACATAATAATAGCTATAATGAATCTGAAGGACAAATTGATGAACCAATATTAACCATGTTATGGAAATATACTTGCCAGTGAAAATGTATATATATATATATATATATATATATATATATATATATATATATATATATATATATATATATATATATATATATATATACATTCCTGGCCTCATGCGTGCCATAGAAGACTCTGATGACCAACACCGAAGAGCTTTTCAGGCACACACGGAAAACTTGAGCTACTTCTTAAGTATATATATATATATATATATATATATATATATATATATATATATATATATATATATATATATATATATAAATATATATATTTATTTTATAAATGAACCAATTTAGAATAATCAATATTACGAACACGTTACACACAATAGTACTCAGGTAATAGGATGTGTGATACTGTTTTAAATGGATTAATCGCGTATATTTTCAAACACCAAAATAGTCGCAATCGATCCGTTTTAAACAGTTTCATTTCAAGTAGTCAGGTCAGATTCAAATACCATATAGGAAAAGTACAAAAAAGATAGAGATTATTTATAAATATGTTTTTTTACTTAAATATACATATGTAGCAAGCAATTTCTAGGTCAGCCAGCCTCCAATAGTTATGAATATATGGCTAACAAAAATATCATATTCTAGGGTATGATGGCAAGTTTTAACTTTTTGGTGGAGAGGAAAGATCGTCTCTTAGCATGCCTCATGCGTGCCATAGAAGACTCTGATGACCAACACCGAAGAGCTTTTCAGGCACACACGGAAAACTTGAGCTACTTCTTAAGTAAATATTAGTTATTATAGTTTATACTAATCTACAACAATAACAATAACAATTGAGGCCGGTCGTGGCGCAGTATCACAGCGTCTGACTGTAAACGCTATCGATTGTGGGTTCGATCCCCGCTCGTGGGAGTGATTATATTTAAATTATTTTCACTTCCTCGCTCTGGTGAAGAAAAAGAGCGGCGTTGAGTTCCACCACTCAACACGCAATGTCTCGAATTCGGTGGAAAGCGAAATACGGAGTGTGAGAGTGGACTAGATACTTTCTGTCTACCCTGCTAATGCGGGATAAAAGCGTGTAGTTATAACAATAACATTATTCCTATTATGAAAAAAAATATTAGTTTTTGACATTTGAGAAAAGAAATGTACAAGTTCTTTTTTTATTATTAATTATTTAAAGCATTTTATAGGTAATATAGCATAATTTTGAGATTGTTTAAAAATCACTTCACGCAACATAAGTACGATGTTCAATTAGTAAACACTTCGAGTGAAAATAATTTCGAAAGCGGCTTCATCTTTCAATCATATCATATCATATTCAATTTTGGGATTGTTTTGCTACAGCACAAAAAGAAACCTGATGGAAGCAAAATCAATATAGTTTTTGCATAAGGGTAGATTAGAAATTCAAAATTTGTAAGCACTTGTCTTGTTACAAAATTTTGTTGACCAGAGTTAAATGAGGCTAAAATTTCAAAATTGATTGTATTTTATATAATCAACAATTCTTACCATCTCTAAACATCAATTGCATGAATCCCACAATTCTCATAATATGGAATACAAAAATAAAGACTCAGTTATAGAAATTATTTCCTATATAAAGCCAAGCTAATCTGTTGTCAATAAATATGTCACATTTTAGACATCGCTTCTCAAAGACTTGACAAATTGCAAACAGAATATGAATATCAAAAGAATAACTTCCTGGAAAATTGGGATAAAGAGGAGTTAGATATAACAGATGGTCAAGATAGAGCCGAATTCAAATTGACGCTTATTACTTATATACAGGAAAGGGATTTTCTTTGTTATAAAAAGGAAAAGGAGACACGAAGGGCTACTGAAAAGAATGACGCTCGACTTGAGGTTAGTGAAATCATGGTCGTACAGCAAAAAAAAAGATTTTTTAAAACTTTTTTACCTAGATTAAATATGAATATGATGATGACCTTGATTCAAACTGAAACCTTGATTGGCCAATTACAATATTTAGATTAATTTCATTTCCCTGCTATGGAAAGACAAAGCGCGGCGTTGTGTGCCGTAGCAGTCGATATTTAACTTATAACTTACACCTATTTATAGCCACACGCAGTTACTAAATGCACCATACAAATACTGAATTGTAATAAGTAAATCTCGTTAAGAATAATTTAAAGACATAACTATCCCAAAATATCGTTATATTAACTACTAAAAGATTTTGTCATAGTTTTAAATACATTAAAATACAAACAATTGAAACACATGATTAAGTTGTGAATTTTTATTGTGATATTACAAAATTAAAATTATTATTCAAATAAAAAACTAGTCTTTCCTGTCCAGTCATCGCAATTCGCTCTTCCCTTTTCAGATAGACATGTTAGTAGATTTTTTGAAAACTCGCATTTGTCTTCTGTGTTTTCTAAGAAAATACAAAATAAATGAATATATTAAAAAAAATAACTTCAAAATTTGGTCTCGCAGGGCAGTGACTTTGACTGCTTTCCACCCGAAATCGAGATATTGCTTGTTGCGAACTCAATGCCTCGCTTTGTCCTACTAGAGCGGAGAAATGAAAATAAATTTGATTATAATCATTTCCCCGAGTAGGAATCGAACCCGTAACCATTCGTGCTTACAGTCAACCGCTGTGCCACTGAGCTATGATGGCCTTAAAATATCTAAAAATAACTTTATAAAATAAAAGCAAGAATACAGTAAACATAAATATTATTTGCGTTCGATAAGACGTGTGTGAAATAAAATAATAAAAAAAGTAATTTATTTACCATTATCGAGTATTTGGAAACACTCTTCTATGGACTCTTGTAGAAAATCTCTTAAATCTTCATCCTTCTCGTCTTTTATAAGAGAATGAGTGACCAGATATCTATCTGGCATACCGGTGTCTCCTGTCTGAAAGGTACACATATGTATGTCCGTAGAAGGCTAATATATTATTCTGCGTGAAAATATGCTTTCTATATTAGTAATAAACCAATTAGGAATATAAATTTGGCGCAATTTAACAGTTGCTCTTTTCCCAATATAGTTTTACAATGAATTCCTGTCAATAATTAACTTCCAGACATTTGTATAGTATTCTTGAATAGAATCATATACTTTTTCAATAATACGTTTTTATTAGGGATTTTGAAATTTTTTAATATTACTTTTAGCTTCACCCTATTATTCCGCATAGCAGTGTAGATTTTCCGAATTAGAGACGTGGCGGAACTCAACGTCGCACTGTGTCCTACCAATGCGAGGAAATTATAATATTTTAACTATAATCATTGCTCTGAGTGGAGATCGAATCCACATTTAATATTATGTAAGCAAAATAAAAAGAAATTTCTTCGATCACAATATAATCATTTAGCAGAAATTTGATTCATTCAATACATACCATGTGTAAATTTTCTAGGAAACAATGTAGGACACAAGCTTTATTTGCCTCCTGAGTGGAGTTATCACTAGAATTTTTGTCATTATTGTAGTCATTTTCTCGGCGGTTAGACTGTTGAGAGTGAGGGTTGTATTGGCTGCGTTGTCCTGAATTCATTTCTGTACGCTTTTCCCGTTTATACCGTCTAGAAGCTTGCGATTGATATTGAGGTGGGTTGTTGTAGTTTGACGTTTCCTACAATGTTAGGTTTTTATCAAAACAAGTGATCCTTTATTTGTACGTCATAAATTTGTTTTTGA
Source organism: Dryadula phaetusa (assembly GCA_032432895.1). Lineage (NCBI taxonomy): Eukaryota > Metazoa > Arthropoda > Insecta > Lepidoptera > Nymphalidae > Dryadula > Dryadula phaetusa. The sequence goes on from JAOYRS010000038.1 coordinate 327,041, forward strand.
AAGTTTGAAATAAGTTGTAAAATAATTAATAATTCAAAATATTAATAAAAAAAATCATAACATCATTAACATTGTACCTAGTGTTTTTTTTATTTTATTTTTGAAAGAAATTGTATTATACATATGTTTATATGAAATTTGCACATTTAAAGGTTATAGGAAGTGTTATATTTTTTATAACAAAGCAAAAAAAAATACATTATAATAAAAAATAAATTGTCATTTTTTTGTATATTAACATAGACCTTACTAAAACAACGCGTATTTTACACATCAAAAGAACCACTAATAGATATATTATATTATTATGAACTTACTCTACCATATTCCTCACTGTCTAAAAAATCATCTTGCCCGCTCAAGCGAACGTTTCTACCGTAGTTGTCCATACCGTTTCTTCCTCTGCTCATGTCGACCCCATTCACGTTATCTCTCTTATCATTTCTAGTGCCTATTTTACTCTGCCTAGAATCCATTCTATTATTACTATCCATTCGATTGTAATTATTGTCTTGTTGGTTATATTTATTTTGTCTGTTCCATTCGTTCCTATCTTCTTCATCTCTACTTCTATCTCCTTCCCTATTTCTATCATCCCTTTGCCACTGTTGTCTATGATCGCGACGATCGCCCCATTCTTCTGAATTTCGCCTGTTACCACTGCTGTTGCCTTCTGTTATTTGTTTTAAGCAGTTGTTATATACTTTTTTTAGTTCGCTCTCCTTTGATGTACGCTCCGAACGACATGATAGAGCCTGATAAAGTTTCAAAATTATAATTGATCCTCTAAATATGTAATGTGTTGCATTTAGATTACATAGGTAGTATAATTGTAACATTAATTTGTAACGAAATATTATTAAATAAATAAACAAATTTGAATTATTGATATATTACAATTTGAAAAGATTTATTAGTATACTAGTAACAACTTAGTTCACGCCTTTATTTCGTATAGCAGGGCAAACAGAAAATACCTAGTGTCAAGACACCCTGTACATCTTTTTCCGCCGATTTCGAGACATTGCGTGTTGAATTTGGATTAGATAAAAACGTGAAGCTAAAAAAATGTCTTACTTTGCTAAGAACTGTATACTTACGTGACTTCGCGAGGTAAAGAGGCAAAATATAATAACACAATATTTCCAACGCCGCATATTTGTTGACGGTGTGACACGTATAATGAGATTTTGTATCCTGAAGTCGCCATTTATAGTACGTCGTCATGACAAAGCTCATGCTCCAGTAACGCCATAATATATTTCCATTAAATAAAGCAGTAATTGGATTGGAATAAATGTAGTAGGTAGACCTTTGAAAACGTGGTAGAGCTTATGAACAGGAAAGACCAACAAGGGGATGTCGATTTTCTGAATGTTAGTTTTCATTGTTCTAGTATATACCATTTATTTACGTCTTTTCTTATGAAAGTTTAATAAAATATAGTTATAGAGCAGTGATGGAGAAAAATTTTATTGTATTGAATCTTTTAATCATACGTAATTATATTGCTTCCCTGCACCCCCTCCTCGCACTCTACAACACAGACCGCATGAAATGAATTACTACGTGACCAGTCACGTACATTAGGCCCAGTTTTAATTCCTTTATTTATGCATCCATTATTCTGCTTACTTCTACTTCTCGACAGACAAAATGTATTATCGCGAGCCATATATTATTAGGTTCCATTACTAGTAACTATGGATGTAAGTGTTATAAGAATTAAAAAAAAAACAATTCACTATAAGACCAGCACTAGACAGCGACAGGCTGAAATAAAAATCACAATCAAATTTGCTGCATATTTGAGTGTTTAATTACTTTGTTTGATAAGTACTCTGTTCTCGTAATTAGGTTTATTTTTGCTCCATACTCCATTGAAAAATTGTTGATCAATATAAAAAGTTCTTTCGAAAAACGATTATTTTAATAATTTCCTAATTACATAATGTAAATAGGGCCGAATTATTCGTAACGAATTTATATGATGTATCACGCTCGTGTCGGATGCTTGACGAGATGAGCGGAACGCGTTTGACAGTAATCACAGGAAGACCGGCTGTGACCAATCCTAAATCACCTTGTTAGTCTGTCATGACTTCATGACAACTGATAAATAATTAAATTATTATTTACTCATATATATACAATAACAGAACGATTTAAAACATGTCTAATTTACTACCTGAGTGTAACCTTTTATTTACATTCTAGCTATAAAAATAATATATTTTTAATCAAATATTTAGAAATATGAAAGTAAATATTTTATTTATTTAGAAGTTCAAACAGATACTTATATAACTTGCAATTTTTGACTTACTATTTTAAAAATATAAGTATATTATTTACTAAACATAAATATTTTAACAGTACGAAGAAGAAATGCGTCAACTATGTCAACCGAAGAAGCTGCAGATAGATACTTACTGGATGAAATTACGGGAAGTCTACGACATGTACCTTGAAAGGCACAACCCCATCATGGCCCACTACAACGCACTACGAGAGAAAGATGAATTCTATCAAAACGACATAGCTAAGAACGATTTACAAATTCAACAAGCCTCGGTATAAAACAATAATTTTAAATCCAGAATTTTTATCACTCTGTGAAAAATTAAATATTCGAAAACAATATATATATATATATATATATATATATATATATATATATATATATATATATATATATATATATATATATATTACAATATACACAGAGAAATATTAAAAAATCTCCTAAAATAATTAAGCTTTAAATAAGGAGACGACAGTATCGCTAAAACAATGATCTGCTCCAATTAAGAAAAATAATCTCAACTAAACTATTAAGTAATCATTTAACCCAGAGCTCCCGACCGTCGTTGCAGAACAATTAACTCAAAATCCACATCTTTACTCTTCTTTTATTAATTATTCTATTATCCATTCTTAATTAATTAGTATTTTTACTTTGTTTACTAGGTACTAAGTGATTTATGTAGTTTTTAAACTACGTAAATAAATCACTTAGCAGCTAGAAATGGTTGTATATAAATATTACAATAATATTAATATTGGAAAGGCGGCATATCCTGAAGAAGCGATGCTTGCTTAAGAAGAAATCCCAACCACAAACTTTATTATGTGAAATCTGTTATATCTTTACAAATAAAGCATTTTAATTTTTTTATTCATATTTAGGATTCTGTACTTAACCTACAAAATGAATGGAACAAAACCGTCAACTCCATAGGATGTAAATTGAAACGGATGAATAATCACAAAGAAGACCTTGCTAAGAAGTATTGGCAAATGAAGAAGGAAACTAAGACATCTAGGTGTAGAGAGGACGAAATGCTTGCTGTACTAGTAGATTCCAGTCAGGATGCTATGAAGGTAAGAAATGGTCTACACCATAATTGCCTTGTTAAGACTGAAAATAGGAAACACTTAAAATCAAAACATTTATTATTTCTATCTAGACTATTAAATTGATTTTCAAATCATGCAGAATAACACAAAAAAATATATATAAATTCCAAATATTGTCAGTCTCACGAGCAAGAGCTGAGGCTGTTTCGCTCTGCCATTAAGTTCTGATATTAGTCAATGGGTGTACATTATCTAGTACCTATATGATTGTATATTTGAAACATAACGTATTATAATGCTAATTGTTTAATTATCTCATGCTTATTTATAATCTAGTATTAAAATAGCTTTTATGAATACCTATATATGTATTGAGGCCGGTCGTGGCGCAGTATGACAGCGTCTGACTGTAAACAAGATCGATTGTGGGTACGATACCCGCTCGGGGGAGTGATTATATTTAAATTATTTTCACTTCCTCGCTCTGGTAAAAGACGAAGTGTGGCGTTAAACTCCACCAATCAACATGTCCCGAATCCGGTAAAGCGAAGTACAGAGTGTCTTGACACTAGGTACTTTCTGTACCCTGCTATGCGAGATAAATGCGTGAAGTTAAAAAAATATGTTTTTGTGTCAATTTGAAATAGTACACAAAGATATAACATATGCAGCGTGTAAGAGCGACCCTGCTGCTTGCCAATTTATTACCATTAATAAATAAACAAAATTCGAGTATTTGTTTTTAATATTATAAAAATTAACCGCTTTCTTCTAAAATATTTAATAAAGATCAAGTTCAAGATGTTAAATTGCATGCGAACGCAGTCGTGGACACCTTCTAGTTATCAACTAAATATTATATATATATATATATATATATATATATATATATATATATATATATATATATATATATATATATATATATATATATATATAATATTTAGTTAGCGTCATAAGGGCGTCAGCATACTACACGTACACATCGTATACAATTATATATACAATGACAACCTCTATAATGTATGTACACACATAATCTATACAAGTAAATAAAATTGTAATGTCTGTAATATTAAAATAACCTATTTTTACTAAATGCATAGTGTATGTATAGTCGGTACATTTACTAAAATATGATATTTTACAATTTTTATCTGTCTGTTTGTTCCGGTTAATCTCTATAACGACTTAACCGATTTTGACGGGATTTTGGCCGAAAAGCAACTGATATAATAAAAAGTAACTTAGGCCATTTTTATTGTACAATTATAGAATAAACACCTCGAGATGTTAAACTCCACGCGGACGAAGTCGCGGGCACAGCTCGTAGTTTTATAAACTTCATCATTACTCTGCACAACAGTGTAAGTAGTCGTAGGAAGCTTTAAGAATCCTTGTTGAATGTAGCGCTTTGATGCTCTGAGTGGAGCTCGAAGCCACAATCGCATTGGCAGTCAATCGCCGTCCTACTGTACCACAATGGTGTCTGATATATATGGCGTATACGCCATAGTTCAAAATATTATGAATTCTATATTATTTTTATGTATGTACTAAATCGTTGCAGCGCCTTCAAGATGTGCAATCTAAATTACAAAAAATTAAACAAATGGCCGAAATTTGCAGTAAATATGAACATGAGCAAGACAATGTTTTCCTTAAAGAGGTTGAAAAGGAAGAATTATTAATTGAGAATTATGAGGCTTTAGACAACAATATGATTGTAAGTAGTTTCCTTTCCTTTTAACTTCTATATATTTGTATGGATTAGATGTTATGGAAAGGGAAACAGCGAACAGTGTTGACTGAAGCTCTTAAAATATTTTAGAAGTATTTAGTCACTCTAATAATGTAGAAACTTTAGTATAAAAAATAGTGGTGAAATCATTTAATCACTTATATATTAAATTAAAAGAACTTTATTTGTCTTTTTTGCTTAATGTTAAAGTTTTACAAACTTTGAATAATGTTACAGTAAATCCAACTATTATAATAGTAAAAGTTTGGAAATAAAATTTTGTTTTAGGAAGAATGCAAGGAATTCAGAAAGATGGATAAGTTTTTGTTAAAAGTAAACAGGGTGAAGGTCCAAACAATGTGTTTAAAAGCCGAGAGAGCTAAACTTGCTAAAGAGAATATACAATTAAAACAATACATCAAGCGGTACCTAACTGAGTTGGCACTTAAAGGAAACAAAGAAAGGCCAGCAAGTATGAAGTATCAGAATGAATTGAAAATAGAAGTTAATGGAAAATTAATGTATGTAATATAATATGCCTTTTTAAGATAATTAAATGGACTAATTTTCTTTACTAATATTTTAATAATATTAAGTATTTTAATTCTTGTCATCAAATATACAACACTAAGTCTAATCAACAGAAACCGACCAGTTACATGCATAGAGGGAGCTTTATCTAATGCAGTGATGCATGAACAACGAATGAAATTGCAACAAAAGAAAAACAAAGAGCTACACAATATAAGAGCCTATCCTCGAGTTCACTGCTGGTAATATTGAGAAGAAATATTAAGAAAAAATGTTATGTTAATAGCTACTAATATAGAATAATAATTTATCTTATATTACAGTTTGAGCATAAATAAAACAAATATTGTTTTTTATATTATGTATTTAACAAAAATAATGTACTTTTATAAAAGGTGATATACAACACCTATAATATGTAAATAAAATACAAAAAGATCACAAAACAAAGTGTTACTTTTATTCAAATGCTTGAATACCTTCCATATCATTTAATCCTTGTGCACCTTCACCCAAGTCCCATGGGTTATCTAGAGCAACTAGTAACTTTGCCAAGTTTTTGTGACCTTCAATATCAATTTTTTTGGTCATTTCTTCTGAAAATGGCACATATTCGTCACACAGGACACTCTTTCCTTGGGAGACTCCGTGAATTTCATACCACCCTTCAAGATGCTCAGAAATAGGTTCTTTCATTTTAATAAGAATTTCTTGGTCATCCACCGTTTTAACATAAAAGCCTTCGCTGCTAGAAACTTTTGTAACTTTTCCCCACAGACTTATTTTGGCGCCATGTCTTTGTGTAAGATTACCAGCCGTTACATAGGGAATGTATTCATCATTATCTGGATATTTGCTGTCTTCAAAATCACCCTGATCACCCATAATAATAAATATTTATAGCGCCAATGAATCAGCAAGCGCGACTTACGAGGGCAGTATTTAATGTTCAAATTTTGTGCTTGTGTCAATTCAAATTTTCGGCGTTTTTCACAATATGAAACACAAATGACGAAATGGAATAGAATAAATAGAAATACTTGACATTGACGTTAATAACGCCACAGATTACAAAAATATTTTCTATTTAATAACATTCTAATCTCAATTACATATTTAAATATATTAAAATCGGAATGATGATGTTAAAAATTTATTTTTTTAATTTTACGCTTTTCTCCTGCAAAGCAGGGTAGACAGAAAATACCTAGTGTCAAGACACTCCGTACTTCGCTTTCCATCGAAGTCGAGACATTGCGTGTTGAGTGGTGGAACTCAACGCCGCACTTTGTCTTTATTAGAGCGAGCGAAAATAATTTAGATATAATCACTCCTCCGAGTGGGGATCGAACCCATAACTGCGTTTACAGTCAGACATTGTTACCCTGCGCCACGACCGGCCTCAGAAGATATTTATTATTAAGAATAATGATTTAATTAGTGACGATAAGTGTTCAATATAATTAAATTATACGGCAGATTAGAACGGACGTGTCATTTTAAAGGGCTTTTCTATTTTACCTTAAATTCAGTAATGAGATATATACAGAAAAAAAAGAGTTAAAATTAATACATTATACTAAAGTATATATTTTCTAAGACAAATTTTTCAAATAGCCGTGACCTCTATTAAAACCTAACAACTATATGGAATCCAGTCTTTCCTCTTTCAGCGTAGTTTGATTTCATAACGTAAAAATAGATATGCAATTTGAAGCAGTATAATAACTTGTAAAAGAAATACTAGTATAGATACCCAATAGACATTCAATATATTAATTTTTTGATTAATAACGTTTTCAAACTAAAATCCCGAAGCAAATACATTTAAGCTATTTTGTAGGTCCTGGCAGATATATCTTTATAAATTCATTTATATTGGATCTGACCCAGAGTTCATGCAAATTTTCAGATATAATGGTTGGTAAAAAGTGTATTAAAAGTAGTGTAGCAATTTTTTAACATATAGACAGAAAAAAATAGAAGTGAAGTATGTAAAAATGCAAACATATTAATCTTTAAAAATCTGGTTATCTTTGAAAGGTCACATGTATAGTTCACACAACTACATAAGTATCAAAAAAAATAAAACACAATATAAAATGGAATTTTTTATTTCTTTACAGTTTTCATAATAGGATTTTATAAATCAAAACTTATCCTTTATATATAAAAACTGGTATCCTTACGTCAACTAACTACACTAATAACTAAGCAAAATGATCTTCCCGGTCGGCAGCTAGCGTAGGAGCGGTCGCGTCCTCCATTGCAGCAAAGTTCATAAAATGAGCTGGCCTGTGCACTTCGTGGTAAAACTCGCGTGGATTTCCTAGTTGCACGCCATACTTCATGTTCGGATCGTGACGGACACCTGGTAAAATTATAGAATTTTAATAAAAAAAATCATTAAAGCTTTATTACAAATAAATACTTGAACTTGGATACAAAATATGAATAGTTTATTTACCTAAATAATTTCCAAAGAATATGTTGAAAAATAAACAAAACAACATTTCTTAATATTAAAGAAACATTTTCAATAAATATTAGTTTTAAATTTTTAGGCCGCTCGTGGCGCAGTGGAATAGCGTCTAACTGTAAAAGCGAATGACAGTGGGTTCAATTACCACTCGAGGGAGTGATCTTTAAATTATTTTCATTTTTTTAATTTGGTGGATAGCAAAGTACGAAGTGTATTCTTACTAAGTACTTCCTGAAGGTAAAAAACAAATCCAACCTCTACGATAAATATGAAACAAAACAAAAAAATCATATCAAATTACCCATAAAATTATAATTCCAACTTCCTTGCGAAGGTACCATGAAGTAGCCCAGGAATCGATCAGACAGCAGCATCTGAACCCTTTCGTAGTGGCTTGGCAGATAGCCCTTTGGATTGTTACCCCTATCAGTGTTCTTCGCACCCCATTCATAGCCACTGGGAGTCAGTTTGTATGCTGTAAGCGAGCAGGACCCGGGGGTAAAGGAACAGGTGATTACGATTGTCTTTTCACCATCCCATGTTGGATTTTCAGACATTATCTTTGCGTGGGTTGTAATGTCCTGTAATGATAACAAAAAAGTAAAATTCTGGTGTAGATAAAAAAAATTATTACACAAATATCAAAGTTGTTAGTCATCTTCAAGGAAATTTTTATTATTATAATTTTAACCTACCTCCACAAATACAGTTACTCGATTTTAGGAGTGTTTTGGTACAAAGTTCTTCCGAACTTGTATAAAATGAATAATTACCTAGTATTATTAGAGTCAAAACATTTATTTTCAAAATATAAGGTATGTATGCAAATATCAGATACTTAATAAATTTACAATAATAATAAATATTTTTTTCGCGAATTATACTTGGCGAATATTTAGTACACCCTTACAATTTAGTTGATTAACCTGGTAGAGATCACTTTTTTGCATATTTTATGATATTTCAATTAATTTAAACTATATCTGTTTTCGGACCGCGCAATAAAGATTTTTTTTTTTTTTTTAATTCCTTCAACTTACTTGCGGAGACAACTGAGGCAACTCATTGGGCTGCGTGTGCATCCATCCCAAGGGTTGTAAATGCGCTAGAGCCGGGTGTTTGGGCAGCTGTCGTGGTAAATGCACAGCTTGGTGCGTACCCCACTGTGGCGGAAGTACTGCACAGTGGACTTCACGCACTTGCGGGTTGTCGGGTGGTGATGTGCCATAGAGATAGCAAGCGATCTGTTAAAAAATAATTATGGTTTAATGTTGATTCTATTATAAACGATATTAAATTCTCTTTTACCATAATACTTGACAATCAAGTGTATGATGAAAGAAACAGAAAAGATATAATTGAAATTATATTTAAACATTAAAAAATTATACTATGTAATAACTATACATAAAAACTTCATAAATTCTATCTACATATATATCAATTCTCAACATAAAGACAACTATTATGTTTAAATGTTTGTCTGAAAGGAAATAAAAATATGAACTGATAATAATTGGTATACTATTAAATAACTACTATCAACATCAATCTTACCTGTGCTCTCAAATCAGAAATAGTGACAAATTTCTTGAGCAAGTTCTTTGGCAGAATGTAAGTGTAGCCACTCTCCTTGATGTCGTCAGAGCTGACGTATATATGGTTCGTACGTAAATGTAGATTGGTAGCAGAAATCGCACGAACACGCCACTCGGTTTTGGAACTGAAAAAAATTATATATTTTAAATTTAATCTGTCACAGCAATGTATTTAAAATAAATCTTTATTAAGAAAATAAATTACATTAATTAAGTAAATAACTTTAAAATTTACAAAGTAATACTCATAATAATAAAATATTAACCAATTTATGCTTATCGTCATCATCCATTCATTTATGTCATAAGAGTGTTCAGTGTTTTTATAATCTAGTACTAATATAAAAAATTGTAAACTTACTAACGGAAGCTATAATATTCCATGTTGCATATAATACTTAGGTAACAGTTTCTCATAGAACCAAAAAAATCAAAACAAAAAAGGACAAAATAAAGTACCTGAATGTTTGTGATTCATAATTGCTCGTAGTGGATGTGATAATCTCATCACCATGTTTATTAACAGTTCTAGTGGTAGTGGCAGTCAGCTGACTTTGCTCTTTACTCTGCTTCTCTATTTCCGCAATCTGTTGTCTTTGGGCTGACGGCGCTGATATCTCCATACCGAGGATGATGTCTCGAATCTCGGATTGCGTTAACGATGCTACGTTTACGCTAGAAATTTATTTATAATCTGAGTAACTAGTATAAATTAAGAACTAGATTTGAAATCATATTCGTTAATTTATATATACCTTCATTCATTACTGTCAAATGATTCCAGATAAAAAAAGGATTATTTCATACCAAAACATAATGATGAAAATTCAATTATGACTAATACATTTAATAACTATAATAATATATAAAATAAATTTCTAATAGATATTATTTTCTAAAAAACTTACTTATTTTTCTTGCCATAATCAGCCAATATAAGGTCTTTGAGCTGAACTTCCACCTTAATCCAGTCATCATCAGACATGGTCGGCCAGATATGATGGGGCTCAGTTAAAGTTGTCTTATCTGGTTTTAAGAGAACTTTTGTCCTTTCTGTATTTACATGCAGAGCTCGTAGTATGAGAATCAGTCTGCTGAATGCCTATGAATTGATAATTTAATTTGATTAATATTGAAGGTATACTGTCAATTTTATGTCAACATAGAAAAATCTTAAGTATCCCAAGATTCTTCTGTTGATTGGTTGGATTTAATGATATTTAAAAAAATATGTAAAATCAAGCAATTTTAAGTAATTAATCCAATTATCATCTGGTTGTTATATATTAGACAATTTGGAAGCCTGAAAACTTTCAATATCATTACATTAAAATAGGCTAAATGTAATAAATGGAATATAGCATTTGTTAATGCCTAAATCTTATTAAGTTAAATTTTACATAGGAAATTGTTTATGTTAACATTAATTGCCAGCTAATTTGAAATCTACTAGAAAGGCAATGCTCTTAAAAAGACCATAGAGACAAAAGTGTTTCAACAGTTGATCAATATAAAGTGCCTATAATATATTGAGGTACAAAAAAACCAATAGCAATTATATGTATTTATATATACTCACAGTATATGAAGATATAGACTTCAACCAGTCATCATACAGATTGAACAACACCATCTGTGGTTCTGTTGCTTTCAGGATGAGGTCACCAAACTTCTCCACTTTGAGACATGCTTGGAATGGCAGCTGTAGTTCTGAACCCTTTATTACTATGTTGGGGAAGTCAAGCAAATGGACCTGGGGGGGATTTATCAAACATGTTATTAAGCTTGGACAATATTTTTTTTAATAATAATTCTGGAATGGAGCTTCACGCTTTTATCTCGCATAGCAGGGTAAACAAAGTGCCTAGCGTTTGCCGCCGAATTCGGAAATTATGCATTGATTATTTATATATTACATATATTACTTAAAATCTATTTTATTTAAAGTGTACATGTATAATAATGTTATTAATTAACAATTATGAATTACCATAGATATATTTATTCCCGCATAAAAAAGGAACTAAAAAGAATATGTTTAAAATAATTAACTTATTTAGAATAAAAAAAAGGTTACCTCAAGTGGATCCAACATTCCTTTTCTGGTGACAATAATCTGCTTAGGTTGTTCTTCAACTGGTAGGGAACGAATCAACGCCGCTACTTCTTCAGCAGTCTTCCATTTGGCGAGCTAACAAAACAGATGTATATTTTTACATACTACATACACACTATATAGCACTGGGACTTAAAATACAACATAAATAAAATTAAAGAAACAATAATACATAAGGATTTGAAGAAGATTAAAAAGATTCAACTTTATTATATGTAGAATTGCCATAAATAAAATTTCAAATTCCCCATCTATGATTGAAATATTGCATGGTAAGTAGGAAAGTCTAAGTTATAATAATAAATTTACCAATTGAAATTGAATCTACAATTATATAACTGTAAATTGTAAAATTCGATAACCAAACATACACAATACAATAAAAAAATCAGCTTCAAACAGCTTATCCTGTATAGCAAATGATTGGTTAAATTCCTCCTAATTGAACCAATCCCAATTCGAATGTGTTGATTTCATTTATTTGAAGTTCCTCTAAATTTTTTTTTACCTGTCCTAGACGTTTTTGTCCCGCCCATACACTTGTGTGGATAATTTTGAGGAAAAGCTGCCCAGTACGCGGATTGAAGATGAAGATGGCTCCATTGATGGGTTTCGTCGTTAAGTTACCCTCGAACGTCTTGTGGATAGTTACACGGTATACGTTTGTATCGTCTACGAACCTGGAAAGGGAAAGTAAAAATGTCAATGAGATTATAAATATTTTTAATTGCTTATTGCTATTTACACAGCTCTTTAAGGGATTTTATAAATGATTAGTTATGTGTATCATTAAAAAAAAGGGTTTAATATTGACATAAAATCATGTAATCAATTTAATTTCAACCATAACCATAAACCTTTACTATCTTGTTTTTAAATTCAAAGAGATAACAATATAAGACAATGCAAAGATAAGTAATAGTTCATTTTATTAACATTTAAAAAATTTAAATATACATAGCGATTTATAAAAACAGTTTTCAAACAGTTGCTTTACAAACAGACTAAGCATCCAATTATAAAAATAGTTGCAAGTTCAAATTTATATTCAATATAATAAAATTACAATACCATACAATAACTAAAAGTTAATATTTTATTATGCAGCTTCACACTTTATTCCACATAGCAGGATACTGCGCTGGCTGCTGTACTGAAGGCAAGACTTATTGAGTAGCGAATTTAACACTGCTTTATTGTATCAGAGCGTAGAAATGAAAATGAATTTTAATTATAATTATTTCCTCAACAGAGAATCGAACCCCCAATCGCGTTTACAGTGAGACCGTGTACCACTGCGCCGCAATGACTTCAACAACATTTTCTTACTTACCAAATAATCTGATTGGAGAATAATTCCCCATAATTCTGGCTGGAGAGATACGGTTCAGTAGGCTCTGATGAATACAGCTGCAGTGCTTTACGTATACGCTCACGCAACACGTACAACGCCGGGTTAGCCTTCATTATCTTGGCCATAGCCTGTTGTATGAGCGGTTTGCAGCCAGGGAACCAGTTTCCGTATGCACTGTGTAATAAATTAGTAAATTTAATAAAATATGTATTTAATCGTAAAAGTATCTTTATCTTAATCGTGGAACTAAGCATTTCTGGATCTTTATTTATAAGCTAAGTTAGGCTAAGTCTCCGTCAAAATCGGTTGTTACAAAGATACAGACAGATAAAAATTGTAAATATGGCATATTGTTATATGTATCTGGTGTACAATATGCATCTGTTAAAATAGAATTATTTTAATATTCCAAACAGAAACTCCAACTTTATTTATTTGTATAGATTCCATAAATTACCTATGCAAATTATAAGCCAAATCAATAGCAATAAGTAGCCCAGTGGGCGAGGGGTATATAGACATGTTATCGGTGGTGTAATCTAGGAACTTTGCTCGCGCGTATCTTTCCACGTCGTGGGAATCATAGTCACCCCATCTCAGTTGTATATCTAACCAATACTTTTGTGTTGTTGTGTTGTCCATTGTATCTCTGAAATTGGTAAAATAAATATGAAAACAATAATTTTAAATATATAATAAGTGTACCTACATTTGTTTATAAGTACGAAGTATATTTTTTTAATTACTTATTACTGGTAAAAATGTATTGTATTATTAACATATTATTAATATGAAATCTATTCCATTAAATTAATCTAAAATCGTAAAAGACAATATTTTTTTATTAAAAGAAATTTTAGAATATGTTAGCATTCACACTCACTTTGTATCCGCTAACAACGAAGGTCGCGACACATTCCATTTATAGGCACTAAACAGCAAAATATCGGCACAAGACGAGTTCATCTTATAAGATTTTCGAGGATGAATAGTTTCTTTTTGTACTGTTTCAATTTCCAAGGCGTCTAGTTCCTGATCGAACACTTGACACAGATCCATCACTATGGACTCGTGGACTTTCTGCCACAAGTGAGCTCTGAATATTTGAATGAGGGAAATCTTCAACGTTGGTATTTTGCCGTGCATGAATATGCCTGTTAAATCCAGTTGCACCTGAAATCATATTTGCTTATATCAAAACATTTAGTTGGATAGTATGTCAATTAAAGCAACACTCAGGACCTTTTTCTTTACTTTTAATGTCTTTTATTAACTTTGTGAAGAACGAGAAACTTATGCAATAAATACTCACCATATTTTATTTATATGCAATTGCATTGCAAGAAAATAACCTAAGTAAATTGTTCTTTACAATTCTTTCTAAAATATTTTTTTAATCATTAGCACTTAGTACTCAAACAGTTGTTCTTTTAAAATACAATATTTACTCTATATAAAAAGGCATGTAATTTGATACACATAAAATTATAATTATAAAATCCTTTTAGTTAAAACTATAAAACAATCAATTAAAATTATAAAGAAAAGTAAACCTATACATACCTGGAAACCCACATACACATTGGCTCTGTTAATAGTGGGTGACCACCACAGTGTGAAACGACGGTTAGGAATTTGGTTCAAACCAGATCTCTGGGCATTTGTCAGTTTCTTATATTTCATGGATTCTTCGAAACCGGAAGCCTTTTCCCTGTATAAAATAACATTTATTAATTATTATTGGTTAAAAGTCTATACTTTCCTTTAGTTGTTTTATAACAGTTGCATACATTGAAAAATAGACTGGTTTTAAAGAAATAATTTAAAAGAATCAAGTTTTAATGGTATAATCTAAGTATGTTAATAGATGATGCACCTTCTCCATTACTTTAATACGAAAAACGATGCCAACTATTTGGAGCTACATAAATACATTAAATTATATAGACAGATATTTACGTACCAAAACAGACCCTCCCATGTGGGGAAATAAGTGCCTTTAAACAGTGTATGCTCAAGAATGCCCTCCACACCTCCAAGTGCTTGTATCATATCAGTACGATAGTTGTTCAAGTTCCATAATTTGCCGTCGTGACGTTGGTGGGTCCACCAGAATGGGTTTTGTTTTAGAACCTTTATAAAGAATGTTTATAAGTTTAAAAATAAATGTACAGAAAGAAAATTTAATAAATACAAACAGATTTTATTGCTAGGTAGATGCTCTATCTATAGTATATATTTTTTAGTATTACTAGCATTATATTTAAGGAAAACAAAACGAAAGTTAAGAACCCATAATGTAAATTACCTGATATTGTTTAAACTCAGTTCGTATACGCCATCCCTTATCATAGGCGAGAGTGTGTCTATCTTTTTGAAACAGCGTATTTATTCTTGGGATACCTCTGTCCCACGAGTCTTCCAAGTCTTCCAGTGTTAGTCGCCTAAAAATATAGTCCAAGTTATTGAGTATATTTTTGTTATATTATAACAATATATATCTTAATATTTTATATAGATCAGATAGCGTAGTTTCAGACGACAGTCGCTGCAGAACGACGTGATCGACATCGTCTGCAGTCAACAGCCGCCTCCAGAGCACAGGGACTCTCTGGTTTCAGGACCCCTACGCGATTCATCACACCTTAAAACGATACTATACGAAAGCAAGGTAAGTTTGAATTTGGTTCTTATTGATATCGTATTAAAATATATTTTTAGAACACAATTTAAAATGAAAATACCGGATAACCAGCACTACTGATAGACTAGACGATTTCAATGTTATGCTTATTCTGTACTACAATAATATTAATATTAAAAAATCAAAAACAAATATAACGAAATATTCATCATCATCACCTTTCCAAAAATAAATTATACAGAAAGTATTACCTACTAGATATTATACAATTATAAAGTACTTAGGTAAATTTCTATATTATTTTTTCTCTTATCTTAAATTAATAGAAACTAATATAGCTAAACGAACCTATTCTGCGCATTAGCCTCTTGCCTCTTCAAAGCATATTCCGCCCAGACTCTTTGAGAATCGACAAACTCAGCTTCCCACGGTTGGATGTAGCGGTACAAATTGGGAATTAGCTGGTCTTCATCATGCGACATTCCTGATCTGAAGTGAGTTATACCGACGTCCGTTTGTTTCGACCAGCGAAGATCGGACTGTTGAGATAGGAAAAAAATTGGTATATAAAATTAGGCATAGTATAGGAAATATTTTCAATTTCTTTTCGAAACTTAAAAGTTACAATTTATATATGGAGTATGTGAAGAAAGACAATATTTTATAACATAATGTATTCGAAATACATTGAATTAATAAAATAAATACTACACATACTATTATGCCTTTGACTTTTACTATACTAGACCTCTATTATTAATAAATAATAACTAAGGTTAATAGTAATAATAAACGGAAAATAAACGTCCTTGGTTCTCACTAGCTTATCTCTGACTACCCTGATAAACAAATAAAGTGTGAATTACAAATATTTGAGTGAAATTTCGTAAATTATTATAATAGTTATTTGTTTACATTTTTGACTTATAGCCTACTTATTTGTAAGATATATAATATATAAAAGCTTAAGTTACTACTAAATCACCCTCACTTTAAAGATAACTTTTAATTAGTACAAAAAAAAATATTTTGTTACCATAATAAAAATCATTATTTACCTGTGGTATTAAAACATGGCCCATAGACAACATCCCCAAACCACCCAACTCCTTAGGCGTGTAGAACACGACGGGAGGGAAACGTGAAGGCATTTTGGAGTTCAAACCGATCTTAATACGAGTTTGTATTTTGTTCTCACATTTGACGAGGAGGTCCAATAACTCTTGTGTATTGACTACTGCTTCACGGAAATACGTCATGAGCCCTAACAATTAGAATATATTAGAATTTAATAAAGGACCGATTATTTAAGAAAAAATATTTTTTTATATAAAAAAAGCTTAAAACATCCATAAAAAATATGTTTTATGGACACTTCGTAAATAGTTTAAATATCTTAGTTTTTTGATAGACTAAATAAACCCACTCACCAATAAGTGCTGTATTCCACTTATTAACAATCTTAGTAAATGTAGTTGAACCGGAAGCCATTAAAATCTGTCGTACTCTATTATGGAAACGCGCTAAAGATTCATCATCCACTCGCAAGTAGCATTGTGCTGTGCGCTCTTTTGTCACTTCGTTTTGAAGATTCCATACTCCGTCACGGTGAGATAATTCTTCATGTTGGCTACGACACTGTAAGTAATTATTTTTATTAGATTTAAGCTTAGCTAGAGACAATTTAGTGTTAAGACACTCTTGTTGACTACTACCCGTCCGAAATCTCTGCGCTTTATGTTAAGAGAGCAGAAAAATGGTAATAAATTTTAAATATAATAATTCTATGATAGTCATTGTTACTTGCGCTACGATAGTTTTCGTTATTATTATTATATAAAAAAAAAACGATTTTAATAAAAACTCAAATATCTTTTCTACTTTATTTATTTAAGAATATACATAAAGTAGAAATGATATTTGAGTATTCTGCTATCTAAATACTTAAGATATTATTCCTTTTATTTTACTTAGAAAAATCCACACTTTAATGTGAATACTTTCATTGATACATCATCAATGAAATTATTCACATAAATAGAACAATTCTTTGAAAATTCTATATGTTATAATAGTATATAGCTTAAATGTAACTGTTACTTACTTTAGGTAATATCCTGCATTCAAATCCTGCCATATTGAACAGTAAGTTAGGGTTATCCTTTGAGTAGACCGATACAAAGCTGTTCTCCCACTGAATCGTTGTTACCGAGCGGGGCAAACGATTCTTTATGTCCCAGAAGACAGCGCGGCCCCTGTTGGACGAACAAGGTAAACATAAATATTTTTATTACTGATTAAATTGTAATATATTTTTACAAATGTCTTCAGAAGCCTTCAGCTTCTTGCATCAGCAAGAAATATAGTTAAAACGTAGTACAGTAGGGTCGTCACTGATAACTAAATATATTTTCGAATACCAAAATATACGCGATTAATCAGTTTGGAATAAATCAATGATATTATTACTGGACTAATCTGGTTCAATTCTATACAGACAGAACAATCTCAAAGACATTACACTAACTTCACCGTCACCATATTGCCTCCTATGTAATACAAAAATATATAATGGGTTCAATTACCACCAAAAATAGAATAGATAATAAAATTGTTGCTTACAAATTGACATCGTGCTTCATCAATCTCATCCTCGCGTCTCGGGGCCAGCACTTTTTATTGTTATATCCAACAATGTTCTCGTTGTTTGGATCTGGATGCTCTGTTAGATATCTCTGGATCAAGTCCCTCGCTTCTTCTGCTGTGAATCTAAAAAAAATATGATATTAATTAATATTATAAATTTAGGTTTACATTTAGCTAAATGGTTTTCAATTTTTCTAATCATTGCATTCAAAGCATTGTAAGCTCGATAATAAAAATTATAAATACTTTATTTCAAAATAAACTAAAATTGCTTAATTTTCGAAATATATTTAATATATAAAATACATATTCAACTTCCAACTCCTTAATCTTGAAACATTTTACACAACTAATGAAAATGGCTAAAAACAAAAGCTTAAAAAATTCTTAAATACCTGAAGAATATGTGAATTCTATCAATATATCTGCAATATAATCTGATAGGATGAGCTCCTTCTGCCGCTCTATCCTGGTATGAGAGGAAATCATTTGGCAATTGGGGTGGACCTGCCATTTCACTAGCTCTTTGAAGACCGAGGACAAGCAAATCCAGGACTAAACCATAGTATTGCACTATGAATGACGCGAATTGGAGCCCTCTGATAATTCCGTAGGAGTTCGTATGATTCATATCCTATGACAAAGAAAATATGAGATTAATTTCATTGTTTACATATTATTATATATATTTTAATGTGTCGAGTGTCAGATAGCGTAGTCTCAGACGACAGTCGCTGCAGAACGACGTGATCGACATCGTCTGCAGTCAACAGCCGCCTCCAGAGCACAGGGACTCTCTGGTTTCAGGACCCCTACGCGATTCATCATAATGACAACAAAAAAATTACTTACTTTTTAAGTTCCGTTTAAACAACAAAAAGAAAAAAATAACGTATCGTTGACTTACTTTGTAATTAATAACAACATTGTTCTTGGCAGTCATATAGTCAGCAATATTGTGATCGACAATCAAACGCAGCAAACGATTGAGCAGCGTCAAATCAATCTTCTCGTACAGTTTCTCAAAGCGGGACTCCAGTAGCACATTGCATTCTCCTTCACCAACCTCCCACACATCTTGTAGATTGTTTATACCTGTTTAGACATTAAATATAATTATTAACAACCGATTTACTTTATATAAAGAATATGTATGCTACTTTTTTTTTTGTAACAATGAATTAAAAAACATCAAACTTATGAAATAAACGGAACAAAAAACAATGTTTACATAAAGTGACCAACGTAGTCACTTACGCGTCAACGGGACATTACTATTTTATTTTTTTTTACTTCACGCTTTTATCCTGCATAGCAGGTTAATCAGGAAGCCCCTAGTGTTAAGACATTCTGTACTCTGTTTTCCGCCGAAATTGAGACATTGTGTGCACTACATTGGTAGAACTTAGAAGAAATGAAAATAATTTAAATATAATCATTCCCCATGAGTGGGATTGCACCTACAACCGATCGTGTTTACAATCAGACACTGTCCCATTGCGCGACAGCTACCAACTAATATTAAATAACATATTTCGGATAATATCGAGATTTCAGTCTCAGAGTTTTTATATCTTCATACTTTATCCCGCATAACAGGGTGGTCAGATTCTTCTTCTGTATTTTTTATTTATTCTTTTTTATAGCCTGTTTCCCATATTATGCAGACCACTAAAGGGAAGAGAATAATAACATTTCATTTACATATTGTACATGTCAGCTCCACGCAAAGTTCCCAAATTAGAATAACTGGTCAAAACCGTTATATTCATTTGGAATTTCATATAAATATTATAAAAATCAATTTATAAAAAAATTACAGCAAAATAACACATAGAATGTCGTTCATCATATTATATTATAATTATAAAATATAATTAATCTTCCTTGTTGAATTGTGCAACAGACCAAAGTGAGGTTTGTAACAAGGGGATGGTACAACCATTTGATCTCCTTTGCTACAACGCACACTCTGGGCAATCGCAGTATCTTCTTTTTTCTGAATTCTTCTTAATGTATTTAAAATGGCTTTGTACACCGCATGAGTGATGTACATGTGCATGTGTGCGTAAGGTGTTAATTCAGCACTCAAAATAAATTATTGTGTAAGCTACAAGTATTTTTAAAGCTACCTTAATTTATACAAGTAATGATTTTATACTTATAATGTTGAAATTAGCTATAATTTTACTAACTTTTTATATTATTATTGTTTTTGAAATGTAAGAGCAAGTAGTAGAAATAATATTGTGAAGAAATGAGAATATAAAGACTTAAGCATAAGCCCCAGGTGTTTGTATGTAAACAGCTAAAAATAAATTTAACTAACCAACGATTTCTGTAAAAAAAAGTGGTATAAAAGAACACACCTTGACACCACTTGTACACCAACAAGGGCGAGGGCTCCGTATCAGCAGGCTTCACCCAAGGAGGTAAGAGGCGACGCTTGTCCGCTTCATACCAGAGATACTGGTCGAGATAAGCATCAGTTATTTTTTCTAAGGGCTCCACATCGTACACGGGGACTAAATGAGAGTAGAGGTCCATGAATTCTATTCCCACCTGTACATTAAAAAAAAATAATACTGATTACCAGGATAGCATAAACAATTTCCTAACAAAATTATGGAAATAAAATATTATAATATATGTTTACTAAAAGTACAACTGACGCTCTTACAAGTAAAACGTTGCAAAAGCGTCTACTGTCATCTTTATTATTTGTGTGTCACTTTAAATAAATGTGTATGTCAAACACATTGTAGTACATTTTATATTTGTTGTATTTCCATGTGTTATAATCTGAACATATCAGATTATCAAAATGATAATGTGATTTACGTTAATAATATTATGAAATTTAAAACGTTTAAAAATATATTTTTTTAATTAAGGTCTATTTTGAATTCAACCAATACAAGTATTTTTTCATATTAAAACATTAGTAACATTTCATTTTCTATTAGATAATATTTTTAATCCTAATATAGGCTGCTGCAAAATAAATATCATTAGGAACACAAAATAGACATTTTTGAAATTATATAAAATATAAACATACCTCTCTAAAAGTTCTCTGCGTAAGCAAGTGACGTTTGATTCTAGACAAAGCTTCATGAGGATTATCATAGGCTTGTTCTATGAGACCCAACTCTTCTCTCTGGCTTTGGTTCAGCCTAGATTTAACACTGTACGCTTCTTTCAGTCTTTCCAAAGCTAATATAAGCAGTTTTGTGTCATGCTTGTAAGAGAGTGGAGGGAAAGGTATAGGGGCGAAACGCCGGGACTCCAGCCAGTGGACTGTTGTCGTGTAGATAGCTACAGCTTCCTCTGGTGAGATGTAGGGACCATCCTGTGGATATAAATGGCTAAATGTCAGCATTGATTTAAATAACAAGAGAATGTTTAAGGTATTTAAAACACAATCATAAAAAAGTACAATTTAAATCTTTAATTACAAATACAAATATTATTGAATCTTACAAAATATATAAAATTATGCTACAATGCAACTATATCCTAACGTTTTCTTAATAAGGCCATGATCTGACATAAAATTACATTACAAACTGGATCTGTACCTTCTTTCCTTATTGTTATTTATCCCTCATATGAATGAGATTGTATTCGGCTACTTAGAACAAAAATATGTATTTAAGTGAGTTTTTGAAACAATTAAATTATATTAATTGTATGAGGTATATTTATATAAATTATTATTAATATTAAACCTATAAATCTAAACATATTTTACTGTATACATACCTGAATGCTATCTACTGTAAAGTGTTTGGAAGATTGGGTTTCCAAATGACCAAAATAAATGCCATTAAATGGTAAAAAATGGTTTAATTCTTAAAGGTCCAATGTCATCTAGCATGCAACAATAAAAAAAGCTAAACTATATACCTTTAAATAATTATGTTGTCTCTCCTGCTCAGCTTTCAGGTACAATCTGGTGAGTCTTCCCAGATTCTTCTTACATACAGTTTTGTCGACGGTCGCGCCTCGCCGTATGCGCTCTCTGTTGTAATGCGCCGTGTTGGTCCACCAGTCCGCTTTCATTTTGACGTACCGCAGTATCATGTTTTCTATGGGCGTTGGAAGCCCGGGAACCTAGTTAAATGTATAACCTGATTAACGTCATGAGTATAAAGTGAGCAATGACGGACACATACATCATTAACGTATATAATTAACAATGATCCAAAAACATACTATTTTGTAAGACTGTAAGACGTATGTATATAAGCTAGCGAATAACAAAACTAGCTACTCAGGAGCGTATTTCGTTTGACGAAATTAACCGTTTAAAAAGCTAACTTGTTACTATTAATGGTAATAAAGATATTTTTACTTATAATATATAGAGACTTGCTATACTTTGTTATTTTTTATGATATAATTTGATTTTTAAAATTAAGTTTTACCATGTTATAGCCTAATTTACTTTATATTTATTTAAATCTATGAAATATATAGTACTTTATCACCTACACATATTTCATCATTTATTACTAACAATCTGATTTTTCGTGAGATTTTCCTTTTTACTAGACGCCCAACATTTTTCATTAAAGTAATGTTGGTAAATGGCTTATAGGGATATCAAAGATATAATATGTTGATTGGACGAATTTAAAAAAATATTTCAAACCGAATTTTTCTTTGCTATTTATCAAGATAATTATCTAAATAGCATGAAAAAATATTTGTTTCAAAATATAAGGTTTTGCTAATGAGTCCCCTCTCTCCAAACATGTATCATAAACAAGGACATAAAAAATAATTACTGACTTTTATTGGCTGGCTAACCTTTACAGTTTACCACCCACATTGTCCTCCGATTTTGGTGTATAGCTAAAACAATAGAGATCAAATATATTGATTTGACGAATTAAAAACATTATGGTAAGGAAAAATATTAGGTGTCTAACGACGGACTCACGAAAAATCAGCTTGTTAGTAATAAATGATGAAAGGTGTACAAGGGATCCTGTACTAATAGTATAATTTATAGCATAAAATACCTGAGACTATATATCCATTCTCTATAAAGCCCATCAGTATTTAAAACTTACCTTCCAAGGTATATTTGCCTTCCAGCATCTCCATGCCTCGGAGAGATGTTGCAAGATCGTCCTAGCCTTGTTCTGTTTGATACCTTCAGGCATCATATCAACAATGTCGTGCATTACAGACGCTCGCAGTTCCAAGTCGAAGTGAGATTCGACACGCTGTTTTGTCACTGTCTTGGCTACGCCTGTATTAAAAAATGAAAATAAATTTGAATTGGTAAAATAAACATGCAAATAATAAAAATTTAAATAATTGTATTTTTTTAACCTTTACGCTTTTATGCCGCATAGCAGGGTAACATTAAGTAGGGTCAAGTCTACACAGTGCGTGACGAGTAACGGAATTCAACGGAGGACTTTGTCTTACCAGAGCAAGGAAATGAAAATTAAATTTTATTTATATTAAATGAAAAAAAAAAACAAACAAAAAATAAATATTTTTATTCTAATACTAATTTAAATTGCTCACCTAAACTTAACATTTCATTTGCATAGAATATAGAAGGAATTTACTCAAAGACCAATTTTAAAACATTTAACAATTTCACAATTTGGTATCAATTACTGATATATATTTTATAATATATCAGAAATATGTATGTTATAGATTTAAATATATAACATAATAAAGTAATATTATACACATACCCTTTGAGTGTCGTCCTTCAAACTGTCTGGATAGCAAGTTGCCAAGCCACCGTTCCAGCAGCGGCGTTATACCGCGCATAAAGAACAGCCACACACGCCATCCAGGCGCCCAGAACCCACAACCAGGCCCTTTCGATACAGGGCCCTAAAAGCAAGACAACTTATGTAAATATTTATATAGTTTAGTTATTTTTCATATAAAAATAATTTTTATTATTTTAGTTAAGGAAATTTAATCAGATACGTTCACTTGGGCAGCAAAATCGATTTAGGATAATAAAGTTTTGTTCAACAATAAGATTGAAGTGATTTTACTTTTCTATACAAAGTAAATAAAAAAAGTTTAAAAAAAGTAAATTAGACATTACAGCCGTAAAGCTTTGACCTAGAAGAATCACTTACTACAAATAAATAAAATATGAGTGTGTAGCATACACGAGTAAGATGTGAACCTTCTTTATAACATCATTTTTCCAACCAAACAACGGTCTACTTTTACAACTTATAGGAATTGGTTAAATAAAGTTAACTTAGATAAAGTTTCATCAAAAAAGAAAATCGCTCACGCTCTGTGTATTTAAATGGATTTTGCACATTGTGAACGCACATTTACAAATAAACATGGCAAGTAACGGGAAAATGTCCCTTGGAAACGGAAACGTAATATTTTTTTTATATATAGATAGATTTTAAATAGAAAAGTTACACTTTAAAATCAATAACCAGCTCAATGTTCGTGTATTAAATACTTACTGTATTAAATCTATAGTAGATCAAATGTTTCAAATCCTTGCACATTCTGATTTGCCTCATCAATTTGTACTTATAACGGTACATGCCAGTTAGTTGACCGACGTGGGCAAAAATGTATTGCAAACCGTCAGCCAGTTGGAATGAGTCGACGTTGTTCAGACGATATTGTACATGGGAGTCCACTATGAGTTTGGTTAAACGGAGTATTTCACGACATAAATGGAAAGCTAAAACAAAAATTAAAATAAATAATTTGAGAAATGTAATATGGAGGCATTTCACCTTTAAAATATTGGTGCGAATATTGTTTTGTAATATATATACTACTTTTTCAATAAACTGAATTGAATAATGGATTGGCATTGTTTTGTAATTGTAAAGTGACAACAGTATAAATAAGAAGTTACTATAAACTTATAAAGTGTAGTACTATTAATTAATATTTATTGAAATAAGTATTCATTTGTTCCATAAATATAATATGTGATTTAATGACAACTAGGTATTAATTAACTTTTCTAAGAATTCAGAATTAAATTATAATGCTTCATTTGTTTGATATTTAAAAATGTTTCATATAAAATTTAAATAAACATTGACTATTAATAAAATACAATATTTACCATTTCCAAATCTGGATTTCTTTCTCTCTTTAGTGGTAAGAGTTTTTACAGGCTTCAAGTTAAAGTTGTAATCAAGATGCAAATAGTTCAAGTTCTTTCGGTGAATAAGAAGATTGAGCATATTATATCCTTGCCGGCATACTTGTAGACCAGCTTCAACCCAATCTAATGTAGTAGTTTGGAAGAACTTTGTTGATTTGAAAGAACGGAAAAGATATCTAAAAAAAATTATTTTATATGTTAATGTTATCATATACATAGTAGAAAAATAAGCAGGGTTAGGTTATACATTTTCTTGACTAAAATATACTGTAAACGCGATTGTTCGTGGGTTCCAAGTCGCAGATTACCAGTTGGGGAAATGATTATAACCAATATTTTTTTCTATCTGGTAATACAACGCACATTGTCTCGATTTTGGGCGGAAAGTAGCCAACACAGTGTTTCGACATTTGGTTGTCTCTGCAGCTGCTTTATGGGATATATAAAGTTCCTTTTTTTTAAATTAAACATAACTTAATAATATACCTCTTTTTCTGTGGCTTGGGTGGTCTATGCTTCAAAGCATTAAGCACATAATATTTCAGTAGTTTTTGATATGACACACGAACTTTTACAGGCTGGCCAGGCGGACAGTGCTCTTTGTACCAGGTCTTGACGAGTGGTACGTCGATGGCACGACGAGTTCGACCTAAAAATATTCATTTATTAATAAAGATTTATATATCATACATTTATAAACCTTTTCAATTTACAGGTTTATTAATTTTTGTCTTGAAAATATCTACAGATTGATCAAACAAAATATGGAAACCAAATAACGGAGTGTTTTGACTCTAGGTACTTTCTGCATACCTTGCTATGCGGGGATATAGACCGTGAAGCTAAAAAAAATAAAAATAATTTGACCAATTAAAATGGGTAAAAAATTGATTTTCATTACCAGATCGCATGTTAAATGGTCTTGGAGCCCACAAAAGAGCAATCCCATTAGCAGTGTTATCAGTATACAATGCTGTTTCTTGTAGAAATGGCGACACATCCTCAGGAAGTAGAAAATCTTCTTCTTCTGGCACTGGATCTAAGGACTTCACTGAATGTCTGTGAGATATTGGATTGATGAGCGGGTCAAAATAAAAGGCTGGAAGGTCAGGATCCTCAGTTTTGATGTAAACCACATTTGGTGTGTGATACCTGTAAAAATTACAATATTAGGATTCAATGATAATTTATGGGACTCATAACTGTTATTTATAGAAAAATGACAGAGTACATATAGTATAGTACTTCTAAGACTAAAACAAAATAATGGAATTATATGAGATAAACTTACCAGGAAAGCTGCACGAAATGTGGCAAATTATTGTACAGATATGGGAAAGCAATCCTGTATTCAGTTCTAATCGGCTGTCTGATAATTATCTTGTTTATGTCATTGAACTCATTCCAATCTTCATCTCCTGCTGAATTATCTTTCACAAGAGGCTCAAATTTCGGACCACCTGGTATTGCCATGTTCAAAGCTTTTGCTGTGAAGAAACTTTTTGAATCAAATAGGTAGAAATAATTATCATCCACCAAATCTGTTAATAATTGATTGGCAAGTCTATATAATGTTGCCATTTGTGGCAGTGACAAATTCCATTTTCTGTATGTCGAGCCATTGACATGCTGAGTTCCTAATAGTGGTTTATGGTCATAAAACCACGAAGCAACGGCTCCATCTTCCTCAGGATCTAATTCAATTTGTATGGGCTCTAAGGGCTCTACATCCAAGATATTATCAGCATAATCTAATGGAGGTTCTTCATCATCAAAAGGTGGGAAACGCATACGTTTGAAATGTCGTCGATCACGTTTCTCCCTACGCATCATAATCCACATAGTACCCCACTGTGCAATATAGACTGGTTCAATAACCCATGGTATTTCATTGACAAATGTAATTGCACCAGTAATGTGGTACAAGACTTTAACATCCCTAATCTGTTCCCAGGGCATGGGCATGTTTTCCAAGAGTTTCATGACAGCATGTGGCATGTACTTCAATGCTCCAAGATACACTCTCTTGTCATGTCGATATTTGCGACTTGTCATATCTCCATGGTCTCTTATAATTTTTCTTATATGCTCCGGTGGCATATCTTCCTTTTGAGCATCCACAAAACCGAATTTTCGTTTTTCCGCAAAACGTTTTGACTGCAATTGTAGCCATTTTTGAGCTGTGGAAATAAATATGTTATGTAAAATTACAATTTCATCATAAAATGTATGATACATACTGTGTTTTCCAGTTTCTAATTAAGGCCAGATTCAATCCTAAATTATTACAGTTGATTGATTAGCTAAAGAAATTAATCATAACATAATATACTTTATTTTTAAAATGTTATTTCACTTAAGATTAGAAAACATTTTTAAAAATTTAAATGTATTGTTAGCATCTCTGTATAGATTTTTATAAATTTCTGCTAAAAATGTTTTCTAATCCTAAGTGTGGTATAACACTTCAAAAATTGTAAAATATTAAAATAAATACCATTCTCTCTTGTAAAATTATTATTTCTTAATAATCTTTGGGTAGCAGAAATTTTTAAAAATAAAAATCTCTATACTAACAACGTAAATAAGACGAGACGTAAATAAAAACAAGAATTTCAATGCAGCTGGTAGTGGAATGCATGGCTTAGTGGTCAGTGGCTTGGTTTCTAAGAGGCACTGGTTCAAATCTTAAAAATCTTGCATTCAAATATTTTTCATTATTTAAAAATGTTTTCTCGCATTTTATATCAGTAGCAATTTTATGAATCATACATTATTATTTAAACTACATAATATACAAGGAAAAAGAGTCTTGATGAGTATCTCGCACAGGTTCTTCTCAAATTGAAGGCATTAGCATTATTGGAGTAAACAATTTAATTTTAATATCAAAAAATATATATGCTATACTTTATTCAAAATTGTTTGCAACTACAGCATTTTTCACTAAAGCTTGGGTGAAAAAGAATATCTATTGCATTTTTGTATATCCCTTTTGAAATTGTTACAGCAATGACTAAATATTGTAATTTTAGGCAAAGGGAATATAAACTTTATTTTAGATTTATTTTAACAGAAATAAATATAAACTAATAAAATAATAACACATTAAAGTTTATTAATTATAATAATGCATTAGGTTTGAATAAGAGAAAGCAAAAAGTTTTAATAATAAATAACTTGTCTTTGTAAATTATTAGAAGTACCTAATTAAGTATCATAATTTGAATAAGTAAGAATTTGAATAAGTGACGAGTAATCCATTATACAACAAAGTAAAATATTCTCATAAATATATAAGAATATTATTTTATTTTATATATACATTGTTTATCATAAAATATTAGTATCATAGTAATAAAGAAATGACATTATGAAGTAAATGAAACTGATTATTGTAGCCTTTTGGTGTGAAATAAAAAATCTACTTCTTATAATGATAGCATATAAAATTTGGAATATTTAAAGGAATTATAATATATTAAATTAAATTATAAACTAAATATTTTGTATTTCAATATTTAAGCCCGATAATTACACCATTCTCTTAAGAATGTTAGTGTTAACGGAAAGTTACCCTTTTCTTTGATTTTTTCCTCCGGTATGTGATGCGGCTTTGGAGGTTGAGTTGGCGGCACAGGGGGCGCTGCAGCAGCGGCGGCGGCATGGGCTTGTAACGCCGCCTGCTGTGCAGCAGCCAGCTGCTGCTGCGCCATCATGGTAGCCCATGGGTTAGGCCCCAATAAATACGGCGGCAGCGACATGGCTGCGCCTTTTTTCTAAAATAAGCACGTGGAAAGTTTACATTTACTGGTAAATACAATAATATCTAAACACCGGCCCACGGTAACTGCTAATGCAAAATGTATAGAACAACTCACTTTGCCTACTCTAACAGTATTTTATTTTTTTATAGTACACATTAAAACATTAATTGAAGCAAACAATAGCTTCAAACTAAAGTAGCATTTACAACATTTAGCACAGCGGCCATTTGCTTTCGCATTATTTTTGGTAGAAGTGTTGCCAGTGTTAGACACTGTAAATAATAGATTATTTACTATCTTCTGTAACTGAGTTTTATTATAATCTTAAAATATTACCTTTAAATATTTTTTAATTATTTACACAGACTTAATTATTTACAGACCAGAGAGATAATTGTATTTGGAAAAGAATTTTATTTTTTCTAAATTTGAAAGTTTTATTGGTTAATACTATTTGCACAGATGCATATCAATTTTGAAAGCTATATAAAAACATATAAAAAACAATATATTTCATTATAATTGCAGCAATATAGGCTGCCTTCTGCCTTTTAAAATAAGGAAAAGACAAAGAATAAAGTTATTTCTATTTATAGTGCTTTAAGGAATTAAGCGGACATACATACTGTTCGGCAGATTATACAGAAGACCGAGGAGTATAATCAGCCGCTGTGTATGGCATTTGTGGACTATGAGAAAGCGTTCGACGCCATCGAAACCTGGGCTGTTTTGGAGTCCCTGCAGAGATGTCAAATCGACTGGCGATATATCGAGGTGATGAGATGTCTCTACAGCGCTGCGACGATGACCGTCCAAATCCAAGATCAGCGGACAAGACCTATTCGGCTCCATCGTGGGGTGCGACAGGGGGACGTGATATCCCCGAAACTGTTCACCAACGCGATGGAGGACGTCTTTAAAACCCTGAATTGGATTGGACGAGGCGTCAACGTCAATGGAGAGTATATCTCTCATCTGCGTTTTGCTGACGATATAGTCATCTTTGCAGAGACACTGGAAGAGCTAAATCAAATGCTGAACGACCTAAATGGGTCCTCCCGACGTGTTGGTCTTGGTATGAACTTGGACAAAACAAAAGTTATGTTCAACAGAAACGTCATGCCGAGACCAGTGCGGGTCGAAGGCGTTCTTCTTGAAGTTGTACAGGACTACACCTACCTAGGCCAGACAATACAACTTGGCCGACACAACTTCGAGAAGGAAGCGGATAGGAGGATTCAGTTGGGTTGGGCGGCATTTGGCAAGCTCCGTCGAGTCCTTACGTCAACAATTCCGCAAACCTTAAAGACGAAGGTTTTTGAGCAATGTGTCCTACCTGTAATGACATACGCTGCCGAGACGTGGACACTGACAGTAGGGCTGGTCCACAGATTTAAAGTCGCTCAGCGAGCTATGGAGCGAGCTATGCTCGGGGTCTCTCTCAAGGATAAAATCAGGAATGAGGTTATCCGTGAGAGAACTAAAGTAACCGACGTAGCTCGCAAAATCAGTAAGCTGAAGTGGCAATGGGCCGGTCACGTCTGTCGCAGGACCGATGGCCGTTGGAGCAGACGAGTCCTGGAGTGGAGACCGCGTCTTGGCAAACGTAGTGTAGGACGCCCTCTGGCCCGCTGGACTGACGACATACGCAAGGTTGCCGGAGCGGGCTGGATGAGGGTTGCGGAGGACCGGAATGTTTGGCGCAAACTTGGGGAGGCCT
Organism: Dryadula phaetusa; assembly: GCA_032432895.1. Lineage (NCBI taxonomy): Eukaryota > Metazoa > Arthropoda > Insecta > Lepidoptera > Nymphalidae > Dryadula > Dryadula phaetusa. The sequence goes on from JAOYRS010000038.1 coordinate 358,144, forward strand.
ATGTCCAGCAGTGGACTGCAATTGGCTGACGATACGATATAAGGAATTAAGATCAGTAGAATGAGGAAGGTAGGGGAGGCGTGAGCATTTTTTCACAAAGTGAAGTATTATATATCGAATTTTAAAAATAATATATAATTATTATTCATTATTAAGATAAGTAGCACCATATATTTAGCTAAAAGTTTTAGGAGGAACGCACTACGAATTATAATTAATTATTCATCAAATACTAACAAGATTTACAAAACACGTCAATTATGTCCATGGCAAAGAAATTTGGGTATCCTCTGGAGGAGGCTTGGACATGACACATAAAACACTTAATATTCATAAAATAAACCAAATATATAAGTAATATATTCACAAAACACTAATTACCAAAGCATCAATATAAAGTAAAATCATGTAGTATGTATGTTATATATTTTTATTTTATATAACATTTTTGCTTATCATAAATTCATTTATGTCCATTAAAGGTTTATATTTAAAATGTATACGTAAACAAAGGCAAGCAATAATACCAATAGCATAACTGGTAGCTTTATTTTAATCTTAATTAGTGGGACGCTATTTATATCGTCTATTTTAGCAAATAAAATGATATTTGGCGTCTTATTCATTCTTATAAAGTAAACTGTGGTCATGGGGTGACAAGCGAATATTTTCAGAATTGTCCGCTGTTTTATATATAGTTGTCAAATATCGCGTCGTAAATCTTTCGTTTTAAGCTTAAATAGAATATTTCTGCTCTCTATTTCTTAAAATATAATATATAATTAACAAATATAATTCGTTGGGTCATTGGGAGTCCCCAAGCCTCCTCCTATACATCACTAGTGGGTTAACTAGACTACCGAAATAGTAAAATAATAAGTAAAACATTCTTATTGGCATAACAGAGGCGTGCCCATGTCTCCTGAATGCCTAAGCCTCCCATACCACCTATAAAATATAAAATAATTGGTTAACATTTTTAATAGCGTATACATAAAAAAATAAAGATAGATATTCACAACGAAAAAAATACTTTTAATTTAATTTTATTATTCACTTTAGCTTCGGTAGATTAAAGAAATATTGAAATAAAAAGTTTGGTATCCATGCATTATCACAAAATCAATTATATCCGTAATTTTAATCTCTAAATTCTATTGGTGGCGTAAGAATAATATCATCAGCTATATTTATGCTACTTCTTTTTAAATCCTCATTAATTTCATTTATTGTCTCTCTCATAAGATCCTCGTCAACCGACGTTTTGCTATCTGAATCCAAAGTTACAAATGTTTCTTCTAGAACTTGGGTTAAAGCTGATGCTATATATGAATCACTTCCATCATTAACTTCATTGTCATCATTGTATTGTGATGAATTATTTCTACCATTTGAATCATTATTGTTCACGTCTATAGTCGTTTTCAAATTGAATTCATTGTCATTAATCATTGCATCATAATTTTTGTCAGAATCATTATCAAATATTTGATTCTGATTCAAAGATTCTTCGGAGTTATTATGATTATTATTATTTCGTAAAGTATGAAGTAATTCAGTAGAATGCTTAACAGATTGAATAGATTTGTTAGTAGTGATATTTTCTTGGATAGAATTGCTGTAACCCGTAGTTGATTTTGAATTATTATTATTATTATTATATAGGTTATTAAGATTGTTGTCCAAAAGGGTGGCATCTTGGACAGGGTTAGATTGTGAACTGTTAGGACCTGTTGTATCACTAAATATATCACTATTCATATTTAATTTATTATTTAATTCTCCATTCCTTTCTATTTTCAATTGTTGAATAAGCGTGTGATTATCTCTTTTAAATTCTTGTATTATGCGTTTAGTAGTTTTTTCAAATTCAAAATTTTTACGACATTCTTGTTGTATTTTTGCGTTCAAATCATATAAGGTTTTTTCTGTAACTGATATAGGGGACTTCAATATTGGTGGCTAAAAATAATTTAATATTTAAAAAATATTAATTATCGGTATTTATACTATGTTAATTAACAGGTAAACTTGTTAATATATAAATAAAAAATGCAAAAACAGCTTTAGGCTTTATCCTGTTTAGCATGGTAATCAGAGACAGCCTAGAGTCAAGACACTCCCTCGACTGCTTTCCGACCAAAATCGATACATTACTTGATGATTGGCGAACTCATCGACGAGCTTTGTCTTACCAGAGCATTAAAATGGAAATAAATTTTAAGTATAGACCCGAGTGGGAATCGAACCTACATACAATTGCATTTTCGCGCCAATATGGCGTTTCAATATTTTATTTTTATTAAATGTGAATATCACCACAAGAAAAGTTAAGACTTGGGTATTGTTTTATAATTGTGGGTTAAATTTCATTATTTCTTCATTGGATCCGTTTAGTTGCAAAAAAAGGAATATTACTAATTAAGTAAGCACTTTTACTTAACCTACAAATGATAAAAAAGTATTAAAATAAAAAAAAAAACAACAAAGACCTGTTTATCTTCAGGTATAAGTTCAGCAAGTTCTTTTGCTAAATTGATAGTGTCTTGGGGAAGATTAGTTCTAGCGGCTAATGCTAGACCATAGTTCTTAACCTTTGTTACACCGGGTTCGATTTTATGTTGATAAATTAATTTGTTTGATGATTGCAAGTTATTTTCTTCTACAACGGCTGTATGACAACTATAAGAAATAAAATAAAATGGTATAGGTATATTGAGACTATCGTGACTCAGCGGGACATCGTCTGACATAACGCAGTCGGTTCGATTCCCCTGAGGGAATGAATTATATTTAGTAAATATGTAATTTCTTGGCCCTGCTAAGACCCTTATGTGACTGCGGCTTTGATCTCACCAATCAACCCGCAATGTGTCGATTTCTTGCGTTAAACAGTCAACAGTGTGTCTTGACACTAGGACGTTTCTGCCTACCTTCGGTTGTCGGTATATACCGTCAACGTAAAAAGATATTAATACTTTACTTAACAACATTATAATACAAGTCTTGTAATCTGGTCAGATATAAGAAGTGGGTAGTAAAGAAAGTAAAGGCTTCGCTATTCAACAGCTCCTCGCATATTGCCCACGCTATGCTGATTCCTTCTTCTGCAGTTGTTCCCCTATTAAAAGTATGTTAAATATGAAAGACTTTGATTTTATTATAATATTTTTAAATTATACATATGTTAAGCTAGATTTTTATTGTCTAAATTATAAAGTAGTATTTTCAGTCTTTTATGGAGCCTTAATTAGTGTATTAATTTATAGATAGAATAGATTTTTTTCATATTTGATCTTTAAATAACGACTTCCTACATTCTTTTTCTTTGTAAAATGAAATAGGCCAAATTTCAGACCTCTTCTGAATAATTTACTAAATTGTTCGACGACTGACCATACGCGGTTTTTCGATCTTTAACTATACTAAATATTGTGAAATTTTAGTAAATACACAAATGTTTTTAATTCCGATTAGTGATCAGGCAAAATATAGATAAATTCTCGCCCGCTAAAAGTATTTGTCTAGATGGGCACTCATAGTTAGTGTACAGTCTTACCTGCATAATTCGTCTATTATAACTAAGCTTGACGATGTTAGACCTTTTAATATATGTTGTATTTCTTTTATCTGTGTAAAAGGTTTATTTTTATAATTATTCATTACACAAATAAAAAGTATAAATATTTTGATTTTCCATAAGTACTTGCATATTTTGACGTAAAGAAATATTTATACAACTTAAAATTTAGTTATAACAGAGTAAAACAGGTTAGAACAGACAGACAATATAGTGTATTGTATATAGTACCATAGAGTGAAAAAAACTTACTTCTATTACATATGTAGAACCGTTGAATTCAACATTATCATTAAAGCCAATTCTTGAAAATATGCGATCGGACAAGCGAAGTACTGCGTTAGTTGCTGGCAAAAAACATCCTAGCTAAAAAAATAAATCATAAAAACGCCCTATAATATTTAAAATTATATCTTATTTTACTTTAATAATGAGATCGAAGAATGTATAGAAAATATAAACTTTTCTTTAAAACTTATTTTTGCTCACAAAAACGTATATATTTTTTATTTTCATCTAAACAATCTACTATTTAAACATATACGTACATATATTAATATATCTACTGACATTCTTAATTTCTTACTTAATTATTTAAAAAAAATAATAAATAATATACCTGCGCCATAATTTGCATAATAGCAATTTGTTTTATATAAATGCTTTTGCCACCCATATTTGGACCTGTTATTATTGTAAAGTTATACTCTGGACTGGCGAACTACAATGTAAATCAAAAGAAATATAATTTATATAAATAAATTAAACAATTGAAAATTATATTTTTATATTAATATTATTAAGAAAATTCTTACAATGTCATTAGGCACTGGCATCACTTGAGTGTTATAATCAAGAAGAGGATGGACACTGTTTCTTATTTCCAAGTAATCATCGAAATATGGTCTAACATACGACCCTATGATGCTTGTCTTTAAATAAAGTAAAACGGTAGTATTTAAAGGATTTTTTTCGAAATATTGTTCAAAAATTATGAAATGACATGACATTAAATACTTATTAATTATGTTTATTTCTGTCTGCGTGGAAATTAACATCTTTAATCTTTATAATTCTAAAATAAAAGTCGCCTAAGTTACTCCTTACCACAAGTCCCGTCAAAATCGATTCAGCCGTTCCAGAGAGTAATGGACAAACATACAGACAGATAAAGATAGTAAAAAATGTTACTTGATATAAGGATCACGTAAATATTTGCGATAGTTAAGAGCTCAGTTTATTATTGCATTGAGTAAAAAGACGTTGTGACATGTTACAAATAAACACTTTTAAAATTTTTAAAAAGTAAACAGGTTACCCGTTAAAGATTATTTAGCTTCACGCTTTTACGAGAGGAAGTGAAAATAATTTAATTGTAATCACTCACCCGAGTGGAAATCAAACCCACAACTGATACCGTTTACAGTCAGACGCTGTCACAATGCGCTACGTCCGGCCTCAATCAATAGCAGACTAAATCACTAATTGTATAAATATGTATTTAAATATTGCATTATTGTATATTTATATAATTAAATATTGCACAGGCCGGTCGTGGCGCAGTGGGACAGCGTCTAACTGTAAACGTGATTGGTTGTGGGTTCGATCTCTTCCCTACTATACGGGATAAAACGTGAAGCTAAAAAAAATATAGCATTATTTAAGAATACCAAATTTATTCTTTTGGTGAAAAGAGATTTGTAATGAATATTTCTTAAATTAAATTTTATAAACAACTCTAGGATTTAATAATTTGACCTTTATTTGATAACTTGAACTGAACGAGAGTCAAGAATTAAAATCCCGCTTTAACATTATTTATATTTCTAACATAATGTGTTTTCCCCTGATTTAGCTTCAAGAAAAACATGTCGAAAGGGATTCCCCGGTTTCAGTTAAGTTAATAAACGAAGAACTGAATATCTTATTACTAGGTTCTTTACCGTTTTATATATTTATAGTAAACAGAGTTACGATAAAAATAATATGAAGTCATATTACATGTGCTAACGCCAATAAGATGTCTAATTCAGCTACATTCTCGCAAAGCTTATAAAGGCTTGACATAAACGGACGAAGCTCCTTTAATAATGACGATATGACTCTGAAATAAATATAATCCTTCATTAATAAATTAAAATAAATATAAATATGAAATTTTTCATTTTGATATTAAATAATATGTACAAATTGCTCATCTTTTGTATTTCACTAAGGGATTCTTTTGCTTGATGATCCAACACGACTAGTTCTTCTGTTGTCATGGTAACACTTACTCCGTTGAAAGAGACCTGCTTAATTCCGACTTCAATAAGTAAATATTAATTTTAAGTGAAACTATTTTAAACGCATTAATTAATGCTGTGATCACAGAAGACTCGTGATAAAGGGCTATTGTAAAGAGTTTGAAAAGTTTTCAAAAATATATTTTCGAATACCAATATCATAAATTGCTTCATTTAAAATATAAAAAAATCAAGAAAATCAAAAATCTCGTGAATGAATATTAGCTTTCCTCATATTTTGTCGTACAAAGTTATGTATAACTTAAGACAATCGCCGGTAAATAAAGAAATACAAAAATTTCTTTATATATTTGATATATTTATTTTAATTAATTTATATGACAACATTTTTTTTAATTACTACCTATTTCAAACTGATTAATAAAATATAATTTGTAATTTAATAATAGATTTTTAAAACCCAACTTTTTAAACACTTTACAGACGTCAGTGTTGTTGCAGGTTACAGTTCTTGCAGGTTCGATTTTTTTTCCTAGGGACTTTACATCAAGTACCCTTTAAATACTCAATGTATATACAACTATGTATTTAACAATAAAGCTCCTCTATACTTTCTCGATATTTTAGAAAGAAATAAGTAGAAAATATTAGTTAATAAAAGAAAATATCTTATATCGATACAACTTGATCTTTTATTTTTTCAGCAGAGTAAAAAGAAATTTTGAGCATAAATAAAAATTGGGGCATCCATTTATCAGTAATATTGATAAATGTAGTCCACAAAAATAGAAAAAAATATTTTCAATACAAACGCTATTATGATGTAACTAACAAAAATTTTAACTAAGAATTATAATTGAAGCGTATTCCCCAAATGTAAACTTAAAATTGTTTATAAATGTTTATCATAAAAATGATAAATTATATTTCGCTAAGAAACTAATAACCTATACAAATAAATAAAATCGGAGTGTATGATTATAATATTTAAATAATTGCTTTTTAATAGATACATGTATAAGTATACAAGGTAAATATACCAAAACAGAATTTTGTACAAATTCTCTGCTTGAAACAGAATTTTGTACAAAATCTGTCTGTTTGTTCACTGACACTTTTATTTCAGAATAATAAAATAAAAATCCGGAGAATAATAAAACAAAATGTTAAATTTCACATGGATGAAGTCAGCTGGTATGAATATATTTGTATATGTGTGTGATAAGCAACTATATAAACAAATATAGAAACGACGCAATACGACAAGTCGTAGCCTTAACTATTTCGTGCTATTACATCGGATATTGTGAGTTCATTTTCTTTATAAAATAATAATTATTTTTAAGGTGTTGTTCGCACTTGGGAAAAACATTTTTTTTAAAAAAGAGGGGCTCAAACCCGTTATCTTGTAACTCGTTTAAGTGCTCTGACCACTAAGCCATAAGTAATACAAATTTAAGCATTTTCCCATATATACATTGGCAAGGGTCGATCGTGACGCAGTGTGACAGTGTCCGATTGTAAACACGATCGTTTATGGATTTGCTTACCACTTAGCATATTTGATTATATTTAAATTATTTTCAATTCCTCGTTCTGGTAAGACAATGTGCGGCGTTGAGTTTCGCCAATTAACATGCAACATCTCGAATTCCACGGAAATCGGAGTACGGAGTTTCTTACACTAGCACTAGGTTCTACCTATCTATATGTAATAGGGTTAATAACCTGTATAAAAAAGAGTGAAGAAAAAAAGACCAAGACACTTTGTTCTCCACGTAAATCTTACTCAAAGCCGCGTTTTATCTCAATATTATAAGGAGTTAAAAACAAAAAAGTATATAAAAAAATACCTGCCTGAATAAAAATTGGAGGTAAATCTTCAACATTAAAATGTCGTCTATTTTTCGGAGCAACTGGCAACACGATGTGAAATCCTTTCATAACATTCTGATTTAGGCGTATAGGCAAATCGTGCATTTCGCTCAATTGTTCTACAATTTTCTGTATATCCTCTATTAATTCTGAGTAAGTCCTTCTAGCTACATCTAGGAGACCGTTAATTTCTGGTTTGACTGCGAAACACCTTTGAAGACTACCCATTGCTCCTTTCTCTAAGTGAGCGTCGTCTTGTATCACGTCTCGTATTCTATTCGAGATTTCATTGTAGTTTGGATTTTCGAAATCCTTAAAATGATTCCCCTCTTAATATTAGAACTTAGATAGGGAAAATTTATTTTAGAAAAACTAATTATGTATATAGATGTAATTAAATTAGTATTTATCGTAAAATAAACTACAATGACAGAATACCCCATTTTATTTATTTAGGCTAGAGGGGGCTGTATGGATGTATCAAAAATGTAATTCGAGGAAGATTTGAACCCGCTATCTTCGCGTGCCGAATTGATATAAAAATGGATCTTATATCAGAATAATACCGTAAAATATCTAATATATAATACTAAACTTTTAATCGTGTCACTTACCATTTTGATGGCTTTTAGCTTTCCGCTCTCAACTTTATTTAACGCTTCTAATAACTTCGGTATTATTTCCATGGTGGTTTTTAAAAGTATCGTTTGATTCAATTGCTGTTCACCATATTTATCCATATTTTGGTTAGGTGTTTCAATGCATAGGAATAAAATTTTGTCTATATCCGATAACTTCTTTAAAACATCCTAAAGAGGAAAGTTCAGATGAGTTCAGTTCAGAGATGTAATCGAGTTGCTTGTACCTTAACTACGTAGTGTTACAGAAGTATTAAGTACATTATGTAGATACTTAAAATATTCAAATAAATTGAACATTTATAAAAAAAAAAGCCCAACCTGTAAATCTACCATCAGACCAGTATCATCTTCAATCAGCTCCTGCACCGCGTCTAACCTAGCTTCTATATCACGTTTGTTACAGGAAGGCTGTAATATGGCCGCTCGTAACGCTCTGATGCCGCCCACAGTGTAAGTGGGGCCTAAGACGCCTAATAAACAACAAGTGTGTCCCGCTGACGCCAGCAGTGGATGAACTAGCTCTAATTGAGTTGCTGTTACTACATCTAAAAGTATATTTCAACGCAAAATACATATTTAAAGTAAATATTTATATGCAAATGATTATTTTGTACAAATGTTTGTAGCGTAGTTTTTTCAATTTTTATTTAGATGGTATTGTACCGGACACGATGACTCTTTCCAATAGTATAAAATAGTAATAAATTATGAAAAATAATCCTATATCTATGACTTAAAGCCACAGCCAATTTAATTGTTAAAAATAACAGAAAGACAATTTAGTTTTTGTATTAAGTAATAACTTTATAACAATTGTATAAATTTTTATCAAAATTAAAAGTGAACGTATAGGATTATATATAACTAGCGATCCACTCGCGGCTTCGCTCGCGTCTATAATGTAAATATTGAAATTTCCGGAGGAAATAAAAAAAGCGAGCAAAAAGTAGCCAAAAGACCCATAATATAGAAATATAGTAGAAATATTATCACAATCAGTTGAGCGTTTTAGCTGTTATAACGTCACATTTATAATATTAGTAAGAATAAGGATTATTTTTAAGGCATAACTTAGAATCCTGTAACATCAAAAAATGATTGTAAGATTTCATAAATTTACCAATAATCATAGTGTTTTCGGATGAGTGATATTCTATTTTCAATGATTCTCTAGCAAAAACGATACATTGGATGTATTCTACGTACTTTAACACCGCGGCGGCTGCTGTTAATGCATAAAATCTGCGAAAATTACTTTCTAATAATAATAATTGAAAGAGAGTTAAATAGGTATAAATAAGGACAAATTGAGATGCGATCTAAATTAAAACAATAATATTTTTTCAAGCGTAAGTAAGAACTGATTTTTCAAACGTAAGTGTTATATACAACCCTTTCCCCCTAATTCTTTGTTATATGTATTGGTAGGAGCAGAGTGCGCACACGTTGCTCTCGCGTCCTTCTTAGGACTTGTACAATAAATATATTACACTACATTACACCTCTCTCTCCACAAATCTCTCTCTAAAAACATACAATTCTGAAACTTAAAAAAAAGTAATTTTCCATACTTATGTAAAACCTGTAAATAAACTGCATTGTACTGAGGCGCACATAGCGTTTGTATGTTCTGTCGACCAGCCGCGTCGTTAAAATGGCGACGTTGTACTGCAGTTACATTTAATAAAGGATATTTATCTTTAATGAGCTGGTATAATTGATTTGGTTGTACACCCTCACAAAAGGTGTGTGGTACGATTATCTGAAAATTGATTATAACATACTATCCATACTTAGGAAGTATAGCGTAAATCAAAATGGACAAGGACAGTCAAAATGATGCAATTTTTAAAATTATAATATTTTAAATAAGCTTCGACACCGCTTTCTGCTTTAACAAGTAGCTAAAAACAATCTCGACAAAAAATAATTAAAAATAAAATGGACTTTATTTTTCGCTTGAATTCCAGACATTGTTTTAGCAAACACCGCGTTATGTGATAGCAGAGCAAGAAAATGAGAATAATTTGAATAAAAGCAATTTTATGAATGTGGATCAAATTTATTAACACAAACAAATATAAACCACAACAAAATATAGCGTAGGAAGTACACAGTGCCAAGATACTCCTTAATCTGCTTTCCGCCAAAATTGTATGTAATATTTTTGACAAAATTTTATAAAATAAAGCTTAATATTTTTCAACTATTACTATAGCATTGGTAATATAACTTCTAGTTTAAATGTGATCAATTGGAGATTGATAAATATACCAATTGCCTCTTAAGTGATGTTCGTAAAACAATATTCAGTTGTCACGTCAAAGTGCCAATTTACAAAATGAGTGGCAATTATAACATAAGGCAGAAATTGTTTTAGCACTGCACACTTTTATTGTTACATAGATTTAATTTTTTATATATAAAGCGTAGTTTTTGCAAAATAGAACAGATTTACGCATTATTCCGCATAACAAGCCTTCAAAATTTAAATATAACTACTTTCTTAAGTGGAAATCAAACCCACAACCAATTAATCCTCGATAAAGTAGCAGCTTAAAATATAATTATAAAGATAATCGGAATAATTTTATACCTCTATAGGATTGAAATAGTTTATCTTAGTCAGTGTGTGAGTGTACAACAAGGTATCACTAAACTGACATAGCACGAGATGAGGCTGTCGCAGATCGACTGCCGCCATACCTATTTCCCCTCGAGCCATTCCCCTACCTTCAGATATTGCTGTAAAATATATAATTTTTAATAAAACCCTTTATTTATATATATATATATATATATATATATATATATATATATATATATATATATATATATATATATATTTAGCATCATGTTTTTATTCCGCATAGTAGTGTAAACAGGAAGTACCTAGTGTCAAGAAACTCTGTACTACGCAGTGCACCTTTTATATACATATTTGCTATTAGCAAGATTTTTGACAGTACTTGCCCTACATTAGCCGTAGCATTTTTTTTTTCAGAATAATTCGTTTTCCCGCATAGCGACGTACACAGAGAGAACTAATAGTTTAACTCATTGTATGTTGAACAGCGGAGTTTAACATTGCACTTTATCATAATAGCGTGGAAAAACTAAGAATAAACATAAAAAAAAATATTTAAAAGAAAAAAAAAGAAAAATATATTCAAATATCTTTGCTTTTCCGAACGGCATTTGAAGCCGCAAACATTACGTTAGCAGTTCGATGCTTTTATAATGAGCCACGTTAGCACTTTGATAACTCAAGTGTTAGTAAGTGGACTATATTTTATTTGTCGTCAAATTATTATTTTGGGGTAAATGATATTTTTTCATAGTTGTGATGAAATTAAGTTAAGCTGGTAGTAGAACGCATGGCTTAGCGATCAGAGTGCTTGGACGGTATCCAAGAGGCGCGTGTTCGAATCCCGCTGCGTTCAAATTTTTATACGTTTTTTCAAAAATGTTTTCTAATCCTAAGTGTGGAATAACACTTTAAAAATAGTAAATACTAAAACAACATAAATAAGTTGTAACAAAACGTATAAGAATTTCGCAGCTGGTAGTAGAACGCATGGCTTAGCGGTCAGAGCGCTTGGACGGTATCCAAGAGGGGCGGGTTCGAATCCAGTTCAAATTTTTATACGTTTTTTCAAAAATGTTATACGTTAATATACGTTAACGAAAATAAAATAACTAGGTTCGAAGCCGGTCGTGGCGCATTGGGACAGCGGCAGACTGTAAACGCGATCGGTTTTCAGTTTTATTTCCAGATTATTAGGAGGAATGATTATGTTTAAATTATTTTCATTTCCTCACTCTGGTAAGACAAAACGCGGCGTTGAGTTCAGCCAATCAACACACTGATGTTTCGAATTTGACGGAAAGCGGAGTAGCTAAAAAAGAAAAAATAATTATAACACATTTAAAACTACCTATTAGAAATGATTCTACCCATCATTATTACTTTGATGCAAAAATTCATTTTTTGGTATTTTCTAATGATTTAGATATTCCTACACACATATCGGATGGCGACACTCGACGACCTTTGTCTAATCAGACTTAGGAAAACATCTAGACCAATAAAAAATTCCCTCAGTAAATTTAAAATCCACTACATCACTGTTAGATAGAAACGTTTATAGTAATCATTATAATCCACAATTACTTCAGAATCACGACGTAATAAAAATATAAGATTAATTATATTATATTTAAAGAAATAATAAAGCCGGCTATAACAACTGATAATATAGCTCAGTGGTAGTGGCAGTACATTTCATTTTTTGTATATAAAACAATTATCATAGCAAGGTATTCAGGGAAAAGCTAATTTCAAGACGCTCCATTGACTGTTTGTCATCCGAAATCGAGACGTTTTGTATTTTCTCTACAATAATTATAATTCATTGGTTTTATTTATGGACGTCATCGTAAATGCAAAGCGTTGAACTTTTTTATTATTATTTTTATTAATTCATGATGTAACAATTGAATATAATGTATAAGGAAAGGCTTACCTAAAATTACGCTAGCTTCAGCAACTGACATGCTTGTAGATCTAGCCGACCTGGTACCACTATGGCCACCTAATTTAAAATTAATATTTTAAATATTTTTTCCAATTTAATCTACCTATAAATAATGTGTCATGCAACCTAGTAAACAAAATTCAAAAAATAATTAATAATTCCTTTACATTTTCTTCAGTTATAGTGTTTTTTGACTAGTACAAAGGAACAGAAGGGCAGAAATAAAAATTAAGGTTTTCATTCCCACTGAGGGAATGATTATATTTAAATTATTTTCATTTTCTTGCTCTGGTTCCAATAAAGCGCGGCGTTGAGTTCGCAACTCAACATGCAATGTCTCGAATTCAGCGGAAAGCGGTGTATAGAGTGTCATGACACTAGGTACTTCATCTACGCTGCTATGCGGGATAAGAGCGTGAAGCTATAAAAAATATATAATATTAATATTTAAGATATATTCTTCATAATTATATTTATTTAAATTTTATTTATATATATCTACAAAGTGATTACTAATAATATACTTAAATGTTTGGTATACATTAGGGTATTTCCAATTATGTATGGTGATAGAGGTCAGCTAGGGGAATATACATAGGTACTTATACTGTTTTATTGATAATGTATTAAGTATTATAATTTAGATATAGTTGATTTTAAAATAAAGCGATTTATTTTTTAATAATTCTAAACATAAGCAATAACTTTTTTTTAATATATTAAGACATATAAAATGTGGTTAATTTAAATTTACGTGAATTTCTTTTATGTTCTTGTACTATATAATAAACTAACGGGCCCGCTACCAGCTATGCTGCCGTGAAATACATATCTATATCTACATATTTGTGTCTGTTTTGCCCACCCACGTTTTCCTTATATCAGTTATTTTATATATAACTTTTCTTATATGTCACCCTGAGTATTAATTAGACAGAAAGTACCTAGTGTCAAGACACTACCTACTCTGCTTCTGCATTTTCCTTGTAGCTCTTACATGTAATAGTTAACTAATGAATGAATATACTTTATTTTTTGATTTTTTGATACGTGTTGCTTCATAGGTTGGCATATAAAATTACCCTCGAAACTTAACCTTGCCGTTTTTTATCATTTATAATATTGCAAAAGTTGTGAAAAAATAATTTTACAGTTAGCTTATGCACATCAATCGCCAGTTTAAATATAATAAAGATATCTTTATTATTTTCTCGGTACCTATGTACCGAGAAAATAATTTTTTTGGTTAAGGATTGTAATTTTTATAATTCCCTTTGTCAAGACACAAAATTAAGAGTATCTCTATTCCAGGTGAATTATTAATTCTTATCCTGCTTGCTAGAGCCTTTAATTTATTTAATACTACATGTTAAAATCGTTTATGATTTGCTAGTTAAATCGTTTTAATAAAAGATCATACGCCTCTTATAAAACGTATATTTAAAAATGATTATTTAAATTAAATAGCATTGTTATCATTAGCGTGATAATTTATTTGATTCTTATGAAATAGGTGTATCTTATTTTTTTTATATAACTACATGACTAAATGAGATTGGAACGGTTTTGCAAATTATCGACGTGATTTTACGAATTTGGTTTTTTTTTATTTTCTTACGAGAATTTATTGAATATCATGTTGAAATTATCTAATATGACGCTCCAGGTTCTAAGCTTTTACCATGCAAAAAACCATTCCTATCTATCCCTTAGTTATCAGTATAAAGTTTGTGAATCTCATTTTTTTTGTTAGATAAAAACTGTTCTATATGTTCCTCTGGATTGAGAGCAGTTACCTAGTCAAAATTCATTTAAATCTATCCATAGTTTTTGCGTTATTGGCGCACAAAAGAAAAGACAGACAAAAAATCTAATGAGTGGTTTTTAGCTTGTATTATCTATATAATAACGTATCTAATTTAAAATTTGATAAATATTTCATGTGCAGAGTTTGACTTTTCTACTCTTTTATTATTAAATTTTTTAAATAATATGTTTTATAGCTATAAAAAAATTAATAATGTATAAGTAATAAGTCCTTACCTCTACTACTGCTACTAATATATCTTAAAGTTGTAGGCCTGTTTCTTGGAGTGCAAAAATCTGAAGTATAATCAGCAGAGTCATTTGCCAGAATTCGTGGTTGACCACTAAATGATGACTCAGGTTTTGTTGAAGTTGAATTGTTTATTATTCTTCTATGTATACAACATAAAAAATAATTTAGGTAAATTTAAACGTAGTAGAACAATTCGATCCTACTATCTCTTTGAAATAGTCCAAGCGCTATGACCAATTAAATTAAGCTATAAATATTTATCGAGCTACGTCGAAATCCAAAGATAATAATCTTTGGATTTCGACTTTTTTATTTCTTAAGGGAAAATACCATTTATTAAACAAAAATTAAAGCATAATTACAAAGTGCGCTTCTTGGAAACTGTCACAGCGCTCAAAGTAGCTATAGTGGAATTGATTACCTTCGTTTTACATTTGGAGGTGGCCCCGAAGGTGGTCCCATAAATGATCGTTTAGATGAAGATGAACGTTCAGTGTTGAATTCATAACGGGGTGCTATGCTTTTATTTATCTTTCTAAATGTATTGGTTGTATTTGTGAATTTCTTACGTATAGGTATATTAGAGCCAAGAATACCTAGGAATAAATCATTTTTAAAGCATTTAATTGCAATTAACAATTTACAATATACACCTTACATGATAAGATAAATTTGGAAAATTAATTTCAATTTCGTTATTTTTGTTACTGTAATGCTTAGCGTTTAGCGGATATAAAATGATCTAGCTACTTGAGATATGATAAAGACATGACTGTCATTTATTTATCTTTTTGTAGGCACTTTACTTATATATATTTTAAAAGAAAAAATCAATAAGTTCTCACGCATTATTGTGTTAGTTATGTAACTTGATGGATGAATATTATTTATTTACCAATTGTTGTGTCTTTTCTTATAAGTTCAGATTTTGATTTCATAGTAACTTTACGGGACTCTCTTTGTACCACATTCATTATTTTTTTTGTAATAAAGAAACAAATATGATCAATACTTTTGGTTTATTAGTTAATATACAATAGTCGATGTAGTCAAAGACTTCGCGCCAAAAGTATAAAATTTATTGTTTTTTTTTAATGAATTGAGTAATATAAGTCAAAGTCAAAAGTTCAAATCGAATAGAAAAATTCTAAATTAGAAGTTAAATGCTATTTTTTGAACTCAAAATATAATTTACCGCTATTTAGTTCAATAAAATGAAAGTCTTGACCAGAGAATTACTGGAGCCTTGAAACAGACTGGAGCGAGCAGTTTATAATTCAGGCGCGTCATCATTTATAAAATCATTAATGTGATAGTAATCTTGAACATACAAAAGTCTTTTCACAACTTTCATAAATTCCTATAAAATTCTCCATTTTATGGGATCCTATTGTGAAAAATACGTTGTTCCATAAAAGAATTACGGATTCGATGTAACAGAGATATTTTGGTAAAATCAATAATGTTTTTCTTTTTATGCACTATATTTTTAAATATGTGTTGAGGCTGTAATAATTGTCAATATATAAATTTTCTTACATTTTTCCCTTAGAAATTCTTTAAGACCTAAGATAATATAAATAATCAATAATGTGTTGTAGTAATTTATTTATTAACTATGTTTGTACTATGTTTTTAAAATTTAAATTAAAAATATTATAAAATTCGTTCAAAAATTATTCCATCATATCTGTATGGATCTGAAATTCGAAGATTGAAATAAAATTTAGTCATCTAAGAAATAGATAAAATATAGAATGTATTGCAAATATAATACATAATACCTATATGAATATTTATGATTTATTTCATTATTAACATCAAAGGTAGTGTTTAACAGTCCCTAATATTATAGTTTTGTTACTGAACTTATACTTCACTGTCATATATCGACTGTTATTAACTTGTAAATAAATCATAATCAGCTGTAAGCAATTTATTTTAAAATAATTGAAATATTTTATTCTGTGTGACTTGGAATGTAGAATAATTAAATTAAATGTTGAATGTCTATATAGAATGTTTTAAAGTGAACTCTTTTGAGGAAAATTACCTGTAATAGATAAGGTTAGGTTATTTTATATCTTTATTTTTAATTTTTTATACATACAGCTTATAATTCTAAAAGGATTGATATTACATTAATGCCAACTATTAATTTTATGATTAGCAGATAATGGCAAAAGTATTACAATTGTAATGTGATTATTATATTACAACTTATTATTATATTTTGTTATGCCTGACCTTGCTGCTATAAAATGTGACATATCACGGTCTTTGATCGTGAGAAATTAACTAATCAACATAAATATATATACAACGTTTCATCTTCTTTACTACCTAGATCAATTCAAAGTTTTACCTATATATTTTTATTTTCTAAAATAAACCAGAATTTAATTCATATTTTGTGTATCTGATTTTCATTTTGGTAATATCTAGGATTTCTCATATATAGAACTCTTCAATTGATCAGAGACTTAAATACACTTATATTCCACTAAAACATAGTTTACAATTTCTTTTATTTTACTTAAAAAGAAAAGGGTGATTCACTTAACCTATTAAAATAAAGTATACTCAAAGACTTGTAGGACAAAGTTAAAGAACTTGTCATTTAATGATTGCATGACTAAAACAAATTTAAACGATAACCTTGCATTGATAATACTTCAGAATCAAACATTAAATAGCATAAAAATGTGAATCTCATTTTCCTCATCCATATTGTTAATGATAATATTTTTTATATAATATTTTTTAAGTTACTAGTGAATATTTTCTATTATACATATATAAAATAATCTTTATGTAAATTGTATTCAACAACTATAAATTTCGAAAACTGTGTATTCTTTTTCTAATAAGTAAAGACTTTGATATATAACATCAAGTAATAATATCAAAGCTTTTTACTAAATTCATATGTATGTGTATTTTTTCAAATTTTTGTCAATCTGTCTACCTATTTGTTTCGGCTAATCACTTGAATGGTTGGATCAATTTTAACAGAATTTCACTGGCAAATAATTGTTGCAATAAGGAGCAATTACACTACTTTTATTTTAGCATTATAAAATACAGATTGATAAGAAAAGATAAATTATAAAAAGCTTATATTAAGGGTATGCCCTTAATAATAATCTAGGTCAAAACACATATATAGTGAACTAACAAAGACATAATCCATTTCATACCTTTTAAATGCATTTACTATAAAATACATTTTCACTAAAAGGTTTAGAATTTTAAATGCCCTACTATTTTTACATACTAATCAATTTTGTGTTTATTATTTGTGTTTATTATTTTATTACTATATCAATTTTCTTCATATTCTTTACATTACTGAGATTAGTAACATTATGTATAATGAAAACTTGCTTATTTATAAACCATTAATATTGTTCGATTTATATTTCATAATATTATACCATATATCATGTGTAAGATAAGCTACATTAAGCCTACTCATAAAGGTGATTAGTTTTTTTTAATATCAATTGTTTTATGTATTATTGAAAATATCAATATTATCGTTATCCTACTACGTCGCTAGCGATTGATAAGGTGATTTTGCGCCCGGCGCAGTTCGCAAAACAACTGTTGCCACAAACATTCCATACTGTTATATCGCGAGTGAGTGAGACGGGTGCAGTTTCGTCGCCCTTACTTTAAATTTGTCTCTTGTCTGGCCGTAGTCTTTGCACGAAGATGACGCTGTGACGTCAGTCATAGTACGTAGCTCTCAGATAGAAGTTTTGTAGCTCGCATCATAGCCTTATCTCGCGGAGGCTGGTGGATATAAGGCGATAATGTTGAGTCGAGTACACTCTACCATATGATATCACACTCGACGGAGGCGTGTTCGTGATAGTTTCCGGTCAAGTGGGTTTCATTTAATAGTCTCTTAACCTTAATCAAAAGATTATAAATCATATTATTCATTACGTTATACGTTGTCCATTAGGAAGGTACCCGTGAACAAGTTATCGTTTTGTAAATAAATAAAATTATTTAAGAAGACAGCGAAATGGCTCTATACAGGTATTTTTCGGCATAAATATTTGCACGTTTGCATGATGTTTAAAATAACGTACGTATATAATTTATATATTTTAGTGTCCTTACATATTTACCTTAACAGTAAGTGGTATTATTTAGTTCACGGCTATTGTTAAGATTATATAAATGTCCTCTGTAAGTAATATTGCATGTTATTAATAATAACGTATTTTATAAGGAAAATCATATTGAAAAATGTATATAAACTAGGGCTATGGCAATAAATATTTACTAGACGTTACGACAGTCACATGACTTGCGCATGTTTGAAGTAAACAGAAATAAAAGCTTGTTATTGAAAAGTGCAAACCTGTTTTATATTCAATGAATGTTAGAAAATATATTCTAGAATAATTTATAATACAATGGATATCAAGGGTTTTTAACATTAGAGGGAATTTTTACATCAATTTCATGCATCTTTCGTATTACACAAATCAGACTTAGACCACTGAATCATTACTTCATTCTATATAAAACGATATATGTTGAGCTGGGAATTAACATTACAGCTTAAAGAACAATCTCCAGCTGGCTACATTAAAGACTTTGTCCCTGGTCTCCATAAGCGTGATGTCACCACAACAAAGTGTTCAAGAGTTGTTCCGAACGGCAGACTGTGTGTGTTTCGATGTTGACTCCACCGTGATTCGTGATGAGGGTATTGATGAGTTAGCCAGATTCTGCGGAAAGGGAGATGAAGTCAAACGACTGTAAGTACCTATCATATTGTAATTTAAATTTATGTTTTGGTATAATTTTGTTTATTTAAAATGAAGAAATAAGTGCTTTTTTCCATTATAAATTATGTACTTGACCCTATAGGTGGGTAAACATTCACTTTGGTTAAAAAAATATATTTGAACACACGTCACTTTTCACGTTCATATCGTCAGCTAACCGTGTATGTTTACTATTTAGTAAATTATTAGGAGACGTCATTTCTCTCGGGAGGGAGAGAACCCTTCTATCCACATTGTTGTCTTCCAAAATTATGTCTTTATGAGTTTAAAAGGTAGCCGTGTCTATATTTACTATTTAGTAAATTATTAAGAGACGCCATTTCTCTCTCCCTCTGTCCCTCCCTTCCAACATTGTTAAAAAATGATGAGTTTAAAAAGTAGCTGAGAATTTTGTAGACGTGAATTTGAGACTTTTATTTATCACGTGTTTCCTTGACAATTAGCAAAACTATACGCCGCTTGCTGTTCTTCTTGATAGTGTATTTTTTACACTCCGGAAATGTATAAAAACACAAATAAATTAATTTATCCCTACTGCTAAGTTATTTAGTTTATTTAAATATCGATTTTGAGTTGTAAATTTTTTTGGCAGCTGTCAAAAACACTTTGCACAAGTGGCAAATTATATTCCGCATTTTTTAACTTTTAATTACCTAACCAGGAAATAAATGTAAATAGAGTGTCAGAGAGACACTTAAGAAACTAATTCATTGAGTAACTGTATCAATATCTGTGTAAATTTGTATATAAATTCAGTCTGTATATTTGAATATATGTTCTGAAATATATTCTTATGTAATGATAATTGTTATATTTAACAAACGCGAATTACATGGAACGTATTTAGCAATTTAGATTGGTTGACATGACACCACGAACTCGTGTTTTTTGTACCAAACAGGTTATCATACAAAACTGGTTTTGTTTTATCAAAACAAGTACAACGAAACATTCACACAATTCGTATCAATTTTTCATAGCACTTTTTTAGATTTAAACATATCATGTATTGTTATACCAGTAGCTCCGTACATTCAGCTCAGTACATAAAATTCGCGTTGCCTAGCAACATGTAAGTTACATTTAACAAAAGTGCACCTATAACAATTAATGAATTTCTATTGCATTATTATAGAAAATCGCTTATTATTTTGCTTCTTATAAATTTTAAGCTGTTGTCCTATCCCTCTGTCTGCATAATTTCTTAACATAAAACCACTACACCTCTTATCGTTATTGTTGATATCAAGTAAAAATTTCATAATAAAATCTAGTTTTAATCACAATTAAATGTGTAATTTCATCTCAGTAACCTTGACCTTCGCAACGTGTCACGCTTAGTACACATGAGAGTCGCGTGTATTTCAAGTGTTGTGATTCTTTCAGAACTGCTGAAGCTATGGGCGGCTCTATGACCTTCCAAGAAGCCCTCAAGAAGAGATTAGACATCATCAGGCCAAGTGTAAACCAAGTTAGGGAATTCTTAGAAAAGTTTCCCATACACCTCACTCCTGGAATAGCGTTAGTATAACTTAAACTTTTTTTTGGTTAAAACATTGATATGATAACATATCCAATGTTATATGGTACTGACCTGACTTAAGCTTTATACAACTGATTAAAAGTATGTGATACATATAAGTCCATATAATTACGACTATACAATATTTAATATTGAATATTTTTAAGTAAATGGAATAGACGAAGTAAAGCACGATTTCATATTTCTTTATAAATTTTGTAAACGTTAAATGTGATAATAACGACAAAATGTAAGCAATATTATATATATTTATACACAACAATACTCAAATCTAAATTGTATAATATCAAATAGGAACAAACTAGTTTGGTTCACTCTTGAAAGCTATCATAGTGACCCGGTTTTAGTTAAATCAGCGATCAGTATCTGATGCTTCGTATAGTGCTACGTTTGTGGAAGCTCTTAGAATATTTATTCAATATATACCTGTGTATATATACAGGCACGTAATAGTCATCTTTTCGAACTGATTTTTTTTTACTTGGACTAAGTCTACACTTACTACTATTAGAGTCAGTGGGTCTAGATTTTAGTAGTTACTTTCTTTCCTGGTCATTTATGTTTAAAATGCATTAAAAATATTACAGTTTATATTGAAATTTCAGAAATTATAATTCGTCTTCATATAAAGGATAAAGAATTGTCTATTCTCACGTAGTTTAAAAAATAATTTTAACAATATAATATAATTTTGCAAAATTGATTTTGTTTCATTATTTGTATAAGCTAGAGCTCACTAGAAATTATAGTCTAAATGCTTTGTGTTAAGAATACCTTTGATAGATTTTCCTTAGCAACCTTCCTTTCCGACCGAGTTGATTAATAAAATTATTTTATGTTAAAATTACGTATAGGTAAACAAGTCAGATTTATAATATTTATGATTTCAAATTACAAAAAGTGACCCCTACAACCAGTTTTTATAGTCAGGAATAAAATTACTTTTTTTCCGTTTTCAAAGAGTTGGTTAAATCAAAATAACCAAATACAATACGGAGTACAAAAAAGAATATGTTTGAAATTAACCACCTTGTTGAGAATCCATAGGAATTTCATTCTTAACCTAATATATAACAATTTTTTAAGTAAATTATAAATTAATATAATTTTTACAGTGAATTAGTGAAGACATTGCAGGACAGGGGTGTGATTGTGTACCTAGTGTCAGGTGGCTTCAGGAGTCTCATAGAACCAGTGGCGGTCAAATTAGGCATCCCTATTAACAATATTTACGCGAACAGACTCAAATTTTTCTTTAATGGTAAGTTTTTTAAGCTCTATAATTTTCGCAAGTTTTACACATTTTAAATATAAGTATTTTTAACGGATTTAGAGCCGTTTCAGAGATAAGCCGGAACATACAGACAGACAAAAATTATAATTAATATATTGATTAAAATATTACCAACAGACACTCCAATTTTATTTATGTTTATAGATATCGTGATTCATAATGTACAATGTTATTCACTTTATAACGTAATTGCTCAAAAACACAGACGCTAATTGCGTACGTATATCAATTAGTAAACAGTCGCTATCTAGAAGTAGGAAATTATAAATCATTCAAATACTACATTACTGGGAAAATATACAGGATATTAGACAAGGAAAATAGCTAAAAAAAACTTTGAATAAACTACTCTACTAAAGGCTAGTTTTTGGTATCAGTATATCATAAAAATAGCATTATAAAAGTTGTAGGTTTTAGGCTTTTTGTAGTTAGGTTACATCTATTTGAGTAACTTGTAGTCCAACGTGTGATTTTGAGGCGCACATTGCTTTATCTATTGTGTAGGTAGGTAGCTGCTAGGTAGGTAGCTAAATCAATATATTGTTCAACTAGAATTTTATATAAAAAATAATATATTTTTGTAGTATTTACATAACTGGTTTTGCGCGCAGAGCTTATAAGTTATTTTAAAATAAAAGACTACCAAAAACTGAGTAAAAAATAATCTATCATGGGGCCATTTATTATTATAAAAAACCGAATATAATAGACTATGGAGATGGTTTCTCTGTATCAGATATACAGTTGTGTGTGCGCTTGTGCGCACTAATCTCGAAAACAGTCGAACTGATTTATATGCAGTTCTTAATATTTTATTTTTTATACCTCCCATTTAATATTTGTTTTATTTCAATCGGTTCATAAATATGAAAGTTGTAACAATTTAGGAAATTTTGCTTGACACAGTTATACATTGTATAAACCAAGTCTATACAAACGAAGTTATGGACATTCGCTAGTAATATATATAATATTATAAACATTAAAATTAGGGTGAAATTATGATGAAACTCACAAGAATATCAATTAAAGCAAAGATAGATAACAAAAGCGCAATTTCCATGTTGATAAACAGAGGCACGCCTCCAGAGAGCGAGGTCGTGTGTTATCTGTGTCGAGTCGAGCTGCAACGTGTAACCGGGTGACTTTTAAATATCATACTACTTGGGGTCAAAATTCTTGAATGTTTCTTATGATTGATTAGTTATTTTAGAATTTTTTTTACTAATTAATGGGGGCAATGTCAGTCGCAATTCACATCCAATACCTCGATTTCGACGGAGTGTCTTGAAATTAGGTTTTGTCTGTCTATGTGAGATAAAGTATGAAGCTGCAACGTTTTTGCATTAGTTTCGTAATACGAGCCAATTAGTGATTATATATAATATTTACTAGTAATTAATACTAATTAATTTATTACAATTAATAGACTGATATTCTTATGTTAGTGATAAAAGATTTCTAAGTAAAATTAAATTATATTGTCATTTATACAATCGTATGGAACTATCTATAAGTTTCTATCTTTACCCTTTATTTGTTTATGTGTGGAATTAATTACTCTATTGAATTACGTGTAGAAACTAACGCGGAATATAGTTTGAATAATTTTGACCACAATTGAAATATTTAATTGATTATAATTTAGAAGTCAATATAGCGCAGTGGTACAGCCTCTGACTGTAAACTCCATTGCTAATGGATTCGATTCGCTCGAGAATAGATTATAGATATTTAAAATATTTTTATTTCTTAAATTCTACCTAAGTGTTAAGCACATTATTATATTAATTTTGCTCACAACTTTTTAATTAATATTTAATTCGACTAGTCATTCTCACGTCCACATGTCACGAGTTCATTAAGTCTATCATTTGGACCTGTGTTCAGATAACATATGTGTAACATATGTATGTATGTAATATCTTATCACTAAACTTTATTCTCTATACAATGAGTTTAAAATTTAACATTTTTACTAGTCATTCTCGTGATGAGGCGTTTTTTTTTTAATTTTAATTATTTAAATTTTATTTGTAAGATGGTTGTTATAGTTTAATTAAGGGATTGTTTTGTGTTTTCTGTTATGATTTTACGCGACTGTCTATAATATTTTAACTGTTCTTTATAAATTTAATTTTTATTAAATATTTAAATTTTATTAGCATTGTAGACTCGATAATAATTTAAGAGAGAAAAGAGTTCTTTATTGAAAAAATGATCTATTCTTTTTAAGAATAAACACTATTTTTGTTTACTATTTATAAAAAAAATACTTAAAAAAATATTTTAAAAATATACTTAACATAAATCTCTGGCTACATTTTGCTATTTATTTGGACCAAAATGACTGTAATAAGGAAGTTAGAATTGTTACTTATCAAATAAGCAGTTATTCAAAATCAATTTGAATAGTTACGATAATGTTGTCATAGATAAGTAAATTAAATGAGTTTGCACATTTAAAATTATAGTTATCTGTTTCTTTATCTTAAAAACATACTTTTTTATATAATATATATTAAGCTTCACGCTTTTTTTCCGCATAGTAGAGTAGACAGGAAGTACATAATGTCAAGACATTCCGTACTACGCTTTCTGTCGAATTCGAGACATTGTGTGTTGAGTAGCGGAATCCAACGCCACATTTTATCTTACTATAGCGATGAAATGAGAATAATTTAAATAAAATCATTACCCCGAGTGGTTATAGAACCCACACCCAATCGCGTTTACAGTCAAACACTGTCCCACTGCGCCACGACCGGCCTATATAAATTTTGGTTTATATTGTGTCACTATAATACCCTTATTGTTACAAATAATCGGTATTATTGATTTTAAATAAAAGCCAATTTTCTATATATTTGTAAAGAAACTGTTTATCCTCATAGTACGATAGTATTGCTTTGAAGTACGTACTAACCTAATGTATGTATCTAGTACGATTTGATTCATTGACTTTGATCATACAGTACATAGAAACTAGATTGAAATGACGTCAATTTATGATAAATTATTTATCGACTAATATAAAGATGATAACAGTCGAGGTGAACTAAAACAATTATTGAGACGTTGATATTTGTCCAAATACAGTAGTTTCGTTACTTGAATTGAATTAGTCATTCTCTTTTTACTACGCTTATATTAGCTTATATGTATGTATTTGTCTATGTAACGGAGTATTTAAAGTCGATTTTTACCCACTTTGTCCAGTTAGATTATATAAACTAACCTCTTCAAGTTCTGACAGACTGATGAGAAAAGATTAGATATATGATTTATAAAAACTAAACTAAAATATAAGAAATGTCGAATATTAATGTTATTGTTTCGAAGGCGAATTTAGTACAATATTTTTAAACTAATTCTGCAGTCCGAAGTAAAATTCGTAAATAAAACATAACAATTGACATGAAGTGTATAGACGGAACTGCGTAATTTTATTTTTGTATATATATATATATATATATATATATATATATATATATATATTTGTAATTATGCTAAGCGACCCCACTGGGTGTGTATGACCTTATTTATTCCGTTTACGTCGATTGGTATCTATAAATAACGCATCAAGCTCACAAACATATAGTCGATATATTGTTTTTAAATCAAATCATGTGTTGTTTTTATTATGTTTTAGTCTAGTATTTTTTTGAACGTATGGACATCAGATACGGATACCCGCTCAATTAGGGAGTCCGACGGATTATGTGGGACCCCGCACCGGCAAATATAGGCCCCCGGTATATTTAGTAAAACACCGTTTAAACTCTTGTTTAATTTGCTTTATTTTTCTTCAAACCATATAAAAATTATTATACACATTTGAATAATAACTAAAAGAACTAATATTTTATTTATGTAAAATATTGTCGTAGATTATCGTAAAAAAATGTAAATAAAAATGTAAATTATTGATAAGTCAATTACCTAATTTCTGTACTTTTCCTGAAGGAATCCTTAATATGTTGTTAAGAAAATTCATATTTAAATTATTGTAAAATATACAATTATTATATATATATCTATAATTTTTACTGGAACAAACGAACATTAAATAAACAGACGTCCCCAAAGGACTGGCATCTGACCCATGCGCTTATGCAATATGCGTATACCATTTCTCGACCACGTGTTTACTGTCACTTAGGAAAGATATACGTATGAATTTCAAACTTATCTCAATAAAAACAAAGTTGAAATTAAATTATCACACTTTATATACACTTAATATTGAACTTTCGAGCAATTTTTATGCGTATGTGTAAGAGATAAGGTTCATTTTAAATATAGCTGGAACGTTGCTAATATCAATCGAGTAAACAATTGTGCGTTATCAACCACGCAACGGGTACGTGATCGTTGAGAATCTCGAAGTATCAATTTTGAACTTTTATTGTACTTTTTATTTACATTATGCTATGATAAAAAATATTATCAAGTAGCATTTTTTCCTTGTACATTTTTTAAACGTATGTACATTTTTGGATTATGCAAGAATATAACTGAAAGAAAAATCCCGCCAAGTGCTGAATTAGACTCACATGCGAAGGGGACCATACCATTATTTATAAAAATGTCAATTAAAAATCCTTTCTTTTCTATGTGAGTCCAAATTAAATATTTATTTTATTTCAATTTGTTTTTAAAGTGATTATGTAATTAAATATCCTATGTATATGTATATAACTAACTGACGACGTTAACAGTCATTATTAAAAGAAAAAAAGCATTTCCTTTTAATATTTTTCTTTATTATTTTTAAATAACTAATACAACATTTTTTCACTAATAAATATGTGATTTCTTTTTATCATAGTATTATTTATTATTGACGCGTATCTGTTTTATCAATTTTGTCTCATATGGTTATATCGTCTTTAACGATACCTCATGGAGATATCGTAGCTTATTTTGGTGATATTCTATTAATTATATGTATAAGTGTTACACAAAAAAGCGCATATAAGGATATCAAAATAGTTATGAATACAACAAATAAATTGGCATGTGATGAAGGTTGAAATAAATTTCCTCTTCTCAGCGTGAAAAGTAGCAATTGATTTTATATTTGTTGTTTTTCTTTTGCAGGGGAATACGCTGGTTTTGATGAGAATGAGCCAACAGTCGAGGTCCGGGGGCAAGAGTTTGGTTGTCAGACGGCTAAAAGAACAGAATGGTTACCAAAGGGTAGTCATCATCGGTGATGGCGCCACCGATGCCGAAGCCAGTCCACCAGCCGATGCCTTTATAGGTATATTCAATTTGCTATATGTTTACTTGTTGTAGTAGAAAAAATATATATTATTCTCGAATTAAATTGTGACAAATAGTAAAGGGTGAAAAGGCTTCGTTAATTTTTAATTGAATCTTTTAACAATTAGTTAAAGCCAGAGAGGCTTTGTTTGGAGCGTAGCTGCTTATTTATTTTTAAAACTATGAACTTTAAGACAGTAATTCATATGTATCAACCATAAATATACGGGTTATCATGGCGCAGAGGGACAGCGTCTAACTATAAACGGGATTTGTTATGGGTACGATTCCCGCACGCAGAAATAATTTTATTTCACTTCCGCGCTCTGCTAAACCAAAACGTCGACTGATTTTGGGCGCAAATTAGTCAACGTATTGTCCTGACCCTAGGTTGTCCCTGATTAAACTGCTATATGGGATAAAACGTGAAGTTGCCTTTTTTTTTAATTATAAAAATTTATAAAAAAATCTTATATAACGTATTTAGGTAACGCACTATACAAATTGACCTAGTACTAATTCAATATTGAGATTAGATAGCAAGGTTAGTCTGTATCTAACTTGAGGGCTTGATATCAGTGTACATAATCGTCGCTATAGTGATGCTCTTTATGGTTTATTGATGGTGAAATAACGGTAAAGGTTTAGGCCGTTTTACTGTTATTTTGTGTTACAATAGAATTACACTAATAGAAATTATTAATTTGTAATTATTGTCATCAAAAAAAAAGAAAAAGCCCCGCTGAGTTTTTTCGCCGGTTCTTCTCAGGTCTTAGAGGTCATTAACTTTAGTAAATTAATGATAAATTATTTAACGTTCAAAAAATTAAGCATGTAATTTTTTACTTTGAATAAAATTATACATATATTTTGAATAAAACTACACTATTGACTATCTCGATGGACGCAATCAATTTAAACCAGTGGTATATATTGGATTACTGAAAATTCGGGTAACCGATTTTAAAACCAAATCACTTAAAATTTTATGTTTATTATTATAAATTATTTTTATTATAATGTTATAATAAATTTCCTATGGGTACGTCGCAATACGTGCTTCAACAACTTTAATTGTAAGTTTTGGATTATAAAATTTTGAAATCGGTAATTAGAAGTAACGCGGATCCGGGTAATCGGAGTTAGGATAATCGGGGTTCTACTGTATTAGAAAACAATTTCAGAATACATATATAATTATTTATTTTAAATGAAATTATTTTAAAAGTATTAATGGCGCATATTTTGATATTCGAAAATAAATTTTTTAAAAACCCAGTTCTACTGTAAAGTGTCTGAAACGTCGTCAAATATGTATTTTCGAATATCAAAATCATGAAATATACAAGAATATATATATATATATATATATATATATATATATATATATATATATATATATATATATATATATATGTTTTCTACTGTTCTACTGTTCAATTAATTTCCGTATACACAAAATCGTACATTATGAACTTAACTGATTCATGTTTAAAAATATTTGCAATATATGTTTTTCCCGTTGACAACACTTTTAATTGTATTATTATTCTTTTAAGCGTATCATATAAATATATCCACTTTGAATGACAATACAAACATGTTGTTCGGTTTTATCAGAAAGGAGTTTCAATGCGCAGATAAAGAGCCTTTAGTCATACGCATTAGTAATATTTTTTGCTAAATAAATAAATACATCAGGAATTAAGTCGCATGTTTTCAATTATTTGATATCGCTACCTAATAGGCTTAAATATATTATATAATTTAAATATATTTAATTTTTATGCGTCGTTGTGAAGTGGGGATATTCGATCGTTACTCTAATGTTTATTTTTTGGTTCACTTAAGGCAAACTGCAGCGTTGAAATTCGCCTTACTCTCAATGTCTCGATTTCATACGGGAAGTAGACAACGGGATGTCTTAAAACTAGGTTATCTATAACTAAAAAAAACACATATATATATTTTTACAAAGTAAATATTTTGACACAGGTTTCGGCGGTAACGTTGTGAGAGAAGAAGTCAAAAGAAGAGCAGCGTGGTACGTGACGGACTTCCAAGAACTCATCACCTCACTCGCCTTACAAACTAAATGAAGAAAATCCCAATAGAAATATTTGTTAAGTAAAATTCAACTTTATTACACTTTAATAAGGACGAAAATCGTATACAAAGTACGTATGCCTTTGAACAATGAATTTCTAGATAGACTAGATAATTTGATTTAGATTTATGACTGTAAAAATAATATAAGTGTTGCGTGTGTATGTTATAATTTATAAATTTATATTTTGTATAGCCGATATGAATATGCCTTAAGTAATAACATATATAGCAAACGTATGTTTGTTATATGTCGAAATAGACAATGGCGTCAAATTAAATTTGACCTTATTAAATTGTAATTAGATACAAAATCGAATGCCATACATAAGAACAAATAAATCGATAGTAATTATCATATTATGTAATGATTAGCTATAGAATTGTATTTAGTTGCTTATAATATTTTTTAAAGTTTATATGTACGAGAGTAGTGTAGTGAATATCGTATCTCGAACAAAAATCGATTTTGTAATCTTAACAATTAAGTTGACAGTAATTTTTGTAATAAATCATAAATGTAGACTATATTTACGTATAATGAAGTGATAACCACCTCAACTGCCATTAGGGATTGTTCATATGATCATATACGGAAAATATATTTTTTTCTATTTTTGATATTGTAATGTTGTATTGATAATACCATTGTTATTTAATGCTTTGGTTGTTATATGTTATATGTATATGTAGCTCCATCTACAGACGTCAGTTAACTGGTTCTATAAAATGCCATCCATAAATTACGTCACATGAGTTCCGTGATATTTAGCCCCTCCCCCGTCCTTGTCACATATGGTCATATTTGTGAGACCACCACCACCACCACCACCATTGTCAAGAAATATCACGCTATGTCAACCCCCTCACTCCCTTTTAACGTGTGACGTAATTTATGGAAAACCCCTAATATCACTCACGAATGTCACATTAACCTTAATTGACATACCTGAGTGTGGCTGATAATAACAACATAAAAATATCTATATTTTTGGATGGTAAATTAAAGAAAAAACAATATTTAGTATTAAATCACTAATAATAATAAAACTAATGGTTAATTTCGCGTCTACGATAAATATATGGACAGTCCCAAAAAGCGTAATATATTTCTTAAGCGGACATATAAATATTGTATATGCATTTACAATGTGATGGTACTTTAAGTACGTGAAATTTAGTATTACGGGACATGGTCCTGTGTAAGCATATATATTTGGCCTAGGCTGAATGGCAGGCACTGCAACTGTTTAAACACATTATGGCTGTGTACTTCGTAAGATTTAAGGTATGAATGTTTTAAATATTATTTTATGTGTTAAATTAATAAAATGTTTATTTAGTAAACAGTTTTTTTTATTTATTTTTATATATATTATATATGTATCTTTGGTAGGTCATCCTTGATATCTATTTAACGTTTGGCTGTTTAGGTATTAAGGTGTATGATAAAATAAAATTCAAAAAATAATAAGTCAAAGTTTAAGGAAGAATATCGTAGTATGACAGCGTAGGTTCGATCCCCACTCGGGGAAGTGATTATATTTAAATTATCTTAACTTCCTCGCTCTGGTAAAGACAAAGTGCGGCGTTGAGTTCCACCACTCAATACGCTATGGCTCGACTTCGGTGTCGGTATGTAGTCAGATTTTGTACCTATTCTACGATGACAAAGCGTTACCGTATTTACATAATTATGCATTATGTATTTAGTAAAAAGCTTATATAATATTACAAAGAGACATTCTAATTTTATTTATTTTTATATCTATACAAAATCAACATAAATATAAATAAAAGTATACTATATACTGAAGGATTCACACTCGTGTTAGATTTTGACATCGAGTTGTGTATTTGCTTGTTATTTATTGTAAGGCGTCATATCGGTTATGATATAATAAATACTCTGTGGAGATATAATGACTCCAATGACAATATTAAATACTACTGGATCAACATCTGTGATTTTTAATTTTTTGGTAGCATTTTAGTACTAGAGACTAAAAATTGCTATAAGTATTATTTAGAAAAATAATTGCTGTAAGTACTATTTTGAAGATGAATTTCTAAAAGTACTATTTTGGAGAAGAATTGCAATTAATTCTGTTTTGAAGAAGAATTACTATAAGCACTTTGTTAAGGAGAATTGTTGTTAGTAATATTTTGAAGAAGAATTGCTATAAGTTTTGAAGATGAATTGCTATAAGTTTCGAAGAAGAATTGCTAAAAGTTTTGAAGAAGAAGAAGTATATTTATAAGTTCTGTTTTGAAAAAGAATTGCTATAAGCACTTTTTTAAAAAGAATTATTGTTAGTAATATTTTGAAGGAGAATAGCTTTAAGTTCTGTTTTGAAGAAGAATTGCTATAAGTAATATTTTGAAAAAAAAATACTACTATAAGTAATATTTTAAAGAACAATTGCTATAAGTACTATTTTGAAGAAGAATGGCTATAAATGCTATTCTGATTTCCCACGCGCTTATATTTATAAGGCTTGGACCCAAAAGTATATTGACTATATCACAGGAAGGTACTTACAGCACATTATAATTTCTATACATTGTGTATATGAAATTTTAGAAAAATTCTTCTATTACATTGGTAAATGTCCATAGTAATAGTTTCTTGGTATATAGTCCATGTATAGACAGTGATTGGAGCTAACCCATAACCTCAGAGTACTTCATATAAAAAAATAACTAGTATTTATTTAATAAATGAAGAAGTAGAAGAAAAGTATATAAGTAGAAGAAAAGTATATAAGGACGAATCAGGTGACATGATGCACATTATTCATTCAGGTGACATATGATTATATATGCACATTCCACTTTGAAATCATATTATATACAAAATTAATTGTAGAACTTCAATATACACATATTTCCACTGGACCAGAATTCTCCCTAGGACTACATTATACATAGTTTTTTGTTGTGAATCTACCTCCGTCATTACGTTTCGTATTATGTTAGATATATATGTATGTAAGTAATCTGGATACAATTTACTGATTTTATATCTAATGTTAAAAGGTTAATAACGCTTTTAAATATAATAAAAAGTATTTTTTGTGATAGTAATAGTAGTAGAAAGAGCTGAGTGACGAAGTAATCTCTAGAGGATCGGCTCTTAGACCGGACTCCCTTAATCTTCCTAGGGGCTTGTGCTTTATGTTTACGTTCATATTTACGTTGTATTATTTACGTGTTACCTTAAAAATTAAATTAAATCGCAATAGTAAAAAAAAATAAAATAGCAAAAAAATACATGAACTCTATAAATTTGTAATGAACTTTATTACTAAAATTAACTACACTTTCTTACTAATATTAATAAATTTTAATAATTTAAAATCTCTTTCGGTGTTTCTTTCTTAAAAAAAACGTGTCAAGGAATTAAAGTCTGTGAAGAATATCAACAAGGTTTAACAGATTTAACTACTTAAATAATTGATATTATTTATTTTTTTAACACAATTTTCTATAGTATATAAGATGAAGATCTAATTCTATAATATGTAAGATGAAGTATGAAAACTGAGTATAATATATTCATTTAGTAGCTGTAAAATATATTTAATGGACTAAACTAATTGACCTTTTAAAACTATGATTTTTTTAACGGATAGTCAAACGCTACGATCCCTGTATTGTTCTTTCGCGTTGTCCGTACATGCTGTTCGAGGTATCATCGATAATGTATTTTCGAACAACAGACGTCGTCAACGACGTCAACAGACATCTTCCCCAACCTCTTGTATCACCGTGATGAGAAAGATACATGAAGTAATATTTATTTAACATAATAAAATTGCGAATATAGTTATTAAATTTAAGCATAACTTAATGATCATATTTTTGACTTTTTTGACATATTAAAATGGACGTTGTTGCTCTGCAGTGGCATTTGAAATTTTTTCTATGCTTTTCAAAAATAAACATTTTAAAATATAATATAATTATGTTTTAAATTACATTCAGTAAATATCCTGCACGTCTATTTTAATTGATATAACTCTTGTATGATAATTTATAATTCATCATTATATAAATATGCGAAGGAAAACATACGCGAAACGCGAAGGACAAAAGGGCATAGTTAATGTGGAGGAACACTGTAAAATACCAACATTAAATTAATAAAATAAATATTACAACCATTTTCATGTGTCATACGCTCTTATTCAAAGTATCATATGTGTTGCCAAGACAACGCATATTTTACGCACTGAAGAAGTACGGTACAATGAAATTTTCAGTTAATTTTAAACACCATAACGTCTTCCAAACTCTCAAAATTATAATAAGCAATAACTATAGTTAGTATAACGTAAGTTAACAATTTCAAAGACGACGGAAGCGCATGCGTAAAGCGCAAACGAACTTTCAACTCTAAAAATAATTTGTTTGTGACCCCGCGCGACTCTCGCGCAGTCGCGCTGACTTCTGAAAGGTCAGCCCACGTTACACATTGTATTTTATCGGTTAATCGATCCAATAACTTAAAATAATACCAGTGTTAAAAAGTGCTTACAAATGTTATGGACAAAAATAAAAATCAGTAAAAATTATTGTTGA
This sequence comes from Dryadula phaetusa, assembly GCA_032432895.1. NCBI lineage: Eukaryota > Metazoa > Arthropoda > Insecta > Lepidoptera > Nymphalidae > Dryadula > Dryadula phaetusa. Next base: position 392,689 of record JAOYRS010000038.1, read on the forward strand.
TTAATCTATTTTTTTTAAAGAAATATTCGATAACACCAAAATCTTTTGGTTATTATATTTGTAAATCGATGTATTGGGTAAATTATAATGTAAAAGTGATATGGTTGGTGATATAACGAGAATAAAATTAGTGCCCATAATTTTATTTTCAAAACATATTCAGTTAAAACATCGATTTTCAGAAAAATGCTTCGTTCATCGTATAGATTAAGTTTTAAGATTGATACTAAGTGGTAAAACTAGTAAAAATCTATACTCACAAATTTTTAAATAATTTTCATAATGAAAAAGTGACATGTTATGAGTAACATGATTTCCCTTTAACGTCATATTGCGCCCATAATGTTAATGAACAATCCAAGGTATTTATGTATATATATAGTTAACTACTTAGTTATAATATTAAATTAATTGTAGTATTGTTTTTTATAAATTATGATATCAAAAGATATCTAACTACAAAAACTTATTCACATTGATATTTAAAATATTTCGTTATACTAATTATAGTTTACAAAGAAAAATATTTAATTTATTTATTCAGTAGGAAGTTTCACCATAATACTAAGTACATAATATAAGTTTTCTGTTGTGTATGAATACTCACAGTAATATTGTTGTGTGTACGTGACATATATATATATATATTATATATTATATATTTATATATACATGTGTGTGTATAATAAAGAGAATAAAAGTCAATTCTGTAAAAATGTTAATTTTATATGTTTGTTCTTGTTGTTTGTGCGCCGATCACGCAAAAACTACTGGATAGACATTTATGATTTTTTGCAGAATATATAGGTTATAGTCTGGTAAATATAGGATAGCTTTTGTCCCCTTTACCTAATGAGGTTTTCATAGAAAAAATACTGAAATTTTATGTAATTTTATATAACAAATATTTATGACACAAATTGTAATAAGTGAGGGCCTGGAACAACTACTCGATTTCGTCGATAATATTTTCTTTCCAATCTCATTCTAAAGTACATTTATGATTCATTGTGATTTACTTTGAATTTCGCACCCGCCCAGTGGTGATACCAATAATTTTAAGTAACACCATTTTAAGTGAGCTTGCTTTAATGTATTTTTTTTACTTAATGTCTATGGGAAAGTTTTTTAATAGTAAAGATGGACACAACGACATTAGGCATCGTAAACTAATATTTAATAATAATAATACAAATAAACATCTTGCTGAGATAATTAATCACTAATACGAAAGTTTAGTTGGGTAGATATTTAGATAATATTTTTTATCCTATGACACTGAATATTTAATACAGAAGATTTTAAATATCCATAGTAGAGATTCGTTAAATCCTAATTTTCTTGACTATGAATATATTGGTATAAGCTGATCCAGAAACAGATTGTATTAAATTAAATTATATTGTTAGGTAGTAACATACAAAAATTGAAAGTACTGTGGTATACCGTGCTTTTTAACTTCCCTTACCGATGGTACATGATTATTTTTCTAATTTTATAAAATTATAAATGTTCAGCAAAGTTCATGATTTATTGAGCAACGCAAGCGGGAGACAAAGCGACAGAGCTATCATGGTAGTTGATAGTATTTAATATATATCCATTTCGGTCTCGTAAATTCTTTTGAGTATTTTGCTTGTGGTAGAAAATATGTTAACATCTGCATATCTTCTCTTTATATAATTTATAGTAGGTCTTGCAATAATATCCTTCACATTATATTTACCTATCTTTTTAACACATGTCCTATACGGACAAAATTTTGATAACGGACTATTATGTTGTAAAACAATTTTTTTTGTCGGTAATATAGTATAAGGTAACGTTGATAGACTTTCTTTGAGTTTTTCTCCTGTATTTTCAGTTCTGTTCTCAATGTCATTATACTCAAAGTCTTGTGTATATTTGGTTTCGGTAGTTGGTATGGCAGAAGTACTTGTAGGGGTATGTTTTGAAGGATTTATTATTAATTTTATATCCAAATCTTTTGTAGGGTTTATTCTTGTAGTACTTGTTGTTGAAATATCTGTTGCATTAGGTGCCACGGATTTGGAAGTTGTAGTTGTAGATATATTAAAAAGAAACTGATGATTTCGGTCTAAGGATATAAAGTTATTTTTTAAATTTATTGAAATAATATTAAAAGGCTTTGATAGATTTTTAGTAATTTGGGTTGTATCTGTGTCATCTGTTTTACGATTATCGTCATTTTGATCTGTATCGTCATTTTTGTCAGTTGTATCCATTTTATAATCCTTGCGAATAACGTCTGTATCACGTTTCTCGGTGATTTTGTCCATAATATGATAATTGGTATTCATGTTTATATTGTGATACCTTGTATACATGCCTATATTAAAGTACTTGGTAAATAAGTTTATATTGTAATTGTGTGGATATAGGTATTGATTATAACTCTTGGTATATAGATCCTGATTATGATTCTTGGTATGTATGTCTTGATAAAGATCATTGTTAATACATGGGCCACAATTTTGAGTACTATAATCATTTTCGTTCGGTGGTGAGCAGCAACATGTTTCGTCCGGTTCCCCTTTCGTTTTCTTTTCGTGTTTACAATATTTCTTTACTAATTTCTTCAACATATGTTTATCAACATATGATTTTGTTTTTATTTTATTTTCTTTGTATTCATAGTCTTCGTAGTAGCCTAATTGAGTGTAAGGATATAGATATGGTACATTTGGCGTATACTGAGTAAAAGTTCTATGAATTAATATCAGAAGTTCAATGTTAACAATCTGTAATAAATATATATAAACAGCTTAAATATACTTGTGTACAGTAAAGCGAAATTTTTTAATACATATGCCTGTGCTTTATAGAACACTTCACTGCCCATTCCGGTATTTTTCAAGGTTGCTAAAGACAGTATTCTTTACACATTGAAGTAAATTGCATATTATTTGGGAATCTCGAGAATTTTAGTTGTCTAACCTATGCCATAATCTAATCAAATATGAAAATATTTTTTTTATTAAACATGTCCCCCACTGGGTCTAAAATCAGATTAGATATATTTTTGATACAATATTTTTAATTATTAAATTACCTACTAGCCTCAAAGACATTGACCACTCGTTCTCACGATATTGTGTGTATTTGAATAACTATTTTAAAATAGTAGTTTACTACAGTTTTATTTACTTCTCTATATAAATCACAAGAATCTTAAATTTTGTATGAATATAAATAAACTTTAAATAAATAATAAGAATAATTTTAAAATATATTGATATGCAATATTTCTTTTATTTTTTGTTACAAACACCTATTTCTGATTAAACTTGAGTTTTTACACCAAAATTACGTACCGCGTTCATAATAATAAGCACATAAAACAAATGTTGCTACATTTTAAATACTGAAAATCTATAACTTCAAGTTTTTCATTCAAATGCTATATATACTTTAAAAATAGAGAAACATGTTTACTGCAGCTATAACTTTTTATAGCCCGATAACAATATTATGTGATAGGAAAACAAAGTGAAAATTTAAAATCTGGCTAACATAGACAAATAACGCTTTTGTGAATAATAGATCCGTAAATCTACATGAGATATTAATAAAAAAACAAGGTTTATGTTGTTTATTTAGTATGAGACAAAAAGCCTTAGTAAATTGCACTTTCAGTTGCATCATACACCCTTAAATAATGACCAGTAATAAATTAATACTACATAATATTATAAAGCACTTTGTTAAACTTACATCCGGTCGAAATATGTGAATAATAAAAACGAAAGAATTTAACGCGTTCATGGATTTAATTATTCTTTTGAGCCACATTAAACCGATACAAATAATATGTGCTTATTTAAAGCCAATTAAATTGTAACTGTTGTCACTACGTGCGGTTAAAGGCAGTTAACGTTCATAGGGTTAGAATTAATAGTAATTCTTTGTGATACTTTATCCGCAATTTATACCACGTAAGGTACTGTTGTCTGCTAAGCAAGGCAACCCTAATTCTATGGTGTAATATCATCAACATTCCGTAAATTGTTTCTCCTAGGATGCAGCACTTTCATGTTTCTCATCTGCAGTATTAATTTCTCAGCGAATTGTTCAGAAATTGGCACTACGCCGTACTTGGGTATCCAATTAGGCTTCGTACGTCTTAGTGCTGTTGGCGGATACCTGCTTTTATCGTTCACTCGTATATACATAGACACAGGGATCCTTGTTATATCTATTGTTTTATATGTTGTAGGCTCAGATTCGGTTGCTGTTTGAAATGTGGAAGCTTTAGTGGTTCCTTCTGTAGTTGTAGTAGTTGTTGATATAGTACTTTGAGTAGTAGACGGTAATTTTTGTGTAACTGAAGGTTGATGTGCATTTTGCGTTATATTAGGTATAGTGTACAGATAGGGAACTTGAATAAACATATAGCTGGATGCCATAGGCTCTTTAATAGGTTGCGTTGGGAAACAGTTAGGACACATATTCCGACAGGCTGGCTTAAGATTTTCACAATCATCACAAGTACAGGTTTCCGGATCATCGTCATTGTATTCATAATTTTTATTCTGTATATTCCATTTATCATTCTCGTTTTGATTAAAGTATTGTGATGGAATATTCTGTAAGCTTTGATAGGGGTTGTATTGAAATTGACTTACAATGGGTTGGTAATATTGTGAAACTGTATGGTCCAATAGTAGATAAAATGCGTTGATATTTATCAGCTGAAATAAAATACATAGATTTTCGATTATAATAATTTATAACAGTTGTTCCTATGGCGTATTATTATGTGTTTATAATGTCATATATATTTACCAATTTACGTTTCATTTTCGGTTACTGGATGCTAAAACTGAAACAAAGTCACAGAGTCAATAGGTGTGTACTTATGATTGTTACGGCTGCAACTGCTGTGTAATTGTTTTTTTTTGTTTTATAATTACACGGCTACAACAGCTTAAACAATGCTTTTATATAATACCCAACTTATATGTACAAACGGTCCTTTTCTTCACATATGTAGAAAAAAATTTGGTTTGTATGTCTTTTTGGGAGTGCAAAGTGTTTGTTTAAATTGGAGTATCTGTTTATAATATTAAAATAACCGTGTTTTATTAATTGCATAATGCGGCTGTATGTTAAATGTACATGATACACATATATGTTACAATAACATTTTTTTCTGTCTGTCTTTCTGTCTGTTTGTTTCATCTAATCTCTGTAATGGAATGCTGAATCGATTTTGATGAAATCTATTGGCAGATTACTTTAAAATTATAAAAATCCAGATATTATAAATTCCAAACGACGATGAAGCATAGTTCGTTAAAAACATAAAAAGGTTTTACTTTCCCAGTTGAAACAGCAGTAGTGACAGGAATGTTCTAATCAAGCATTATATAGTTCACGCATTAGAACAAGATAACTTCCATTCCTTCTAAATTAATTAAGAATGAAATTAATAAACAAATATATACATTTTAAAAACCACCATTTGAGACAAAACATGGCCAATATCTTTGCTTAATATGTTCATCAATAGATGTATATAAATATATAGAGCTTGCCCTTATTTCTACTTCTACTACATAATTCCGGGCGTGTGTAGGCGGGTGGCGGGTCATGACCTCGGCCCCGCTTGAAATACATCTAGACGTGGAACCCGGCCAACATCCAAATACAAATAAACATTGGCCATCGGTCATCTGTAAAGAAAAATATTCGAAATTACAGCAAAATGACATGTAGTTTGTTTTTTCAGAGAGATTAATTTATCATATTCTATGTATGTTTGAACGGTATGAAGAAAATTGTTAAAAGTAATATTTTTATTAAACGGTGAAGGGTTTTAGACACTATTAAGTATTGCTAGGCAACCGTGAACAGGCTTAATCTATGCATTTTATTGCTATATTGTTGTCTTGTTCTTTTTTTCATATTAAATACTCACTTATTGTAAAGCCAAAGCATAGACATATTAAAAACACTATAATTCTAAATGAGAAATATAGATAAAACATATTCACTTCGCATAAAATTTATTATAAAAAATATAGCCCACGACATTTCTTATAATTTGCCAAGAATTTAATATGCTTGATTGACTTCTTCCTTCCGCCCAAATCTCATTAAGAGTATCAATTAGATTTATCGGTCTATTTATTATTTTGATTAATTATGTAAAAATATGGTGGTATTATTCTGATAAATCCTATGAGTTATGTAAAGCACCTACTGACATATCATTCAATTCCTCATCTTACGCTCGTTTTAGGCGTTCGTGAAACTTAGGTAATGCCTGCTCTCTGTTGCCTTTCTTAACCATTGGGAAACATAAATCGTGTTTAATTTAAATATTTTTATTTTTTGTGAGAAAAAACCACTATAAACTTACATATCTTCTAATTTGTGCCTTTAAGAAAGTTCAAATATAAAATATAGACAATTGATTTCCAAGTATCTTTCTAGTCTACTATAAAAAATATTAATATATTTTGTTAACGTAGTGCTTACTGGAATTTATATAATATTTAATAACTTTCCTGTCGTTATAATTAGGTATAGCGTACGTCATAGTAGTCGATGCAGGGCGTCGGGTCACGACCTCGCTGCCGGAATTAGACGCGTTTACCACATCGACACCTGCGCTTGTGACATCCAAATGCTTATATGTTGAATATTATTTTAATTCATTTCTAACATGTAGTGTTCAATTTAAATTATTTTCATTTTCTTGCTCTGGTATGAGAAAACGCGGCGTTAAGTTCCGCCCCTCAACGGGCTATGTCTCGAATTCGGTGGAACGCGAGAGCCTGGGTGTCTTCATCCTAGGTATTTCATAACTACCCTGCCATGTGGGATAAAGATGAGAAACTAAAAAATATATATACATACATATAAGGGATATAGCAGGTAATTAATTGCCCTAAATGAAATAAAATAATATTTTCATTACTTGCCTAAGTATTAAATATTTAAAATGTTACTAAACGTTATCTGAAACTGAAATTGAAAATTACAATGCCGCTAGCGCGTGTAGGGCGTCAGGTCACGACCTCGCGTCGCCGTATTTAGCTTCTGACGATCAACTTGCCAACGTTTATAACACTTAAAATTATTATTAATTTATCTCATGTTATATATGTATGTATGAATGCTTATAACATATATAACTCCCAATTCAGGTTAATGGAGAACGTTAACGAAAAGTTATGTTGGAATCTTAGTAATATAATTTATAGCATTTTTTTTTGATATTATAAAGTTTTATGACGAATATTAGGCTATTTTTCATATCTACCTTGTACTTGTTATAATTCAGTTCAAGTGATTATAAAAGATATTAATTACCGTATCTGCTAGGTGTAAAGTGAAATTACTTTAGAAAATATGCTGATGGAAGCTATTCAGTAACAAAACAGTTATTTGGAAAAATAATTTTTAAATATTAAGTTATATTTTTTAAATAATTTTTTAAACAAATTATTATTATTATAAATCGATAACAATTAAATCATATTTACTATTTTGGATTGGATACCATTGGACGTTATCCAAGAGGCGCGGGTTCGAATTGATATACATTTTTGAAAAACCGTAGCAACTGGTAGACCACGTCTACCGTCAAAAATGTATTCGAATACCAAAATATACGAGATTTATCTATTTAAAATAGGTTCATTTAGAATGTGGAATCGCGAAAGATCTTATTTGGTAAAATAATTAATTTAAAGTTTACCTATGTAAAAAAGGAAATCTATGCAAGAAGAAAAAAATGTGACATCATATTTCAAACATATTATCAATGATTCTTCTCATCCTACTATAAAAAATTAATATTTTAAATGTAACTATTTTAACCGGATTAATCACGAATATTTTGGTATTCAAAAATACATTTTGGACACTTGACGTTTCGAACACTTTACAGTAGTCCCTGGTCACAGGTCTACTATAAAAATTTAAAATTTTAAATTAAACTATTTTAAACGGATTAATCTCGTATATTTTGATATTCGAAAAAATAGTATATATAGTAGAAAATACGGTTAAAATAGTTTCATTTAAAATGTATAAAAATCGCGAAAATCAAAGAAGATCTTAGAATTTTATTTATTTAATTAGAATTTCTAACTGAAAGAACTGAGAAGCAAATATCGATACATATAAATAATTATACAACTCTAGCAGGCGTTATATAATTTTGTTTGTTTTCTAGCTATTTTTCCGTAAATTCAGTACGAAAATAGCTATAGTAGTAGATAATAAACTAACGTATCCTTAAAAGCACCTGTTTAATAAATATTATGAAAAGTAAAATGTGTAAATGCGTAAAAGCAATTTTCAGCAGTAGATATAACATGTAGTTTAGTCTAGTTTATTGGAGGTGGCCTTCATCCAAGGAGCCCTTCTTGAGAGCCCCCATTTTTAGAGAAATAGTTTAGTAAATAATATAGCAAATAGTATATATACAATATCAGTAACAAACGATTAACGATTAAATATAGGTAATAAATAGTTAAATAATTTAAAATTTGTGCACATAACATAAAAATCACTTATACATCACTGTTTACTTATATAATTCTCTTTTCCTTGAAATCTATAGTTTTTTACTATTTATGTAATTTAGTTTAAACTACTTATAGTAGCAAATATCTGTGATATTTAGTGTAATTTTTGCTATACATATAAACTCTTTCATGTGGGAAACTAGAAAATATACGAATGTGACATTTAGTATGATGTACATAGTTCAGTCCTTTATAGAGTGGTTTATATAGGAAAAAATAAGCAAGCGTAGAGAACATCGTGTGAAGGCACTCGGTTCTCCGTCATTCCCCTGGGTAGAAATGAACCCACAACTATGACGTACACAGACACTGTACTAACCAATAAACTTTATGTCTATATTTACTTATAATTTATATTGAAAATCTATGAATCAATTTAAATAAGAAATATGAGTACATAGAATTGTAAAAAATAAATAGTTACTTTGCTATTCATTCATAACGTGACTGTGCTAAGCAGATCCTAAGCATTACAAAAAAATCCCAATACCATAACTTAAGGAACAAAATCCTAAAGTATGACCTGTAATATCGCTACAATATATTATCTTCGGATTTCCTTGAACGCGATACGTTCCTGTCCGCGGTTCACTATCAGCTTATCAGCTTATCAGCAGTCACGACGCTATGACCGGTCGCACGTCTGTACTTATGCCCTTTCATTGTACCATGCTAACACTGTAACATACTTGCCACTTTTACATTACTTTTTATGAATATATTGATTTTTATGTCTATAGGTAGAAGGACCTTTAACAATCCTTTTGAAATTAGGTTCTTGTAAATTAGGAAAATAGGGCATTGGGTAGCGGAACCTAACGCCGCACTTTGTCTGTTCCGATTGGGGAAATATATAATAGATAAATTCATTTATAATATATGTACCATTTTATATAATTTGTTTATTTCCAATGAAATACAAGTATCTGAAATGCGGGCATTTATCATGATATTTAACTATTCACATGCGCCGTTAAAAAAAATAATAGATATTTATAATCAGCTTTGGACCTCATTATTTATATTATCCAATAGATATAAATATTATAATACAGAAAGACTACAAAAAGGTCTTAAGTATATTCTATAATTTCTAGAGTAACACTTACATACATTCATCTTAATTAGCAAATATATTGAGTATAAGCATTAGTTGTCTAATAATGTTCTTCAGGATCCGTGGCAAGTGGCATCGGAAGGTTAAGAGCCCGTTATCGTCTCTTATCAGTACGTAGCATGCCCCATTTGCTCGTTTGACCTGACACCAGTTATCAGTGTAGCGCGCGATAAACCGAACCGCCATACCTGTTGTTACCTTTACGTTTGTTTTCAAATGAAAAATATTATTTGACATTGTGCGTTTTTCGTTGTGTTTTTCTTAATATTTATGAACAAGTACTTATTTATGGATACCGTAGTTATTTGATGTATTAACTAAGTAAGTGCTGTAAATAGTAAGTGATATCGAAAGATAATCAGTTGTGTTGTTTATAAAAGAAAATACGTTTACGCGTTTTAAACATAGCTATTTTAACAGAATTGTTAACATATATTTAATTATTCGAAAATATATTTAAGAAAGTCCTGGGTTTTGAACATTTTACAGTAGTCCGTGGTCACAGGGACCGGTTTGTAATAATTTAATTTAAAATAAACTTATTTTGAATAAAATTTGAATATTTTAAATTCCGTTGATCTGGACCACACAAAGTCAGAAGATATAATTAAAGTTGACAAGTGACATTTCTGTACATTTATAAACAATAGGAGGCGTTGGCTTTGGTGTACAATATGTCAATGATACATTATATTAAAAGCATAGTCTTGTTTGTGTTGGGTGATTGATTGCGACACTTATGTAAAGGTTTCATGACTAAATACTGTAGATACTTGGCGATATCAATTAATTCTATTACATGCTATTTTCAGTATTATATTTTAAAAATAAAATTAAGATAGAATTATAAATCTATTGTCAACAATTGAAACATATTTCTTTATGAATAACAAATAAAAAATGAACGAACCATGAATCAGATGTTTGTAGAAAGTGGATAACGCAACAATAAGTCTCCTAATTCCTTAAGTCTGGTCTGTGAAAGGTAGAGGACGTTACAATAATTGTATATATATATATATTATGACTTAATGTTCATTTAATGATTATGTGAAACAAACAAAGTTAAGTTGTAAATTACAACAGGTTATTAATACTAAAATTACAATTAATACTTTGAGTGTTGGTCAAAGACAAGTTAGTGGAGAGTGATGGGTGTTCGTTTTACTTATACGCAAGGTTACAGTTTTAATACATTGAACCCATGTTTAACCTATAAATCTAGAAAAAATGTTTTGATCTCTTTTCTTCCAACACCTAAAATCGAAGTTATTGTAAATAAGTGAGTACCTGCAAGTCATTTTTGCACATTTTTTTTCCTCCATTACTCGAAAAATTATGATTGATTGATTTGAATTATGATTATATTATTACATAGATTTTTTTTATTATGTTTACCACTAGATTATTGGAAATTACTTATTTTTATACTTCGAAGAAGAATCGTTATCGAAAAGTTATCGCTTTCAAAAATATACCGACAATGTAAGTACATCATACTTTCCGCCAAAAACAAAATCCTCCGAAGTCGTAAACTCAATAACTCTAATTTTTTCGGTTTTTTTTCTCAAAATATTAAATTCTTTTTTAAAAGATAGTATATATTTTAGTCTATTCTTATAAATATAAAAATTCATCAATAATAATTAAATTTGTGAAAATTCATTTCATATGAGAAACATATTTAATAGTCATGGGTACTTTATCAGTCGATTATTCTAACTAATCATTTCCTATGCAAATACATGCACATAAAAAAACCCAAATCAACAATGATATATATGCAAAAGAGGCCGGTCGTGGGGCAGAGTGACTGTCTGACTGTAAGCGCGATCGCTTGTGGGTTCAATTCCCACTCGTGGGAGTGGTTATATTTAAATTATTTTTACTTCCTCGCTCTGATAAAGACAAATTGCGGCTTTGAGTTCCGCCACTCAACACGCAATGCTTCTAATTCAGCGGAAAGCGAAGTATGGAGTGTCGTGACGGGGTATATAGGTACTTTCTGTTTACCCTGCTATGCGGGATAATAGCGTGAAGCTAAAAAAATGCTATTGTTCCAGACAGGGAAAGTAGAATGTTAATGCTCCTTGTTTCTTACTTTCTATATTTTATAAGAAGTAAATTTAAAATTACATTTTAAACGTTGAGTTTCTCGCCATCTATTCTCAGCATAACTGCTTTTCGAGTTTGGTAGCTCCTAGTAGGGTTGACAATACTGACACTTATGTTAATTGACGATTCGACAGAGTATATATAAAATATTTTGAATTTGGTTTTAATATTATTTTTTACGCTTAACCTATACAGGTAGGATGGTACCTAATGTCAAAAGACTCCATACTCCGTGTTAGAATGCGTGTTGAATGTTTTGGATTTTTAAATTTTGTTCCGCAACTTAAGCGGCGAACACAATGTCTTGACAATAGGTTCTCTCTTATTTGCTGGTCTCATAAGCATTCAGAGTGTTAGATGCGCACTCGTTATTGGTTCAGATATTGTTTAAGTGTATTTGTTGCCATTTCCTAATAGATATAAAGTAATAGATATTATATTATTTTAAGCGGAAGGTATAGAACAAGTTAACTTATTAGATATTGTCTTTTTTGTCCGAAGTTTTGCTCTATATAACGAGAAAAGTGTATAAAGAGTTACGTTTGTCCATGAAGTCATCTTTAGAGATAAACTACAGGAAAAAGGTTTTTTTCTTGAATATATTTGAATGATAATTGTTTTATCTACTAAAGAATTAAACTTCTAGATATATTTGAAAAAATAAACAATAAAATGTCAGAAACGATGACGAAACATCTCGAGGAGCGCAAATTAGTGATGATTGAGGAAACTGACGGTGACAGTGATGTGGTTAAAAGTGATATGAAGGAAGATGGTGACGACATCAAAAACTCTCAAAGGGAAAACAGATTGACGAGCATCATCGACCAGTTACATTGCCAGAGTAAAATGAAAGGTAAGAGCGTTAGTTAAGCTTTTGCTAGTGTTTGTTATTTAGTAAACGTAAGTCGACGGAGGCTGTCGCTACTCAGTGGCATCTCTTACTGCAACTGCATTTGGTTGTGGGTTCAATTTCTATTCACCAAAATGATTTTATTTAAATTGTTTCTATATTTCTGCTTTGGTGAGAGTCCAGCGTTGACTGTCGTTATTAAGCACGCAATATCTCCAATTCGAGCGTCAAATAACTGAACTGTATATTAATATTATATAAAATTATTTATTTATTTAATTAAATCACCAACACAGTTAACACAATAATCACTAAAACAAGAGAACAAAAAATCGCCAAAGGCTTAAAGTTAGATAGTGCAACCGCAGTTACAGGTGATGACGGCATGCTAGTCAACGCCTCCAACATAAATCTTACAGATCATATAACAATATTATTGCTGGAACATATAAAGACGAAAATATTTGTGTTAATATGAAAAAAACCGAAAAAATATATCTGTAACGATGTATACATAAATAAAAGAGGCCGGTCGTGGCGCAGTGTGACAGCGTCTGATTGTAAACGCGACCGATTATGGGTTCGATCCGCACTCGGGGAAGTGATTATATTTAATTTTTTTTCACTTTCTCGCTCTGGTAGGACAAGTGTAGCGTTGAGTTCCAAAACTCAAGACGCAATAACTCGAATTGGGTGGAAAGCGAAGTACGGAATGTCTTGACACTAGGTACTTTCTGTATTCCCTGCTATGTGGGATAGAAAGCGTGAAACTAAAAAGAAGAAAAAAATATACATCCATAAAATCAAGTAGCTTAGTCACTGAAATTTTAAAGATTTAAATATTGAATCGCGAATTTGGTGTTTTTATTAAATAAAATGTCCAGGTCTGCCTTTCAAGAAATAATAGTATTCGAAACATAGTATATGTCATATAAAGTATATCACATGGCGGACGATATTAAACAAGTTAACCCAAAGGAACGCGGGCAAAAGTATTTTTTGTCTATGTTAATCTGTTGCTATCTGAATTATTACCGATGAAAGGCAACAGAACGATATTATAAACAGATTAAAGGTATGCGTTAGTACATAAGCACACGTCATAACACATTGGTATACAGATCAAGCCGTACATATCTACGTACGCTACATTATTATAATAATTCTTGCTTTTCAGCAACTCAATATTTACGAGATGGTAATTAGTTAGGTCTCCGCTTGAAATATACACCATATTTCATAGATATTTACGTTTAAAACGACTCCTTATTAGACATTGCGCGGCGTTTAGTATAAATAGAATGTGTCTAAGAGTAGAGCTCAGCAGAGTGTCTTAATATTAATTCTTTCTGCATAATCAACTTGGTGCTAACAAACGAAAAAATATATAATAAAATTGGTTTAATATATTGTTCATATACTAAACCGTTATTTCAGCGTAAACTGTAAAACTGTCGTTAAGGTTACGGACAAAGGTTAAGCAAACTAATTCGGAGTACAAACGTCGCGATGCTGTGATAGTGTTATCTATCATCTCGCTATTGTTGTTGGGTATTCGCATTGTAATCGCCGCTAATTGCGCGCACCCGGCGCGTGCCTTTTGTCTTGCTAATCTGTACTATACTTGAAGTGTATACATTGTCTGTATGTTGAAATTGTTTGTTATACATACATTGATGGCAATCTAGAACATTCTTTAAGAACAAATAGTTTGAAAACACAATATTTTTTTCTTAATTTAACGTGTTATTATGCATATTTTGGTTATTTTGTATTGTATTTTAACATACACACGTTTATTTCTAATGTGGTAACTTGGAATCCGTTAACCGAATTATTTGTATCGAATTAAATTAATATATAGCTAAATAAAGTTATATATAGTGTTTATTAAACTTTAAACTAAATTATCAACTATAAAAATTAACTTTTTATTTTTCAATACCGCTTATATAAAACTGTCTTCAAACAAACACCTCGGGCACATCTAGTGTGTTAATGTAAAATTTATAAATCTAAGCGATTTACATGTTAACTGAGATAAAATCACAAAGGTTGCGACTTGCGTTCGTTCCGGTCGAAGCTCCGTTTTCTATTAGACTGGAGATTTATGGCCTGCTAGTTGTTCTGTAATTATAACTGATCTTTTGACTCGTAATTATGTCCAGATTGCTCCACAATAACCTTCATTGTTTCAATACACCAATTAAGAATACATTTATAGCAATTGTTTTAGATAAAATAAGCCCAAGCGAGCTTTGCTAAGCTTTGGTGAGCTTTCGTAACGTTTTAAAATAATAACTAGTTTTGAAGATAAGACCCATTTATTATAGTATCAAAGTATTTTGATTTTATACGGGTGATAGGAAATAAGGACATGATAATGCTTGGGATAAATACCTATAGATATTAATCACTGCATTTATATAAAATAAACTAAATTAAATACAATATTAACTAAAATTAAATTATCACTTGAGAACTTTTTGTTACCTAATATATCAAATGAATGTTAATTTTAGATCGTTATTTTATTTATTCAAATTATTTCAGTGTGTAATGTGTTAAAATAAAGAGATAAAAATTTTATGTAGGTCATACTAGCGTAGTGGAATAATAGCTTCTGACTATACATGCGATTGGTTATCGGTTCGATCCCACAACCAATCGCATGTATAGTCGGGGAAAGATTATATATAAAATATGTTTGAATTTTTACGATCTGGTAAGATAAAGAAACGTGGCGTTGTGCTCACCAATCAACACGAAATGGCATGTTTTCGGGCGGAAAGCACATTGGTAGTTCTTGACTATGTAAAAATAAGGTTGAGTAAATTTATTCTACATAAATATACTTAAATATTAACAATGAAAAAGATTTAAAAATATGTATTTATATGTGTAATATGTAGTAGAGTGAAGATGATATTGTTTATACTATTGTATTTTAGGTAAGTTAAGGTCAGGTTAGTGACAGTTTACAACATTTTTATCGGCTGGCAAGATGAGGATTAAAATATTGCCTAAAGAAAGAATTACAAATATCAAAATAAAGACATTGAGCCGAGTAAGAAAGAGTGAGTGTTTCAAGTCCACAAAAAAGACCCCTCTATCCACTGAATTGAGAAAATCATGCAAACATAAAAATATAAATAAATCAATGTAATTAATGGCAACCCTAAAATATAACACAGTTTCGAGTTATACAGATGTATTGTAATCTTAATTAAATCTTTGGTAAATGGAAACTTGCCTTTACGCCGCCCATCACGGGTTAAATTATAATTTTTGTTCGTGAAATGTCTTTATCGACCCCTCAATTAAAGGATAAAGCGGTGAATTAGCTAATTAATGAATAAATCGCTGTCGGCCTGTACTTCCGACGATAGCGTTTAATCAGTACGTGCAATTTATACGGCGACGCCACTGAAATACGGCAAATGCTTGGTCGAGCTTGGTGTTGTCCTTTTGTAAAGCAAAGACATTGGCTCAGCTAGATTTTATATGGGCTTATGCATATTTACATTAGCTTTTTAGATTAAAAGCTCAAATGGAGTTATCACTATTTTCCACAGTTTTACCTATTTCAGACATATATAGCATTTCTGGAGCTAGAAAGCAGAACTTAACGTTGTGCTTAGTAGAATTTATTACAAAAAACATATTATAAATGCAAAATAATACCAACATAACTCGGAACATGTTAATAGTATGTTATAAATACGCTTTTTCATACTATAAACTATATTCAAGCTAAAATTCGAGCTTAAAACAGGTCTTTGGTTACTTAGATAAAATTTAACTAATTAAACACTTAAATCTAGAAAATTTACTTTCAAAAACTTCATTCACGAAAGTCCAATTATATATCAACTACGACCATTGCATTTTCTTGTAAAAATGCGATTTCATTCTTACATTTATTTGAAATCTGACTTTATTACAATGGTAATAAAGTTAAATGTAGTAAATCACTTAGATGTTGTTAATTTCTATTCGCACTAAGTATCGAGAGCAAGCGCAGTGATCTATAGATCTTCGAACATGGAGCAATCTACGAGGTGTAGGTAATGGCGGCAAAGATTAAATTATTGGGTAGATGCTGTTTATATGGTTTTCATTAAAAAAATCATGCATTATATAAAATAGCATATAATTATTATTTAATTTTATTAAACGCAAGTCTCATTTATTTTGATTTTTTTGGTTAGGCGACTTAGTATTTACTAAACGTACATTAAAAGCCTTTGATTCACTAATAATTTTTAAAGTCTATTATCTTTCCATTTCGCTTTGCTTATCATATTTAGTGTTTTATCACAAGATTTCCTTTATTAGATAAGAAACATACTTTATTTAGTCTTCATATCAATGACCTCATCAATCTTACCTTGCTCATTGTTATGTTGGATTCCGGCAATGATTTTATATTTTATAATTAACAAATATAATCAGTTATTACTTGTTATGAAATTGCTATTTCAAAGGTGACTTGAATATTTACACCATGTTACATATACAGATATGTTTGACATATTACAGAGATAGCATTCTTATCAGAAATTGAAGCTTGTACAATAATTAAATAACTAATGCAAATATGCATATATATATATATATATATATATATATATATATATATATATATATATTACTATTTTTAAAGTGTTATTCCAGACTTAGGATTAGAAAACGTTTTTGAAAAATCGTATAAAAATTTGACTGCAGCAGAATTCGATCTCGCGCCTCTTGGATACCGTCCAAGCGATCTAACCGCTAAGCCATGCGTTCTTCTACCGACTGCATCGAAATTATTATACGTTTTTACTACTTATTCACGTTGCATCTCTGTAGAGAAATTTTTACAAATTTCTGCTAATTAAAAATGATTAAGAAACAATCGTTCAAAAAGAGAGATTGCTATTTCATTTTAATAATTTACTATTTTTAAAGTCTTATTCCACACTTAAGATTAGAAAACATTTTTGAAAAAAATGTATAAAAATTTGATCTCAGTGGGATTCGAACCCGAATCTCTCTTTTGGGAACTGTCCAAGCGCTCTGACCGCTAAGCCATGCGTTCTACTACCGACTGTAGAAATCGGCTCCAGAAATCTCTCTACAGAACAACTAACAACATGCTAACAACATGAATAAGTTTTAAAAACGTATAAGAGTGTCGACGCAGCCGGTAGTAGCACGCATGGCTAGCGGTCAGTGCGCTTGAACGGTTTCCAAGAGGCGCGAGTTTGAATCCCGCTACAATTAAAATAACTGGGAATCGAATTCGTAATAAATTACTAATCTGTGTTAAATGCGCGTTGGTTCTTTTTTTCATATATCAATGTCCCCTAATTATAGTAATTTAATCAGGTAATACAATAATTTCAATGAAATTAATAGATAAGAGACACCAAAACTCTATATGTAATATATTGTAAATTTTATTTAACATGTATTTACTTACGGTTTCAATAACGCCATATAACCGTCAACGTTACTAAAATTTGACTTACTGAATTCAGACAACAGACTATCTTAACTTTAGATTTTCACCGCCTACCCTACAAAAATAGATAATATAAGAAAATATAAAATTTTGTACTATAAATTTAAATTTAAAAATAATATGTACATAATAATGCTTTATTCTATGGCAGAGGTCGCGTGCGCGTGCGCCGTTAGCGCGCTGGATATGTTATAATGATCGATACTCTCCTCATTTCCACTGGACGGTGGACCTTGCTCCGGTTACGCGGGTCGTTTTACTAAAGCCTGCAATGTTTTAGATTAATTTATTTATTTGCACTTTCTGTAGATGGTATTTGTGTATTTTATTCCGCTCTGATTTTTATTTTGATTTCGCGTTTTAGTTTTAAATTCGCAGTAGGATAGAAGTCTTCCTCTTAACTATACAGTTATGATGATATGATGTATTAATTAAAAATTATTTTCATTTCTTTGTTGTGGTTAGATAAACCGCGGTGTTGTGTACCGCCACTTTGTTTGTAATGTCTCAAATCAGGTTGGAATAGTGAATGGAGTCTTTATACTAGGATC
Organism: Dryadula phaetusa; assembly: GCA_032432895.1. Taxonomy (NCBI): domain Eukaryota; kingdom Metazoa; phylum Arthropoda; class Insecta; order Lepidoptera; family Nymphalidae; genus Dryadula; species Dryadula phaetusa. The sequence continues at coordinate 411,398 of JAOYRS010000038.1, forward strand.
TCAGTGATTATTTTGCAAAATTGGGAAAATACATGAAGTAGCTAAAAAAATCTGAATTTTTCGAAATTAATTTCAATTTATTATAAAACTTGCCGTAGTTACTTAAAACGTAGATTTTTATGGGAGCTTATTTGGTACCTTTACAATTATTTTTTTATAGCTTCACGATTTTAATTTAAAATTTAATAATAAGGTAGTCATAGAGAAAAACACTCTGTTGAACAATTAAATATTTTCTAAAATTTGGTCAAAAAAGATAGACCTAAAAAATTACTTTTAATATTGTCAACTTTATAAATAGTATCAATAGTAGATAAGGAATCAGTGTAAAGTAGTACAATATTTTTTTGAACAGTAGGGTAGGCAGAGAGCGTCAGGTCACTCATCCTTAATTCGAGACTAATGCGTACCAAGGCCGCGTTTTATTTTAGTGGAGCGGAGAGAGGAAAATAATGTCAACATAATCAGTGGAATTAGTCCGTCGAATGGTATCGAACCCACAACCGTCGCTTTCTCATTGCGGCAGCAATAGCCTAAATACAATAATAAACGTTTAAATTTAATTAAAAAAAAATGTATTTTTAATACGTTTTGTTATTATAATAAATAAAATGACTGTACTATTTATAATTAATCTGTAGTTTACGACCGAAATAAAGATGCTGGACTTTTTAGGTTTTAAGATGTACGACCTTCTGCCGGCTATTTATACAGTAGAACTCTCGACAGAGGGACATTATATTTAACATGAAGGTTCCTTGGGGAGAACCCAAGGAGCGGATAGCTTACTTAATATCTGATATCGTTACTTAATAAAAAGAAGCATTTCGCATTTAAAATTCACGCAAAATAAATAGAGAGTGATATCTTAAGCAAATATGCTTCTTTAGACATTACAGTTTTCTTTACTATTATAATAAAATATAATATTGTAATAAATAACATTTAATTGTTAGTTTTGTATTCGCCGAGTTTGAGAAAGCGCGGGTAATTAATTGTAGGCACGCGTCCGTTTACGATGTAATAAGAGTTACTCTTGTGAATCAGCACAGTACACTTATAAAACTAATGTAATTATTCGTTATGGACCTACGTTGATTATTTTATGTGCCATGCTTTAAGTGAGATTGATTGAGGCCTATTATTTTGTATGAGTGAAATTAAGATACTAGAGAAACGTACTATTTTTTTTTTCTGATTGGTTTTAGAGAAATTTCAAAGGTTTTTGCTTTAAACATATATAGAGTGGTATACACAAAAATAACTTAAGGCTCCTTTTTACGGTAATTATAAGGAGGCTTGAGTAAGAAATTTGGCACGCTTAAGGTTTACTAGTAAAAGCAGAGTAAGCCAATATATATTTTCTTAGTCTCATGCTGTATCCCTTGCAAGGCCGCCTTAACCTATAATGCAGGGTGTGCAATGCATACGGACGCCACCGTACACATTGCACACGTCAGGGTGACAGCTAACAGCATCGTCTTGGACCATCATGGTACAACAATGATATGATAGCAGACAGAAGCGGCAAGCCAGTGCGTTGACATCGGTTATGAAATGAGAGTGCTCTATGCTTCTTAGGCTTTTTTATAGAACTTGTTTCACGTATTAGGCCTGGGGCGCGCCAGAGATTCATTGCTCACTAGCGCTACACGAGCTAGAGCCACCCCTGATTCCTTGCGAGATGGTCAAAGAAGACTGAGCACTAGACGCTACGGGCCCTGAATAGCATTATACCATAAATTTATATATATATATATATATATATATATATATATATATATATATAAATATATATGTATATATATATGTATATATATATATATATATATATATATATATATATATATATATATATATATATATATATGTATATATATATATGTATATATATATATATATATATATATATATATATATATATATATATATATATATATATATATATATATGTATATATATATATATATATATATATATAAACAATTCCGATTTAGCATTTATTTCATTACATTTTTGTAATTTTTACAATAGACTCGGGACATTTTTCGAGAGTTTACGATTATTTGGGTTGTCAGAGCAAGGAAGTAAAAATGATTTAAAGCGGGAATCGATGTCACAACCGATCGCGTTTCCAGTCAGTCGCTGTCATACTGCACCACGACCGGCCTTTACAATATATGACATCCTAGTCTTCTGTCTAAAAAGATGTAAGAATATAAAAGCGTGACCATTGCATAATCAGCTATGCATACACGTATCTCAGAGGATCTGATAAACGAAATTGTATTGCACAATAGAGCTTTGCGCTTCTTTATGTTCACCGTTATTGTTCACTTTGCGTTGAGATTCAACGCCCACTGGTTTTAATTGATTAATGATGTTAGACATAGTTAGAACATAATTATTTGTAACATTTCTTTACGGTTTCACGCTTTTTTTTCCGCATAGCAGGGTAGAAAAAGAGGACCTAGGTAGTGTTAACATATTCAATGCAATGTTTTCCACCCGAAAAAGCAAAAGCTCAACGTCGAGCTTTTATTTTATGACAGATACTTCAACATTTTCTCTTCACCATTTGCTTCACGGCTTATGATAATGTCATTTCGACTTTGAAACTTGTATGTGGAGGAGGCGGCACTCAACGCTATGTTTTGTCTTACCAGAGTAGGGAAAAGAAAATAATATGAATATAGTTATGCCCCCAAATGAGTATCGAACCCACAACCATCATTTTCACAGTCAGGCGCTATACTACTACTATACGACTGTCTGGTCGTATTAAGGCACTACGGTCATATGTTTATTATATATATATTAAATTATATAATTTAAATTATTGTGACATAATTATATATATTATAATTATTATTAAATATTTATAGTTTTTTTATATGTTTCAACTTTCAGTTATATGTTCCGTATACTCTGCAAAAATCAAAAAATGAGAAATTATTTAATCAAATATGCATTAAAAGATTTAAATAGCAGGATTAGTAAGGCAAATAATTTTCGTATCACCCCAAATTCGTCCATTTTTGAGACAGAATAAACGATAGACGAAGTTCAACGCCGCAGACTTTCATATTTTCTTACACTGTACTATTTGTTGCAAGTTTTTATATATAATATCTAGTATACACATTTAGTAGCATAGAAAATCATAACTATTTTGCTTAAGCCTTTAATTTTCTTTATTGGCATTTACCCGTATCTGTTAAGATCACGTTCCTATTGACAAAAAATGTCTGGCTTGAGATTGCTACCAGCATTAAGACTGCCTTTGCATACTATATATTAATTTATATATATTTTTGTGTACTCTATATTTCGTTTGTGTGCAATAAAGTATTTCTATCTAACAGATAGCAACAGCAAATACAATATAGAGCATTGGTAAAAAGTTCAGATCAGAAGAAAAAATCTGATAAACTCTCGCATTCCGTATGGCTATATGTACCGCATGCGCGGTCGTGTGCATCTCTTGTTTTTTGCCATACACGTTGGGGTTTTGCGCACTGTAGGTTATTCATGTTTTTGCGTATTTAGATATACGATTTTGCTACAGTAATATGACTGTAAATATGTTCGATGAAGACTATATTGTTCCATTTTTTGTAGATGTGAATAATATAAATGGTATATACTTGCATGTTTCGTTTCCTTTGAAATCTTGAATTAACTGGAAATACTGTTTGATGGAATAAGTGATGATTGATGCTTTCTTAGATTTCTACATTAAAATTTATTTTTATTAAAGTTTTGTTGCCAATAGTAAGTATAGAAATATTGCTATGTCTCTGTAACCAACCAAGATGAAAAGAATGTATTTTTTTTTGATATATAAAATAAAATTCGACATAAATACTTGCTCACTCATAATATATTTTATTCTAACTAGTCAATTATTACATTTTTATAATAATATTTTTTTAATAAGATCTTTGATTTTCGCGATTTTTATACATTTTAAATGAAACTATTTAACCGGATTAATAGCGTATATTTTGGTATTCGAAAATACATTTTTGGACACCTGACGTTTCGAACACTTTACAGTAGTCCGTGGTCACAGGTAGACTGTCTACCAAAATATACGCGATTAATCCGGTTAAATAGTTTCATTTAAAAAAATAATATTTTTATTGACACTTGTATGACAAATTTAAATGTAATTTGTATAAATTGAATAATATAATTGTACTAATGACTAGCTGACAAAGGAAACCGATGCCGCAGTTAACGTAGCTAACTATTGTCAAAACATCCTTTGACCATCCAAATACATTGACACGAAGAGGCGCGTATAAAGTTCTGACAACTGTTCCAATTTAGATTTTTTTTGAAGATTTAATTCATTTTTCTGACTAAATTATAGCTTTAGTATATTTACTATTTTTAAAGTGTTATTCGACACTTAGGATTAGAAAACATTTTTGAAAAAACGTATAAAAATTTGAACGCAGCGGGATTCGAACCCGCGCCTCTTGGATACCGTCCAAGCGCTCTGACCGCTAAGCCATGCGTTCTTCTACCAGCTGCGTCGAAATTCTTATACGTTTTATTACAATTTATTTATGTTGTTAGCATCTCTGTAGAGAGATTTTTACAAATTTCTACTACTTAAAGATTATTAAGAAATAATCGTTTAACAAGAGAGATTGCTATTTAATTTTCATATTTACTATTTTTAAAGTGTTATTCCACACTTAGGCTTAGAAAACATTTTTGAAAAAACGTATAAAATTTTTTTTTGCTAACAACACAGCGTACCTGCACGTGTTGCTGTTCGTACTGATACCGACGTTGTTATACGGCAGCGAAACGTGGGTGTGTCAAAAGAAGAATGAAAGAAAGATGAATGCAGTAGAGATGAGATCTCTTCGTCGGATATGCGGAGTCGGCTTAGCTGACCGTATATGCAGCGAGGAGATACGCAGAATGGCAGGTGTAAGCGTGAATGTCACGGTAAGAATGAAGAAGAACGTGCTCAAGTGGTTTGGGCACGTGGAAAGAATGAGCGATGAAAGAATGGTAAGAAAGATTTATGAAGCCAAGGTAAGAGGTACGAGAGGTCGGGGGAGACCTCGGTTGACTCTCGAAAACACACTATCGAAGATACTGGAGGAAGGTCACGTAAAAAGTATGAGGACTCTCCGAAGGTGTGGACGAGGCGAAAGAGGTATGCAGGGACTGTAGCGTTTGGCGCTCCGTACTCTCTAACTACCCCACCAGGGATGAAGCGTGAAGCTAAAAAAAAAATTGGCTTATTGTATTGAAGCAGAATATATGCACCAGTTTATCCAATTAGATCAAAGTTTCATATTAATAAGATCTTTGTTTTTTTTTGTGATTTTTGCACATTTTAAATTAAACAAACTATTTTAAACTCATTTACTGCATATATTTTAGTCGGTGACCACAGACTGTAAAGTTGGATTTCAAAAAAATTAAAATATACGCAATTAATAGTTTCATTTTATAAAAGATCATATTGTAAAAATATACTATTCTCCAAATATTGCAAACTTAGTATTTTTTTATTAAATGGATAGTTTATTTAGAATTCGTTTATTCTTTATATTATATAAGATTAAGTTTTTTGCTCGCATTCTGAAGACAATGTGTACGTCATCGAACATCAGCTACCGCTTAGAACACAAGCTATATTTTACTCGAGAATCTTTATTGCTCTGAGATCAAAATTGTGTAGAGTTGCGCTATATGACTCTCCTAGAGTCATATCGATTACTACAGTTTTGTTTAAAAATGAAGTAATTTTTTCATTTTATGAAAAAATTATTGTCATATAAATATCATATTTAAATTTTAAGAAAAAATCTTATTTTTTAATAATTATTGCTGCCATCATTCGATATTTATTCAAGTGAATGCTTTTAGTGGAATTATTTACACTTTTTCAATGTGGGTAGATTTATAACTGAGTTGGGTTACGTTATTGAAAAAAAATGTATTTTTTAAAATGTGAGAGTGGTAAAAATTTAAAGATAATGTACTCCTGCTATTCAATTTTTTGTGCATTTTAATCGATAGTTATTATATCTAACATTTTAATGAACATCACTAAAAAGCAAGTGAAAGAGGCGTGCGCGGGTTGCTCTCATTAATCTTTCATTTCTACGTTATATTATTAGAGGAACAGGTTTGCACGGATGCTGTAGGGAGGGGGACGTGAACCCGATTGAACCCTCGGTAGCACCTGCCGCGTCCGGCCATAGTAAGGCGGCTTATACAATGTTTATGACGGCGAAAGTCTCATAGATAATTTGTAATTTTCAGTTTTCATAAAGATGTTTTAATATGTTAAGAAAATTATTCTTTTTCATTTTTATCTTTCATATATTGAGTTAGATATAAATCATTATTTATGTGATAAAATAACATTTTTACAGGTTAGGTTAGGTTTAATATAAGGAAATTTACTTATTTCATTGTATTTACGCTTAACAAAAGTGAATTGAATACGCTTAATTTTTTTTTAATTGTATCCCCAGATCTATCACGCTTGTGGATTTTGAAATTTTTAAGTTAATCTGACATTGAGGAATGGGTCAAAATCATTTTTTTCCCCCATAAACAGTTCAATGCAGGTGCAGGTAATAATATTGAGAGTGCGGCATTGAGTACGTCACTCGACGTGCAATGTCTCGATTTCGGGTGGAAAGCAATCAACGAAGTGTCTTGACGGTAGGTTGTATCTAAATACCCTTGTATGAAAGTGCGAAGCTGCTATTTAATTTTAATAATTATAAAATAATGTATTTTAACAGATATTTTTTATAAATTTAAATCATTGTTATTTGTGAACAATCTATTTGTCTATTGAGCGGTCGCCTTTAGGAGTTACTTCTATTCTATGTAACGACTAGCCAGCATACTACGTTTACCTTAATAAGCCTATGTAACTTTATGTTACCTGACTTTGTTAATGCGACTTTCTTGTTCATGCGTGTAGATTTTAATTAATTGGTATTTTGTTACAGGCCCAGTTCTTTACTGTTGTAAATGATAGGGCTTTAGTAACCTTATTATATATATATATATATATATATATATATATATATATATATATATATATATATATATATTAGTCGATTCCTCACTGTAGTAAATGATTATATTTAAATTGTGTTCACACTCTGGTATCACTAAGTGTGGTGTTGAGTTCCGCCTCTAAATACGCAATGTCTAGAATTCAGCGGAAAGCAAAGTACGTGGCACTAGGTGCTTCATATATACTCTGTCATGCGGGATAAAATATTATATTTATGTTATGGTGATCAGAAAATGACTTTTCGCCTTTTGCTCTTTATTTCTCATCTATCATAAAGTTATATTTCATAGGTAGTTACTTCAGACAGTACTTTATCTTATCAGAATGGAGAAATTGTTTTAGACCAAGGAGTTATCACAAAGTTAATGCAATATTTTCTATAGATGTATTGTCATTTATATTATACGTAATACTTACGATTACCACATAATAATTATATGTCTTGGATTATGATTAACCCTTGTTATTGTTATTCATAACATCTTTTTAAAAAATAATATTTATGCAATATATACACTGTTAACTCTTTATTAATGACATTTTCTTAAAATACACTATTTGAAAAAAAGTATGCTGTTTCTATACTTTGTATCAGTACCTATAATATGCGTACAAATAAATAAAATTGGAGTATCATTGATGGATAAAAAAATACATATGCATACAAGGTACATGTGTGATCCGGGTAATCTCTAGAAGGGCTGACCTGATTTCGATGGGAATTTTACTGGCAGATTGCACTGGCGTGTAATAAGGATAATTAAGATTATTTTTATTTTGGATTTCGTTTAATAATTATTGTATTTACAAAAAGCTATTAGTTACAAACTCTAACTTCAAGTAACAACATGGAAACTTGAAATAACAATAGTAAATCTTCAATTCTACTACTATCACATTGATTTATACATTGCTGTAACAGCAGGTACAGTATCCACGTTTTTGTTTCAACTAGGATATCTGTTATGCAAAAATATCATCTTTAGCTGAAGAAAAAACTTTGAAAATAGAAGTTGCGATTTAGTAGAAGAAGTATAGAAAGTCATTTTTGAATAACGCATTAGAAATACATTAAATTAATAAAAATATGAATTAAATGTTACAATAATTTTATGTGGCTTTAAAAAAAAGTGTAAATTAAATTTAAAGACTTTGGTAATTATTACATGTATATGTAGTAATGTGATCATTAAAGAAATAAAATAATAATGCCGGTCGTGGCGCAGTGGGACAGCGTCTGACTGTAAACGTGATCGGTTGTGTCCGGTGATCCCTACTCGGGGGATTATATTTAAATTATTTTCACTACCTCGCTCTGGTAAAGACAAAGTGCGGCGTTGTGTTCCACCACTCAACACGTGTCTCGAATTCAGTGGAAAGAGGAATACGGAGTGTCTGGACATTAGGTACTTTCTGTTTACCCGTCTATGCGGGATAAAAGCGTGAAGCTAAAAAATAATAATAAAATAATATTTCATATTGTCGGCAAAGTAAGATAGTTTTCGTTAGTTCTTAAGGAATATTACTAGAAATAACAAAAGTTGAATTTCTGTGTACCCTGCTATGCGGGATAAAAGAGTGAAGCTAAGGAAATTACACATACGTAGTAAGATAAGTGGGGTAAAAATGTAAACAATTTCAATAGACTTTAACGCTGCATGCTTTTCATTCCTTACAATACAAACAAGCAATAAATATCCTAAGAATATCTATCGTGTGGTATTCGCATTGGACGGTGTGGAATTGTTAACCAATTATAATTGGTGTGAAAGGTAGTCCGATATAATTGAATATATTGTTTATAGCCGACCGGATAAGAGTCGCGATTTTTAGGCTTAGCAGGATAGTCAGATACCTAAAAGCAATCAATACACTTCGTTCTCTACTTTCCATCCATAATTATGACTTTGTGTGTTGTGAAGCAAAATTTAACGCCGCACGTAATTTTCTTTCAAAGAGGGAAACCACATAGTGTTTTTAGTAACAGAAGTTGTCCACGCCGCTATGCCCCTATTATTTATTTAATAAAGCTACCTATTTTTTATTTATTCAATAGAATAATTAAATACAGTTTGTTTATATTATGAATTCAAACTTAAATAAAAAAATATTTATGATAACATAGCATCACGTCAAATCCAACTTAGACAGAAAGTGGGAACAAGGTACTAGAAACATACAAGGATAAATAATTTTTGCCGCTGACTCAACGCCGTGCTTTGCCTTACCAGAGTGAGTAAACGAAAATAATTTTAAATTAAATTAGTCCTTCGAGTGGGGATCAAACCCAAAAACATCGCTTCTACGGTCAGACGCTGTCCCACTGTGTCACAATGTCCTTAATTCTTTATAATGTATTAGGTGTCCATATAACTATGCCTTATCATACTTGCACTTAAAGTTAAACACATTCTATTAATAACCTTTTATTTAAAAAAAATAAGCAAATAAGTAAAAAATCTGTATTTCAGTTATGTTGTTACAAAGCATATATCATAAACGCAAGCAAGCATTACGATGCGCACGCGCCGCGCTCGCGTCTTTAGAAAAAAACAACTTAATGGTTAATTTGACGGAACCACGACCTTTGCACTGCAATGTGAAGTACTGTAGCAAGAAATATTCATTATCATAATATTCTTCCTGGTATGTGCTTGTAATATTTATTATTTTTAATAATAATTATTACAAGCACATACCAGGAAGAATATTTTATTTATTTTTTTAGTTGAATTCTAAAGATATAAATAAATAAACCTTTATTCCTGAAAATAGTACCCTATCTAAAATTGCATTGCATACATATCTAACATTTAATATTTAACTAAAATCCGAGAAATCGGTAGCCAGTTTATTAACGATCAGTTTGTTTTTCGACAAAGAGCTCCTCTAGAAAATGTTATATTACTTATACAAAAATTAATGATAGATTTTCGCTTTAAGATATTCGTTGAGATGCCTCATTAGTACATACCTACTAACAGCCCCGTACTGCCTGTACTAGTAAGCCTTGTCAATATTTATCTTACTTGTCACTAAAGTGCATAGTGTCAAAACACGTGGCACTGCGCTGTGGGTAGTACGTATTTTATTTCATTAATAAAGCATTATTAATAAAAATATGTATTGGTTAACTGTACCTTTCCATATTTATATTTTGTGATGAAATCAAACACCTACATTAATGATTATAATTCGTATCTTATTTTAAAATTCAAAACCTCACAAAATTTATTCTTCTATAAATCTATTACAATGCATAAATCTATGTGAAGTATGTGTTATACACACACTTCACATAGATTATGCACGTTCAGAGCTAAGATCAAGAACCACATCTAGAACATTTATTATTATGAGACATCATCAGATATGTGGATTTTCACCATTTTTAGGTGCCTTAACTGATTATAAATATATCAATATTACTATATGAAAGTGTTATTCCACACTAAGGATTTGAAAACATTTTTATATAACATAAAAAAATTGGAATCCCGTTACGTTCTAATTTTTATACATTTTGTAAAAATGCTTTTTAAATTTAATTTTTAATTACACAGAGAGTTGAAGCACATTTTACATTATTGCTAATCTTAAAATTATAAATATAAAATCATTACCAATTATGATATAATTTTTAAAGTGTATTATTAGTTTCAACGTAGTTTTGGCCCATTTGACTTTGTTAGGGCTAAAACGTGAAGGTTTTTTTTTTATTAATAAATTGATTATTTAAATTATTAATTAATTGATGCAACGTCTTCTTGTTCAACTTATCCGAAGAATTACTTTAACATTCGTTATTTCCATCGTAGTCAAATGAAGCTTAAGCTTCTTATTTAATAAGAACGATCAAAATGTTAGACGCCATCGTGGCGCAATTGCACAGAGGCTGTCTGTAAACTCGATTGGTTGTGGATTCGTTTTCCACCCAGAGGAATGATTATATTTCAAATTTATTTCCATTTCTTCGCTCTGGTATAACAAAGCGCGGCGTAGAGTTTCGTCGTTTAACGCAATGTCAAGATTTTGAGCGGAAAGCAGTCAACGGAGTGTCTTGACACTAGATTGTTTCTAAGTACCCTGCTACACAGGATTAAATATGGAACTATAAAAAAAAGGAACTAAACCAGCTACAAAAAATTTTATACCACTGCTAAGTGCAACTTAAGATTAAAACATAAAGATTAATCAAAATATGTATTTAAACTTCTTCGATATTATAGAACTTAAATATATTGACAAATAACAAAGTTTAAATTCAAATATCACATACATATTTTAAAATAATATTCCTATTAATATAAGAACGATACAATATGTGTCTAAGTGGAGCTAGAACTGCTAGTTATAATAAATCATAAAACACATAAAACAACAATCTTTATACTATGGAAACTAAAGAAAAAAAATAAGTGAAGTAGTTTTATACGGTGCGGTTTTATTAGTACGGTTTTATAAGATCAAAATTGCCAATTTCATTAAAATTTTTAGGTCGTAAAAGCTAGTTTTTCCTTATTAAGTCATATATTTAACAAATAATAAAATTTAATGACCCGTAATTGTGATAAAAAATGTTTTATGCAAAAACCTCTCAACCTTTTCGTATACTCGCATTGGTCTGCTAGACCGGTGATATTATTTTTAACTTATAATATATATATTAAATAGTTTTTATTTCTTTCTTAACAGGATCAAGGATTACAAATAGAGTTATATTTTGGCATTTTAAAAGGATGTTGTACCATGAGTTTAATTAATAAAGTTATTATTTAAGTTTTACATAAGAAAAAAGGTCTTGAAATTAATAATAAAAATATTGTCTACATCATTCTAGACTTCTTTATATTCTTTTGTTTCAAGGTAAAATATTATTTATTATTATTTTCATAGATTTCGTGGGAAACCATTGTGAAACAATGTACTACTGCTTTTAACTGCTACTACTACTACTGCTTTTAAACGGTCTATGAGACCGGTGCATGTACAGGTGCTACAAAATTAGTTGCAGGTCAAAAAGATACATATTTACTATTTTAACTATTTTTCAAGTTACTCATACTTACTATTTACAAGCATAATTAAATAGCTGTCTGTATATAAAGCACAATTATTTCAACTATTTCAACCCAATAAAGCAAAGCGTATATATGAAACTTATAAGTGCGGAAATACCCTAAGTCGCGTGCCAAGCGCGTGCCAGTCATCCAATTACACTTCTCCACCTTAGTTTGTTGCGTTGAATATACTTACCCGAGTGTATCGCCTGCTAGGTCAAATAAATAAGACTCTTGCATACTTAACGATTGTAGCCAACGTTTATTTGAAGTGCATATATAGTAAATATATATATATATATATATATATATATATATATATATATATATATATATATATATATATATATATATATATATATATATATATATATATATATATACCTATTAAGGGGTGTTTTACGCTTTTGTTGTTTTTGTTTTATGCGGGATGCATAGCAGGGTAGATAGAAAGTACCTAGTGTCAAGACACTCCGTACTTCGCTTTCCGCAGAATTCTAGACATTGCGTGATGAGTGTCGGAATTCAACGTCGCACTTTGTCTGAGGGATGAGATAGAAATAATTATAAATATAATCACTCCCCCGAGTGGGAATCAGACCCATAACCGATCGTGCTTACAGTCATACACCGTCACACTGCGCCATGACCGGCTTCATGTTTTATGGTAACTATTACATGACATTAATAAAAACAAATAAAAATTTCCTTACAATTTGTCGTAAAGAGTGTATAATGCCTTATTCCAACGTTTTTATACACTCTACATTTGCAGACTGCTCACATTTTTTGTTCAACATATTAAGCACAGAAGCATGTAGCTTAATAGTAGCAATATTAATACGCGATAATTATGTTAGTTATGCCGTTGTGATTGTTTTTGATCTTAAATTGTGTTTTGTGTTAATTTGAATTTGAAAGAGTCTATTTTTATATTATTTCAGTTTTTTGTTTGATAAAATCTCTATATACTTGTATGTATGAATCAAGTTTTATAGCGCGTGAAGTGGGTACCTACTATTATTTTTATATTCACATCATTATAATTAATACTTTTGCTATTATTAGTATGAACTTTAAATTTAGCGTATTTTTACCGTTCTTGTATTCTTACAATTTTACTGTTGGACTAATAAGTAGTAGATTGAGCAAATAATTCAAAATAATTATTATAATATTCATAGAGTAACTTGATTAAAGTTAAAGAATGCCATTATAAAATCAAATAAGCGAAACGTGAAAAACTTATTTTAGTTTAAAGCTTACGCGTTATATAATAAAAAAAGGATCTTTATGCTTTCCGCTTAATAGGCTAGCTAAAGAAAACGTAGTGTAAATAAACTCCGTTAACCATATAATAATCAGTACTCAACTAAATATATTTACTACAATACATCTATTATAGATAAAGCTAGTGGGACAACAATAGGCCATTTTTAGAAAATACACGGATGCATACACTGGTTTCATTATATTAGCAATATAAGAATATCTTGTTTGTTGTGATTACCGGTTGACAGGGGCGCATCGACCCGTAGCGGTAAGTGGCGGCGCTTCCGGTGCGCACGGCTGACATGCAAGTGTATAATTTGGTAAACAATATGTCACATACTTTGTAAAAATAATGGATGACGATATTCAATTTTCATATTGCAATAGAGGTCATCGTGGCGCAGTGGAATTGCATTAACTATAAATAATATAGGCTTTAATTCGAATCTCGCTCGGTGGAATGGTTTTATTTAAAATATTTTCATTTGACCGCTTTGATAAGATAAAATGCATCGTTCAGTTACGTCAATCAATTCCTATTGTTTGTTATTCTGGTAGAAAGTGGAGATCTTGACACTAGGTAGTCCAAGAGCAAGGTTTGTGAACGGAATATACCGAGAAGAAAAGAAAATTTATAATAGATATCACATATCAACGGTATATGAGGCACACAATAAATATACCTAATTTGAAATTCAAATATTACACAATCATACCTAAATTGTGTCTAGAGATATATTTGCGTTCTCAAAAGTTGTATATTGGTGTAGACTAGTCATATATTGTGCGTGTGATCGATCGTTTTGACTGTGAATGTGAGTTCAGTTCCCACACGAGGGAATGAATTTATTCAAAATTTATTTCCAGTTTTCCGCTTTGGTAATAAAAAGCTCGTTGCGACGTAGAGTTCGTCACTCAACAAGCATTGTCTCGATTTCGGGTGAAAATCAATCAATGGAGTGCCGTGACAATAGTTTTCCTCTAACTGCTTGCTATGTCTGATATAGCGTGAAGATACTTATTTAACACTTTTTATTCTTTTAATATTATTTGTTCTTTAATAATTCAACTACTTGGTGTAATAAAAGCTTTTTTTATCAATTTCGTCTGGAAAATAAAAAAAACAACACACACTATCTATTCGAATGTTGCATGTAAAAATGCTTGTAACTGAAAAATATTTCTTAAATAAGTGAAACTACAAATAAATTTGATGACAAGTGCCTTTCCAAGCAATAAAAACTTAGTAGAGTAAGTCACGTTGTAAAGTAATTTTTATATGTAAATGTCTTATTAACTAACGGTGTACATTTTATGAGGAGGAAGCGAGTTTAATTTCAAACCGTTAAAGCGTACCGATTTAAGCTTATGATTTAGTGTTCTGTGATAATTGCAACGTTTTAAACGTTTAAGTTACGGTATTGTGTAGAACTGGAACAATCTTACTCGGAGGAATGAAAGTAAAGAACGGAGTATCTTGACGCTAGATTCTCTCTGAGAAAAAAGCCTAAAGCCGAAAAAGAGATGATATTACAGCTTATATATATATATATATATATATATATATATATATATATATATATATATATATATATATACACACACATATATAGCTAATATCATCTCTATACGATCAATATCAAAAGTTATTATTTTTATTTTAATCCTTTAAAAAAGCAAAAAACCATAAGTTTCATCTAAAACGTGTTTGAATTAAACTTAAATTCTTAACATTTTTATCAATATGTTTTAAAATACTCGAATTTTATTTTTTATTATGTTTACTCGAATTACTTTCGTGTCAGTTGACTAGATTAATATGTATTAATACATCCTGAAGCAAAATTATACAGAATTGTAGAAAAAAATCACCTTATTGACTGTATTAATATCATATTTACAATACAGTTTCCCTTCCAAAATATAAGTATAAGTTAAGCATTAGAAGTTCATTATTTGGCACAAAAGGTATAAAAAGTAACACGTTGCTAAGGCAACGTGTACTTTACGGTTGTACTATTTATAAATTAGAAATAAAATGCTTAACGGAATAGTCGTATCCTTTCTTAAAGAAATAAGCTAAAACCTTTTGTTTTTAATTAGATTTTTTAAATTACATAAAAGTTTTTTTTATAACAATCTCATATATATCAAGAGTTACCCGTATGTCACAATATTATCGAGAGTGGTTCCGTAAGCAATTTTCTTTCACCGTTTATTTCCAATGAGGTTATGTTTGCACAATATGTACCGACATAACAGCGTGCAATCTGAAAGAATATTTTTATTCTGTTTTTTTAACAATCATTTTTATAAGCACAGTCTACAGATCGATTATTATATACATACATATAATTTTAGAGGCCGGTCGTAGCGTAGTGGGACAGCGTCTGATTACAAACGAGATTGGTTGTGGGTTAGGTTTTATTCAAATTATTATCATTTCCTCGCTCTGATAACATTAAGCGTGGCGTTGAATTCTACTACTCAATACTCTAAGTTTCGAATTCACGGAGTGCAACACTAGATACTTCCTATCTGCATTGCTATATGGGATTACGAAACCAGTCAAATAACACCTGCTATATATGAGATTTTCACTTGAACCATTAATTACGAATCTTCACTTTTTATTTTAGTTTTGTTGTAATTTCGTCGATTCGTCGTTCGATTTCGTCATTAGAATTTCTCTATCATTGATACGCATTGCCTTCATTTCAATTATATATATATATATATATATATATATATATATATATATATATATATAAATTTATTTGAAGTAATAATTTGTGTTTATCCTGTATAGCAGAGTAGATGAAAAGTACCTAGCGTTAAGATACTGCGTACTTCACTTTTCACCGAATTCGAGACATTGCGTGTTGAGTGATGGAACTCAACGCTACACTTATATTCTTATCAAAGTGAGGTAGTGAAAATAATTTAAATTTAAACACAATTACTCCCCTGAGTTGGAATCGATCCTACAACCGATCGAGTTTACATTCAGCCGTTGTCCCACTGCGCCATGACTGACTGCTAATCTGTATATCTCTATCTCTAATAGATAGTTAATATTAGAAATAAGTAACAGATACAGTACGCGCGAAATCACGCAAAAGAGTATGTACATATATAGTGAACATAAACGTAAAATAGCACCACTTTACACTATAATACAAAGTATTATATAATTTAATATATCTTATGTATTATAATATAGACAAGTCATGACAGTAAGTAATAAGTATTAAGTTTTCTATATTAATGTTGTGTATCCGGAATGTCGGCGGAGCTAATGATAATATGACGTTACATTTCCTGATTTCTGTTTATATTGACGCTAATGCCATAAACTTAATGGAGAGACGTTTAAGAAAGTATATTTTTTCCGCATGTGACAATATTAACAGAATTGGTGTTTGTCATTATTGCTTTTTTGCCTTTCAGTATTACCTACATATTTAACACATAAATTTATCTGTGACTTTGTTTGTAAATATTTCCGAAGATGTTTTATTCGTATCCCTTAAGGTTTAGGCTGCTAAGCTCTACATTAGGTACTCTAAGCCATCCGTTTCTTTTGTCAACAGACATCTTTCAAAAAAATACATAGCCGATGTGTTGGCTATAACTCATAGCTATATAAAAAGAATCCTTTAATCCTGTTCAGTTCTTTTTGCTCGAATAACGAACAACAGTAATACATAAAGACAGATCGACAAAATTGTTAAAAATGCATTTTTATCTTGTTATTTGTATGAGAACGAGAAGTAAGTTTTAGTTTATATTCAATATATGACACTCCGTTGTCCATTTATCATCCAAATATTCTGAGAATATAAATTTAATCAGTCTTCCGTGTGGGGATCGAATCCAGAACCGATCCTATTTACAGTTACTTGTCCCACTGCGCTATGGTAGCTTTAAAACGTATTACATCTTATTACATAAAAACGACATTTATAAAAATATTTAAACATTTAATATATTTATTTCAATTAGCCCAGGTTCCTCTCCGTTGAACACTGGGAACTTTTATGGCTCCTTTGTTGCAATCACAGTACAATTTACATGTTCATATATCACTGAGAATTGCTGCTAATTCTATTTGTCTGATTCCGTTTAGCTTTCCATTATTTGTAATTTATGACTTGTGTGAGTTATTTTAACTAAAATATTCGTTCAGTGTTTTATTATATTTATTATTTTTTTGTTCAAACAGTACGTATCCTATTTTCTTAAATACTAATTTGATGCTCGTCCTAGCAAGAACTAGAGGTTCATAGTATGAAAATATTGAATTCGGACACGTGAACATTTATTTCAGCTAAATCAAACAGTAAGAAGAATCAAAAATGCATGTTGTCATCTTAGCCATATAACACCCAGTATTGGACATAGGAATCCCTCAAGAATTTCTAAGAAGATCGATCCTGAACTACGTCCAGTGGCTGCCCGCGATTTTTATCGGATCATCAGTCCGAGTGGTCCACCTCCAGTTGCCATTCGAGAACCTTTTCGCCCCAATGACCATCAAAATAATGCATAGCACGACTTCTTAACTATACAATTTCACAAAATTGTAGTTTCGATTTATATAAGTTATCAATCTGAATTACAAAACATAAATAATATTTTTTATCGAGGCAACAAAAAATATTCACAAAGTTCAGATTGTCGAGTATTTTTTTAAATTCTAATGTTGCTGACAGACTAATAGCAGTCGCCATATTTTCTTTAACAAAACATCAATGACATTTTCTTTTATTTATATTAATGTCATTTTTAGGTATGGCATTTTTTCAATAGCAGTAAAGTTAAAGTTTCGGGTATACTACCGTTGCTCTCGGTTATTTAAATAATTTTAGCAAAACAAAATATTTACAATTTGAATATAATAGCAATAAGTAATTTTCGCAGGCGAAGGAGCTAGCAGGATATACTTTATACTATATACTACACTATAGGATACTTAGTAGTAGTACCTAATACTCTATATATTACTAATATATATATATATATATATATATATATATATATATATATATATATATATATATATATATGTTATTTATTTTTACTAAAAATATATTAATTTTCACTTAAGTTCACTTTCAGCTTTTAAGTAATATTGCGCGTTGGATAATTGAACCAGACGCTTACTTTGTCTTACAGTGTCTACTTGAATCAAAAAATACAACTAAAACGCCTTAAATATGACGACAGATACGGCCTAGTTGGTTTAATATGAAGATGTAATGATATCTACTCTACAATTAAACAACTCGAAGAAAAACGTGATAACCCACAAATTTATAAAAACAAGAAGAACAAGAAATATTAAAATTGACAATTTTAATATTTCTTGTATTATTTCTTGTATTGTAAATATTCGAATTTCAGAAAAGATATTTATTAGAATACTAAAAATATATAAAAATAACCAACTTAGTATTAGTTACTACATTTTGGTTTGTCTTTGCTCAATTAACCCACTCATGTCATTATGGAATCTTCAATGGTAACCTGTTATTCTTTGTCGTGGTTTATGCTTCTGCGGCACAAGCGCTCTCCCATGACGACTCTACGGCGGGAAAACGTAATGGGAATGTATTATGTATGTACTTAATAAACTAATTTGTCAGGTCCTCTTTGTTTCTTTTGTTATCAACAGGACACATAAAATAGATCTAATAACCAATAAAACAGAAGGGCAGATTTTAAAACATTTTCAACTTTTAATATTACTTGTTTCTTATTACTTTTAACACTAATGTGCTAATAAGGGACTATACATAAATTATATTTCATGAATTTCATGATTTTTAACCCCTCCACATACAGCCTGCCACAGCTAGTACTTTTTGTGAGACCACCGTTGACAAGCAATGTTACACTTTACCAACTCCCTCCCTCCCTCCTTTAACATTGTGACATAATTAATGTGTTTTTAGCTTCACGCTTTTAATTATATAAAAAATCTAATTTCAAAAATGATATTTTGTCATACGTAGAATAAGGCTGCGGCTTAACGTTTTCCAGAAGAGAAAAGAGCGAAGAGAAACCTTGTGTTACATTGCACATTTTTCACCAAAACTCTATTAAAAAAACAATATATTTCAATTATTTTTATTTGACATAATTAAAACACAGTAAAATATGTCTTATATTTATAGCTGAAAAAAAAATATCACTCAACAAATATGGTCACTACAAGCTTTGTTCTAACGTGACCTCTACATACCATAGGGCACAGTACCATAATTACTATTATGTCCCCTGACATTTCTCGTCAGTGGTCACGGCGTCAAATCACAGGTTTATATTCCTCAGATTATAGGGCTACGACGAAGTATGGTCGACTGACCAAAGATAGAGACAAGCGGGTCGAGACAATATTGTTGCTGTACTTTCAACATTACTCCTATATATATATATACGTTTTGTGCTTCTATTTCTTTATTTTGCACATCAAATTTTAATTGATCTATTTCAAATTTATTAAATGTATCGATTTAAATGATTTAATCTAATATAAAATTAATAAATTGGTTTTTGATAATTTAAATTTATTTAAAACAGTGGTTCAAGATTTTGAATTTAAATGTTTAAACTGCCGAATTCTTAATATTTTTGTAATATAAGACTCTCTATTTTTTTTTATGTCACTATTTCAGAGATTATCATGTTTGTTTTTTTGAAATATTCTCAGTAAAGTAGACAATATATAAACAAAAGTACAATGATAAGAAAATCCTATGAAGCTTTATTAATAAAAAGACAGCATACTAATTGTTTTACAATATTTATTTACTTAAAAGTCCCTTTGACAGAAAATTAGTACTTTGAGAACAGTGAAACTGACACATTGACTTCGGTAGCGGGAAATCAGTTAGTAAAAAATAGAACGGAAACACCCATCGCACCGAGCCCAAGCGAAGCCCGTAATTATTAGCCTCACCGGATACCTAGCAAAAACTTGACTCTATATCAAGTATGAAAACCTATAAGTTGTAGAGTTACTTAGAAATTGTTTCATGGGTAAATATACTTTAATGTATAAGAAATAAGGTCTTAAATACTTTTAAAGGTTATAGTTTTGCAGGTTAAAGTAAGAAAGCACTGACTAATAATTGGCACGAGCCAAACATTAATA
This sequence comes from Dryadula phaetusa, assembly GCA_032432895.1. NCBI lineage: Eukaryota > Metazoa > Arthropoda > Insecta > Lepidoptera > Nymphalidae > Dryadula > Dryadula phaetusa. The sequence continues at coordinate 431,964 of JAOYRS010000038.1, forward strand.
TGATGGTAAGAGAAAAACATGATTGCCGCTCCATGCGCATACTGTATCATTAAGGTGAATACAGAAGGATTTTAATTTTTGCTTTTTATACTTTTATAATTTTAATGTTCCTGGTTTTTAAACGATTATACATGATAACATTATTTTTATAAATAACAAAGCTATCTGCTAATATCTGATAGATATTGTCATGGGTTATTTGGCGGATTGTGATGAGAGTTGAAATTGTTAGTGTCGGGTTCAAATATGATTATATAGGGAAAGATTGTATTTATAACAGAAGTATTTTATTAATTTAATACATAAAACGAATCTTAGGATTCGGAATTTGACACGGACTATATTTAACATGGTTGGAAAAGAATGAGAAATATTTATTCTGTGAAGGAAATTGAATTAAAAGTGGTTATAGAAAATATATAAAACCGCATACATCATCCCCCATAGTAGGGCAGACAGGAAGTAACTAGTATCAAGACACTCCGTACTGCATCTTCCGCTGAATCCGAGACTTTGGGTGCTAAGTGGCGGAACTCAACGTCGCGCTTTGTCTTACCAGAGCGAGGAAATGAAATTGAAATCATTCCCGCGAGTGAGAACGTGCTGTTCCCATTACACCACAAACGAAGGTCTAAAAAAAAAGGTCTCTGGTTATACAGTAGGATGTCAAGTTGTTAACTGGAACGCTATAAAGTTCATAAACAAAGTTCTGTATTTCTATACGAATACGATTTTAAAGTACTTAAAATAGATGTCAAAAACTTTTATATTTTAGTGAAATTCCTCATTAGATAAACAATTTCTTTCTTTCTGAAATAATAAGGAGCGAGGAAAATGTATAAAGAGAAATGTAGCGACGATTCTCTACAATTACATTATTTGCTTATGATGCTACATTACATTATTTACTGATCGTTTACTTATTAATTCATTTTTGATTATTCCTATAGATAGAAATATGGAACTGAAACTAATAAGAATATCATTTTCATGTAATAGTTATTAATTAAGTAGTACACATATCTTCTGTGTCATAAATCAAATTTTTGAGGCGTGGCTAGTATTTTTTACTATAAAAAAGAATATGTACAACGTACATACAAAAGCTTGGATTAGAACAATGAATGATGAATTGTAATTGCCGGCATTTGCTACTAAGATAGTTTCCTCAAAACACCTACAAACTATTGAGTATTACAGTTGAATCAATTTTAAACTCATCAACAATAGTCTTAAACTGAACGAGGATATTGCCACGTACTGCTATTGCTATTGTAATGTTGATTTTAAATAGGTGAACTTTACGATCATAATTAGTTTATTCTTGATAGTATTAAATCTTGAACGTGTATATAAAGAAAATGTAAGCAAAAAAAGACATTCAACTTTTAAAAATTCAGTGGGAAATGAGTGTTAACTAAAAATTATAAATATTTTTATTATAATTCTAAAAAAAAAATTAAATCACTGAAAACAGATTGTCGAATGACAAATGTTTTTTTTAACCGTGCAAAATGTGAGTACAGGAAATGTGTAAAAAAAAGTTACATACGTGTAATAAACACATACAATGTGACTTATTTATTGCCTTTAACAAATGGAATGCCAATAGTATTTCTAAGGTAAAGAAAAAGATATCTCGATCAGGATGAGCGGGGAAGAACACCGGTCGCTAATGGCAAGAGCGAGCGATAAATATTCATCGCGGCAAAAACACGGTGCGCACGCGCCGACGCCAACCATCGCGCTTTCTTCTTCAGGAGCAACTACTTGCTGGTCTGTGGAGAAGGCGTTTATGTTGCTAAATATAGTATTCCTGTAGTTTTTTCAATATCAATAATAAAATATATACAGTTGTATAGCTGATTATTAAAAATGCATAAAATATTTATAGCGATTTTCAGTAATAATTTAAATACAGCAATACATATTTTTATGTGTGTTTAAGAAGTTAATAATTTTTATTACTAGGTATCATATGGATTTAGTAAAGTATATAGATAGAGAATGGATGAAGCTAAAACTTTTAATGCATGTACGTCTAAACACACAAAAATAATTCCATTCTGCCACATAAAACTTTACAATAACTATAATATCATCGATAAAAAGATATTTTAAGGTTGTAAGACAGTATTTAACTAGGTAGGGTCAGCTTCCAACTGTGAGTTTCATTAAGTCCGAATTATTTAAATTTCCTTGCTTTGGTAAGAAATTTTTGTGGGGATTGGGTTTCACCAATCAACACATAATAATAATTCGTACGAAATTGGACACAGAGTGCGTCTTTGAACGGAGTCGGTTCCATCTGTCTTTGCAAGCAGGTAAGTGAACAAAATATAAGCTTCACTTTTTGTACAATTTTCAGGAACAAAAAAGTCCATGATTTTAAAGTATTAATAACAGTAAATGAGTAAGTGGATAAAGCGAAAGAAGTAAGTAAGTACTGTAGCCTTAAACACTCCGTCCTTATAAATATCTATATTGTTAGTTATATATGATATTACTTTAAGCATAAAGTATTATTTGTATACATTCATATAGTAATATTCGTAACTCAATGTGCAAGCAATGGTCGGTGCTCTCGATAGCCGCAGGTCAGCGCTAGAAAAAGTTACGAGGCGACACGCGTATGTGCGCGTGCGCATGCGCCGGTACGCTGTTTTACTTTAAACTTAATTTGTTCAACTCTTTACTGTAACTAGAACATATTCTATTCAATGAATTCTAAATCGTATATGGTGGCAGAAAGGTATGCCGCATTTTCTCCAATCAAAAGAAAAACTATTAATTTTATTATTTTCTACAATGTTATATGTTGTTATTCTTAAGTTATTCTAGTTGAAATCGAATCTACATTTGTTAATTGTACTTTTAGTTTTATTAATTAATCATTTGTCTGATTTGTAAATAGGATTCTATAAAGTAGATATGTTGTGTGTGTGTTAAAATCAAACATAGGTATATGTTATTAAACAAATTTAAACCTAAAAATATTGAAAATAGTAAATTCACATGTTTTCATTTACATTCAATTATATAAAAGCCAAAATTGATTTTAAAAATATGGCTTGCAAATACTTTTTTTTTGTTTAGAAGCATATAAAATATATAGAGATATATGTTAAATCAGGTTACAGAATTATATTAAACCATGTAGTTTAAAACCCTCTGAACTATAGCAAAAGTTAGTAACAAAATCATACGCAAAGAATTACATTTGACATATTTTTATATTTAAAATAACAAAATACTATCAATCAATGAATATTGGCTCGCAGTACGAAAACACCTAATCTATTCAAGTGGCTAGCATCAGAGGTCGCGTTACGAGCGTAAGGGACAAAAAATCATTCGGGCCATACGATAAAAGAGGACGCACAACCGACTACAGGTCAAAAGGCTATATGTCATAACCTGTTGGTAAGAAACGGCTATATACGGTACACGACGCGACAGAACAAGACCATCACTACTGACGTGTAGGGTTGTATGTCAAACAATGTGTCGCGGCCTGTGCGAGCGAGAAAAACATACTTTTTTATACAGCGAAAGAAAAGGACGGAATTCCAGAGGTCAAAAGACGAGCGTTGGCAACCCTGACCTCTGAAGCCAAGTAGTGGGCCGGACTCAGTAAATAAAATGCTTAAAATATTTCCTGGGAACGTGCAGATTGTTCGCGCTGTTCAATGGCTCTCAACGAGTTATAGTTTCCTCTAGCTGTTAAAATAACTGTGGGCATTGTATTGTTTCACTTGTCTACTCGTGTATTCGTATTCGTATTCGTATTCGAATAGTAAAATATATCTGCTCTCGATTCGATTTACCTGCATTTGTGTTAACGTACAACTCGCTTGATAGCTCAATTATTTGAAATGAATAATTTATGAAATATGCTTGAGAAATTCTATTATGTTGTTTCTAAGCGATGGCTTAATAATTGGTTGTTTGGGGTTGACTATAAATTCAGCATTGATAGTTTGAAAATGTTATTTATATAAATAATAATAATAATTTAATATTTTTTTTGAAATGTTACAAAATTTATTAAAATAATCTTATCTATAAAAAAAAGTTAGAACTAGGTTAATTATGATATTTTTTTAAAATAAAACAATAAAATTTGTAAATAAGTTATCAACATCATTTTTTAAAATTATGTAATTACATGTTAAATAAATAACTTGCGATAAATATTAATTTTATAATAAAATAATAATATTATAATTATACCAAATACGTTGAATAAATACGATAATTGTATACATGAAATCCGTCGGGCATCCGTCCCTGATCTCTGCACTAATGAATCGGGACGGCATAATTAAACGCTGGCGTTCCGTTCAGAAACTAATATGTTACATTGTATTACACCAAAATTACAGACGAATAAAAATTAAAAAAAAATTGAAAAAAGGTTTTAGTTTAATTATTAATAAAAAGTATAATCATATATTATCTGTTAAATTTTTTATGTGCCGTGACGTTTAATAGAAAGATCAAAGTGAATTGTGCAAATTTTAAATGAAAATATTTTGTTTAAATGTAACTGTTATAATATACATTTAAAATTATATTACATATGTGTGTTTATATAAAGTGTAAATAAACTGAAAAGTGAAATTTATTATGATATAATAAATTAGTACAGAAAGCGATGATAAGAATGTTTACACCCGAGTTTCATTTCTCAAGTAAATTATTGGAGTTGTTAACAAGAGGCAAGTATTTTCTAGCAACGTTTTAGTTATATTATATTTTGTACGTAATGTGTGTAATAAAATAAATATTTTACATATATTTTTTAATACAAATTAAAAAATATAAAAAATAATCAAAAGTTACTCTAGTACATAAAGACTTACAACTATTCTTTTTTTCTATTAAGAAGAGTATAATTGTCAAGATTAGTATTTTTTGACTTAGAGTCAGCTTATATGAACAGGAAATGGCTACCAATAATTACTTCATATTAAAAGACACTGAATTCATGCGGGTATGCTACAATTAATGTTTCTATAATAAAATAAAAATTAGTAGATTCTTCATTGCAAATAGTTAAAGCTCCATTATGGCACAGTGGAACAGTCATATTACAAACGCAAGTATGGATTCCATCGGCACTCAGAGAAATTGACATTTTCATTACATAACTGTATTCTAAGCAACGTTTACCGATCTCTTTTTACACCAAACTGTATTTTAAACATAAGATAGTGATGCAAAACTTATTTTATATTAATTTAATATATTAATGATACATTACTACGAAAATATTAGACTTCTGCACTTATTTTATATACATATACATAATTCATGAAGCAATTTTTTTATCCCATAATTTATCCCTGAATGTTAAATTTGGCACAGTTATAGTTTTTAAAGAGAAGGGATGTAGAATGCTATTTTATATTAAAATGATGCATAAACATATATTAAATTAATCAAATAAACGATTATATAAAGTGACATACACGTTGCGAAGGCAACGCATTGTCAACGCGTCAACAGAACAAGTAACTATTACTATGAAAATTTCATATTATTTTGTCCGCATAGTTTTCGTAAAAAAGGAGTATAGGAAATTTCGTATTATTTCAATTTTCACCGTTTAAAAACTCAGTTTTTTAAAATATTCTATGAACTAATTAAACTAAATATCAAAAAGTAATATTGCCATCTTTAAAAAATATATAATCGCGTACATTGAGGTCCAAACTGAACTTGAGTTTTACACAAGAAATAAAATCAATTCCTCAATCCAAATCTAAAATTTCTATATTATAAGTACATATGTATATGGACACGTGACTTTAAAATTTATTATGTAAAAGTTGTAACTGAATACTACTACTAATAAACTTGACTGCCTTGCCAAAGTAGCATCCTATTCATTGGTCGTAAATTGAAAAGAAAATTATACTGAGTTCAAGTGAGACTTATATATTTGCTTGTTTCAGGAAACGCGCAACGCGACAACTTCACTTTCACACCTAATAACGGTGAGTGACTGTTTATAAAACATTTTGATTTAAAAAATCTAAAAAAATATATTAAAAATGATGTTATTTATTAAAATTTTGAAGTAACTCGAATAATATAATGATAACTTTAATGTAAGTTGGAGAATTCGAAGATAAACGGGTTCAAATACAAATGTTGAATTTTGTTTACATTCCAAAACTATTTGGAAAGAATTTGTCTCATGTTTAAGGTGTTCAGAGAGAAACTTGTTTCAAGACACTCTGTTGTCTGTTTTCCATCTAAAGTTATTTCAAGCTGCTACTTGTTCTATTTCATTACTTTATTATTTTTAAGTTATTCCACATTTAGTATTAGAAAATATATTTGAAAACACGTATAAAAAATTGAAGGCAGCAAGATTCGAACCGGCGCCTCTTGGAAACTCGAAATTATACGTTTGTTACAACTAGTTTATATTGTTTGCATCTCTGTAGAGAGATTTCTGCTACCCAAAGATTATTTCTAAGAAATTACTGTGTCGCAAGAGAGATTTTATTTTAATATTTTAATATTTGTAAAGTGTTATTCCACATTTAGGCTTAGAAAACATATTGGGAAAAACGTATAAATTTTTATACGTATTTTTAAATACGTGATATTTTTGTTCATTTATGTCAAATTTTATAATCATGATAATAGTAACGATATTTGACAGTAATATAAACCAACTATTTATTTATCTTTGCATTATTTTTTCGCATATATTATACATTTCCCCAAATTATTCTTAAGTATGACAGAAATAAGTCTTAATAAAATAATAGGTATTTTATCAATAAGAAAATTAATAAGTTGAGTAACGATTTAAACGTACAACCATCGTGCATATCCGGATGTGTTGATAAGGTTCAACTAAAGTAGAAGTGATATAAAAAACAAGTAAACCGGATACAATTAAAAAACAAGATTTTAATACAAAAATACAATTACTCTCAGTGAATTTACTTAAAATATATTTTGTAACATAACTTGAACTTATGTTTAAAAAAAATAAAAATCGATTTTTTAACTTCCGTACTTACGTATACAATTTATTTGCCTCGGTTTGCGTTAAGTCGTGATAAAACAAGAGTCGAGTCAATAATCGAAAATTCGCGTGCAGTTGATCTGATTTTGCCCGATCTAGATCATTTAGGCAGCAGGTAGCGGTAGTTGGGTGAAAGGTTTCATTGTGGTGTCACGACCGTCATTTATATACATTTAAAGACTGAACGCTCGTGAAATGAACGCAAAATTCCCAGATATTTTTCCAATGATCGAAGATAAGACGTGATTGTGTCGATCGTTTGTATGTTTTGTGTACAGATTAATTAATAACTGCTATATGGTGCAGTGGGGACGTGTCTATTAGTGGTTCTTAGTTCAAATATCAACTGAGGAAATTTTTGGTAGGCCAAGAGTAGCTATTTAATATTTTAAATATGAAGGTGTGACATTTTTCAACAATTAGCATAAATTATTGATGACGTATAATTTTTGCTGTTTTTCTTATTTTATTTATCATTAACGAATACATGAATATTAATATAACGTATAAATATATATGAAAACTGAACCCTCAACATTCGGCTCAGTACTAGGAACCACTAACGACCACAGTAACGATTAATGTATTTAGTGATATCGGGCATGTCAATTGTCAACCTTAGTAGAAGCTTAGATCTAGATAACGACCCTCCAGCCCTGCAGCTGCGTTGATTCTATCTTAACATGCATTATATGCACTTAGAGTGCTCACTTTTTACTAGCAAACTATGGTACAAGTGAATAAGGAGATAAAACACAGTAGTATGTTATGAATTATTAACAATAATTAGTAAAATATATACTTTTCAAAGTTATTTTTTATGTAAATAGTATTGGATTATTGTGTTTTTTAAATTTCTAATAATAATGTCATTAATTAATTATAAATGTAATGGCACAGTGTCGGACTGTAAATGATTAGGTGTGGGTTCGAATCCCACAAGAGGAAATGATATTATTTTAAATTTATAAATTTCCTCTATTTTGCGCTCTGGTAAGACAAAAGGTTGCTTTCAGCTTCTTATTCAATACGCATGGTTTCGATTTGGAACGCATTGCATTCAACAGAGTCTTGACACTAGCTTCTTTCTTCTTCTTCTTCTTCCACTCGGCATTTGTCCCAGCTTAGCCAGGGTCTGCCTTCCCATTTAATCTACTCCACTTTGCTCGGTCTTTGGTATCCTCATCGGTAAGTCCACTTACGTTCTACTTAGTCTCTACACTAGGTTGTCTCTGACTAACCTTATACCAAATCCTAATACCTAATGCGTTATAAAGCGTGAAATTTAAAGTTAAAGTTTAACTAAGATATTATTTTTCTAAATTATAACTCACTTTTGAATTTATGCATGGTAAGCAGAGAAATCCTAGTGATGTAACACTTTCTTCACTCGCTTAGAAAATACTACGTGTCAGGCTCTTTCAAACACTGAAGTCAATTAGTTCTTGGTTCACGCTTTTATCCCAAATTTCACGGTAGATATGAATTACCAGGTACGTCAAGGTACTCGGTACTCCACTTTCGAACGAATTCGGGACATTGCGTGTGAGTGGCTTCAACGCCGTGCTTGGCCTTACCAGAGCGAGGAAATGAAAATAATTTAAATGAAAATAATTTAAATATAATCATTCTCCGAGTAAGAATCGAATCTACAACCGATCGTGTTTAAAGTCAGACGCTGTTCCACTGCGCCGCGACCGTATATCTTCAAATTCTCTAATATATCTTAAAATCATTATTATATTATTCAAGCTGCTTCAAAATTTGCGTCCCGACCGACCTCAATTTGGTGCTATTTTCTTCCGTACGATTGTCGATCGACTGTAGAATGAAAGTTTTACTACACTAATTTAAAATAATTGAAAAGATCAACTTGATTACCATTATATCTTAATAATGGTATATAACAAATACATTATAGATAGAATTTAACTATTATATACCTTTCTATTAGTCTAGAAAGCTATTGTTACTAATAAGAGCTATAAGTAAAGCTCGTTACACGTCCAATAACGGCAACGTTCCGTTAAAATAAAATGAAAACACAAGTCATGTGTATAAATTGACTTTATTGTTCATAAAATGTTTATCTTTTAATGTAATATTAATTAAATTAAACAGTTATTAATAATATATTAATCGTTCTTATTCTTTGTAACGTTGTGTTCTTGTTTTCGCGTTTCTTTAGTCTTAGCTTATAACGGTAGTGCTATATGATTTTTGTAAGCGCAATGTTCCAACAAAATTCGATTCTCTTGTTATTATTCATATTGTTTTGCTTATTTCTCTTATATAGCTTGAGGCTTTAATTGACATAACAGAGTGGACAAGAGAGAAACTAATGTCCAACACACTCCCTTCTTCTCTTTCTATCTGATTTTGAAAGTTTTATATGTTTTTCGGGTATCTGCTGTATTACTTAATTAATAATCGAATTATTCCTAACTTCGCTTATCGCTTATTTCAGTGACATTGCTCGTATTCGTAAGTGAACTTGGGAAAGTAAATGTATTTAAAATATTAACAATAATGTCAAATAAGTGATTTATCATCTAACTCATTATTATCGAAAAATGCTCCACGTTGACATTAATCGATGAAATAATATGAGAAAAAATCAATTAACAAATAAATCAACATTGTTTGGTGCAATAATACAGCCTTTGCATACGTTTTCAATGCCTTTAATTTTTTTCTCATTCTTTTTTATTTATATTTGTTATAAATAAACATTATTCTATTCTATTCTATTCTGTTTTATTTATAATGAATATTAGAACGGTTTTCAATAACAAAGCGATCGTGCGTGACTGCCTCTGTTCTACAATCAGTGAATTGGTGGTAGGTGTCAGTGGGCGAACATGGTAAACAAATTGTGTACTTTATTAGGTGGTTCCAACCGGCTCAACAATGATCCCTACTATGGTTTTCAATTTAGATTTTTATGTGGATAGTTAGGCTATGTAAATGCAGTCATGTAACATTTTATTAATAAAATTGTTATTAATAGGTCAATGTCCGTCCGTTGCTACAAATGCAAATGGTCGTTTTCCCGTTCTAGTATAACTCGGCGTTAAGTTCTGCTTCGTAACGCGCATCTCGTCTCCATTGACAACGAAAAGTGAAGAATGGAGTGAGTTGACACTAAGTACTCTCTCACTATCAAAAAAAAACCTTTATAGGTGTAACTGCTAATAATTAAAACTTTAATATATTTATTAATTCTTTTTTCTTATGTTATTAAGGTGAAGAACTGTAATTAAAGTTATTTTCCTAAGATAGTATTCATTTTTAATGATAACAGCTAGTCTACTCGAGTTAATAATCACCAGATGAGTATTTTTGTTGTGGTTGGAAGACTTGTTAAGCGAGAATGCAAGTTGCTAGCAATTTCATAATTATAGATTAAATAAAGAACTAGAGGAAGACTTGTCCAGAGTGAGGGTACTTGATTAAATTTCATCGTATTTACCTTATTTTCATATTAGATCGCCTTCAAAAATACATGATAAAAAAACCAGTTCTTTTTATACTAGGCTAAATTATTATTACTCATTCCCTTTAATTCGGTACACCTTACATTAAAATTGAAGCGCGGCGTTTATCTCCGCTACTTAACACAAAATGTCTTGAAAGTCGAAAACGTAGTCTTTGGAGCTATGCGGGAAAAAGTCGAATCTGAATCAACCTGGTGACGCTATTAATACTAACCACATACGTATATCTACACACAAATAAATAAAAACTGGAGTGTCTCTTTGAAATATAAAGACAACTTTTCTTATTAAATGCACATGTATACTAAAATAACTTTATTTTTTATTTTTATCCAGACCGATAAAATTTGTCCCGGTTAATCTTTGAAACGACTGAATAGATTTTGACGAAACTTTCAGTGGTAGCTGATGTAATAAGAGCTGATAGCTGATGTAGCTTAGGCTAATATTTTTTTAAAATCATAAAATAAAATAATCTGAGTGTATACTAAAAGAGCTTTTTTAATTTTAGACAAAACTTTCAGTAGCAATTGATATAATAAGGAATATCTTTTATTTTAGAATCATGATATAAAAATTCTGTTTCACATTATACTCCACGCGAACGGTGTCGCGCACACAAGTTAGTTGTAAATAAAACAATAAAATCAACAAACATTAATTCTCACTTGTCAGTCAGTTCTCAAAAGATGGTAAATACTATTTCAGCACGGTGATTGCACCATCATAGCTCGTTATTTAGAGCTGTTAATGTCCATTAGATATCACAGATTATCTTTGAAAGTGACTAGATTATCTGCAGTAAGACAAACTGTTTCGTAACATTGGCCTATTGAAAGGATATAAACAAAAGTAGTTCAAAGCGATCTCTTTTAAATAATAGCGATTGTGTAAACCAATATGTAGTATAAGTTGGCTGTCACATGAATACTGTTCGAATGGGAATGGACGACGAATGGGACAATAATATTCACAGATATAATAATTATTATGGAGTTATTTATGGAACTAAGATTATTATGACAAAGGTTTAAGAGGAATTGTACAAGTATGTATAATTGTAATTTCATAAATTTGATGTTTGTTTCTTTATATTATGTACATAAATATGTGTTTTTAATTTAGTAAATAAAATGTCTTATTTGTATTATAATGATTGCCTGATTTGTTGTGCCTGCGACTTCGTACGCGTGGAATTTACTATATCTGTGTTTTATAATTTTATAATTTTAAAATTGAAATAGCCTTAGTCACTCCTTAATTCATCAGCTTTCTACCAGTGAAAGTTCCATCAAAATCTGTTAAGGCGTTTTAGATATTAACAGGAATAATACATATAAGTATATATGCGGGCATGGTGCTAATAAATATATTGTGATGCTTAGTGATTTCGGCTTAACAGTAATATTTTTCACATTAATCCATTTCCATTTAAATTAATTTCTCCACTACCACAAGATTGCCTGGCTTGCTCGCTTAGCTATTGTGCTACCTAACATAACTATTTTATACGAATTAATCGCGTTTATCTTGATACCTATACCAAAATATAATAAGATTATCCGTTTTATTCCAAATATATGAAAATCTCGAAAAGATTTTTTAATTTAAAGGAAAAAGTGTAAACCATTAAATTTAAAAAGCGTCAAAACGAGAGTGATTTTAACAGCAGTTTACGCTTCACTACAGTCACAAGCCTTATGTAACTTTCTTAGTTATTTTTAATATAAGATATCTTTAATGAATGTTGTAATGTAACTGCAGCGACAATAGTTGTTATAGTTTTAATTAGAAAGTAAGAGCTAAGGTATTTTGTAACGTAGACTGTCATCGGTAACGTTTACGTTGATAACTTATGTCTATAATAATTTAATTTAAAGCTCAAATTAATAACACTTGACGTTCGTCTTAATTAAGTATGAAATGTGATTATTGCTCAAGATTTTCAGATCAAATCTTACAAATGTTAGAAATTTACATCTGTATGTTTTTGTTTATACTTAGTTAAAACTTTTTGCCCTTTTTATGAAAATACCCTGGATAGAGAAGTTATTAGTTAGGCACAGTTATAGTTAATAGAGAAGGAGTAAAGAAAGAGTAATACATTAAATTATTAACATAAATACAACTATAATATGTTTATTGTTGCCAAGGGCAACGCTTTGTTTACGCGTCAATGGGACAACTATATTCTATAAATATATAGTAATACTAGTAGTTACGCGTGCGGAAATTAAAAAAAATAAAAATATATGAGCTGTTATGACGCGACCGGCAGATGTGAAACATCGAAAAGTCATATGCATAAATGAATTGATTACGACAGGAATCAGATATGGCATTATAAAAAGACAAAGCATTACTAATTTGTTTCATACACAATTTTTTTTCTTTTACCGACAACTTAATTATTTTCATGAGCGACTTCCGTAATATTCCATCATATATACAGCCATTATCGCCACACTAATCTTCTCATGAGAAATATATATAATGTTTCATTCGCCAATTATTTAACTTATTCAAGAATATGGATAGTTGTAAAAAAAACTGTTGAAATGTGGCATCATGTCACGATAATAAGTTTCATTACTTGGCCCGCGACACGGCATCGATAATGGCAGTGAGTTGCTGTTTAATTTTAGCTATAAATCATGCTCTTTCCCCGAACGGAGGGCAGTCCGACCGGTTCGCCCGCGCAGCCTCATTTAAACTGTAGCACATTCCGGAGCCCGATACCTATAGGCTGGTACTCTCACATCAATTATACGCTTTAATTATACTCATATGTTGATTTTTTTAAAAGTTATTCAGTAATTTTATGTATGTATGTATTTATTTGTTATATATTATTTAATATTCAGCACATGGCTTTTGGTATTTTGGTTTTTTTTTTAAATAATATATGGTTATTTGTTATTTGTTTAACGTCGTATTTTAAATTTAAATTTATGATTGGATTGCTAAACCAAAGAATTGTAAAATTCTGACATATTTTTTTATTTCTCTCCTATTTTTTCTTTATTAATTGTTTGCAATATTAGTAAAGATAACTTACTACGTCTTTCGTTTAGAAATATTGTTAAATATATAAATATATAAATATGCTTAAAACTAAAGTAAAATAATCTGTTAAATGACAAATAATTTTAAGAATTGTAACTAAGTATAATTTTATGCCTTTGTTTCGGGTTTTCTTAGTGTCAAGATATTCCGTTTTCTGGCTGTTTTCTGTTTTAAAAACATTGCAAGTTTAGTCAAAAAACACAACTCTCTTTTTCTAATTTTTTTTAGCGTCACGTTTTTATCCTGCATAGCAGGGTAGACAGAAAGTTCCTAGCGTCAACACACTCCGTACTTCACTTTCCAGCGAATTCGAGACATTGCGTGTTGAGTGGTGGAACTCAACGCCGCTCTTTGTTTTTGCCAGAGCGAGGAACTGAAAATAATTTGAATATAATCACTCCCTCGAGTGGGGATCAAACCCACAACCGATCGCGTTTACAGTCAGACGCTATCACACTGCGCCACGACCGGCCTCATCTGTCTTTCCCTCATCAGTTATAATTATTTATTTAACAAAAAAGTTTTTATAATAACAGTCACATCCGTAAATTATTTATAAAATTATTTTACTATTAACCGGTATTATATAAGAAAGTAGCAATTTTTGTCTAAATTATGATACAAGTCTATAAATACGGGAGGGCGCGTAAGTGCAGGCCCTCTTTTATCTGTTGCCGCCGATACACGCAGTGCGCCCGCGCACTCATATTTGTATGTATGTGTTCTATCAATACTCACTAACGCACACTAAGACAAATCTTACTGTTAGTTACATTTTACAACTAAGTCAAATAATTAAACTCTCGAAACGGGAATACAAGATTTTATGATTTCAATGCCTTATATTTAAATGTTTATTTAGATGTAGTATGAATACTTGATTATATTATAAACGTTATTCAAAATTTTTAGATAGAAAATTTTGAACGATTTTAACTCGTGTCTTTTGGATATCGTCTAATCACTAAGTCGTTCTTCTTCTTTATCAGTTAAGTCAAAATTCTTACATATTTTATTAAATTTATTTATATATTAAAAAGTTTTATAAAAATGTTGTAATAAAGCTAAATACTAATTGTTTTTTTTTTAATTCAAAAAGCAATAACAACAACTTTAAAGACGATAGAATTTCTATATTTATTCTATCGATGATTTATTCTTTCATTTTATAATCTATATTTATATATTTTATTATTTTACACATACTTAATCATTAAGCTTGTAACGAGATCACAAGCTTAAATCCATATTTATTAAGACCAGTTAATTTTTTCTCAGAACTTTGCAGTCCCAATTGTAACGTGTATGCTCCACATTGGAAACTTCGTGAGAAAATTTTCGATATTAAGTGGGCACATTTTATTCTGGTATTATGGGGAAGTGAGAATATATTCTTTATTTTGTGTGGGCAAAGAACTTAGTTTGAAACTTCGTCTTTTTCTATCCGTAACTAACTATACTTGTTATTGATGTTGATTTTCCGTTGACGTGTTGATAACGCGTTGTCTTAGCAGTGTATGTCACTTTATATAAACGTGTTTGTCAAACACATGGTAATTTATTAATTAATTGTATTTTATTGCATTATTTTTTTTTTAAAAAATCGCATTCTTCGCTCTGTAAAAAGTATAATTCCTGAAAATAATTCCTGTTCCTACAAGTATGTACGTGATATTGAAATATTACTCAATGCAGATGTGATACTGATTGTTCAAAAAATATATCTGCAATCAACTCGCACGAGCATATTACCAGTCAGTGTTTAGTATTTTAGAAAGTACCTATATGCAGTCTTTACTAATTAATTTTCTGGTAAGCTTAGTTGCAAGAAATTTCCTTAGCTTAATCCTAAATAATAATAATGTGTTGCCTTACACGTCTACGACATGTTTGAAGGTCGCATATCCGGCATTACATCTCGCCAGCCATCCTCTATCCGGTATCCGTACAGATAACTTTCGATTCATTTCTAGTAATAATAACAAGTTGAATATCTATTAAGCATTTTTTTAAACAAATATTTCTTACGCATTATGTGTTAGAGGCCATCATCGTCAGAATTAGTTGTGGGTTCGATTCCTACTCGAAGGAATGATTATATTTTCTTTTGAAATTTATTTTCATATTTACCCTCTGGCAACAAAAAGCACGGCCGCTTAACACGCACTAACTATATTTACCCTCTTTAATTACCCTCCTATGCGGGATAAAGAGTAAAGCTGTAAATAAATATATAGTATAGGCTGAGGAAACTTAGTGACATAACTTTACGTCTTCACTACTTTTGTACTGTTTTTTACTGGGAGTTAGAAAAACTATTTGTTGATTACAAACATTAAATCGAATTTAAAACAGTACTGAATCTTAAAACATCTCATAAAGCCGGATGACTTAGTCAAGACGGAATCATAAATCCAGTGTATGTTACAATATTTTTTATTAATGTCTATAGAGTTTTATTTAATAATGGTCATTTATTTCTTACTTTTATAATACTTTGTTCTATATAAACTGTAATTGTGGAAAGTGAAGTAGTAAATTATAAGCGTTGATATCCGCTATAATCCATTCAGTTACTAGACCGCTTATCTTCGCTACAGCATTCAGCTCGATGTTTCCTGGTAGTCAAATTTCACAAACTCAAGCGGTAGTCCGAGTAAAATTATGAAATTAAATTTTTATCTTAAAATTGTATTATTGTACATAATTTTAAAATTAATATGATTAGTATTTTTTTAGCTTCACGCTTTTGTCACCCATAGTAGCGTAGACAGGAATTACCTAGTGTCAAGACACTCCGTACTCCGCCGAATTCGAAATATGGCGGAACTTAACGCCGCACTTTGTCTTACCAGAGCGAGGAAATGAAAATAATTTAAATATAATCATTCTCCCTAGTAGAAATCGAACTCATATTATTTAGACAACGAACATTTGGTTTATATAATTAAAAAAAAAATGTTTTTAATGAAGTAGAAAAAGGAAAAGTACTCGGTTCTCGATACCCGAGTAGGCAATATAAAAAAATCTAATGCCTATTGGACTATGAAATAATTAATATATCCTTCTAAATAAATATTTAACTTGTACTATTTATACAAAGTTACAAGTAAATCCCTAAAGCGAAGCTACTTTACTACACTGACTTTCGAGTTGGTCATAATTTTGGTAAAACGGCGATTTGCTGACAGCGCAATCCTGCGCCTACGCACTGTCAGCCCGTGATAAGCCTAGATAATTGCAAGATAACCACTCGCCTACCAGATGAGTTGCATTGAGGTTTATTTAAAATTATCCATATTATAATATCTGCGATCGTCCAGATTGTAAGGTACAGCAGATGATTTATTATGTTCATTTTTTTTAACTTCATATAATATTTTTATTTTTTAATAATTACTAATTAAATAACAATTCGCCAGTTGCTTTTGATAGTGGTTTCACACGTATATACAGAGATAAATTATTATTTATTTGTTCTTACTTTTCATTTGTAATGGTTAACTGAAAAGATGATATTGACGTGTTTCTATAACGTAAAGTGTATATGGTAGTATATCACCAGTTCAAGTTATTAAAATAATATTTATATCCAATATATTCATTATAAAGAGGAATTTATTTAACACGTTTCTTATAATTTGTTTTGAATAAAAAATCTTCAAATCTTAGAATATTTTGTAGATCATCGTGTTGCAGTGGGGCCCCGTCTGCAGTGACTGTGAAATAAAGGTTGTATGTTCGATTTAATTAAAATTAGTTCAAATAAATGGTTTATTTAAGTTATTTTAATGTCTTCGCTCCTGCCAAATAAAAAATACGGCGTTGAGTTTTGCCACTTCTCTCCTGATACTCGGTCCCTCCGGCTGCCCTACTCTTCGGCATAAAGCGTGGACCACAAAAATAGTAGTCCCATTTTAGCAACATTTAACTAAGCAATTAAAAGTATTTCCAAAGCATTATTATAAAATTATCAATTTTTTAATTATTTTTCACATAAAACACCGTGAAACTTAGAAGTAATAAGTATGAGACAACTTAGTTTGCAAAAAAATCGTAGTTTTAAAATTTTTGTTTCACGTAGTATTATATAGATGTTGAAGGCATTGATTATGCAAAATACAATAATGTAACATTCACAAGCTATCGATGTCGGTAATTCTCAGTACACGCTGAGATCGATACTGTACAGGTTATTTATTAACAAGTGGTCTGCATTACCACATTCATTTGCATAAATGCGACGTATTGTGCGAAATGAGTTATCCTGAGTTGGTGTAAGCTTAGATTTTTTAACTAATGTTGCTTTTTTTCGTATAATAACACATATTTTAAATACTTGAAACTAATTGTGTAAACTTACTGAATTATTTTTAAAATAATACATTTCTAACGTTTATTTTTAAGTTGAATGGACTTTTTCCAATGTGACCTGTAAATTAAATAATTTAAATATAAATATTCCTCCGAGCGGTAATCGAACCTGCAAGAATCACGTTGTCAATTAGACACTGTAAGTAGGTTAGATGCCCAAATCATTTGTCGTAAATATTTTTTCACAACTACACGCTTTATCAGACTTACTTCGTCGATTTTAAGTTCTACTTAGAGTCAACATTCGAGACATTTCGTGTTAAGTCGCACAACTTAACCCTACGGTTTGTCTTACCAAAGTGGAAAAATTGAATTAGTGGAAATCGAACCCAACAACTGTGAATGAAAATATTTAAAATATAAATATATATACATTTATTAGTGATGTCTATAAATAAATTACCTGCATTAGTACACTTCAGGGGACAAGGCAAGTTATCATACTAGTAGGTACCTATAATAAGAGCAGTGCGAGGGCGACGGTCACCCGCAACCCGCAACCGGACCACTTTCCTATCGGACTCGCTCAGGTCACGTGAAAGTTTTAACTAATACAATATAATTGTGTTATCTGTTTGTGTTTTAAATATAAATTGAAAAAAAAAACACGAAAAATATTAATGTTGCCAAATAATTGTAAATTAATTAATTTTAAACGTATTTAATTTTTTTCATACTCTCTGTTTTGCTCTATATAGCAGGCAATGTCTACCAAAAATAGGTAAAAAGGGACGAATAGAGAGTCTTGACACTAAATTATCTTGGACTACTGATAAATGAGAGAAACGTACGTCAGGAAAAAAATAAAAGTGAAGACGTGTTTTTTTCACGTTTTTATCCCATAGGATAAAAACGTGAAAAAAACTATATAACTAAAAGAAGTAAAGGAAGTCCACTGGCACACCGCTCTCCGCTTTTCACCGAATTCGAAATATTGCGTGTTGAAGTGTGGAGCGCAACGGCGCGCTTTCGATTACTAGAGCGAGGATGAAAATAATATAAATATTTATTTTAAGTTATTTTTTATTTCATAATACGCAGGATAAAAAATTACATTTTGAAACAATATATTATATATTATTTAGTATTAAGATGTATAAATATACCTAAGAGTCTTCGTTCGAGAAAGTGAGGCTAGTAAAAGTTTAATTTATATTAAGCGTTACCCGGTTGAAATGAAAATAGCGATTTTTTCTCTTTTGTGGAAACCTTTATAACTGTATAAATTTAAAACTGAATGATTGTTATCAAAAATTATATTAAATCGGTAATATAGATAATTGTTTAATTTCTAAAAGGGTTCCGTAATACATACCATAACTTACGTCACATGAAGGTCATGACTGTTTTACCCCTATCCCGTCCTTGTCACAGGTAGTCAGGTACACATTTGTGATACCACTGTTGCTAAGCAATGTCACACTATATCTACCCCGTCTCACCCATCTCGCAACTCGCATGCTGAGTTAACTTAATTACTCCAAAAATCTAGTTTTTTCAAACAATGAATTTCATTATTTTACTTGTAATTTTAATGATAAATTATTATTTAAATATAGATCATCGAGTAGCTTATATTTTCTTCCTTAAGAAAGTTATACTAGGCTTACTTGTGTACCTTTTTCTATCATACGAGTTGAACTGTAATAATACTGTAAATCTATTTTCACCTCGCCAATCCGCAGTAATTTCCGGCGGCACCGACAAATGGTTTGAGCAAAAACAAAACAATCATATCATAAAAAAACACTCTTTAAATGCAAGAGAAATGCAAGGAAGCCATTATTGTATGTTGTGAAGGTACACGATAAATACTTTAAGGTTTTTTCTTTTATTTGTGTTATTATTGTTATTTATGAAAAATATGTTTCTTTTTTTCTGTCTTTATATATAGAGACCGGCCGTGGGGCCGTGGGACAGCATCCGACTGGAAACGCGATCGGATGTGGGTTCGATCCCCACTCGGGGCAGTGATTATAATTAAATTATTTTCACTTCCTCCCTCTGGTAAGACAAAGTATGGTGTTGAGTTCCACCACTCATCACGCAATGTTTTGGATTCGGTAGAAAGCGAAGTACAGAGTGTCTTGACACCAAGTACTTTCTACTAAAAATATTTTTTTCGCAATTTTTACATGTTATTAAATTATTGTAATATTTAAAGAAAAATAATTGATCGATTAAAAATATTTTTATATAAAGTTCACTTGAGACGATTATAATTTTGAGAGCAGCCTACATGTACATGTACCTTATGAACAAAATGTATTTCAAAATCGACAGCATGCTATTAGTAAACATGAAAACTTCCTCGCCTTACAACATATGAGTTACATCTACAATCGATTGTACAATTGATTTTATCTAAGTAATTGATACGTTTGCCAGTTTAGTTCTCTGGTAGCTGTGAAGCTTAACCCTAACTATGGTTATCTGGGCTCGGCACTCTAACGAATACGTGAATAGTTTACTCGATAGCCTTAAAAGTAAGTTGATATTCTGTTATTTTCTATAATTATTTTGAATCTGTGCTTTCGACTCTGATTGCGCAATTATGACGTGCATGGCTGAATATAATTGGATTAATTTGAGTTCAAATGTTACTTTTTTATTTTTTTTAGGTTCACGCTTCCATCCCGCATAGCAGGGTAGATAGAAAGTACGTAGTGTCAAGACGCTCCGTACTTCGCTTTCCACTAAATTCGAGACATTGCATGTTGATTGCAATTGATTATATTTGTTATATACTATCTTTATAACCGAGTTGGCTGGCTAGATACTGTACGTATACTCATGTAGAGTCAATTAAGAGGCCATAAGTTAACTAATATAAATATAAAAGTCAATCATGTTTTATCAAACATGAGTCTAGTTGTAAATAGGGAACGGAATATTTTATCTCTAGACCCTTCAACTATACAATTAATCCGATCAAATTTAAAAATTGGTAAACATGTTAGATTCGTCTTCACCAAGAGTGGTATTAAATACTTAGAGAAACTAAAGTAGCTAAGAGCATTCAACGTTTAGACCTATCTATAATTAGTATCAGTTTTAGTGATGTGCGATAGTTACTGTTGCAGGAAAATACACATGATAATGCTAGATATTGACGAGTTAAAGTAATTATATACAGCGCTATGTATATCGTATTATTATTATTTGTGAATATGCATGTATGTTTTACTATTTTAATTATTTTGTGTTCATTTTGTGTACTCCTATATGAACTCACGTTCCTTGAATTTGTGATCGAAATTCATATTATAATCAACTAAGCTATACGTTTTCTTGAGCTACTTTAAAGTGGTACACCTGATGCAAATTTATTTTACTGTGAGTATATCTATAACGTTTTTTTTGTCATTTACGATTTTTATATGACCCAAGATTATTACATTACTTAGAAATTATTATTTGGAAACAGACAATAGTATTTATTAAGTATTTTATGATCAGCGGAATATGAACTAAAAGTGAATTCTATTTGTGCTAGTAGCAGATAAGGCATAAATAATACAAGCCTGTGAAGCCTGTGAATGTACTTTGTTATTAAGTGTCTATTTTTAATTCTCGACTTTTTATCATATTGAAATTTTGCTTATAACTTAAGGTAAGTTTTCTTTTGTATAGCAAGAGTGAGTGAGTTAAGAAGGAAGAGAGAGTAGGCAAGGAGAGCCTAGTATTAAATACACTCTATTCTCTACTTTCTTCTAAATTCGGGATATTGAGTAGTTTAGCAGTAGTATTTTTAAAAGAGCGAAGAAATGAAAATAAATGAAATATAAACATTTCCACGGGAAGTGATCGCACCCACAAACAGAAAAAAGTTCTTTAGCAAATATAAAGATTTATTTGGTCATTTTGTCTATCGTCATTGCTTTCATCTACTGGTCTTTGATAGAGAGTTGTAATTACTAACGATTATTACGATTATGAGCCCCGTAATAACGTGTAAACGTTTATTTTAATTAATTGTGGCCTATTTACGTAGCTTATAAATATCATTTACTGTATAAGGCTGTATACTATGTTTCGCTTATACGATTTATTTTGATGTATACTGTCAGTAAGGAAGATGGAATAGATCCTTGTATATATTGTGAATTTATTAAGGAGAAAAATATTGAACAGAGTACAATATATCATATGATTTTATTTGTTTAATGTGGATGTCTTATTATAGTTGGACAAAAAGTGACAGTGTAAAACAACGTGCAGCGTTGAGTTGCGCCAAAGCACGGGAGCGAAATCGGTGAACCCAGTGTTCTAACACATTGTTCTCTTTTAGTTTTATATGTCAAATATAAAAAAATATATATATAAATATATATATATATATATATATATATATAAATATATAATACCTCGTAGGATTAGGATAATTTAATTTTGTCAAAAACTCGCTTAAATTTATAGGTAGATCTTAGTTCTAAGTAGATAAGTATAATTATATACAAATGAGAAATAAATAACAATAAGGTAAAAAACGGTATAAACTCAGTCTGTAGTGCATTAAATTTTATATTATAAAAAAATCACATGATTCTCTTTGCCCACGCTGTTGTTCGGGTTAAAGCGTGAAGCTGTTAACACATTTCTTTCATTTTCTTTAGTGTAAATTTGACAAAGAAAATATTTATTTTCACTATATAATAGTAATATGCATGATAGTGTGAGTGAACCCTTACGCCAATAGTACAATGATGTGTGCCAATCCTATTAGGCAGTTACTATATATTTATTAAAATGCCATTCGCCATTATCATATAATTTCAATTCGCATACACAATACCGTGAATGCGAACTTCATCCATACATTACGGGCGAGCTATCTCAGTATGATTAAAGACACTCGACCCAGTTTGCGGTTAAATGCAAATATATATTATGGTTTGTCACCGTTGCTATATACAATACGTTAATTTTGTGTATATATTAAAAAAAATAAAATGCTAAAGTTTTTAAATTCAAGTATATAAATTTATGATTTTTTTGATGAATTTTATTTATTTAACAATTTAAAGCAAGATTTCGGTAAATAGTCCCTTTTAATTGCGAGTATTTTTAAACAGGTAGTATACAGTATGAATGAACATAAATAATATTGAATTTTAATATATGAATGAACATAATAACATTGGCCGGTCGTGCAATGGGACTGCGTCTGACTGTAAAAGCGATCGGTTATGGGTTCCATCCTCGCTCTGAAAAATGATTATTAAATTATTTTCATTTCCTCGCTCTGATAAGACAAAGCCCGGCGTTAAGTACAGTCACTCAACATACAATGTCTAGAATTCGGCGGAGTACCGAGTGTCTTGACATTAGGTACTAGCTAAAGCTAAACTAAGGACATTTAATCTTTTAAATGAAACTATTTTACATGGAATAATCACGTATATTTTGGTATTCGAAAATATATTTTTGGACACCTGACGTTTCGAGCAGTTATATAAGTCTGTGGTCACAGGTAGCTTTAATATCATATTAATTCGATACATTTGTTACTTATTAGCATTATTGTATCTAATTTTGAAGGTAAAGTAATATTATAAAAGAATATCCGAGTGAAATCAGTAGTTTTACTAAATTACATCTTAGAATACTTTCTTTGTCCACGTAACTGGTTGCAAGAGGTTGTCTTTTTTTTATTGTTGTCCACTTACCCGTATTACATAACTTTGTTGCGATGACAATATAACTAGACGCGTAGTAGAGTGTACGCTACGTTTACGTCATGGCCGAGGTATGTACTCAAATGAATTATATATTTTTAAAATCTGTGAATATATACATTTGTAGCTTAGCCGAGATTTAATGTTTAGCATTTTATGAAGAAGATTATTAAAAAAAGCTTGAAGCAGTGAGGTTAGGTAAATTATTTCCATTTTTTCGGCCACTTCGAACTGCCACGAATTCGTATGTAAAACGTAGAGTCCTTTGCAAACCTTGAGAAAACCTCTTTCTACTTAACCTGCTGTTAGGGAAATATGAATTTGAAATAGATACTAAGTTAAACCTGTGACAATCGTAAAATACGCAAGGATAGAAATACACCCACGCATAAGGAGAGAAAAATTATAATGAAACGTATAAAATAGATTTTTTTTTTCTTATAAATCAATTGGACTGATGTTGTTAATTGGCTAGGAGCGTTGAGCCGATGTCCTAAAGGTGCAGGTTCTTTCTAAATATAAAAGAAACTTATCGCAATAACCAAATTAGTATTTAAGTTTTGTACTCTTAGTCGAAACGATTAAAGGTATTTTACCCTTTGTTAGAAGTATCTAAAATGAGGTCAGTTGGCTTGCGAAAGTTTATTTATTAATATTTACTACAATAAATAGTTCTTGTAGCTGTAATTATTTGTTTGTTGAAAATTATTACATTGGCAACAGTTTAGATACAAAAAATGATATATAATGCAAGTTTGCCAATTAAATTGTTGCTATCGTGGTCCATTTGCAGCGTCTTGCATCTTGTATTAGTTTTAGGTTTAAATACCAATTGGGGAAATGTTCACAGGTAAAATATAGACTAAAACATTAATATAGGTAAACAATATGTATACAATTCTTGTGACAACTCACGTCATAACACGATAATTTTAATGTATCTATGTTGACATCAATGTTAACATTAAGTTAAAAAAAAATAAAAATCTACTCCAAATGTATATTCATTTTTGTTAACCTTATTATTTAGATAGAAATATTTTAGCTGTTGAAATGCAATAGATACGAAAATTCATAATACCAGAGTGCGCTCGTGCCACAGCATTGTAGAATTAAAAGCACATTTATTATACGTGCTTAGAATCAGATTTGTGCCGCTAAAATGTTTATTTTGTAATTAAGTTTAATTTGCGAGAACCGGATGTAATTTTGTGGACTAGTGTTATCATAGGCCTGTATTCAAATCTTTCTTCGAGGATTTTTACGATAATTTACTATTCTTGTATTTTAAATTGTGAAATATTTGGATTTAATATTTACTATTTTTAAAGTGTTATTCCACACTTAGGATTAGAAAACATTTTTGATGATGGATTTATTATGAGATGGATTTATTTATTTGGATGTAATTGTTTGATTTATCTATCTATCTTTCTATCTATCTATCATCATCATCATCATCCAGAAGATATCCGCTGCTGGACGAATCCCCCCTAGCACGCTAGATGGAACGGCTCCGGGCCTCTCACATTCAGCGGTCACCTGCAATTCTTACAAAGTCACCGGTCCTCCTGGTGCATTAATCTGTGAATGGGTCCAGTTATACGCTTCGGTTGAAAAGAAATTTTACTAAAAATCATGTTATCTTATGTGCCAGGTGTAAATGAGTTACAGTTATATATGTGTTCCCATAGAATTTAATTTTAACAATTGCAAAATATTTTAAACATTTATCATTTATAATTGCAGTAATAACTTAATCATACTTATCGTTCATTGTACTACAATACTGGAATTTACAGAAGTTATTTGCAAAATGTTTAACAATTTTCGAGTTACATAAAATATCAGAGTCAACCAATAAATTATAATAAGTGTAATTTTAGCGGCATGGTGTTGTTTCGTTGCGCACGCGCCGCTCCCGCCATCTTGTTTTATCTAGTGCCGTTGATCGCGGAAAAGCGCGCCAAGCACAACCTTCAACGACCTTCGCTCTCCGACCGACTGCACGGGACTATAAAAGTACAACTGCACACGATACTGTACCTTATTGTCTATCGACGACAACGAGAATTAAAATAGTATTTTCTATAAAATTAAATACGTACTTAGGTCGATCCTTAATGTATATAGTGACCCCAGTTTCTGTACTACAAACACGGTACGCTTAAATTAATAAGCAGGGCATATAAATCTATCGTTACCAACATTTTACTTTGTCACTTTTGAGCGACTTACATAATTTAAATAATATTATTGTGATTATTTATTAATGCAATAATGTTTAATACCTATATTTATAAAGTCATAGATAATTGGATGTTTGGTCGGAATGTGGTCCGGGGATAATTCGAAACACAGTGTTGTAAGGAACAACGGTAGCCGAGTAATGCCATATTTGGCAGTTGATTTATATCACAACTTAAATATTTCTGCGTCGTAATACACAAATATTTAAGACATGGGAACACGGTAGCTGTTATTAAGCCGTTGTAAAGTAGAATTGATAGTAATTTTAAAATATATATCAATGAATCGGACCGTGCAATGTTATGTGGCGTTTTGTAATTGCTTTATATTTGGTTTTCTATTATACGGATTACCATTGAATTGTTTCTTTTAAAATTTAAATATTCTGTGTACATTACCGATCAGGCAAAAATTCAAGATTTAAAGATATTGTTCTCTACATTTATTTTAGAAGTATAGTGCAGTGTCAAGTATATTCGGTATGGTAAAGATCGGAGTACCGACCTAATCTATTTCTTTATTTTCCTTGCCCTCCAGCTTGCCGGCTGCTAGCGCCTCTTTTTAGCGTGTAGGTAAAGTTAAACTAGATATTAGTAATCAATTGAAAAGATAGTTACTAGTATCGGTTCGTATATATATTAGATGTCGCGTTGACGCCTTAACAACGGGTTATCTTAGTAACGCGTGCGTCGTGTTTTTGTTAAAAGACGTATAAAATGTTAGCTTCACGTATTAATAAATAAATTTACAAATTTCGCTCGTTAAAGTAATTAATAAAATAACTTATAATTATATAATGCATTCGATATCCTTTAATGGATGAATTTGACCTGAACTATTCTCGCTACTGATTCACAGATAGCTGCTACAGCTATTCTCTGCTGTCGACACAAGTGGTTATTACACGAGCTGGTTTACGCGTGTACAACTAGCTCATAAGCACAACAAGAACTACGGGTGTAAGTTATTAATGTTATGTGAGGTAGATGCTGATTTTTATTTTTTTTTTGTTCAAAAGAAAATATATATTTTTTAATAATAATTTGTGTGAAAATTTTCAACATCTTTAGATACTTTTTAATATGATAGATGACAGTGGGTGAGGCTGAAGAAATATATATGGGCCGTCTGAATGGCCCGCCCGGAAAAAGTGTCAAGCTAAAAAAATATCAACAATCTTTAACTTATAATTAAAAAAAAAAATTAGACACATTCAAACATGTTTCACTTATTTTTTTGTAACTATAATATATATTTTATTACAATTACTTTAATTACATAAATACGAACAGGTATATTGCAGTATACAGTGTTTTAACCTCTCCCTTTCCATTGTTTGTGATAGCAGTTCTTATAAATAAAGATTCATTTCAAAACAAAACCACATATTAAGCAGTAATTGCTGTTTGAAGCGATTAACATAATTCCAGTAGCGACTTATCCGCCATGTATCTTTTAGTATTTAAGTCACCGTCTCTCTGATACTTATCTACATATTCTAACAACTGGACTATCTCTAGTCTTTGTAAGTTGATAAAAAACAAATATGATACTAATGTGTTCCCAACGTATGGCCAAATAAAACATTGGAAACAAAGTATGATTTCGCGTTGATACTTTGCATAGATTATTCGAAGAATGTAAAATATTATAATGTATATACAGATATACAATATTACTAGCACAGATTAGTATGGACTATTTGTATGCGGTCATCAAAATAAAAAAAAATGGCAAGCGCTTTGTGCATTTCCATGTTTGTTATGTGCGTAAGTTATTTGTCTACTAAAGGCGAGATTATTTCTTTTTCATAATATTTGGGTAATAATTATAAAATCCGAAATTAGTCGTTTACTGAAGAAGAATTTTATTTGTATTGTAATTTCTTTTAATAAAATTAATATTATATTACTTAGTGTAAACACCGTTCTCTTCCATTCCGGATACGAAATGGAAGAGAACGGTGTTTACACTAAGTAATATAACATTAATTTTAAAGAAAAGAGTATTGGTGGAACTAAACGCCGCGACTTGTCTTGTCTTGTCCAAAGCAGGAAAATAAAAAATATTATTTTTTTCTAGAAAAAATCGAACCTATAGCCATACACAGCCCTTAGTCGTTTTTTTTTCATTGAATCACAATTCCAAATAATTATGTCTTATAGATAAATAGTAGGCAATAAATTTTAATTTTTGATTAGGCAACCGCTACGCGATAGCAGGACAGGTCTGTTCCGATGCAGATAGCCGAGTATGTATGTACAGCAATTGTCCTATCCGCGCCCGCGCTATTGTGCCAGTGGGAACACGGCCTTAATTGCGAGCCTGAATAAATTAAACAGAATGTATCGTATACGGCCTGTAGTTACATAGATGTACGAAATTTTAATGCGACTTTTTTCAATTTTAAAATATTTTAGTTGATAGAAACATATGCTTCCTAAAACATATAACTATATTAATCTAAGCCTTCATCGGTCTCATAATGTGCCTAAAACAACATATAAATGAAAAAGAAAACTATGCGACGTAAAATCATTCTATAATCTGTTCAAAATCAATAACTATATAAATAAAATATTCATTGACATGTCAAAAGAACAATGGACTCGTTATATCTATATTAGAGCTGTTAGTAAATTATATTTTTATCATTATCAAGTCGATATCAAAATAAATTCGCTACGGTTGTCATTGTGTCGACATAAAATTGAAATGATTTATTTGATAACGCTTATCAATATTACGAAAAAAAATCTACTCAGTTTTAGATTTATCTCGGGCTATTAAGTAATTTGTTTAATTTATAATTAATCAAAGTTTTTTTATATGTCAGTATTATTATATACTAGTTAGGTAATAATAAGAAATTATTTAAACTATTTACATGTCCTCGTTCTTGTAAGTCAAAGTACGGTGTTGAGTTCCGTCACTCACACATGACTGCGAAAGGAAAATAAAATAAAAAAGGTTATCAAATAAAAAAAAATAATGTAAAAAATGTATACAAATAAAAATAAACTATGAATACAGATTCCGGAACATGTTTAGTTTTACGTAATACTCGTACATAATACTTGTAGCATTTGAACAAATAATGGTTCAACATTTATTATATTATATTATAACACAAAAAAAACCGCCGTATTGTAAGTCTTAAAATGAACAATGTTTTTATTTTCTACTTAAGAAGAAACCACGAACATATCCCAAATATTTGAGGATTTTTTTAAAAAAAAGTGGCAGAAGGAGTAAATTGACTCTGTATATATAGCTTCACTCTTTATTCCGCAAAGCTGGGTAGTCAGAGACAATCTATTATCAAGACGCTCCGTTGACTGTTGTCCGCCCCAAATCAAGACACTGCGTGTTGAGTGGCGAACTCAACACCACGCTTTGTCTTACCAGAGCGGACAATTTTATATTTCAAATGAAAAGAATAAATATATAAATTTTCTATACGTACAAATAATGCTTCGCCGTTTTACCTTCATAGCTCGATGGTGAATTTTGCGCATGGCTTATAGTTATCGCATGTTCAAGTTGTTTGTTAATTGAAATGCGTGTAAATACTTCTGGCATTCACAAGGGTTTATGAAACCGCTATTATAATAGTCTAGAGTCTAACAGTATTAATATTTATAAATAACCTAAATATGTTTAATATTTAAAA
Organism: Dryadula phaetusa; assembly: GCA_032432895.1. Classification (NCBI taxonomy): domain Eukaryota; kingdom Metazoa; phylum Arthropoda; class Insecta; order Lepidoptera; family Nymphalidae; genus Dryadula; species Dryadula phaetusa. Next base: position 461,553 of record JAOYRS010000038.1, read on the forward strand.
TCATAAACAAAGTATAAACTAAGGTCTTTTTTTTAATTTTTCAAGTAATATCTGTATTAAGTGCACATATTAGTATAGGTTCCAATTTATTTCTTTATTAGCTGATCTTACGTGCCAAACTAAAGTCTTTCAGGTCAAGTCACGTCCACTGCCTTAAATTACACCATGTCACATAAACTGTCAACAATAGCACGAATATAAGTAAAAACGTCAAGGAACAAAAGAGCGCCGATCGGCCACGCACTGCCTCGTATGGCCGATAATCAATCTAGTTTCACATCTGATTAGGTGCAAATTACAATACAAATAGATCAGTCACGATTTTCTTTAACACCATATGTAAAAGTTTGAACAGTAGTTTGTGTTTTTTTAAAATGAACTGTAGTTCCGATGAATATAAGGCTTATTTTACGTTATTTCTATTTAAGCATAAGCTGTTTTCGTTTCAAACGAGTGGTTTCCATAAAAGGGCTTCACTGGTTGATTGTCTGTCAAAAGATAAGTATCTTTAAAATTTACATATATAAGTCTAATTGCGTTTAACATTTGTTGGTTGTTAGGACGTTTTGGTTGTAAGGTTTAGAGTGACAAAGTCTTTACACTTAAGTCAAGGTGACATAGGATGTTAATACCTATTGTGCTAGTGCTAAAAACTCGTGACCTTACGCTGTATAAAGTTCACTAATATGCAGATGGCACGATCTACTGGTGTACAGACGTGTTTGTTTTTCGTAATCGTGGAACAGACGTGTGATATTACATATTTTCAGTCATATTATTAAATTACATTGTTTGTTATGATTTATTCGTGTTTTTCTTGGTCTTAATTAAGTATTTGTTATCGGAGATCTAAAATATTTGTATAAAATATATATAATTGGAGGACTATCCAGTTTAAACGTGTGTTTACAATCCGCGGCGACTACCGGCCGGCATAAAGCAATAACAAGCGAAATGAATGTCTTATAAGATAATACATTTTCCTACACAACCCTAAAAGAACAAAAGTAATAAGTTGCGGGGGCACAACAGGTAGGCAGCGGGCACACAGCCGCGCGTGACTTGTGACCGTACTTGTACAAGGAGATCACCTGTAAATATTACGCAGTACGCACACACCGGTGCAGTAATAAATCTGCCTAACGCGAGCGAAGTGGTCCACTCACACAGCTCCACTATTGAGTCACTTCCACGCGGGTCGAGTAAGGGAGTCGAGACTCCAGTGACACCACACTGTTGCATTCTCACCTGTCGAGCGCCGCCGGCCGAGTGTGAGTGAACACTGTACTGCGACCGTACTGGCTGCCTTTTAATGTGTTCTCGGTTCAGTCGCGCCGACTGTTTCGCGCGTTGTGGCTGTACGTTTACTTTTCGTTTACTTCCCAATCTGCCAAACACGTGTGTCGAATCGGTGAAGTGGGTAGACCATTGACGATTACGTTTTTTTTTGTGATTGATAGAAAATTTGGTGTTCACGCTGTTCCGATCGGAAAGGGTGCGGAACCTTTCAGTGGAGGAGTTTGTTTGGAAACACCTGAAAGGTAGGTGTGCAATTTTTTCCGCTGAATTCGGTCCAAGTTTTCGCTCACTGCGTCGCAGTTATGATATATTAGTATGAAATAATGTAAATATGACCACTTAATTATGTTTTTTTAGACGGACATTTTGGGATGTGTCAAAATATGTAGTAAACAAATAGTTTTTGTTGACATCGGCTTATCAAATCTTTGATAAAATACCTGTTTGTCTTTTCATTACCATGTATATATTATACATATTTACTTGAATATACCGCTGAGATAATTATTTATTATTACATTATTATTATTTTCAATAATATACTTTAGTCGGTTTTCGGAAATATTCTCAGTAAAAACAATACCTTTAACTTTATTTACATACGAATATAGTACGTATTACATGTACATGATGTTTTTTCTATGTACAATATATTTTATTCTTATATTGCATACATTATTAAATAGGTAATATCCATTATTAACAGTAGACGTGACCTTTGATACGCCTATTTAAGCTACTGCACATCGAATATAATTAAAATTATAATAACATTACGACCGGCAGTAAAATTTGAATTGTATTGAAGTAATATTTGAATTAAACAATAAGGAATTTAATATTATAGACAATCTATTTCTTTTTACTGTATTCTTAGAAATACCTAAAATTTTAATCAGTTATTACAAATTTTAACTGCTTACTTGGATATTGTGATACAAATTAAATTAATAGGTTTTTTATCTTCTAGTCTCATTACTTGTTCCTTGTTACTTTCTGGGATATAACGGATAATTTTATGTATTTTGCATTTAATTGCATACATATTTAATATGTACAATATTTGATTACATAACTGATTTCATTTATTTTGCGTATATTGTTTCATAGTTTATAAATTATTATCTTTTATATAAATTTTACCTATATTAGAATATATCTATGAGTTCCCGCAAAAATACTTTATTCCGTTTTTGCTTAGCAATAAAAAAAGGTCTTCCTGTAATTAGCATATAATAAATAATCTAATCATACATCAGTCACATATATTTTATTTACACAAATTGTATAAAATCTATCGTCACCTTAGATTATGTATTCATCACTCGAGGGATGATTATGTTTAAATGAATAACTTTTGCCCGCTCTAGTAAGGCAAAACGCAGCGTTAACTTCCGACACTCGGCACACAAATTCTGAAAAAGCAGAAAATGAAGTGTTCGTTTATTTTGATGTTTGTTGTCTTTACGCTAGATTCTCTCTGCTTATTCTGTGGAACACAATCCGCGAGAAGATATTTCTTATTGCTGAAATTCAATTCTGTAATATTATTTAAAAGTCTTTATATTTATGTGTGTATTTAAATATTCTTTTTTTTGTCATTTTTAATGACTCCCTTACAGACTAAATATAAGTACTATATATTTTTAGGTTTAGATAAAGGTCACTCGTGTTGATTTAAAAAAAAAAACTTATGCAACTTATAAATATTTACGTTACGTTTGTTTGTACACAAACAGACACAGGAAACAACGCTAAGATGATGTTATCGTTAATTATTATTAGTTAATACTGTTAAATTTATATTTAATAAGCTTCCGGCTATTTTGATTAAGGGGTGCAAAGAGAAAGCCTAACGATATATAGCTTTCTCTGGTAATGAACGAATGTATATGTGTATATATATATATATATATATATATATATATATATATATATATATATAAATATATATATATATATATATATGTACGTAAATGGAAAATACTTTTAACCCGCTTTAAATATTTTTGATTAAAAGCCATACGCACGCTGGAATATGGGATTTGATATAGTTAAGATTTGTACCGGGTAAAGCAAATTTTAAGCGTGAAAACTTCTTTGTGTACCCTGAGCTTGACAACGGCTTTACTGTCTTACATGTAGTTTTCACTAATGTATTTTGGTAATCTCCCCTTAACGTTTTAATATAGGATATATAATTTAAAGTATTTTATTAGACAAAATTGTTGCAAGCGACGGGTCTCCGCTAACGTAGTTGCGGATATTCACTTGTCAATAATAATAATAATAATAATCTAAAAGACACACTAGTGTATACTGAATATAATAAATATTACCTACTGGAAATAAGAGCGTAAAGGTTCAAAATCATTATGTATCTATTTTTTACTATAGTAGGAAAACAATTAAGAAATCTTCAGGGTGTCGATTGAATATCATAATTTCACCCTAAAGTCTAAACTTCTTCTAAGTTTATTGTTATTATTATTATTGTGCTAACAATCTACGGATACAGGTCAAAGTTATGTCTTTTTTTATTATTATTTTCTTATACAATATTAAGCTTATGAGATTCATAGAGACCCAGAGACCCTAGTCTCTATCTTAATGTGTAACCTAAGGGAGTCCAGGATAATTAGTTACTTTACTTATATATACATACAACACACACACATATGTATGAAATTTTTATAAGTAGATTTTCTCTAAATTCTATCCTGTGTTGTGTTGTTAAAAATGTTATATTTTTGCTAAATTGTACACATTTAAGTACGCACGTCATCGATGCCGATTACAATTGTAATTGCATGTAATTGAGGGCATTAGTACATTAGCTCCCGTCGTGACGGTGATGTGTGAACGACAATTAGTTACCTCATTACGGCTAACATTTTAAACTGGCTTTTTTTTAACGAAATATTATTAAAATGTATATGTAAATATTGAGGATCTGATTTGGATATCCTTTAAAAGCTGTTTTTTTTGTGTGTGAATTCATTTTAGATACTTTGAATGATAGATGGTGGAAAGTGATGGTTTTTTTTATTACAGTAAGAAGTGAAAATATTTTTAAATATAATATTTTCCCCTAAATCGTGGTCGAACTCAGGATTATTGCGTACTGGCTAATACTCTCCTACTTCCTATAAGGTACTATTATTGATATATAACATCTTAAATTTTCTTCATATTGCCTTTTGTTTATATTTTATATTTTAATTAATATTTAAATATTAATCGCAATTTGAGTTGTTCGTATACAAAATTTATTACTAAGTTATTCTGTTTGTCGACTTCCATTTAGGGACGCAGTACACAATGTCACATGACTATTTTGCCAGAACGGGAAACATCTACACTTAACATAAATATATTATTTTGTTGTACTGTTGATTCATTTCGAATAAAATAAGAAAACGGAAAATCTCAATGTTTCCGGTTCCTGCAGAAATTTTAAGAAATCCTCTCTTAATTTTCCTTTACACTGCCCAAGGATCTTACGATAGTACGTTGTTACGTAGTAGTTTAATTCAGTTATGAAAGAGCTTTATATCCAACTAAAAACATGAAAGTGAAAATGACAGCCAAGTTTTATTGATCAAGACTATGATGGAACACAAAATAATTAGGTGCCAAGTTCTGTAAATAATACTATTTTTTGTCTATGCTCAAAAGATATTCTATATTAAAATATATATTTATATTTATAATATTACATTTTGCGAGTTTATACATAATTTACACACAACATAAGGGAACAAATAAGAAGAATGAATGTATGTGACATTCATGTGATAAATATTATTGAAAATAAAGAAATATTTTTTAAAATCAAATAATTGTGTAAAGTACAAATGTAGTAATGTGTAATTAACGTAAATAACTCGGTGGCAGCCATTCGTTGCGGGTTGCTGTAGTGTCGCGTTGCAGACCGCGGTCGCATTCGCGGTTCTAGTTTAAAAATATTTAACACTATACGTTTGGGTCACGGACGCGGGGTGAATTAAACTAAGAATGATATATAATTTCACTTAAAATATTGTAAAAAGCTTCACGATTTATGCCGCACAGTAGTCGGCGACAACCTAGTGTCAAGACAGTCCGTTATTTGCTTTGGCCGGAGCAGAGAAATGAAAATAATCCATGCTATATTTTAAGTATAACTTTTCCTCTGAGTGGAAATCAAACCCACAAGCAATCGCAGTTACAGTCAGCCACTATTCCACTGCGCCTTGATTGCCTCTAATTATCGTGTCGGCCAGAACGCAATGAAAGCGGATTCAAATAAACTTAAAGGTAATATTTACATTTATACTATAGGCGATTATTGCTTGCTTTTGTTAAAGCGGGGCTTTAAATATGTAGCAAGGGGAAAGCGGAAAGCAGTGTTAATTATTCTTAAGGACCTACTAAATTGTTTCAGTCAATTAGCTGAAATTAACTATGAAATATTCGATATTATGGTTCGATTCCCATTCGGGGGTACAATTATATTTAAGTTATTTTCATCTGTCTGTTGAGACAAAGTGCGGCGTTGAGTTCCGCTACTTAACCCAGAAATGTATAGAATTCGACGAAAAGCGAAATATTGAGTGTTTTGACTTTAGGTACTTTCTGTCTATCCCGCGGAAAACGTGAAACTAAAATAAAAATATTTAAAAAGTAAATTGTTTGGCGATTGTATATAATAATACATATACATAACATAAAAACCTACTTATACAAACAAGCTTACTAAAATTCGACACTATTACTGACCTAGTTGAAACAGAAGGTCAAAGCGATTGTGTTAGCCAATAATAGTCAAATTTTAAGTAAAAAGTATTTGAGGAATATTAAGTTGCATATATATTTTTTTAATATTATTAAATAAAACGTCCACTTTGTTATCTAAAGTATAAATCTCTGTATAAAAAAATCTTAATGAATCAAAAACTCTTGTTTAAGATATTTTTCACAGAAAACAACAATAAAAAAATAGACTTATGCTAAATTTCTTATCGTTTAGTGAAAATATATTGATAAAGTGAATTATACTCAACATTTTTGAAAAAACGTATAAAAATTTGAACGCGTTCTACTATCGCATGGCTTAGCGGTCAGAGCGCTTGGACGGTATCCAAGAGGCGCGGGTTCGAATCCCGCTGCGTTCAAATTTTTATACGTTTTTTCAAAAATGTTTTCTAATCCTAAGTGTGGAATAACACTTTAAAAATAGTAAATATTGAATTATACTCAACCGGCATCGTCAAAACTGTAACTGAATTCGGTTGAAAATAAAAAAATGCTTAAATGAAAAGTTATTCTCGCAATTCCATTATGGACATTTAGTATCTACACTAGAAGGACTTTTTTTAGCTTCACGTGTTTTTCGCATAGCAGGGTAGACAGAAAGTACTCAGTGTCAAGATTCTTTGTAAATACTTTGCTTTTCCATCGAATTCGTTATATTGCATGTTAAGTGGTGGAATTCAACGCCGCACTTTATCTTACCAGAGCTAGAAAGTGAAAATAATTTTAAATATAGTCACTCCCCGGAGTGGGGATCGAACACACAAACGGTCGCGCTTCAGTCAGACGCTGTCCCACTGTACAACGATCAGCCTTATACCTATATTCATCTTACTTATAAATTAAATTAAAGTATATACGAGTATGTATTTGTATATTTAAAGCAAACATTTTGGATTTAACCCGCTAGTGTGTGGAGCAATCTCAACAATTCCATGTGGTGCTCGCATAATTCCATCTTAAATAGTACGATATCAGCTTGACACATGACTTTTGTACACACGTGGTCAATAAAACAAAGGCTTTCGCATGAGATGCACGCGCCTCGCAGTGCACGATATGTAAAGCGACACATTCCATGGGTCGGGTGGATAGTGTTGCCCGATTATAATTGAAAACGTCGCTAATTATTTATAAATTTGACAAAAAGCTTTACCTTGTTGATATTCAGTACATTCGGCTTAACTTTAATAAAATCTATCTTAACTTTAATTATAACGTAATCATAATACTTCCTTAGTAACGTAATCAGCGAGAAGAACAAGATTTTTTCATATAATTAATTTTATTACAGCTGATGTCTATACTTACGCATAATTATGTGCTTTTATTTCGTATTTATTTTATTAATGAAAATATTATAGACATATAGGTATTGAAAGTCTCCAGGATGTCATCAAATGACGTCTGAAAATCGAGACCTCTTGTTAAATTCGATACATCTGGCCACACTAGGTGGAGGCGACCTCGGGGACCCACTCTGTACGCTACGCACGCGCATCGGCATCCGCATAACCTTAAGCGACATTGCTTGCACTCTGCCGTGACTGACAGTAAATATGCGTGCGTTTTTCATTAGCTTCGACGTATAAAAACAAAGGAAAGCTACTAATTTTTTTTGTTTATGAAGAATTTTTTGGAGAATACTTTATAAAAATATTCATTCATTATTGCAATAAATAATAATGCATTTTAATAAGAATCGAAAGTTGTAAAAACTATTTGAATCTAAAAGAATCAGTAAAAAGCAATGAACCTGTCGATTGGTCCAAATAAAAATAAAAGCATTATGTAATTTGAGATCACGAATGCCTTTTTTGCTGATCGTTCCACGCGGCGGGGCAGGGTCGCGACCGACGACCACGCCGACCACGGCGACCGCACTACGTGACAAACTGCTGGGAACGTGATGGTTTCCTAGTTCATCTTTAATGGGGATCGTGGATAATGAGGATGCATGTTAAATAGCCTACGAACTGCCACGTTTTTAGTAGAAAATAAACTTTTTTAGTAAATATACGTTGAATATTTTCTTTTTGTTTACACTAAGAACCGTTCAAATGACAAAATTATTTAGGCGAAGTGACCAAACGATGATTGATATGAGGTATTAGGAGTTCTTGCTACTATAAGGTGGTCCAACAAAATGATATAATAAAATAATATTTGCCATCAAAATAATACCATCTGACAGGAGATGAGGAGTGTGTCTGTGGTCCCAAGTTGCATTTAATATTTTGTGATTTTTGACAGCTACAACACATTATTTATGTATTTATCAAGTCAAACGCAATGCGGCGGAGTCACGTCGTGCATAAAATTGACAGTGATCGCGATCTCGCATTTCCATTGAGATGTGTCCGTTAAGTACAAAGCTGACAGCTGCGCATTTATAATGCTTTATTACTATGCAGTTCGATGGCGACATCATTCGGAGGTCCTAAACTAAGCCCTGAAACCTTTCCTCATAGTGTGTCGATCCTTTTAGAAATTATTGAGCACAAAAAAAATATATTATATATATATTATACTTTCAATTTTATAAATTTTGAAGTAAAAAATGTATCCTTTAAAAAACTTAACGCTTTGACAAATTTCATTGGATCACGATACAATTTAAATTATAGGAATAACTGGTTTACAGCCACATTTTTCCACTTCGACAGGTGTCGGTCACGTTGATGCGTCACGCACAATACCACAAGTACTTACCACATGCAGACAGTCACAAGGGTACATTAAGGGATTATTCTTTGTTCAATTTTATTAAACTTTTTAAGTATATGTTATTTGTGATCTTATTAAAAGCCGTTTTTTATTCCTTATAATTGGAGTTGGCTATGTTATAACTATTATTAAAGAACAAGGCAGTTTACGATATCTAATGATAAATAATTTAGGCCAATAAAATTCATGCCGATGTTCACCGAATGGATGTCCAATTTGCAACCATATATTTGATGCAAACACTAATTTGTCTAAGAATTTGGAGACGGTATTTGAGGAAAAGATAACATAATCTTTAGATTACAGAATCATTTCTTATTTCTTACTTAATTACAAATGTTATGAGTGAGTTGCATTTTAATTAGTGCAATATGGTAGATTATACGGTGTACCAAGATTTGGCCATTTAATGCCATACTTTGAGTGTGTAGCTGTTTGCACATAATTTTTATTCTAGAAAATTTATGGTAATTTGTCACGCTTCGTTTCCCACAAATTTTTCCTTAAATTCTTTTTTCAAAATTGATTTACACTTGACGTCAGCAGGTGCAGTGCACGTACAGCCATCACGACCAGCTCCAAGTGGTATTCCATTCAATGTTCTTTTGTCCCGTGAAGCAATTAGTCTCGGTTACAGGTGGATGGCGAATGTCTCGAGTCACGAACGCTGAAGGCTTTGGGGATCCGTAGATTGTAGTTTTTGTATGATATTGAGCTGATTCAAGCTTTTCACCAGTGTTTAGAATCAGCTTAGGTGGGCTACTTAATAATGATAATTTTATCTAATATATATGTGTCGATTTTTTAAATGAAAAATTGTTAAATTTTTGATGGCAATCTTATTTTTTAACACTTTATTATGATTAGATAACACTTGGTTACTTGACATTTTGCAAGCCTAACCTGCTTCACTCACATTTATTGATTCATTCGAATTTAATTCCGTCCTGCATTCAAATACTCGAAATACCGTTTCAACCGACCTCCATATTAAATTTAAAGTATATTGCTGATTAAAAAGTTATAAAAATTCTTAAATAAATATACAATATATTATTTTCATTATAACCTTTATTTGGAGCGATAATAGCGGTAGCGGTTAAAAACATAATAATTAGCTCAAAAATATAGTTGAAAAAATTGCTTCCTGCAAAGACTGGTTCTGTCACATGATACGTTTACCGAGTTTAAGATGAAGCCTTTTTACAGTCACTCTTGACCGTCATGGTTTATACTTTTTACACAACAGTGCTCGAATTTCGTGTGCTCTTTGAACTGGTTTAATCGAAACAGTGTAAAAAATCCGTCAGACATACCTACAGATCGCGTGTTCCGGATCAGTGCTTTATGCTCTATTTTATTTTATTGCTTAAATTCTTGGAGTTATTTAAAGGCGTTAACGCGACGGTGGTATTGTATATATTTAAGTAAAATAAGATCAATGGAAATATTTTGAGCGTCATAAATTGTAAATGCTTATTTAATTTACTGTTACTCACTTTTGAATTTGTGTGAGTTATTATATTGAAATTCATTTGTTAAAATTAGTTGAAAGCCGTTGTTCTTTCATTTCTTTAGAGTTCGCCGTCTTTAACTTATCAGCAAGTGATTAAATATAAGGCGGTCGTAAAAAATGTAATTTCGGAATTGCAAAATGAACAGTCTAGTCGACCTCTACAGTACGTTGTTACTATTAAGCGGCAAAAATTCGTTGACCTAAGGTCATGAAAAACTGGAGCGAAAGTAAAAATGAGTGGCGGAACAGAGACCGAGCGAAGGTTGTAAACATCCAAAAATGGATACCTTTACACATTACGCTTTGTGGAGCAAAGTTGCGTCAGTTCATGCCGACGTACAAGGCCCCATGATAATTATAAAATGTATAATTTAATATATGAACCAATTAATTTAAACTGGAGCACTCTGTATTTTTTTTACAAAATCATGTTCATGTTTTTTTGATTTCGAAGTTTCTGATTTTTATGCCCGAAGTGTCTCGAGTTCGTTCGGTTTTGAGATCTAACTAGGTCCTGGTTGTCGTTTCATTAACATAATTATAAGGGTAGGATTTGTATATGCATATTGAGTATCCCAATATGATGTAGCTTTCGTTATTATGTCGACAGGATTACCGCAGGCTATATTATAACGCGATTGAGGCACTTTTTGAACGTAGTCAACACAACACGATGAATTTTTTATTTGAATTATAATTGTGAAAATGTATAAAAATATATCTTGTTAATATAAAAAATAAACTGAAAATAGGATCTATAATTTTTATATAAAATGAATTAAGAATACGTTATTTTGCATTCGGTTTTGAAGATTACTTTTAACTCCTTTCCATTACAAACATTTTTTTTAAATTTGTGTTATATTACATTAATTTATAGAAGTAACGTGGCACCGTCGACAGCGTCTGAGTATAAAATGGTAGTCGTAGGTTCGATTAAATATGGCAATAATTTTTATAGTGTTATTCTCGCTCTGTAAAACAAAGCGCGCAATATTTACCAAACGGAGAAAGAAGAGAGAGTTGACACTAGGTTCTTTATGTTTACCATGCTTTTAGCATCGTGGCTTATCATTTAACCCATATTTTACATGTTATATTTACTACAGTGTTTTAGTTCCTGCGAGCGAGCGTTGTAGAAAGTATTTAAAAAGCGCAATTTCACGGGGACCTGACCGCCGCCCAATTCTATTGTAAACAAGTAATGACTGACAATTATACGCCATGCCATGACATATGTTTGTACGTTTGACTTCATTACGAAGTTACACAACTAAGCCAAAGTAATATCTCTTTTCCCGTTTAAAGAATTAAGTAGCAGTTCACGAGGTTATATGAATTTGTCTTTTAGTTTGACGTTTTTTGACAAGATGCTTTTTATGACTGATATTACATTTAAGAAATGTCAATTGATTGCTTAAATTTAGGCCATTTGTGTACTTTGATCATGACAGTTTGTAAATTTTTACACCAATTTGTTAAAATATACTCTAAATCCAAGTAAATGTAAAGGAAGTACAAACATTGATAATGGAATTCAATTATTAACTTAAATATATAAATAATATCTCTCTATAATAAAATGTGAAATAAATTATAAAGATACAGGTATTATATTATATATATTCTTATTTATATATATATATATATATATATATATATATATATTCTTATTTATAATTAAACTGCTCTTATTTTAATCGCTAACATTTTAGGTGGATTACAGGGTCGTCGCATGACATAGTATCGGTCATTGACTTCATAGGTCACATCGAGGTCGAACGTGTCTGCTTCAAGTGATCAGAATGTTTAAGTAATCATTTGCTTGCATCGCACAAAAGTGCGTTTTTTTTCAGGTCGCTGAACTGTACTTCACACTGTTCCCATAGATACTATTATATGTATGAAACATGATGTGGTCTATAAACAGACGGACAGATCTTGGTCATATATAATAAGTGTATTAAAATTTCCAGGAAAAAAATTAAAGGGAAAGACTAATATAATAATTTATTAATATGATATAATTCATGTCAATTGGAATAGTATATAAATAAATACGAAATAACAGCATTAAATTCTGCAATTAAACGAATGGTTTTTTGTGTCAGTTTATGTGTCAGGACCCTATGACGCGTATCAATTGCGTTGCCCAAACAACGTGTATGTAACTTTATAAATAATGTACCCGTATATGCAACAATCACATGGTAGTGTGTGAGTAAAATATGTTTTTTTTTTATTTTTTTTTCCTATAGTATATAAAGTATAACTGTAGTAAAAAACGTTTAGGACATAAACCTTTCCTTCATGTATAACATAATTGATGATTAAATCTTTGTTTTCACGATTATTACATTTTTTTAATAAAAATATTTTAACCTGTGACCATGGACTACTATAAAGTGTTCGAAACGTAAGGTTTTCAAAAATGTATTTTCGAATTATAAAGTTTTTTCATTTAATAAAATTAAATATTAATTAACTTTATATTTTAAATTAGAATGAATCTAGAAAATGAAAGTTCGAATTTAAATAATATTTGTAGGTTTAAATCTCAAATAAATTTATCTTTTATAACTAACTCTCTTTAGATGGAAAATGGAGTACTTATTGAATATTAGTATTTTGTCTGCATTTAGCACAATGTGTAAAATGCGTAGGGACCTGTAAACCCAAACTTATTGGGATCAATAAATCTCATCATCTAATATCTCTCTTAGACATGAGTTCATATTTCCTAAACGAATGCTTTATTAAATAAGAACATAACGTGAACAAATAATGTACATTTCTAACTGCTAATGCATTAGCATTTTCCACTGGGTACCACAGGACGCATAAAACTGCAAGTTTATTGCGCTCTTGACACTGAGTACCTGAAGATGCATAGAACACGTATCGTACAATAGAAATATTGACTATTAAGTAATTAACTATTTTAAATCAATAATAATATTTTCACACCACACAGTTAATGATTTTGGGATTTTCCAATGAGATCATAATTATAGGATGTACCTTTGTCACTCTATTGTGACTTTTTTATAGTAATATTATGAATTTTTGATAATATTTATATATATATATTATATATATATATATATATATATATATATATAGGTTTATTGTTAAACATTTTTTTATTATTTTAAAATAATATAAAAATTTAATCCCGGGTCTCCTGGAAACCAATCAAGTGCCATTACCGCTAAGCCATGCTTTGTACTACCAGCTGCTTCAAAATTCTTATACGTTATTGTTAATCGATATTAACAATAACGTATAAGAATTTCGAAGGACTTTCGTCCTTCGAAATTCTTATAGTCTCGGTACCAGATGGTCTCTGCCTGTCCTGCTATGTAGGATAAAGCGTAAAGATGTAAAAAAAGTAGAGGCGGAGTATATCAAAATAAAAACAAAATAAAAGAGTATTTTTCGTTTGCCACTTGTTCTTCACGGAGTAATCAGAGATAATGCATACTGCTACTGTGTACTCTGACTACTGTGTATTCTTTTTTTATTATTACAATAATGTAACTAATAATGTAATCATATGTTATATAATAATGAGAGATCTCAAAAAATCTTTAACATCGTCTGTGAAATCTCTACTATATAATAAAGAAAAATAGGGCAAGTTCTTTTTTTACCATTCTCTATCACTAATTGTCCATGTCAATCAGGATTTTTTCAGCGGTCACATTCACGCTTCTATATGTAATTCTGTGTAACTTTTCATTGTGGTTAATGTATCGGTAATTGCACTGCATTATGTACCATTATACACTAATGTATGCACATATGCTGATCTTCCACCAACCTAACAATGAACATTGGTAATTCTCTTATCGACAACATAATTAGTCATAAAGTACAATAGTAAGAAAATATTCAAAAAAAAATAACTTTGTAGAATTTTTTCAATTAGGTACTTCGATGTAAAACTATTAAATGTGTGTACATATATATGGACGTATGATAAAACGCGGGCGATGCGTCAAGGAAAAAATATACCAAGTTTGCTTTCATCATTATCACTAAGTTATATTACTATAATAAATAGATGTACGGATAACTCAGCCACCAACCCATCTGCAGCTAATCTTCGTGGCGGGAGACTTATGAGCCAGTGGCTCCTTACCGCCTATACTCGAGGAGCCCGTTAAGTGGAATCTTGTCTTAAATATTTAGTATTATTCATTTTTATTATAATTTTATGCATTTATACGAAATACCGTCGTCGCTGTTGGTGGCGTTATTAACATTTGTTATTTTGTGCATACATCTACCGTTTATATGTGCAATTTGCGAGAGTTTGATTTGCATTTCATTTATACGAACAGCCGTGAAAAATGTATCTCTAAGAAGTTGTGTGTTCTAGTCGGTAAATAAAAAGATAAGAATAATAATATGACAAACTTATACCATAGTAAAGTAGCGGTATGTTTGTTTCTATTCGTTAGTTGTAAATTCGAACACACTTCGAGGGTCGGTTGTTCAAAGAAATTAATCGCAAATATAGTAAAAGGTTTAGGTTTTGTACTAACATAAATATTCAGTAAGAGTAATCCATAGATATATACGCATCAATTATGTATTGTATATATACTCGTATCTATATTTTACTTTGCTTTATTTATTCACTACCACATACCCATGGTGTATAGTGAAAACCTCACATTCCATAGGTCTCGGGCATCTGCGTGACGTGTTTACAAAACAGTTCGTAATGCGTCTCTTTGTGACCTTAGCGGAAACTCTTGTTAGTATACCATTGAGTTCACTTGAAATGGCAACATAAGGTGGTTGTTGACATATGAGATGGGAACGTCTAGCGACTAAGTGTAAAGTGTGCTTCCAAAGTAAATTATTAATTATTATCTAATAGGATAAGTGTAGCCTCTACATGCTCAACGAGTGCCATGTTATTATACACCGAGCTGTTACGCACGAATCACAAATTTTCCCGTGATTATATTTTTGTACATTTTTCCTCGTTGTTCATACGTCGTTCACAAATAGGTGTTGTAAGTGATCTCTTTTTTTCATCTTCCATTGTGCATGTATTTTTGGGGTTGAAATGTACATATTGCATGTTTTTTGGAGTTAAAAAAATGATTTCTCCTTCTTTTTACTATTATTTTGGAATCATTTCTGTCTGTTCATCTAACACCGTAGTTTGTCTAAAGTATCGAGCAAAATAGATTTTTTTTAAATATATATATATATATATATATATATATAATTATACTTTTAAATATAATATAATTAGGGCCAAGAATTATGTCTGAGCTTAGAAATAAAGCAAATTACAATAATGGGGCATTCGATATTTTTCTTGGCCTTGTTCTTTAATATTACCTATATTAGAATTAAATTATACTTCACTTATCGAACATCTTATCGTCATTCGTTCTGGAACTAAGACGGCGGTTTCATCGCACATAATATTGTTATTTTAAAATGATTATGCAAATGTTTCCTTGCAAATCTTTTATTACCTAGTTATCTATATAAGGTTATGTCAAAGTTTAACAACGCAGGTATTTTATTAACACAAAAGGATACTAAACGTAAAGCAACATAAATGTCAGAATTTATAATATGTTTTACAAATATTCATTTAGAAAATATTTCAAATTTATTTGTTTTTTAATTTATAATTTGAGGATTTTGCCAATTATGAAACAATATACCATTACCAGTGCCCAAAAATTAATTTTGGAATACATTAGTATATTCATGAAAAGTCATTATAAAGTCGTATTAGTCAGTGAATATTAAAACTGACAGGTCAACTAAATATATATGTTTATTATGGAGCTAAATCTTACTCCTAGGTGATATAGAAGGAAACAACAATTTATATCGATACACCTGTCTATATATTAATAGATATCAATCAATGTATGTAAGAATATTTTTTAAATTGCAATAATATTTTATACCTATAGTTTTCATCCGATGTTTTTGTTTAATATATTGCATAGATATCCAAATTTGATGACAACAAGATGTTTTTAATGGATGAATCTGGTATCCTTGCTAGAATTATGACATTAATATAAAAAAAATACATTTTAATTTTTTTTGTACTGTAAATGTTTCTAGTATTATTGCAGTTAAATCAATTAATATATATCACGAACACTTACAGTAAGGTGGGACGGTTTATTTCGCCATGAATAACGACAATAATAAAATTAATTAGTTAATTTTATAAAAAATACGACAAACATTATATTATATTTGTAGATTGTAAAGTATACAGTAGGTACGGCGGGTAATTATCGCTACGTAACGACGGTAACACCTTTGTGTTCTGACCTTGCGGCTGACCCCGGGCTTAGTGTCTGCTACGGTTGGGTCAAACTCGTATCAGATATACCTATTATAATAATAAAACAAATAGTATATTGTTGACAGTAAATATAAGTAATATAATATAAAAAAACCTCTTAATTTGTTTGGGTTTTTACGTTTTTATTCTTATAATATTTGTTTTGTTTTGTGTTTACGCTAAAAACTCTTTATTTTTTTATATATTTCCTTTTATTTCTTTATGCACTTATGACTTACATTCCATTTTTGGAATTATTTATTGTTTGTTCTATATTAAGTATTTATTACTAAAATTGACAAAGTATATTATAATTGTATTAAATTTACATATAAGACAGGTTGTGGTGAAGTTGGACAGCGTCGGACTGTAAACGAGAAGGGTTATGGATTCGATTCTCACTTGGGAGAATGATTACATTCTAATTATTTTCATTTCCTTGATCTGATAAGATAAAGCGCAACGTTCATCTCCACCACTCTACGCGCTATGTCTCGAATTCGACGAAAAGCGCAGTACGAAGTGTCTTAGATACTTCCTGTCTGCTATGCGGGGTAAAGGCGCGTGTGTATGTATAGATTACTATATAAATTCCCACCACCCAACGCGCGATATCTTAAACTATCAGATGACGTAAATACGTTGAGATAAAAACGAATAAACGAAAATTATAATTAAAGTTTAATTAAGCCATTATATGTATATGGCAGAAGACAGCGACAGTTTCGTGTCAGATTAAGGTCAGGTTTGGTGGAGGTCGCGAAACATTTGACACCCGCTATCGACATCACGACGTGTCCATTGTAATATGATCTCTTGAAATATTGTAGTTGTATTAAGAAAGATTTATTTATTAAGTAATTAATATTTTAGTCATTATTAAATATCTACAAGTGGACCTATTGATGCGTAAGATACGCGTTGTCGCGTGTATCTCAATTTACTCTGTGAAGTGAGGTACACGTTACGTCAAACTATATGACTGTATATCAGACACATTAATATGGTTTTTGGCTGAATCGCGTCCTGTATATTTTCTCCATGTAAACTTACTGTAAGCTAAATTGCTAAATTCGTCGTGGCGTAGTTTCGAAACAAATTTCTAAATTCGTTTTCGACCAGAAAACAAACAGAGAGACAATAGTAATCGTTCATCTAAATAGTGGATTATTTTTATTTGAAAATATGTTAAATTTCTGTACTATTAGAAGACTAAAACAACCTGAGCATACTCATTCTAAAGTTAAATATAAAATAAGTTATAACTACTTTACTAGACGTTATAGAGATATAAACATTAATGGCAAAATGACGCATCGAATAAATTAATTTAAATAGGATGGTTATAGAAAACCATTAATTTTCAGTCAATTTCCCATACGAGACTAACAATATTGTATACATATCTACTATATAGTATCTATACACTGATGACAGTTTTGCACGCTTATTTTTGAATCTAGTAGCATTGTAACATAAATTATTACCTAAGTTATGAACACTGACACGACACAGCTATTATGAGTTGACTTCAGCTTTATATTCCGACCTTGCGCCCGCGCTAAAGGCTGAGCGCGATGTCGTTTTATAATTTTGTACTGTTTTGTTTTTCAATCTGTGTTTTTAGAATAGCAAAGTGATATATTAATATAATTGATTATTGTATTTTGTCAATCTTTACTGTCAATAATTGACAGAAGCTAGAATAGTATAACTCTTTTTTCCTGTTTTATTAGATTTCTTGTCAAATTATTATAATTAATTTGATTTCTTTCATTATCTATTTTACGTATCTTTAACTGAAATCGATAAAATTTCTAAACAGTTTATTTATATGATTCATAAACTTTTGACTCATTGAATTGAAAACATTTATATAGATTAGATATTCAACAAGGATTTTTTACAATGTAATTACAATTTTTACTATATAACAATATAAAAAGAGCAAACATTACAACAAAGCAGCAAAGAGCAAACATCGCATTTTATTTTTGCCGGAGTCAAACAAAATAAATTGAAATAGTACGTATGTTTTTAAATTAAAATTTAACTCAATTTCCACGTGACCTCTGTTGAAAACGACACGTCTTATCACATGACCTTTTTCTTAACAAAACATAAAGAAGCGGAGTGGAAAAAGAAAATGTTAAATTACTGTATTCGTAAGCTGTTAAGGTTGTTTTTCCACTGCAATAGCTCTTACTCACTAATATACTTTAATGTAAGCCGTAAACTAATAACGCTTAAGGTTGAATTTAAAATGCACAATATTTCTGCTGTTATCGGTCGTCCGTATACAAGCCATGATGAATCGAACATTCATACAATTTTTTTGCATTATTTGGAGTGTTTTTTGATAAATTCTCATGAAAATTTTCTTACAAGAATTCAGCGTTTTATAATCGAATAATTATAGTAATTGATACTTTTTCACTGTTTGCAATTAGCAAACAATATGATTTAAATCCTATATGTAGTTTGAAATTTTAATTTCTATTTTATCTACATATGTATGTACGTATGTAAATAAAATTGTAATTGGTACAAATTGTTGGTTCTTATTTGAGTTACATTTTACAACACAAATAAGAACTACATAACACAATTGACAATTATGGAGAAATTGTATCCACAATATATATAAACTAGAGGTGTTTTGTATCAATTTTGGCAATGAACAGCTCTGCCGACTAAATAATGCTATTTCCTCAAAATACTGTAGTGATTCAAGGCCGGTCATGGCGCAGTGGTACAGCGTCTGACTGTACATGTGATCTGTTGTGGCTTCGATTCCCACACGAGAGAATGATTATATTTATTTATTTTCATTTCTTCGCTCTGGTAAGACAAAGCCCGCAGTTGAGTTTCGCCACTTAATAGACAAATTCTCTAATGTAGCGTAAAGTGGAGTACAGAGTGTCTTGACTCTAGGTATTCTTATCTATCCTACTAAAAAAAATTTTAGTAATAACTCATAATATTCTCCTTAGAAATGCTGCCTATAGAGAATAATTAACATAAAGAAATTAACATCAACCTAATATAAATATTTTCTTTATATATATGTCCTTCGCATAACGAGTGTATTTCTGTATGTATAACATCGTATAACGTGGGGTGTACGTGGGCGTCCGAATAAACATGTCCGGACTCAGCGCTGTTACTAAACTACCCCGGCGAGTTTAACGAGTTTATCGCCACCAAGGAGTTAGTTCACTTTTGAACTATTTCTCCATATACACTTTTAAGTGATTTTATATGGCACTCAAAGTTATGTGCATTTTTTAATGTATATTTCAGCTTTTCTGTATATATTTAAATCTTTTTTTTGCTTAGTCACGTCATAAGTTAAGAATTGAATAATTTTATATATTGCTTTTTATAAGTTTATAATTTTAAGGTTCTTATGCGAAAGTAACTGGGTAAGCTCTTAAAAAAAATAAAAAAAACACTACTTTACACGTTTGAAATTTTACTTCGTTATTATTTATTGATTTTGAAATTATTTATTAAATTTCTCATTGCCTTTGTTATTAAATTTACATACATTATAGAAGATTTAATTGTTAATTAACCAATTTTTAATTTATTAAATATGTTTTTTGACAAATATTTGTTCAAAATGTGGGATCGTGGTTGAAAAATTTAAGATTCATTTTTTTATTTTTAAGGTTCCAATTGATTTTTTATAGTTCCTATGTAGGGTTATTTAATTATTCGTAAAATATTTTTGTGAATAGAATTTTTAATTAAATAAATTTCGCGCTTATTGGGGTTCGTTCCAATTGTAACACTCGATATGACAATTAATATGTAAAACAATACTTAAATCGTTTTACTGCCTTTACTAAAAAAGATTAATAAGAATTGCCTACAATGTCTTTCTATTTGGTGTTTTAAGTTGAATTTGGTGTACTATGTACAAACAGACGCAGGATGAGCAGATATTTTTCTTTGATATTTATAATATCATTAAAAGGGATATTTCAAACAAGTACAAGATATTTCGCAGTACATGGCGTTTTTCTATGCCATTTAGTCTAGAACAATAGTTGACCCGGCGGATTGACCGATAATCACAATCCGATAGCAAGGACTAATGTCTGACGCAGCCAATAAATCTCGATCCGACCGAGTACCTGTTATTGAGGCAGATAGCTTATCTTTTCTTAGTTATTGCCCATATAAAACGATCAGTGCTTTAGAAAGTGTGGAAAATTGTATTGCAATAAGGAAACGCTGAGAAGGAGATTAGAGTGACCTATTAATGTCACCCTACTGTCAGCGGGAGTAACTTAAACGGGTTGCCATCTTTATGATCTACTTTCTCCTGATATTATTTTATATTTTTGTTAATTACTAAATGTCCCCTTAACAACGTGTATGTCACTTTATATAAAGGCGTACATCAAACACAATGTATTTTGAGTTTAAGTATTATTAAACATTTTTGAAAAAACGTAGCGGGATTCGAACCCGCGTCTCTTGGACGCTATCCAAGAGACGCGGGTTCGAATCCCGCTACGTTCAAATTTTTATACGTTTTTTCAAAAATGTTTTCTAATCCTAAGTGTGGAATAACACTTTAAAAATAGTAAATATTTAAGTATTATTTTTAATAATTTTTAATAAAATATTAGCATAGTGTACTTTACTTTTCTATTTAAACTATAGCTGTGCCTAATTTCATACCCCTCTGGTGGTTCGCGTTCCCCTCTGGTTCACGTTGTTTTCATAAAAAATGATAGAAAGATTTGCTTCACGTATTAATTTATAGATATCGCCTTGTCATTGTGTCGTCTCACTGAGCTCTATTTATTAAAATCAATAAAAAAGACTGATTTGATGGCGGAAGCCATTATAGTACCAAATGCTTTTTAAATATGGTAAGTCCTTGATTTGATGCTACTACGAACTCCGAACTAATTACTAGTGACACTGACACCACTAATCTTAACGTTTTTTATAACGTAAATATCTACCTTTAACTACTTTTGAGAATAAACAATAGGTTAAGGTCTCTAAGTTAGATTCAATGTCTTTGACACGATTACTGTATTACATAAAGGTAACACCGTCGCCGGCGCATCGCGAATCGTAGCAGGTGTTAATTAACAAGAGGGTACCTCACGTTATGTAAAACCAATATGCCTTGAAAATATTGAAAATAAAATATTTGTGGATGTTACGTATTACTTGGTGTACATACATGTCTATTTAAATGTATTTTGAAGTAATGACCTTTTAAGTAGTCTTTATTTTAAATTAAAATCATTTTATGGGATTTTTATTTTGTGAGTATTTTTTTAACTAGATACCAACGACGCAGCACAACAATATGCCGTAATCATTAGTGTTTTAATTTTTAATGTATGTATTATTAAGGAACGATCCGAATGTTATAGTAATTGTTACTAAGGTCCACTGACTGGAATATATTTGATTGAAAGCTGATATATTTTTTAATGCATAAACTTACCTAAATAATGTAACACGCTCCACTATACTCGTTAATAAAGGAACGTGTTTTTCTATTCTACAAATCAACAATGCCTCTAGTTCTTATAATGAATGTTAATAACATTTATTGGTCGATAGCATCTAATTTTGTCTACACCTGAGATTATCATTTGCTCTAATCAGCTTTACCGACTTAATCAGTTCATCGATCAATGTGACCTTCTTCTGCAGGTCGTGTGGTTGTGCTACTGTTCACATACATGTGATGTATAATTTAGTATAAAATATTTAATGGCCACGAGTATTATAATATATTAGTATATTACATTATATAGTTCAAGTTGCATGAACTATATTTAAGCAGTTCCACGTATTTCACGCTTAGCAAGGTAGAGAAAGAATAGTGTAAATACTTTATTCACAAATTTTCCTTTAATATTGCATGTTGGGTTGCGGAAGCCAACGCCGCGATGATGTTTGAAAGGAATATAATATCGATTTGATTCAGTATTTTATAAAATACAATAAATGTTAAGAATTTAGGGTGTTTTCTATTATTTTATAGTTATATAGATATTACCCAAATTTTATTTTTGTTCATTGAAATGGGCAAAATGATAATTTAGTACTATTTTGTTTCATTACCATTTACACTTTTCAGGTTATTTTTATTGTTAACAATTTTTTCATACCTCGAGGTCGTTCCTGAGTTTTAATAGCTAACAAAAAAAGAATAGTGATATATCTGATTGTGAATGTAAAGTAAATACTAGTCTGACAGAAGCATTTATGTCTAAAATAATTGCTATAGGTATAATATATAATAATATATAATATATAAATAAAAGCCTTCACGATCGATTTCACCTTATTAGGTAAAATATTTCCGTTCGCTTCTGTAAAAGGCATCCAAAGGTATCCCAGTAATTTAGTGGTAAGAGGTTAATCCTCCGACTGGCTCACAACCACTATCATGACAAAAAACGGTTCGATGTCATGTAAGCCAGCTCTCCCTATTCCCACCCATCCTTACCCTCATCTCCTGTCATTTCCATCCCAAGGCCGGAAACGCATCCACAACTCTGATGTAGCTGTACACGGGCGAAGGTGACCTACCATCAGGTGACCCTTCTCGCTTACCTCATTTTTCCATAAAAAGGAATCTAAAGCCTTATGTTAGTAAGCAATGGAAAATGTAATTTTTTAAAAAAATATCTTATTTAATATTTTTTGTTCGACGTGTTCACTGTGCAATGTGTAATCTTCAGCAATTATTGGCTGTTTGCGGGGCGCGTGACCGGTTCAGATCGAATCGCCGTATTACCACCGGTGATGCATGAATTAGATGAAGGGTCATGACCGAGGCGAAACGCACGTCCATACATAATATTTGTAAGTACCCACACAAAGGTGGTAATTAGGTTCCATTATATGTTTAAAGTTGTGTCAGTAGCTCGTAAGTCGATTATATTGTTGATAGACATGGCTTAGGAATTTAGTTAATGTATTTTATACTTATGTTAGGGCTGATATTGTCAAAGTCATATATCAGTATTTACTATTTTCTAAAGAGAAATACTCGCAGAAGCTCTCACTCGGATGATGTGATAATGTATATTGTGCGTTTTGATCTACCACTTAACATGCAACGTCTAAAATTTATATTGGAAATGGAAAACTGAGAGTCTTGACACTAGGTACTCACAAAGATGGAGAAGATCAATTGATACTAGAAGAGTTGTCTCTTGAACTTTAGAATAACGATGTAATATGTAGTAATAGATGTTGTTCTTTGAAGGACTATAAATTAAATTTTCACTACAAATCCATGTTCTAATAGAAATATCCAATAAATTGCTGGTCTGTAACAACACATGTCGACCTCTGAGCTCAGAGGTTGAGCATATTACAACTCAGGTGCTAACGATGTTAATGTATCCTAACTCACGAAAATAAATAATTTATATATTTTATATTAGTGTTTCAAATTTAACAAATGTATAGACAAGGACTAGATTAGACAAGAATTTCATTTTTTTTGGTTCTAATAATAATTTTATTTTGTACGCTTGTACATTTATTAAATATCAAATATATTGTCAAGAAGAAATACGCTTTAAAGTATTTTCACATTATATTGATCATCTTAATAAGGAACACTGGATTCATTTAATGTAATTGTGTGGTCGTCGCGTGCATATTTTGGTATAACAGATTCTTTCATTAATTGATTAACATATAGTGTAACAGAGTGTGAAGCTAATAAAAAAATATTGAAAAAGTTTTTCTTTCTAATATAAATAATATATATGCATTATACCTACCTGTAGTAATTTATAAAAGGTTTTTATTCACTATAACACTGCTTCACAAACTAAAACACTTAATGTTTGACAGCATTCGCAATACGGTAGTCACGACTTACTATAAGTATCTAAATAAAATGTATAAATTAATGTATAATTAAAACGTATATCAATAGCAAACGTTCTATTCGTTAAATCATCACATGATGGTTTATCAAAATTCAGGGCTAATTAAAACTCTTAAGTTGCTAAGAAAAAGTATATAAATCTCTTCTAGTGTCCTCCTGCGGATGAGTTTTGAGACTCCTTTAGGATGTAAAATATGATGCAACGGGGAGCAACACAAGAGGTAGGGGAAACCCTGAGTTGACCTTCAAGATCACAGTATAAATGATACTGGGCGAAAGTCAAGAGGTAAAAAGTACGAGGATAAACCGAGGGCATGTATGATGGAACTGTGGATCAGGTGAAAGAAGTACGGGTATGCAGAGATCGTATCGTGGCGAGGCGCTCCGTTCTTCGTTAAGGATATAGCGTGAAACTAAAAAATATGCGTTATTATTAAAAATAATAAAAATGTGAATGTAAACACGATCGGTTGTGGGTTCGATCCCCACTCGGGGGAGTGATTATATTTAAATTATTTTCACTTCCTAGCTCTGGTATGAGACAAAGTGTGGCTTTGAGTCTCATCACTCAACACGCAATGTCTCGAATTCGGTGTAAAGCAAAGTACCAAGTGTCTTGACACTAGGTACTTTCTGTTCCCTGCTATGCGGGATAAAAGCTTGGAGGTAATAATATACCTTAGATAAACCTTAATAAGAGTTTTTTCTTAATGAAGATCAAACGAAAACATTGTTTTTTTAATGGAAAGGTCTTTTTAAGTAAGTTTTATTAAGTAAGCTTTATTTCAACTACAAGTAACGTACTCGTATAGATTACACCTACAAGTAACGTACTCGTATAGATTACACAATAAGACTTTTCCTTTGTTTCACATGAAATTTGAAAAAATGAACATAAATATTTAAATGTCGAGACACAAAATGCAAATAACGTGAATCTCCATGTCTCACCATAGCATTGTTTCTGTTCGAGAAATCAGAAGTGGACAAAAAGCTGAAACGTTTGCATGATAAAGGCCGCCGATTTAGAACAGGGCCACTAAAATACTGCTTAACATAATTATTTTATATACATTATGCTGATTTTGTTGGTATCTTACGCTTTAGCAAAATGGTAAGCTCAGTAGGTTGAAAAAATATGAAATTCCTAAAACAATAGTTTTCCTTAAATTAAGTCACTGGTATAGATGTTTTTAATGTATACACAAAAATAAAATATTAGTTTTATTGTCGTGGGAAAAACCTGTGAAGTAATTTGATTTGCAGTTGACATTGAAATAAGAAGACACCTCTTCTCATAGTAACAATTTGCTATTATTTAAATGCTATTTATTATGATAACAAAGCGTCATTTTAACGGCTCACTTATGTCGCACATCAAGTAGTGTTTATTCATTGCTTTGTCCGTATGCTAATGTTCGGTCACCGGTCACCGGGGACGAAGGTCGCTTGTAGGACGTACGTAGAGACGCGAGATTCTTGTAAGAAAATTTACTATTATGTGCAAACGATTATAACGTTTATGGCTATAGACATATAAATACATTATTTCATAGTGGAGGACTAGATGGATACTAAGGTATATATATGTTGTGAATTATCTTCTAAATAATTGTATTAAATAAAAACATTAACATTTTTCGTTAAAATAATAATAATAAAGCCTTAATTCAATTATATAATAATACTTTATTAGGTTTTTACAGATATATTAAGGTACCTATATCGGTTTGTACAACATTTGTCAAATTTGTCATATAACTAAATCTGAAAAACTGATAAAAAATGCTTATATTAATATTTTGGTGATTTTTGGACGTGGCAAGGACGTACGATGCATGCCACGTTAGCCAAGAGACATTACAAGTGGAAACTGACTTTAACTACGATCTAATATAAGTCAATCCACATTTACCACAACTCGAATGAAAATAGCTCACAATTATCCTTACTTAATTATTATCGAGTAAATAAACAAGCAAGTAACAATTCTATATAATTACAAATGTAATTATTAAATAAAAGAAAATCATTTCTACTCTACATTAATTCAAGGATGAAACCTATCGTGACTTCTATTCTAGAAAATGTTGAATAGTTCAAAGCTAATAACACGAGATGAAGACCTGTCATAACCCACTTAAGAACAAAAGGCACCTGGCAACGAACCTTGGCACGACCTCCGCGCATCCTCGCTCCACATCCATTGTTCCGGTGGACTTAATATCTATATGAATATTATATTTTGTTCATAAATGTATATTAATTGTTTCGCGAAAATATCAATTAATTAATGAGATAATTGCATACACAATGGTTTAAAGGTTATTCCAGGGAATATTTCCCTGGTCTGGTTTGACAAAGTGTGACATGGATTTTGCCACGCAACGTGTGATATCCAATTTGAGAATGAATTAGTTTTATATTATTTACGTTTAAATATTAACAGTGTCTTTTTACCGTTATACATGTCAGTATAAATAGGGGGATGGATATTTTTTTGATATGACAGAATGTAGCACGGGTTTTGTCAGTACATAGGGAATGTAACAAAATATATGGAGGCCTGAAAGAGGTAAATTGAGTAAGTACATCTGTCTACTAGAGACTACTTCGCTTGACTTTGTTCAAATATACGTGAAATATACGCGAATGATCATTTTAAAATATTTTCAGGGTTTCCTTTTATTTATTATGAAATGTGTTATTTGTACAATAACCTTATAGTTTACAAATACTAGCAACATTTTTAAGTGATAGACAAAAATAACAACACAACATCTATATTGTATTTAAAGTTTTTAGTACCTATAGTATTTATTTTAAGATCACTTCAATATCTTACATTTTATGAGTTTTTCCAACAAATTACTTTTATTAGAAGTAGTGTGAAAGATTGAAGTTACCTAGATTGTATTGTATTTAGTGTTAATATTATAATATTTTATAAGGATGCTTGCATTTTTGCTATCGTATTGTTTAACATCTTTATTTTTAACTACATATTTTATACTTGTAATAATTATTTACAAATTTTATGCTATTTTTGTGTCAATATTTTATTTATCTGTTAATGTAAAATTGTGTTGATTTCCTGCATTGTCACTCAGTTGAATAGAGAAATAGTAAAAAACAATCCGTTCTCCGATTTTCGCTTCAACTTTATATCACACATTTATATCTGTGTTATATTTTTTATTTTATTATTCCATAAATAATATAATGTTTTATTTTATATTTTTTGTTTATTTCAGTACTTGAATGGACGACGTTATTTTATATAATTTTAGTAATTTTGACAAACACGTTTATTAAATTAAAAAAAATATGATAATGAAACGTCATCTTCTAGAACATGTTTTATTAGCAACAAATGAGTTTTATTTTATGGCATGTATGCATACATACAAATGTTGTAAATAATCAATAATTTCCCATATAACTTCAGTGAAACATAAAAGCCTCAGGATCACCGCAATCCCGTAATTGCGTGTTAACAGCTCTATACAAGTTTAATTGTCAATTTTTGATTGTATCACGGATTAGCGGCACTCTTAGAAAGGCCATAAATTGTAATGTTTACTGCAACAACTCTATTTCCTATCATTCTTAATAATTAATGATCACAGATACAATCTAGCAACAGATCGAATAAACGAATAAACATGTGATTATATACGAGACGGAGATGTTTATGCCGCCTTAATTAAACATTATTTTACACGCGGCAAATAAAACTGACATGTTAATACGTGCAAGCGGCAATATGCTGTAAATTAAACCAATAAGAAATATTTTAGTTCTACACTTTGGCAATGATTTCGTTACATTTGACAGACTGTACTTTCTTTTGATAACAAAAAGTCCCTTAATACAAGCATAATTACATATTTTTCGCCTTTCAATCATTATATAGTTAGAATTGAGCGATGATTGCGTTTTCACTATTAATGATTAAGTTTCAAATAAATGCGTTCATTCTAACAACGATGTCTCGAAAGTTTAATTAGCTTATGTTGAACGTTTTATTAATTACAAAAGTAGTGATCTAATAAAGTTGTTGTAATGCTCTCTGCGCTAATCAATCATTGGGCAATAAGGATATGTGTACGTACTCCAAGAGTTATAAATGGATGCACGTTTTGTGTTTTATTACTATGTGTGTATGTATTTATGTAAGTTTAATATTTCTGTATATATATTTTGTATCTTTACGCTTTTAAATAGAAAGCACCTTGTGTTAAGACACTCCGTACTTTGCTCTCGAGAGGTGGAACCCAACGCCGCGCTTTGTCTTACTAGAGCGAAAAAGTAGTAAAAAAATTAAAAATAATCATTCCTCAGATCGGTTGTGGAAATCGAGCCCTCAACCGATCGCGTTTACAGTCATATCATGTCACACTGCGGCGCGGCCGCAGTGTATAGTTATAACATTTAGAATTATGAATTTCAGTATATATTTTGATTTTGAGATTGTCTTAATTTACAATAAAAAAATCTGTAATTGTATATTTTATTTATATATTAATTGTATATTTGAAAGGTACATTATAACAACTACTGTTAAGTTTGCTATCGAATTCGGTAAACAAGGAAGATAAGTGGAGAACATGTAAAAAATATTAGTAATAAATACTTTGCAAACGGAGAAATTTTTAAAAAACATGTAAGACATGTATGACATAAAAAAACTTTTCAACACTCGCGTCAATGTTAAAAAATGTATGAAAATGTAATTAAATGTATACAATAGCAGTCCTACTCAACTCGTGAGGTCGCTATGAGTAAATATCATGATTCATTGGCCTCCCGCTCCTAGTTCGCCGGGCCTAATAAATCATATCATTACCGGACCACCTCTTTGATCTACCGCTTACCTTCGACCCGATCATTAATACTGAGCATGCAGCGTTTTAACATTAATGAATTACTTGTACGCGATTTTATATAACAATGATGTATCGCCGATGTGTACGGAGGTTTGACATGCATTCGATAATGTTTGTTAGATGAATCATTTCATTATCTATACAAATAAATATAATTAGAGTGTCTGTTTATAATATTAAAATATCTGCTTTTTATTTAATGCATAATTACTTATACAAGAAATATATTCTAAAATCACAACTTTTGTTTGTATGTTTGTTTGTTTCTGTTAATCTTTGGAACAGCTCAAAATTGATATTTTATTGTACTGGCCCTAACAGATAACTGATGTGATATGTTAGGTTAATTTTATATTAGACTTATGATATAGATAGTCCATACTATTATCATAAATGCGAAAGTCACTCCGTCTTTCTGTCTGCCACACCGCTGACCTGATTTTATATTTTATTATGTATAGTATTCGTAGATATCTTTATATATTTCAATTTATGTTTTAAATTAAAACGCTATTTTATTTTAATCCTTGCTGTCTATTACTTTTGATAAATTGCACTTGTGTCCGCAACCATTGACAACACAAGCATCCGATAGCAAGAACCTGATGTCTTTGCCAGGGCGACTAGGATAACTATTAAATATTTTTAGGCATATATTTTTTAGTGTGTTATCCTAAAATATAGTTTTTTAATTGATATATTTTTAGGAGTAATGAATATAAGTAGGTACATAAAATATTTTCATAATATAAACAAACAAACAGATTATTAAAAGATTAAGTCATAAATTATAGAATAGGTTCGTCAGTCAAAATGACTTATGCTAATATTTCTGAATAAATTATACGTTTACAAACAATTATTTGAATCGATGCCATCTTCGCTGACGCCATATCATCAGTAATTATATATATTAGACTCGAACCGGTGTTGGAAGATAAATGCTCGTTTTAAGACTATTAGGTGCTAATTTCTAACCTCTGCATTATACGAGTATAAATGATATTGAAATTTATTCCTTTAAATTTTATTAAAAAAAAATTAGAGTGTCTGTTTAATTAGAGACGCGTTTTATTAAAAAAAAACATTCAAATGCAGCTAAAAACACGGCATTAGATACAAAAGATCGCTCAGTAGATAATATAGGATAGGAAATTATTTCTAATTACTAATCATCAGCTTTTAATAAGTTTCTATAATACTTGTCTTTCTTTAGTCCGCATTCGGCGGCGTCAGAAGGTTATTTAAAAAAATTTATACCATATGATATATAATATACTGAAAATATTTTTTTTCAGTAATTAATTGATTGATATATTTTTTATTTATGAACTGATTAAAATAAAACAAACTCCTTATGTTAGAGAAGGATTAACTCCCAATAATAATTTTTCTAAAACATATTCCGTGTACATACAGCGATCAGTGACATTTTTTTATATACATATTATCTGATAGAGTATATACCTAAAACACTATACTTGTAAATAATGTAAAATTTAAAACAAAGTAGTATTACGAAGCTTTAGCCAGCTTTCTAAGATAAACTTGATATAAGTAATATTGTAAGATTTTATACTTAGATTATACAACAATATTATTTTATAACTCAATTCAGCACCGTGAAAATATCTGTTACTCAGCTATCTAACCGTAGACATGGTTTTATCGGCAATAGCGGCTATTTCTGCAAAATATAATAGCATAAAGCTCTATCGAATATCGATACCCTATTGTTTCGCTTCACTAATCATTTAAACTGTTTAACCTACCGCGGACCTGGACCTAGGACTGTACATAAATTTGAACAATGTTAGACCGTTACGTCCAAGCCGTTGTCCTGCGTCTGATGTCTAAATTCAATTAATACACGCTTTATAATGTTACTAAGATTTTTATGTTGACCGTAATATGATTTTAATGAAGTCACTATCTGTAATTGCTGTACAATTGTGGTACCTTTTGCTATGATAAACACTTATGTCTTTATACATAAGCCTTTATGGATTATATTTAATTTATTTATTTTCACACCTTTCATATTAATATAGAAAATGTTAATGCTTGTCTGTCTCGTGTTTCATAGTTGTAAATTATAAAGGTAATGTTCTTTGCATACGAGCATATAGGTGTTGTTTACAAATTTTATGCGAATACAAGTGTATAAAGGTATTTGAGTTTATATGGAGGAGGAGTCCAGGGTGACGATTTTAGGCCATCGTGGTGCAGTGGATAAGCGTCCGACTGTAAGCTCAATTGGTTGTGGGTTTGATTTGATCTTGAAGAAATCATTATATTTAATTTGATTGTAGGGATACAAAGTTAATTCTTATATTGTCTTGTTTATGTCTTCAAATATGCGGGATAAGGCGTGAAGGGGTAACACATGGGGTAACGCATTTTTTACGTCTCAACAGGTCTATTAAGGAAATGTCGTTGAATATTGTTTGATTGACATTTGCATACGCTTAAATATTTTGTTTTATGAAGATTTTACTTATTATTTATTTTATGACTTGTTTTAAAGAATAAGCAAATATCACTTTGTCCTAGTATAATTAGTACATGTGTTCTGACAGTGTACAATAATTCATATTTACCTATATATTTACCTGTAATGTAAACACATTTATTTATCTCAAAAATATAGATATAAGAGTCGTTGAAAGACACTCGCAAATCTTTTTAAAATCTATGAAATTTGTTCTCGGTTAATATTTTTAAAGTGTTATTCATATTTAGCATATTTAATAAATAGCATTATATCTTCCCAAATATTTTTTTCTTAGAGATTTATTTTCTACAATTCTGCTACTCAAAAGGGTAGCAGAAATGTTGAAAATGTTTCTGCTGAAGATGCTAATAATAAAAATATGTTGTAATAAGATTATAACTATATCAACGCAGCTGAGTATACATATGTAAGATGCATGTCTCAGTGCTCAGAGTGCTTGGACGTTTTGAAAGAGGTGCGGGATCGAGTCCCGCTGCCTTCAAATTTTTATATATTTTCAAAAGATGTTTGTTCAAAAACGAAATAATTTAAACGTACATTATTTTTTTATAATCGCATATTTAAGCGCATTTACCTATTACTCTCGATTACAGTTAAGAGCTAACCATCAACTAAATCGTCGGACTGAATGCAGTTTAGCAAGTGGAAGTCATCTAATTAGGTAGTGTTGCACGATTTCAATCCGCGGCGAATAAGCCGCGGGCGATGCATGCTGCACTATCATTATTATTTAATACTAGATGAAGTTTATTTTTTTATCACTACGTCAGTATTGTTTTAACTTTAAAAAAGTAGTGATACGCCACTAATTTCTTCGCTCTCTTCTTCTATATTTTTTGAAATGTTATGTATACCGACTTTGTGCAGATCGTAGGTAGATCTATATATGTTTGTTAGTATATAAAATTATAGATACTATACAGATAAGTTATATGTATTCTCAGGTAATTATAAGTTTAAATTTTTCTTCAAATTGATCTTGCTTTTTACGTGTATTTGTTCATTATTATAATAAATGAAAGTCATTTTTTCAAATAATAAAAGTACTGGCTATATAATAAATAATTTAGCTAAGTCAGCCGTCCGGTCGCGAGTGTGGCCCCCGTCTAACACTAGGCGGTGGTCTGGCGGTAGTCGAGCACGTAATTGGCACCGCTTTCTACACATCTCCGTGCACAGCGTGATCTTGTGCGAGTTTTTTTGCTTTAAAAGAATGAGTGTAATTACACTGGTAAATAGGTTATCGCGAGTCTTTTTAACTGTCTTCGAATATAAGGTCTTGTACTTTTTGTATTTTCTTCGCTTTTATTCCAGTTTATATTGATCTAGTTCATGGTTTGATGGTTTGTATGGATTTTACAATTAAGATCGGCGATTTAGCTAAATGTAAACATTTCAATGCGTTACTTATAATATGTTGTTTCAAGTAAATTTTAGTTTCAAATATTTTATATTGAATAGTTTATACTATTTCTTAGCGTGTAAATGCAGATAGATGATGGTTTACGAAATGGAACGTAATTAAACCTATCCGTTCTAAAGAAAAACAAAAAACGTGCAATCGCACGTCGTGACTATCGTGACAATATAACAGTCGGCCAAATTAAAACACACTGTTAGTATCGTTGCCTCGCGTGTTCTCTAATGGGTGTAGAAAAAGCCCCAATTGTCCGCAATTGATGAGTAGAGGTTCAATCTCAGTTTCGACCGTAACACCTGCGTCGCCTGCGGGCACAGACACGCGTTGGCCTGGCCTAGCAATTGATATGAACTTATATCACGAAATACCTCAGAATGAAATCTGCAACTAAATACACTAAATACTTAATTGAATGAGAGGTTCTTGTGGTGCAGTGGGACGGTGTTTGACTGTATACGTGACTTGTGTACGTTGTGGATTTGATTCCCATTCTGGGAAATTATTATATTTAAAATTTATTATCATTTTTCCAAGACAAAGCGCGGCGTCGAGTTTGCCACTCAGCGCGCAGTGTCTTTAGGCGAAATGCAGTCCACGAAATGTCTTGAGACTAAATGACCTCAGACTTCTCTCTCTCACCCTCTGTATGCTGTCACTGCTACGCAGGATAAAGTGTACATCTGCTTTCATTTAATTGATTTGACCTTACAATCTAAATAATGAATGAAGTATTCAAATACCAATATAAATCATAACTAGCTACATTTTTAAGATCTAGTCCAATATTTGCGTATATTAAAATATTGTATATTAAATTAAAATGTAATAACTGTAAAACAAATATCCCGATATTTTTCTGTCCCTGTACGTATGTTAAGATCTTCTCTTACGATCTTCTCTTCTCTTCGTTAGAATTATTCCCGTGAAAGTTTATGGTGACCATCCCGGGTTTTATAAAATTTCGAGGATGCCTTATATAGGGATAAAATAATAAAAGAAAACTTTAAACAATATGTAACAATTATTATAAAAACAATCTTACATTACCTTGTCATTATCTTTGACTTATTATTCTCGTACTCAACTAATTGTAAATTACAATGTAGCTTAAAATTATCGTAACCACTAAACTTCCTGTAGGCAATATCTTTAGTAATGTCGGAAGCACTAAAATACCTAGTTTTTAATATTCATATTGAAATATATACTTTAATTTATGTGTTATAGTTTCCTCGATTACTTAACAAGCCTTTCACAAACGGACCATCGACCGGCGCAGTGTGTGATGAATTATCAGTACTCCACTTGCACAACTGTAAAGCGATTTCGAAAATATTTTCAGACAAATTTTTATACAATAATAATAGCTCAATAGTGTAATAACCTCCGAAAACTCGCCGCATCTGATCTGAACCGTAAAATATCGATTTTAACGGTTCGGCCGCAGCTCTTATTATCCGCACCCACAACTTGTCTAGGAAAAACTACCCAAGAATCTCATCTCAAGTGTCTAAAATGCTCGAATTATCAATAGTTTTTCGCTTTATCGATGTTTGAGACAGTTTTTATTACTAGTTTAATTTTTTGTATCACTGAATAGATTATGATTTCGATTTGTGGTTCATCGCGTCGGAATTTTATTGAACTTGGACCGAATTCAATGTAAGTAGTTTTTAATTATTCGTGAAAATAATATTTTTTGTTAATATATTTTATATTAATATTAGGAATATATTTTATATGTTTGAAATGTTTGACCGTAGGGTAGGGCGATGTGACGGCTCACACTGCCGCCGGTCTAATGCTGGCATCACTGTCACGTCGCGAGCTGGACGCCGAAACGCCTGTCGTTTGGCCTGCATGGTGTTACTCAGGTATATTTTACGTAATTTATACGTATTGTTATACTGTTAAGAAAAATCTTTTGTCCTTTGAATACGATTTTTAAAAAATAGTATCATATAGAATTAAAAATTAAAAAGTAGATATATTTAAATAATTTATATTTTAGTAAAGCAAATATACATATATTATTACTTTACTTTACTTTACAAGAAATTGAACATAAAAAACGTTTTTTGTTAACAAGACATATATAAGAAAAATGATTAAAATGACAACAGTAAGACTTATTAAAGTGGTCTTAATTAACTCTTTAGTCTTCAAAGCGGAGCATTCTCTTTTACAGATTTGCATATATATTTTCCAGTTTATTTGTTAACAAAGCTGAGCTTTGCGCGGACAGGTGAGTCGTACGAAGCAAATGCTTGCATATCTAGTGCAGTCGCGGACATTCAATCAAACGGTAGCATGAAGAGGCGCGGGCGTTACTACAGAGCATGGAAATACGTGGAAATGATATACGGTCAATTGACATAAAAGTAATATATTGAAATTTAATCGGAGAAAAATTTTTGTGCTTCTTGTTGTATTTAAAATCCTAATTGTGTAAATAACACAAACAAGTTTTGTAAGATATAATATTTTACTATTTATTTAAATTGTTTTTACATTTGAGGATAAACGCCGTTTCTATTTACCTATAAATGAATTTATTATTAAATGTATGTTTTTGCATTTATGTAATTTATTTTTGGATATTAAATGAAATATCAACGAAGAATTTTTTCTTGTGTGTCAGGCCCATTGCGAAGAGCGCTGTGTACTTATTGGGACTTGTGACCCAAGAGACCTACTCTTGGGTCACAAGTTTATAGGCACCTTAAATACGCAGTAGTACCACTGTCCTGTCACCTCAGTATACTTAATCATTATTAGATTCATGATTTTATATTTAACAAATAATATTTCAGATTCATGAAATATTATTTGTTAAATTGATCCACAAGTTCTAATAATTTTAATTGAATAGAAAGAACAATAAATTAAAATCAGTCCCAGACAGTTAATCAGCATTTACAATTAAACTTTATTGGTTTTCTTTAGTACATTTCTAATACGTTGTTCTGTGACGTTAGTTAACTAAGCCCGTTTATCTGGTCTCAGTGGGTGGCGTGAGTGGCAGGTGCGCATTTCCATACTTCCGTGCAGCACGACTGCTGTTGACGGATTTTTTTTACATTTAACTGTAAAGGCGATTTTGTATAAATTAAAGTAAACTTTATTCGTTATTTTTAATCTATAATAAACTAAATTATAATATCTGCTTATCAAATAGTCTGTATTGTCAAATGTACGATATTAAAATTTTTTTTTTGTATTAAAACAGCTTTAGAAATATATACAAGCAGGGAATGCCCCCAATAGGGGGGTTTAAATAGTCATTAGGCCTTTAAAATGTCCATTAAGGCCCTCATTGTGCGAGCTGTGCTTTATTTATTTGATTATCATATACTCTTAGGAATAATAATTCGTTGTTATTATCAATAAAGTTATTTTCAAAATTACTAAAATATTTTGTTTTTATACTTATATTTTATTTTTTACTTTATAAAGTCTATTTTACAAGAAACCGTTGCTAATGTATAGATTTTCATTTTAACCTCATTCGTGAAATCACATAGAGCTTGAACTTTTTCCTATAATTTGTGTAACTATAACGTATTGGTGCGTGATGAAGCGAGAAGTGATTTTAAACCAATTTACGAGTGGTGAAACGCTATATAACAAATTGAAACAATTTTGCCTCTTTAACACATCTAAATGGTCGAAAAGTCATTTCAAGTTCTCTATTTTATAGCAATTTTCTATTATGTTAACCTTTTACAAGTGTTATTATATAATTATATCTATTTTAACAACCTACTGGTTATAAATAGATTTATATTGACATAGGCTTGTCTCACGGATCTTATAGCTGTGCTACTTAGGTAAGTATATATCTTATATATTTTTTAGATATATTTATGATTTTACACTCCTGTTATAAATATACAGGTTCACTTTATTACTTCATTACGTATGTGAAATCATTGTGACTTAGTTGGAGTTCTTATTATTATACGCTTGATGCCGAATAGCCGGGTAGTGAGACACTCTTACTGGCGAACACAACGCCAAGAAATGACTTAAATGAATGGATATTATTTTTATAGATTTTCATTTACGTATTGATCAAAAACATTTTCCCTTTGTTTTAACGATTATTCTCTAAATAAAAAAAATCTACATAAAAACAGATTGTTTTATAATTTTGGAATGCTTAACTATAATTATATATGTATATTATAATAAGATTAATTATACAAGTGAACTTTAATCCAGCTTTACATTTTGCATGTCGACCGGCTCAGAGTCTCAGGCGATGTGATGTCATTTATGATTTACTATTCTAATCTATTTAATGTTAATGCTTTATTTTGATGCATTAGCTTATTTAGGGTACCATTACCTGTACCTGACAGACAAGTTTCAATACTAATAAATATATAAATAACTCTATTGATATACCTACTTTGTACTTATTATTATTAGGTCCACTTAATTCCAATATTCATATTTTATTATTGTTATTATAATTTTTCTTTATTTTTATTTCTATTGTTTCTTGAAAGGATCTTTTTTTTATATATTTATGATTCGTTATTTGTTTTATCTTAAAAAAATTGACAAAACAAAGTAATGATTAAAATTAAAGAAAAAATAAACAACTTTTTCTAATGTTTTATTTGGACTATCCAAGTCCTGTCCTTTCGGTTCAGTTTTTAATTATATTGTTTAAAAACACGAATAAAACTTAACTTCTTCACATTATTAAAAGAGTCTCAGTGACTGAATTTTAATTGAATATTTTTATGTTCACGTAACTTGTATGTCTAAACGTCGGCCTTTGCCATAATTGTACATTAATTGACAATATAAGTCAAATGGAATCTGAAAATACTACTATTATAATATCAAGAATGCCATTTATATATACTTTTATGTATATTGCAACATTTTATGCAATTTACAGAAAACTTTACGTTATAATGTGTCGTTAATGTTATAATTATTACGGCGCCGAATGACGTTTATAATACCCTTACCAGTTTAATGAGATAATATTCAAGTACCGACGCTAAAAGGTTTTATCTCTAAAAAGTATTTTACTTTGCGTGTTCCGTACGTACCTATGTTTAATGTGAGTAATATGAATATTATAAAGAAATTGATCAAATATTTATTCTTGTTTTGGTAGTGTAAGTGTAGTTTCCGGAAAAATAAAGCACGCACATAGTTTCCGGAAAAATAAAGCAAGCTTTATTCTCAAAGTTCAGCTATAAGATTCATATGTATATATATTTTTAGAAGCTTTTCAATTTGGATCTTTATCTGCTTTTATATTACTAAAAGTAGAGTAAACAAATAATTTCACCTAATTTTCTTTCACTTATGTATAATATATCAGAGATATATTTATTTGCGATATTTGCGTTCTGCCTTTATGTATAACTTACGTTAAATACATTGACTATTATTAAACATTTCCTTTACTGACTGCCACATAATTTTAATTTATTAAAAATTAAACCGACTTTATCATAACTACACAACTATGTAGTATATAATATATTTCAACTAGGAATAAAACTTTAAACCTCTTCACAATTTTTTTATTAGCTTAACAACCCAAAGCCTTTGTGGTTAACAGGAAATTGAACTTGTGACCCGTGAACCCGTAACTGCCATAGGTGCTAAATATTATTAATTTAGGGAGACGTCATTCTATCTTAATAGTAACATTTTAAAGGAAGACATTTAAATAATTTTATTATAAAACACCCACTGTCCTTTTCAAGTATGATTTGTCTTCATTTGTTCGATGCCGAGAGAGTATATATATCTCTTTTACTAGTGGAGTAGTAGGTTGTGTTCGGTACCAACTACTTTCCTAATCCTGATGTTTCAATTTGTGTATTTTAACACAACAAAAATGTAGTCGTAAATTAGATAAGATAAAATCTAGAATTTTAAAAGCAATTTACAATTATAATCAAACAATGCATTAGTTTCAACTCTAGTCTAATGAACTTCGGGCTAGGACGGCGTCTCATTTAAATACGACCTTACAGTAACTTATTAATACAGCCTGTCGGAAATAATGTACCAAATCATTTACATAATAAACGGTATTGTAAATAAGCTCAACTCGGTCAAACCAACATTGCCCGTTTCGCATATTTCAAATGCTAAAAGCACTTACAATTTTGTTGTTCATGTTTTGTGTTTATTCGTTAAATTTATATTTATATTTTAGGATATTGTTATATCAATATAAACATTTTACATCATTACTTTGAATATAATTTATTTAGTTACTCTTTGATATATATATATATATATATATATATATATATATATATATATATATATATATAAATAAATATATATTTATATATAAATAAATTATATGGTCTAAAATCTATTATGTAATCACTTAATGGACCGTTTATTCCGAACATATCATAAAGGACCTTCTTGTAAATGGGTTATTTTTAAATTGCAAAATATTTAGTAATGTATAGATTCGATACTTTTATGAAGACTACTTTAACTTAGATCACTTAATAATAGAATTTGTTAATATAATTATAATGAAAACAGTTTTATCTCTTTGGATTATTTAGATCTAGATAAACTTATAAATTGATATCAATGTATCTTTAATATATTTTAATATATTGAAATCAGTGTGCGTGGGCTGCGCACGCGCCACTCCTCTCGGCATTACCATACTTACTATATGTCATCTATGAAGTATAAAAGCTATTTATAATACTTCACTGGAAAAACCATGATTCTTTGTTATACTTTGTGTGGTATTGTTATATTAATATAATAGTTTTACAATAATTTAATTCAAATTAAGTATAATTTAATTTATTTTTATGTTAACCATTTATGAATGGATGAAGACTACATTTTTTTCTAAAATGTGGGCGGAAATATCAAAATTATTAACTGCCTGAGTGAGCGGCTAATGAAGCTTAAGCTTTTGCAATTTTTATACATTTTAAATGTATCTGTTATGACAATATTAATCATATATTTTGGTATTCGAAAACACATTAAAGAAAACCACGATTAATCTGGTTTCATTTAAATTATATATACATTTTAAGTGATATAGATTATATTTAACATTGACATTCATATGATATTTCTGTTTTATTACTAAAAAAGAATCTTTCTTTAATACTTTGCCATACAATCAATTCAGTATAAATAAATAACTTTATAAATTAATTACCAAAGCTTCGAAAGCTTTAAATAAACAAACCTACTTACGGCGTTCATAATGATTATGACGTGTAAAAACGAGTTCACAATTCAATCATATTTGAAAGTGTAACTTGTCAGTTACATTTAAAGGTCATCTTTAAAACCTTTGACATATATCAACGTTAATAAACAGTTATAAGCGACTTATAGGTACCCAGCACGCCTAATTATGCAAATGCATTCAGCTGCTCTGATTTTTCACAAATTGTTTAGCCTTTAAATTCGATCTGATCGTATTTTAGTTGAGATGTGAACTGGACGTGAAGATTGCGGGTTTCTAAATGATGAGGGTGAAAACATAAAGCGAAGTAACTTACCACAATATTCTTACTTTATAGGAATTTATTGATTTGATTATATATCTATATGTTAATACACG
Source organism: Dryadula phaetusa (assembly GCA_032432895.1). NCBI lineage: Eukaryota > Metazoa > Arthropoda > Insecta > Lepidoptera > Nymphalidae > Dryadula > Dryadula phaetusa. Next base: position 502,556 of record JAOYRS010000038.1, read on the forward strand.
AACTGAAGAGTATGAAATTTTGTACACAGTAATAGCTTATATAGAAGAGGATTTCAGAATGCTAATATTTTTAAAATTAATGCGTAAAATTATATTAGATTAATAAAATAAACGTAATAAGTAAGTAATAAAAGATACATGTTGCTAAGGCAACGCGTCTACGGGACATATACTATTATTAATAATAGAGGGTGGGACTTTCAAACAGTATGCAGCTTGCACCTATATTATTAACATAACAGAAAAAGCCCTTTTTTAATATTATTGTTGTTTCTGTTTTTTTTATAATATGTAATTATCAATATTTAGAATAACTATATATTTCAAACAAGTCAAATATTTCGAAGATAAGATAGATCAATGATCATAAATGACACTCAACAAAGAAAGTAATTTACGTAAAATCTCAACAACTGTGTTTCTGTCTAAGTATCTTAAGAAAATACCAATATTTTACAAATAATTACAATTTTTACGACAGTCTCTCTGACAATAAAGGTATTAAAACGAAATGGAGAAATTAAATAAAAATATATGATATCAATGTTAATGCTTGATACAGTTTCTGCTGATGTGGGATCAGTGCTTTAGTTATTATTAAATCTTTTACTTTATATTTTTTGCAGATCTTGTTTTATTTAGTCAATTAGTTTAGAGTTCCTTTTATTCATCAAAATGTTAGGGCCATTCCTTGTTGAAATCAACTTTTTTAAATAAATAAAATACTCAAGTAGGTCATCATGGTGCAGTGAGACAACGCCTGACTGTGAGCGTGATTGGTTGTGAGGTAGATTACCAATAGGGAAAATGATTATAGTTAAAGAAATATGTGTGAATCTTCGCACAGATAAGAATAAGTGCGGTGTTAGGTTTGCTACTCAGCAGGTGATGTCTCGATTTCGGGCGGAAAACGGTCGATAGAGTGTCTAGACACTCTATCGTATGCTTTCCAGCTGCTCATGCACCTTGTAATGGTTATCCTGAATAATAGTCATATAATATTTAATTTTCAATATACACTTAAGCTGAAATGAGCTGCAGGTAATTAATGCTTATAAAGCTATTTTTATATATCTATTGCCATACTAAGGCGCTGAAATAATTCTACATTCACAACGAACGTCTATATACTTCGCTAGAAAAAGAGTTAAATCAAAAAGAAAACTGCACTTAAGGACAGTTTACTCTGCTGTTAAAAAAAGATTGTTTAAAATAACCCTAATAACCTCAAGGAACCCGTTCGCAATCTTGACGTCTTCTTTTTGCTGGCAAAAAGTCGCGGCCTGAACAAAGTGATCGTCTTGTTTGACTTTTTACGATCGCTGCGTAAATTCAATGTCTTTACGATACGATACAGACTGTATAAGTAGCTATGGTGCGTTTTCCGTAAGTATCCTTTAATGCATTATTATAAAGTTATATCTCTATGGTATTAGATAATGTTATGGAATCTTTCTTAGGAGAAATAAATAATGATTTTCATTTTTTCATGGTAGTAAATAATTTATTTAGTACTACGATTCGGGATTTTTTGCTGTTGGATTAAGCTTTTTTGCAATGGTTATTGAAAATGAAAAATTGATATTTTGAATAAGTTACTAAGCCACTAACTTGAAGAACAATAAGGAACAATACAAAAATTACCCTTACATCGTTCGTATATTAGTGTCAAAAAGAATGAACATCGTAGTGCTTTAGGTGGCTTGTTTTATTCTCTGGTTAATTAATCTGTTTTTCCCTACAACTATATTTATCATGGTGTATAAAATATGTAATACCATTTTTTCCGAAGTGCTTCCATAATCTTCCCAAGTAATCGACATGGCCCTATTTCAATGTTCTACGTGCAATAGTTTTGGCTGTGCCACGCCTCTCTTGTACTAAGATTATAAACAAAAAGATTTGGCATCTGAACGGCGTCAGAATAAAAATCACAGAACACATTTAAATTGTTACATGTGTTAACCTTTACGAGAGTAAAAATAATACTCGTTATGAAATGAAACAAGTTTTCACATATTAATAATTTTGTTTTTGTCATAGCAAAAAATGATAACAATAATATACAGTAGTCAATTATATGAGTCTAAATTATCAGCGGAAAAATCTTTTACCCTTACCCTTTAAAGGTCAGCTTAAATAACTGGTGCAATACTTAACAATATAAGCAGTGAAATAGCCTCACCTCTTATAGCTATAACGAAAATGATTGTGTTTTAGTATCTATTTTATTGGAACTCTAATTATAAGGTATGTGACATATTTTTTTATTCAAATAATTTAAAAGTAAATTCAACTTGTGAAATTAACCTAACATAACCTGATTTACATATTAATTCTGGCGAAAAGCGGAACACGGAATGTCTTGACACTGGGTTCACTGCTATGGGGGGAAAAGTGTGAAGCTAAAAAAGTATTACCTATTTATGTTGTCAATAACTTGTCTTCCTTTTTCCTTACTTATTACATAAAAAAATGTTAGCCTTATAATAAATACATCAATAATCACTCTATCATCATAATATAATAGTATACACTTACACTTCTTGCATTCATTATCAATACTTTCTTCTAGCACTAAGTACTGAATAACACGCAATTGCTGGTTAATAGCACTATGAGATAACAATATTGCAACTTATATAAATATATATATATATATATATATATATATATATATATATAGTATGAAGACATTAAGTACTTTATTGTCCGCCGAATTCGAGACATTGCGTGTAGAGTGGTATTTGAAGGAAACTCTTCAGCTTATACTTAAGTTGTTAATTTCAGACATTGCTCCGAGCTAAGCTCTCTTCTATGAAATGTGCACCAGTCCGATAAATTCAAGGAATGCTAAGAAGTTTGTTCCCTATAATATCAACCAAGAATGACATCATCTGAACCAACACGAGATGTCAATTCAATACTAGTTCTTATCAAAAATAATCTATAACACAGTAATTAAAACATACCTAATAGCAAGATATATCGGTATCATTAAACGGAAAGTAAAGACAAAATTGTAATTTATCATCGGCTATAACGAACGGACGAGGTTTCGATAATTACCAAAACACGCCTCGGCTACTTTTGTGCAAGAGTAAAAAAGATTTAATAAAATAAAACTGGTTCACAGTTCGCGAGGTCTCGGCGATATCAAAATAAAGAAATTATCTCGCTGGTAACGAGCTGTGGTGCGCGTTATCGACGAAAACATCCACTTTTATGTCAAGCCCTAACGGTCAGCGTAAATTCGACGTGTTATGACTGCCTATGGCTTTATTAACTAGTGCAGTTCTTCGTAGAAGTTTCAATGAATTTACACTTATCTAGAAAGTAGTTTATTTAATCAGATCTTTAATTTTCGCAATTTTTATACATTTTAAATTGAAGAATTTAAAACGGATTAAACGCGTATACATTAGAATGCCTAAATATTTGAGATTAATGCGTTTATAATAGTTTAATTTAAAATATTGTTTCTATATAATATATAAAATCCCATTGTGGCGTGTTTAATACGCGAAGATTATAGGCAGTAAATATTGAACGATATAAAAGGGAAGCAGAAGATAAAAATTAAATGATCGTCTGCTCTACAATCTTATAATGTACAGTTTGCATGGATGTGGCTTTACTGAGTTTATAAGCTTAACTTAGGTATTAACTATTAACTAGGTCTCTATCATAAACACTGTATTATAACACCTAGTTATCTAATTAGAGTCAGGCTCTCGTCCCTTCATGTGGCAGTAAAAGCCAATTGTAATTTAATATAATCACTATCGATGTCGATTACCGCTAATCATGATACAACACTATTTGGTTGAATGTCGTGGATCGATAATTTCGTTAAAATTTAAGGTTGACTCTGAATCGATTTTGATAAAATTTAGATTATCATATAGATGTCGCATTTTTGGTATTTGAGAATATTTGTGCTTTTTGATGCTATAAAGAAGGTTTCTAGTTAAAATGACTTCAACCAGGCCTCTACCATGTAGATGTGTAGTGTATAATAACATACTTTTTTACTTGCTTGTATAAATTTGATGCATGTACATAGTGTAAGTAACGCCGAAAGGATCTAGAGATAAGTTCAAGACACCGTTCTTCCTATTTCTTCCCAATTAATGTCATTTGAGTTCTAAATTTATAATGTATAACAAAATAACGTTTTGCATAAATATTTATCCAAAAATGAACAGTTCTCGTTTGCGTTTATACAACAAAGCCCAGATCGGAAGAATGAAAATATAATTAATTAATTTATGAAAATTATATTAATCAAGGCGGCAATAGTAAATTGGAATTGAAAGAAACACACTCGAAACATTAAGATAATATGATTTTGTAGCTTCCTCTTAATCAAGTGATAGAATACATAAAATTCTCTAAAACGATAATCAATTTAAATACTTATCCACTCTGTTACGACTTTTGTGAATAAAATTTAAATTTAGCAGCTGTGCGGTTTCATAATAACGTCTTATACATATAATAGGCGACAGGTCGCTCTTTAAGAATTATAATGTTCTGAAATTGTTATATCGTGTATCGAAGACACGCGTATCCAAATTTTGATTATAACACGTTTACGTAGAGCTATGCAAAAACCTCAATATCAGAGTGGGAGATCAGTACTTAAATTATACATTTCTTATATCATTATAAATTACTTTTTATTTCTGCATACGGATTATCAAAGCGTGGCGTTAATTTTCCCTTTATATACGATGTCTTGTTTTCAGGTAAAATGCATTGAACAAAGTGTTCTGACACTAGTCCTCCTCACTAGGCCTCGTCCGTGGAATAATGCGTGAAGATGATAAGAATAATATAAAACTCTTCTATTAATATGTACATACGTATAGATAACAAATGGGCGCAGAAAGTTGAAATTTGATATGTAGTTAGAGTTCCTTAGGGTACTGAGAAAGCACTTCCCTAAGTTTCAACAGTCGCAATAGCAGCAGTATGTCACGTTTTACAATCGTTTATAAGATATACGTCAACCAGGTTGCGGGATAATTTGTAAGCAATAAATTTTGTTTCTTGCTATTGTCACGAACACTGTAGAGTAGTCGCAAATGTATAAAATATCAGATGTTGTATTGTGTTATATGATGACAGTAGTAGAACTGTCAAGAACGACAAAGGATAGGAAACAAAATTTTAAGCCAGGCCCTCGAAAAAGAGATCAGAACACAGTCACGGACACAGAGAAGGTGAACATATTCACAACTATTAAACCATATATTCGTCCAATATCTAATGGAATTCAGGTATTTGGTGACAAGTACGAGACGAGCTCTACGAGATAAACTAATCATGTGTGATGTGCCACTCCTTTCACACCGTTCTTTAGAAATATATAGAAAACGATTTTTGAAAAATTAAGCAATAACACGAAAAATATATACAAGTTAAAGTTACTTCTATATTTAAATATAGTGTTTTAGTTGATACTTTTTTTTTTTCATAAAATTCCAGCGTATTTATCTGTCCTTAAGTGAAGTCGCTTTTGTAGATCGCGTGATTGTCAGACTAAAACATGGCGTGACAATTTGTCTTTTTGAGGAATAATAAGAGCAATTTATTTAAATTACATTATGATTAAAAATTATTTTTATTGAAATATAATTGCATTTATGGTAATTAAAAAAATATGTAAACACAATTATTGTCAAGTTTTATGTAACTGTGTCAATATTTATTGAAAAATTAAACTTAAAAGTTCCTAAGTATTTCGGGCAAAACAAACTTTAAGCTTTAATTATTTAACAAAGCGATTTGCACACGAGTGATGAAAGAATAATATAAAAAAATAAATATAAGTACATGTATTATCGTATTCTTTTTTATGATTAGCCTTTTGAGGCAGGTCGTGGCGCAGTGGGATAGCGTCTAACTGTAAACGCGACCGATTGTGGGTTCCATCCCCATTCGGGGGAGTGATTACATTTAAAATGCTTTCGCTTCCTAGAATTTATTTTCACTCTCTTGTTCTGGCAATTCTGTGGAAAGTGAAGTACAAAGTGTTTTGGCAGTAGGTGTCTAGGCACTGTCTTCCCTCCTATGTGGGATAAAAAGCGTGAAGCTAATTAACCTTTTAAATCCAGTAGCAGCGCTTTTAGTCAGACTATACTATTTGTACTTCGATGACAACAGGTTCAATATCCAGTTAATAGTAATTTTATATGAATGTATGTTATTTTAAAGAAGCTCATTAAGCCGGGTACAGGTTAGCGCAGCGCGTCGCGTGCGCGGCACAATGGCGCATGTCTAAATAAATCATCTCGTCATTTGCGACGCGCGTTTTTGTGCCACTTTGTTATTATGACCTAATGGCTTTTGAATGAATGTTTGGACATTTTATTATCTGTATAGTGAGTGGCTTGTTTAAAATTATAAAACAGTAATTGCAAAATTTGTTCTTTATCATAATACGTTCTATGTAATCATAAAAAGCTATGACGATGATAAGTTTAGAAGCGATGTATACCTATATTTTTTTTTATAAAACAGTACTTAGTGTACTTTATTTTTTTTTTATATTTTTAGATGTAGTGACAAAATCTAGTAAATTGTTACTATATATTTAATTTTTGATCCATTTTTTTGCAAGCCTACGTACTTTAACCCTAAAAAACCCTACGTACTTTACCTAATCAGAGCAGACACTATTTTTATAGGTAATAAAAAGTTTTATTATACGAAATCTTAATCAACAGATGATTTAAACTATTTTAATTTATCTGCTCTGGTAAGACAGAGCGCCACGTTGATGTGTGCGCGGAGTGTCTTATGTCTACGTTCTCTCTGACTACCACGTTGTGCAGGTTAAAAAAGAAAGCTGTTTTTTTGTTTTGTTTTTATTAGCTTCACACTTTTTATCATAGCAAGGTAGACAGAAAGCACCTAGCGTGTAAACATCCCGTACTCCACTTTCCACCGAATTCGAGACATTGCGTGTTGAGTGGTGGAACTCATCGCCGCACCTTATCTTACTTACCAGCGGGAGGAAGAGAAAATAATTTAAATATAATCACTCCCCCGAGTGGAGATAGAACCCACAACCGATCATGTTACATGTTACAGTTAGACGCTGTCCCACTGCGCCACCACCGGCCTTGGAAACTATTTATTAAGAATATAAAAGTAGTATGAAAGGTATAATATAATGTTTACGTATTTTCTCACTACATTATATATTAAGGAATGTTATACATTAAAGTATTTCCATCCAGCGCGCGCCATTCGATTAGGCGAGACTAATCCACATAACGAGGTGCAGCGGAGGCGTTGGGTCGCATTAGTGTGGACGCACCTTTATAGCAATGAGTTCCGCCTCTGAGACTCTGATGAGGTGACATTACCTATGGACATCATCTATATATTAATACGTGAAGCAAAATCTTTCTATTCCTTTTTATATAATATATTTTTTAAAAGAATGCTAATATTTTTAAAAAAATAATGCATAAAAATAAATTATAAAGTTTATATAAGTGACATACACTTTGCTAAGGCAACGTGTTGTCAATACGTTAACGAAATATTTAGTATATTTAGATATAATAGTGAAATATTATATGTAAAACTTGTTAATGAATGTAAGGTAGGATCTATAATCAGTTAATAATTACTGGTAAATGTGTAAGCGTAAAACAAACGTCGTCATGGCAACAAATATGTGACTTTATATAAATGTACATGTGAGATATGGTAATGTGTGAAATATTTCTTTTTTTTAGTTTAATATATTATTGTCCTATTATGAATTTATTATTAAAGCTTGTTTTTTGAGCTTTTTGTATTTGTTATTATTGTATTAATTTTAACAGTGCCAAATTTTGTGCTTCCGCGTTATCGCCATTATTTTTTATATAAATAGGCTTAAACAGTTTTCTTTATGTTAATACACCTAATGGTAACAGTATATTGTACTGGATTGAGGCATTGAGTTCCACCATACGGCGTTGATTTCCATCACTTGACACGCAATGTCGCGAATTCAGTGGAAAGTGAAGTACGCAGTGTCTTGACATCAGGTGCTTTCTGTGTACCTAAATATTGAACGCATTTTTGGAAGGGATTTTTGTTGGTACTTTAGATCTTTTTTGCTCAATTTTACACCTAACGAAACTCCATTCAATATACGATCAATATCTATATAAAGATAGATATATAGATAATAGATAACAACAAAAAAAAGATGCTATTACTTACCAACCAAACCTTTTATTTATTTGTTCAAATAATTAAAGTATTTCTTTTGATGAATGAAAATAGGAAGAAAGTTTTTTCTTAATTAAGGTTGTGAAAGTGAGCAATTGTGATACAAATCAATTTAGATTTGATTATAAAGTGTGCTCTCGTGTGCTTGTCATAACATCTACGTAATTAACTGCTCTTCTTTTATTTCTTTAAAAACCACTATGCGGAAATGTTTTAGAAATTTAATTGTGTCTTTGAATGTTTTTGTATACAATAATGATTGAATACCAATATATTGATATTAAAAATAAGGAAATGGAATATGCAAGGATAGTTAGGGAGTGTCAAGACACTCCATTCAAGGTTAAGCTTTACTTTACATGACCAGAAAAATGATAATAATTTTAAATATACTCATTTCTTTGGGCGGGCTTCCAACCTACAAATATTACGATTACAAATAATACTGTCTGACAAATAAGCATGTATACCTAAAGTTATTGTATTGAGCCTAGTCTATATTTAAAACAAGTAATTATGAAAGAATTTAAAAAATCCTACTCCGGCTAACAACTACCTTTTTCAGTAATTTTATACATTCAGCGACACCAACCCCTTAAGACGAATCATTTGTTATAATCAGATTACAGGTTTAGATACAAGAGGAGAAAGAAACGAATATACATACATACATACTATCATATATACATACTTTCATACATACGTACCTTTATACATAAGGTATACATACATACTTACATAAGTGGTAAAAAGTTAACCCTCCTTTTGGCAGTCTGATAATTAATCGGTAATTTTTCCTGTTTTTTTCCATGAGTATGTGAACTAAGGTGACAAAAAAAATTTGAATTAATTCATTATGAAGATGAATTACTTGTGAATATATTCGCAGGCTAGATATTTTCAAATGGATTGGTTTAACATGACTTTGATATTTATTAGTGCGTAATTTAATGATATAATTAACTAATAATACGCTTGTTATTGTTTCAGGTAATTACAATTACTTCATTGGTATTATAGTAGCTTCAAAAACAAACGAAATATGTAAGTATTATATGTAATCTATATAATTTTAGACCAAAAAGAATACAATCTATATTTTTTATTTTCGGACATCGTGGCGCATTAACGTTTGACTGTAAACACGAGCCGTTCTAGGTTCGATTCCCACTCAAGGTAATGATGATATTTATAATTTATTTCTCAACTCTGTTAAGACAAAGGACGGCGTTGTGTTAGCCATTCAATATGCAATGTCTCGATTACGGAAAACAGTCAACAGAGTGTATTCACACTAGTTTTTCTCTGACTACCCTGCTAAGCAAAATAAATGTGAAGCTGTTTTAAGTTATTTTACCTTACACATTTACTATAGATAATACAACCGAAAATCTGTTTTTTTTTTAAACTTTTATCCCGCGTCACCGAGTAGACATGAAGTAACTAGTGTCAAGACACTCTGTGTTCCACTTTCCGCTGACTTCGAGACATCGTTCGTTCGTTAGTTTTGATTCATATTATTCTATATAAGAATATTGCACAAAGGAAAACTGTATTATAAATAAAATTATTTAAACCTTTTCTCGATGTGATGGTTCTAAGAAAGTAATGTTAATTTGTTAAACAAAATGGCCGTAGAGCGATTTGCATTTTATCTCGGCACCAATTAATTTTACACCATATTGCTATTTATTGAGCGAAATTATGCGTGCCTTGAATTTTAATTTATAATTAAGTTTGCTTTTATTTTATTCAATGCTTCTATGTAGATTGTAAATATACTTACTTTACGTTTATGTGTATCAATATAACTTTTTCGTTATTGAATTTATTAAAAAAATTAAGCACGAATCCAAATCTGACTGCAATATAGTTTTATATCATTAGCCTGATGCTATTATAATTATTATCAAGATAGTAATCAACCAATAAATTGTTTTCATTTAATTATTTTAAACTTATTCGTTTTAATTTAATTTCCACGCGTAGCGTATTGTCATGGTATGGCATAGCATGGCAATAAAAATGGTAATATCACTATCCAATGACCGTCTGTTTTAGAAAAGGCTTTTGATTATATCATAATAATATCACATTTTTTACTTTTTAATATACATATATTTATTTATATAAATATTACGCCTAAACTAATTACTCTAAACTATGTCTAAATAATGCTTAAGTAAATTGTCCCTATTAATAATATATAAATATATAATTTATCACATTACATCCACATTATGAACTATACAGGGGATTACATAAAAGCGTTATGTCAAAGTAAAAAAATAAATAAACGCAAACTAAAGAAATTATGAAATTAAACTGATATTATAAACCTTAAGTCAATAAAACTTTTTAAAAATTTTAAAGTTTAGCTAAACTTAGTAGACAATAAGATCCTAGTATAGAATTCGAGTTATTTCACGTTGATTGGCGGAACTCAACGTCGCACTTCGTCTTACTAGAGTAACGAAAATAATTTGAAATATAATCCCTTTTCCGAATGGGAATCAAACCCACAACCATAGCAAATACAGTCACACACTGTCCTATTGCACCAGGATGGACTCAATAAACTAAAATAACTGAACATGAATGGAAGTCATACAAATTATCTTTTAAATATCTTGGATTTTATCAGCGAGCTTGTAACCAACTAGCGGGGCTTGACAATATACACGCTTACACCTGTTCTTCTAATGTACTTTGTAGACAAATTTTTACTTAGAAATTGAACATTATAATATGCGATATTTTAAAGACATACATTTTGATAAAGAAATAATTACACTTTTCTTTGAAAAATGAAAAAAATTTGAATATATACATATTTGATATAAGCAACTAAATAGTGTATTTTTGAATTAATGAGCTTTAATATTTTTACCGCGGCCGCGTGACAAGACACTCGTTTTTCACACGCCTATGCCAATAATACAACAAACTTTATAAAATTTTGATATAATTCCACCCACGTTACGCTTAATCTATGAAATAGATACCATTTCTATTATTCTTGGTATATGCAGTACAAATAATAACTAAAACTGATATTACCACCTGTTGTGATCTTTCATGCCCACATCTCATTATACGCAATTGTAGGCAATATCGCCTCTTAACTTTTGTCACGGCACACAGTTAATTCTCATTTAATCTTTCAGAATGTATGAACGAGCTTAACGACGCCATAACACTTTGCACATAGTAACGTACAATTAAAATGTATATTTTATTTGAATTCCCAACTGATGCGCATTTTAATTGTCCACATTATTTACGTTGCAATGGAATTTTCTAAATAAATAAATATTTGTGTTGTATTTTATTTTTGTAATTTCGTCTCTCTGAATAAGAGAAGTATTATTTTCGCTTCCTCGGTCTGGTAAGAAAATTGCGGCGTTGAGTTCCACCATTTCATACGCAATGTCCTGAATTCGGCGGAAAGCAAAGTACGAAGTGTCTTGACACTAGGTACTTTCTGTTTACCCTGCTATGCAGGATGAAATCGAAAACACACACACACACACACAAACACACAAATATATATTTGTGTTTTGTAGGAAACTACCACATACACAAATTTAGTGCAAAAATAAGATAATGCAACGGTAAGTACAAGTTCGTGTAACACAAACAAAAATACTACCCAGAAAGTAATAAATTGAACGATTTCCTGCCACAGAGTGGACCAGTTTATCTATAGAAATGTGGAAATTACTAGGCTCAGGCTAGAAACAACTGCCTTTCATTGCTCTCAGACTGTAATTTAGTGAAGGAAACACTTACACTGCTATAGCACTAATTAACGAGTATAGGGGGATATCTTTCAACGTTTATGCGTTCGATCAAGTGATGACTTTGTTATGGCGTGGCTACGAATAATTACAAGTTGAAATAGTGGAGTGTGTTTGTACAGGTTGAATATCAAGAAAAGTTTCATACTATTACCTGAAGGTTTTGATCAGTAGTCCAGCAGAAAAATTCTATTTGTAGATAGTTCGTTGAATCCGGTTAAAACTTTTCCCGCTCTTGCTGAACAACGCGTGGAGTTAAATTCCGCCACTCAAAGTGAAATGTATTGATTTTGAGTGGAACGGAAAGTGAAGAACGGAGTATCTTGACACTAGGTTCCATTTAGTTTCTCTGCTAAGGAGGAAAGCTAAAAACAAGTAAATAAGAATGATATTTTGTTATTTCTTAAAAAATATTAACAACTTAGCACTATTCATCCGAGTAACGTATGTATGTTACGCTAACAAGACAGTAAGGTGTCTGCTCGATGGTATCATGACTGTCTCACGTATTTATGTAATTAATAGTAAAAAAATAACGTTGCTTAATTAAATGAATATATTCTTTCTGTGCAATGATTTCGAATCAAGTTATGCTTTTCTTATTGTTGATTTATTTAATTGGTACTTGAATTAAATGTGTTTGTAAACATATTGAGATCTTGCGAGTTATATCAAAAATATTTATATACTAGAGGCCTCATAAACGTGTGTGTCGGTTTATTCTAAATGTATCTGTTGAGGTAATTTAAATAATAATAATAAAACGCAATGCAAATGGGTCAAATTTTACAACCCTTCGTCCGTAGAGTTTTCTTAAATAGAGTCGAAAAGAATTAATTATATAATTAAAAAAAACCGCTCACCGCATGAAGCGTTGTAGCAGTCCGAGAACTAGTGTCAAGACACTCCGTCCTGACACTAGTTCTTGCACTGCTATAACACTGACTGATTTTCCTTTAAAATCAATACATTATATATACATATAGTAAATGGCGAACTTAACGCCGAATATAATTTGAAATATATAATTTTTGATTTATAATCACCAAATTAGTTTTGGTGGCGCGGCGGATGAGCAGGCCATCGCACCTGCGGTAGCATCCAAACGTTGTAAGATACTATATTAACGATGCTCTTTTATTTTTACACCCAACGCCGCGAGCTAAAGGTTATAACAGGGGCGGACTATCGATCTGATTGATACTATTTTTGTATCACGTTTATCGTTTATGTAAAATATTTTTAATGTTAATTTCTATATGTATATATATATTTTTTGTTTTTATATTTAAATTCATTATATTTACTATGAAATGTGGTAGTTTATTAAGAAGTAAAGGCTTTTCTCAATTCTTAAAGTTGAGAGTTTTACAAACTTTGCGAACTATTATAATTGAATCTTATATATAATACCAAAACCGGTCTGATAAGAAAAATCAAAGCATTCTGTTCAGCTAGTCAGATGTTGTTAGGTTATCTTTAATTATCCTGCTTTGCGGGAAAAAGCGTGACGCTGCAAAATTAAATTATTATAACATGTATATTCATATACAACTCAATATAATAAATATATAATTCTAAAGTATAAAATGATTTCTATTGAAAATATAAAACATTTTATATACAACTTAATAATATTATAAGGTATGACACGAGTAATAATAAAATGCTTCATTTATTTTACATTAAAACATAAATTTTATATTAAAAATAAATTTAAAATTATGATTAATGATCTTGTAAGACATGACATATGTAAGTACATATATTTATAAAATGTGTAGGTATACCTTTGGTTAGTAGTGCTTTTTAATTACTTGATTTAATGATCTTAAAAATATTATTGCAATTTTTTGATTTCCAACCATATATAAAGAACGGAGTGTCGTAAGAGGTTTTGATTGAGTACCCTGTTATAAAGGAAGCGTCGATCTACGATAATTATTTTTGTGTATATATTAGATTATCTCTTACATGTTGTATATCTGTCAATTAATAAAATATAAATAATTTTTTTTTCTATATAGGTATTTGGTTATATATACGTTTTCAGTAGCTACCAGCTCTTTAAAGAGCTAATGACTATGAAAATAATTTAATTTTCAATATTATTGTAACATAATAACTTGGATAATGTTTATCCAAGTTGGACTCATAATATCTTTTATGGTAATAGAAATTGCAAAGTGCAATAATATTCTGAATGTAAATTGCTCGTTTAAAGTCAAATAGAGTGCGGACCTGTTCACATCTTTCGGCATCTGGCCGGTCGGAGGCTGCGATCTCGAGATAGCCAGGTCACTGTCCCCACACTCTCCAAGCGTCGTTCTGCTTGTAACTATTCATTATTTCTAACATATGATATAAGAATAATAAGTAAATAATGAATATAAGAAAGCGCACATCTTAAATATACTAGATTATCAATGAAATAAAACTAATTAAAACTTTTACTATTTTTTTTCGTAGCAAATTATGTAGTGTATTTTGTAGCTCTAAGTTATGCAATGCATCGATTTTGGATATAAAACAATAAACTAAGTGTTTCGACTCTTAAGTTCTCTCTGAAAATCAGGTATGCAAGATAAGACTTGAAGAAGCAGTACGTTGGAATTAAATTTTATTTCTTTCTCCTAATTATTATGAAATAAATATCGCTATATTAATTTCGTTGCAAGACGAACATGCCCATGGACAGCCTCAGACCGGACCGTGCGACAGAATAAGAAACTAGAGCGGGCTGTTTTGTAATATCGGTGATTATACTCCACTGAGTCTAACGGATCTACGAAATATATGTGACAACCTTGTAACTAATAGTTTCTGCTAACACGCGAAGGTTGTTGACGAGAAATGTATATCAAAAACTACATAAAATAAAAAAATAATGTTAAAAATATTTATATATTATATGCTCTACGACAGACAAATAATTGAGTTTTCGTTAATATGTAGAAGAAAGAACGAATGAAATGGGGAGGGACGTACAGTGTAAATAGACATCTATATATATTGAAGCACATATAAACTAGTATCTGCTGATCAATCCTCTTATTATAATAATATGCATATATATATATATATATATATATATATATATATATATATATATATATATATATATATATATATATATATATATATAAACACATACATTCTGGTAAATAGAAAAATGTGATAGATTTATATCTGTGTTACTTAAAAAAAGGTATAAAAATCTTTAAGCCTTTTTTTAAAACATTTTACATGATATTTATAATTTATTATATTTTACATATAATTAAAATGTGTTATTAGTTAAAGCAGTAAGAAGCAGTTTCTTAAGTCCTATTCATCTTTGGACTGTATCTATCAATCGGCCGCGTAGCTGCAGGCGCGGAGCGAACGGTTGTACAATGTAAAAGACATCCTTATTAAGCGCACAGTTTTTTTGTGAAGTTAATTATGGATTAATGATCCAAATGAGAATAGATGTTTGTATAAAAGTTATAAATAATAAAATAAATACGAATATATAATAGAATGAAACATTTAAAAAATTGCATTAACGTAAAAAAAATGTAAAAATCACAACATCAATATTTATGATGTATAAATTTATATTTTTATGTTTATAGCCTTTTAATAGTTTAATTCTGCTTTAATTAATTTAAATTCATAAAGTTTATAATACAACAAAAACTTCTATTAAACGGCAATAAACGCCGTGTAAAAACATCCATATGCCAAGTATATTTATTGCTTATATATAAATATATGTATATAGTTTATTTGCCAAATCGGGAATCACTATCAAAGTGAACATCAGTTTAAGTCCTATAATAATCATATTGGTATCGATTTCAGTTTGTTTATTATCCTTAATGTTTAAATAACAGTCTAAAATATTATAATATTAGTATTAAGCACTTCAATAATGTATGTAGACAAAAACTATTTTAATACAGTCGAGGCGCGCGTGGGCGCTGTTGAATGCGACGACAAAAAACACAGTGACAGATAGAATACTCGAACTACAATGTATTGTATCTCTTATATTTTATTTTCAACGTATACAGAAGCTATAACTGTCATATTTGTAATTACGTTCATATTTTATAGCAGAAATGTGAATATAGTATTCAGTTTAGGTGTACTTTTGTTTGGGACTACTGGGGAAAATATTTCGGTAGCTTTATTGTACAAGGAAAGGATAAATTTACTTGATTGTTATAGTGTTTAACATTTTTGTGTCTGTGCTCATTGAAACGCCGAAATTGATACGCCTTTGAATAAATAATAAGCAACAAATGTATAAATATATATATAAAAATTGTACAATCCTTGGGTGTTGTACACTGTGTCTAGATAAATTGTTTATTTTTTAATGGAATATCTGCGTGGTATGTTGTTCTTTGATGTTTGTTTGTGCTTGCAATTTGTTTTGTTTTTACTTTTGCTGTATTTTCCTCTTAAGTTACTATTGATAAATCTGTCGTTTGATAAATAATGTCGCTGGCTTTAGCTTCGAAGACGGAGGTCGTAGGATCGATGGACCATACAAAGCAGATATTTGTATCAAAACATGATTATCCGTGTATTTTCCAGGTATACAAATATATTTATTATTGTATGAAAAAGTGAAAAATTTATAAGCAACTAAATTAAAATTAAAAATTTTGGCCTATATCATTTTAATGATAAATAAGAGGAATTAACCCACTACCTGACAGAAGCAAAATTTATAATAATAAATATTATTATCTATGTACAAGCCATTATTAATATTCATGGAGACCCTAATATAGGGGTTTTTCCTTGATCTATTTCACCTTTGCGCGACACGGCCGAGGTCACAAGTGTCATTCGCAACTCAGTAACGATAAAAACGCCTCATTATCCTTCAACGACTTACCGCATTTAATCGTATTTTATCATACTTCTACTAAATTATTACGTTGTTTTTTATGTTAATATATATAATGTTATTCATTGGAAATATGATGAAGTTTTATTGTTATTATATAATATATATGCATATTGCATATTTTTAAATTTTAAATATTAGTAATCCTGAAAAAGCATCGGTGCATCAAAGCATGGTATTGACCACACCATATTCATGCCTCTATGAGACAGCTTCTGACTGTCAACTGTTCGCTCGTGTTAAAGTGGTCGCTCGTTCTTTCCCCAATGAAAAGGATGATAATAATTATTAAATATAAACGGAATTTCTAGACACCCAGTTCCCTCGGCCTGCCCTTCTATATGTAAATAGTGAAGTGAAAATGTTTCTAAATATTCGACAAAAGTTTTAATATAAAATATTGGACTCTATTTAATTAGCTTTGTGCCGACGCTACATAATTTTGGGCGTAGCGTCGCATTGCTGATCAATCCTCTTATTATAATAATCTTTTAATTGTTATGTTCTCTTGGCTAATTAATAACCCCGCTATGATAATATTATTTTTAGAAACAATAAAGCACACTTTGATGTTGCCCATAAGATAAATATCTCTTCTAATTTTGCATGTTTAATTAATTAATTTATACAAAATAGACGATTAAATCTTTCTACTAAATATATCTCTTTATCTTTAACGATTCCGATAATTTACACTATATTATATATGTATACGTTTTTAGTATTTTCGCCAAGAAACATTATTTTAAATAATTTTCTTCATTAATAATTAGAGGGATATTTTTGGGGAGACCTCAGTTGACCCGTGACACATTATATATGATACTGGAGGAAGGTCGTGTAAAAAACATGAGGACTCCAAAGGGCATGTGTGAAGAGATTGATGACTGTGGATCCTAATCCAGAGTATGCAGAATGAAATTGTCCAAAGAGGCATGCAGAGACCGTAGCGTTTAGCGTTCCGTTATCCGTCTCTGATTACACCGCAAGAGATAAAGCTTATTATAAGTTATTAGTTAAAGCGTATTATAAGTATTATTATAAGTTTTAGTGCAAGGTATTTATGTTTAGACATGTCACTATTGTTTCTTAATATACACAAGTAAGTACTGAATATCAATTGCTGACGTTTTCTTTTAGCTTTCATATATATATATATATATATATATATATATATATATATATATATATATATATATATATATATATATATATATATATATATATATATATATATATATATATATATACTTTTCCGGGAGGCTTGAATTTACAATCATTGCGCACATCCAACACATTTCAACGACAAAAACTGATTTCGAGTTAATTAATTAGTGTATACACTAGTGAATATCCACAACTTTGTGTTTACGCGGACTTGCTATGATTTAGTTGAACAAAATGATTAAATTGATACAACTTTTTATTTACGAACTTATCAACATAAAACAAATACTAAATCGACTGAGCCGTCTCCAAGAGTAGCGTAAACAGATGGACAAATAAAAGCTCCAATTTTTTGTGATGTGTTTTATTACATTAATTAGTGCTGTGTTTTATTACTCCAATAACAGTTTTTCTACCACATGGTGGGTAGAAAAACTGTTATTGACTGATAACAGACTGCGATTATATACTCTTTCTGTCGCTTCTCTCTTACTTATATTTCTTGACCCCAAATAATAGGATGAGGGAATGAAGAAGAAAAAGATAATTCAAATCACTATCAACCAGAAATCGTTAAATCCTGTTCAATCAGAGAGGATATCGAATACCAAATTTTAAGTTAATGCGCGTAGTACTCTTGGCGTGCGTTGGATATCAATTACCTTGTAACTAATAGGTAAGTATAAGTAGCTCTACATTAAGCTTACACATTAGTATGAAAAATATATTCGTGGATATAATATATATAGATACAATAGCGATTGCTTTTGTCAACATTCATCAGCGTTCAGCCCAGTTTTGGTATGCAATGACAGCCCACACCCTCATAATTAGACTGTATACACGCTATAAAATGTCAAATGCCGTGCAAATGTCAATGGTTACTCGCCTACTCTCACACTTCCGCGCTTTTTCTGTTCTTGTTTTTATTATTTAATTGGATTCTTATCTCGATAAAGTATATGTCATCGAGATAATTTAGAAACATGTAACTGCATGTAATATATGTGTGTATATTTAAATATGAAACTTTATTTTTGAGTATTGATTCTTTTTACAAGGACTTACATATAATATCGAAGCTAAGCTGAAATAGTATGACAGCCACTGATTGTAAACGCAACTGGTAGTATGTCCTATTTCCGCTTGAGAGAATAATATTTTTTTTTCATTTCTTCGCTCTGGTAAAACAAATCTCGACGTTAAGTTCGTTCACTCTACATGCAATGTCTTGATTTCGTGTGAAAAAGAATCTCTGACTATGCTAGAGGAGATAAAGCGTAAAGTTGCTTTTATATAAATAAAAGCCATATTACGGTCAATTCTCGTTGTTACAACAGGAAGTGAAGCGAACGACGATTTCTCCACCGCTGACGATAAATAAACGCGGGTAGGTCTAATTCCACCATATTTACGTGGCGGGTCGCACAAACAGGCGTGGGTGGTTCGCGACACTCATAATAATCAAGTAGCTGGCCGATATCGCCTATTGAACCCTTTTACGGCCTATCGGTATTTTATTGCAAGGCATTATTAGAGTAACGCTATCGTGTTATATGTGCTCGTACATGAACTTTTATCCTAATTTTACGTAAATTTTAAAATAAGTCATTTTACATTAGTCCGTATTCACAAGTAAATGGAGTTAAGTCTGTCTTCCCGTTGAACCTTGTTAATACGCTAATTGATAATATGCCATTGCATATTATGCATATGCTCAAGACATTTCTTGAAAGCAATCAAGACTGTCTTAATATTAGGTTGTCTCTAACTACCCTGTTATGCGGGATAAAGCATGAAGCTGTGTAATAATTACGGAAATCAATACTCATGTTAAACACCAAGAGGATGACGACATCGCAAATGACATTATCCCATTGGCCTTTATATATTAAGTAATATATCTACTGTCTAAATTTTTAATTGAAGCGTTTATAGCGGTGACACAATTTCATCTAAATATCAAATTGATTAAGTCAAGTTTTATTGAACAATTACAAATGAAATTTGAAATTTGTAATAATTTTTTAGATTTAAATATCACATTATTCTCAACGACACTTTTTAGATGTTTTTATTTCATATAAAGAAGGAAATAACTGTAATATTTTATTTAATACTTGACGTACTTGAATAGTGTGTCATTTAGTATAAAAAGTGGAGAGCTTAATAATTATTTTAAAAATACTATAATAATATAATATCTAGATTTGAGATTTTTATGCCAACACAGTCATACAGCATCTGGCGATCATGTAAGCCTGTTTCGTAATGGATTCGATTCCCATTGGGTGAACGATTATATTTAAAATTTATTTGTCTCCGCAACACGCAATGTATCAATTTCGGGCGCAAATCTGTCAACCTATTAACCCTGCTATGCGGGATAAGGCAAAGCTGTAAGAATAGTATTTTATTAAATAATATAATGACACACACATGTTCTCAAACATACAAATATATAATCAATAAATAAACAATTGTTCACCATTTGCGTCTTTGTGTCGCGCGTAGATGACGGTTCTCACTATTATAGAAATAAGTACTAAATTAGACAAACAATTTACGAGTCGTATCACATTGCGTCAAAGCTTAGTCCTAAAGATATTAATCTTCCGGAGAATAAATTTACGTTACTATTTGAAATTCAAAATGTCCACGGCGTTGCGTGCGAATTATGTTTTCTTGTTGTAACGGCTTTGATACCCGCGGGACTCTTTCGAAATTGCGAACGATGTGAACTTTCTATGTTGCTACACTTTTGACATCGATTGAATTTCCATGAATTTTATTGATACTGATCAAGTATTATGGTAAACTCGTTAATTTTTCCTAGATATCTGTTATATGGAGGTATGTACTTAATTATCAGAGCTTTCGGAACGTATATTATATACATGTAATTAACAATGTATGTGAAACTCCTCTGGTACTCATTACGTGACTGACTAACGAGGTGCAGGCAGGCATAACATCGACTAGCTTGTATTCTTATAGTTAACAAATTATATATATATATATATATATATATATATATATATATATATATATATATAAAGTATTTTTATTGTTCAGTTCATATTATATTTATTCCAATATTATAATATGCATATATTTGTATATAAATACTATTTTTAGCACCTTGTTCCCAATCTATCATATCATGTAATAAACAACACTGAAGCAATGTAGGGAACTCCACCGGTGGATACATGAAGTAGACACAGTG
This sequence comes from Dryadula phaetusa, assembly GCA_032432895.1. Taxonomy (NCBI): domain Eukaryota; kingdom Metazoa; phylum Arthropoda; class Insecta; order Lepidoptera; family Nymphalidae; genus Dryadula; species Dryadula phaetusa. The sequence continues at coordinate 523,899 of JAOYRS010000038.1, forward strand.
GGCGTGAAGACAGGCTGAGTTATAACGGCGTAAAAGACACGAATTAGACCCGCTTTAACAGGGAAATTATTGCTATAAGAAAATAATTTGTGTTAGTTAAGTAAATTTATTTACATGTAATTATAATCAATATTTGATATATATAATATAATATATACGTAATTGTGGACAGTGCTCTGTAAATACTAGTGGTAAAACTAGCATTTCTACTAGAATATTGATAGACGATTACGTTATACTTGTTATAAGTTGATAAGATAAATATTTCACTTTTCTTTTCCTGATATGACTCAATGGATGTAAATAGTAAATAATTAATACTAGGTACTGTTAGTTAAATATATAAGTGCTGTGGGTCGGTTATATATTTGACGTGCAATTCTATGTAATATGGAATATTTCTAAAAGAAGTATAAGAATTATTGACACTCATAGTTGATTGAAACTGATATATATATATAATTTTAACTATAACTACATATCCTTGTATCACAAGTCCCAGGTGCTGCTCCGAGCTCCCTGTACCTACAAAGCGATGGGTTTCTTTTGTCATTTCATATTAAAATTATATGCAAAAATGTAATTATATCAAAACTGATATAGAACCTTACATATTCCCATTGTACATAATTAAACCAAGAGGAGCAGCAGCTTCTACTATTTTTTAATCAAATTCCAATATGTCTATAAAAAATAATACAGATAAAACACGATATTTGAAGAAACGAGAAAATACTAGGACAAACAACTGCATAACAATAATAAAACAAATTGTAAACCTTAACAATACTCACGCGACACGACTACCTTAAGTGATTGCTTAATCAAAATACATCTAATGAACATTTGTTAAAACTGCTTTGGAAGAAATAAAATAATAATAAATAATTATAAAATTAATGAGCCGGGATCGGTCACCGCAGGCTCCCGGCCCGCAGTGCTGTGGCCCCTGTGGGGCAATATTCAAATTATAATATTTAATATCGTGATAGCCGCGGTCAATTAATAATATAACAAGCTTTTATATTTAGACACCAGTTAGGTACAGTGCATTTATTTTGGGTTAACTTAATGGGTGCAGGTTCCCTTTGGATTGACAGATGCAGTGGATCGCAGGAAAAGTTAGAAGTATCAAATTTGTAATACTAATATTTGATGAACATAGAAAAAATTTTTTTTGTAATATTTTTTATGAACATATTTTTTTGTAATATTACGCACTACAATATTTTAATATAAATGTTTTTATAAATGTTTACATGCTCTGTGATAAGGCACCGCGTATTTTACGCCTTATCCTTCGTAGCAGAGTAATAAGACACGAGTCTACTATAATAATTTCAAAGAAGCTTAACAAGCTATTATAATTTATCTAAATAACATAGAAAATAGTTACTCAAGGCCGTGATCAAGGATCGAGTTCATCTGTTTAAAATGAAAATGGTTTAAATATTTTAAAATTTGTAATTATTACAAGTTCGCTTTATTTTCACAAGGTAAGCTTAAGGCGGAAAGCTGTAAGCTATATGAAACAAAAATGATTACGCTTAGATTATTTTATATTTCTGCAATAACAAAATTATTGTTGGTCACTGATAACAACTTTAATGTTCTAAAAGCAATTATTATAAGTTATTATAACTTTAATAGATGAGATCGATCAGCTCAATCGCATATTGCGAATTTTCTGTAGGGTTTTGTAGATTCGGAGTGTTGGTAATAAGACTTGGCCACGTGGAAATAATTTTACCTCTTTTTACTCTTAGTTCTTTTGTATTATTCACAAAAATAATATTATGTATTTCCGGTTTTACTGTTTTTTTAACTTTATTACTTTTTCATTTATAAATAAAATATCAATTAATTATAACTTTTTTTCTATCCAATCACCATGAAATCTGCTGATTTTAATTTCCTTTTTTTAAACCACAAAAATAAAGTTTTGTTTAAGTTAATCGTTTTCTAATTTTAATTTCAATGTCTTGTTTTAGTTCTTTACTTTCAGATTAATTTATAATAATTAGATCAAAACTATAATTATCAAAATAATTGAATTAAAATAACAAAATGCAATAAGTAGTGTAATTGAACTATTCAGACTTGATCGAATATAAAATGCTTCATATGTTTTCACTATAACAATTGTTTAATTAACTTCCTTATAATTGACATGAGCTACAAAAATTTTTCTTTGACCATCCGCATTGTGTTGTCATTATTACAAAGATAAAAAAATATCTTTATTTTTAATATCAACCAGCAATATAAAAAAAGCATTTTACAATAGAAATTTCAATACATTTATTAAGTTCATAAGGTTTTCTTATTTAGAGCGTTGTAAGTGAAAGGAGAGCGATGATATCGGTTCATTGCTTCTATCACGTTGTTTATGTCGTTATTATGAAGATCTGCGTCGTTAGCATAATATTCAATGTGAATAGGATTAGACTTATCTAGTCGAATCTTTGTAGATCACTTATAAGGCAAGCCTTCCTACCGGTCTCGACCCGTTCCAGTTTATAACTGAACGATACCAAAACTATTACTTTTAATTAGATTAGTAAATTAGTTTCATTATTTATTTATATTTTAAAACTAATTGTAAGTATGGACAGCGTCTGATTGTAAATGCGATTGGTTATGGGTTCAGTCCCAGTTGGGGGAATTGTTATATTAAAAATATTTTTATTTTACCGCTCTGGTAAGACATAGTGCAAAATTGAGTTCTCCACCCAATGCGCAATGTCTTGACTCTAGCTTATCTCTCATTTCTCTGTAATACGGAAAAAAGCGTGTAACTATAAAAAGGTTATAACTAAGAACTTTTAGTATAAAATATAGCAAACTTAATTATTTACAATAGTTCTGAACTAAAACAATGATTCGAACTTCGAAAAATAATATCTAGAAACTTATGAAATATAAATTTCATAAGCACATATAACCTACTGGTAGATATGTAAAAGACAAATGGAATGCGACATCTCACACGAATAATCGACAACAATGGCCTGTAGGCGAACTGGGCGATGTTCGATACCTACACAATTTCGACGGTTATGTCATTGGGAAGCTAGATGCTATCTTCGTTATACATACCTATTATGTATATATTATATGGCACTATATTTTACTAACAACCTTTTCTTTAATTCACCTATATGAATAAATCAATGTCTCAAAATGCTATTTTATACTTTTTTCGTTTGATTTCGTCAAAAATTGGACGTGTGTCCGTATTCAATATTACAATCTTGCCACAAATATCAGGTTGGAAAATACCTATTATTCGTGGCAAAACGACTAGGATAACGACAAAATATTTTAAATTTGTTATTTATATTATAGATATCCAGTTATACAGCTACAACAATAAATACAGATTAAATAATAATATAAAAATATATTAATGATACCAGTTGACAGAAAATCTACATAAGCTTTTCTATTTATTAATACAATAAGTTTTTGCTACGCCATGCCAAAGCCAAAACAACTCCGCGTTTTAGTTTGCAATGAAAACATCGTACGTAACTCAATAACGCAATATTGATTCATGGCTGATCGTGTACTGTAAATTATTACTTTAAATTTCTAATTGGCCCGATCCTATCTATAGTTTCATAACCGTCAAAATGTCATCCAGAAATAAAAATGTCACCGCCAATGACATTTGGATCTTAATCCGAAGAGCGGGAAAGTGATCGGACTTATTTGAGACCTCTTATTGTAGTTCGCCGACACACGTGACTACTTTTAACTAACAAGATAATGTGGACCAACGTGGCGTAGGGGACAACGTCTGACTGTAAATGCGAGTGGTTATTGGTTCGATTAGAAGTTGGCGGAGTGATTTTTAATTTTTCACCGCTCCAATAAAAAAAACATTAAATGTCTTAATAAAAGGCCCTCTCTGTCTACCTAGCTGGGTAGACGCGGGATAAAGCATGAAGCTACTAACATAATGTTGACATCGTTGAGTCAAAAGCTGGAAATGATATAAACTGACGGTGGTCGTTGGTCTAAATTTCCATTTGTTTATGTTGAGCTCTTTCGCCTTGTTATCCCTTTCTAACAAGCAATGGCTATCAGCAAAAGGTCGAGGATAGAGTGAAAAATAGTCAAGGAGTATTGAAATATACTCTCATTACATTATAGAAAATCTATAAATGAAAGTAGGTTTAAGCTTCCCTGCAATCATAACCTTCGCCAGTAAAAGGTATGACCTTTTGATGATTTATTATTTTTTATTGATTAAATTATGATGTATAAAAAGACATTCGAGATTTTATAATAAATCGATACTGGTACGTACTAGTGACTTATGTCAAAATTTATATTTTTGCTTAATCTTGTCGCTTTCAATTACTTTTTTTTTATTCAAGCAGGTTGACAAGAGCTTTAAAATTTCTAGCATTCATATACTGGCTCATTTATATATTTTCTTGAGATCGTCCCCGCTTAAAGAATATTCATCGATTTCACCAGCATAATCGAGAACTCGCTAGTGAAGTTCAGTACATCCATAAACATGTGTACTGCACTAGAGGCCGAACTAGATAGTGATCGCGGACGTTAATACACAAAGGAGGTACATACCTCGCAATGGGCTGTCATTGTGGGACCGGTTGGGCAAATCGGCCGGTATAAATTACCAACGTCACTCCGATCGCGATATCGACAGCTCATGCATCATAGTATCGCTGTCGCTCGATCATCGCTGAGAACGTTCTAGTGACCTTACCAAGTGTAGGTGTGCTTGACCCTGCTCTTCTGTTTGCTAAACATTTGATATTTGTCTCTAAACATGACAATTGATTACTTAACATCTGTATGTAAATGATTTAATGTACTATGTAATAAAAGTTTATTTAGCAAGTAAATTAATATTACCGAGCAGCAACTGCAATACTGCATTTCTACCTGCCCTTGTTGCACCTACTTACTTTGATAAGACATAAGTGTACTCATTTATGTTCTATTATAAATGTTTATATAGTTTCAATATACCGTATTTCCAATATAATATTGGTAGTTCTTAAATTCCTACATAGCACAGTTCAATGTGATTTACAGCAACTTCTTATTTAATATTACTCTATCATAAGTGAGTATAATATTTATTAGCATGGCTAGTACACAGAAACTGTTTTTATTAGTGTTTTTTTTTTCTTAAGTATATTACAGAAATATGAGTATTTTATTTTTAATTTTATATTTTAATTAATATGACTAATCATTCATCTATACGTAAATTTATGACTTATGTGCTCATTTCATTTTAATTTTTTTAACTAAAATATTAATAGTGTTTTGCTTTAAAATGCCAAACAAAATGATAAAAGCGTTAAATGATCTAAGCATTGCGTTGATCTGAAAATATGCTGTACATTACGTAAACCATTTGAAGCGATCAGCATCGAAGTGAACCGAATAAAATACGTCAATCCGAGTGATAAGAAAAGTGCTCTATCCAGTTCACTATCTCGAACCTCACTCGACTGGTCTAAACGAGGGACCAGGGATTAGTGGCGTGGGAAGAATAATGAAGACATTTGCTGTGCGCACGCGCATCTACATGTTATCCTCACCAAAAGAAACTGAATACAATGGACTCACGTAACATATCCTACACTCGAGACAACCTGACAGTAATGGCGTTTTAGAAACATTAAATGTGTTAATCCATAATGTATATTGATCTAAAGTGGAATTTTACTATAATAAAGTGTCATAGATTATATAGGGTCTTATACTATATCCTTGTTGTTTTTATTGTTTCACATAAGCGGTATAATGCAATTGGTTTAATAAGGCCTTATTGGTTTTGAATAAATTCTACAAGTTAGCAACTTAAGCTTAAATTAAGCAACTGTCATCTTTCGATTGAATCTCTACAAATCGGATGAAGTTAAGTTATTTACGATATCAAATCTCTCGATAATGTTCTAGTTATTATAGATATTTGTCTACTCAATAACGAATATGCCGGTCGTGGCGCAACAGGAAAGCGTCTGACTGTAAACGCGACCGATTGTGGGTTTGATTCGAACTCGGGAGAGTGATTATATTAAATTATTTTCATTTCCTAGCTCTGACAAAAGAAAACGTATCGTTGAGTTTCGTTACTCAACACGCAAGTGTCGAATCGGCGGAAAGTGGATTATGGAGTGTCTCGACACTATGTACTTTTTGTCTACCCAGATTTGCTAAAATAAAGAAAACATGTAATACTCTTAATCTTTACTCTATATCATATTTGTTTATTGACTTATACAAAAAAACAAGAAATATATTAAAGTATGAACTTAAAACTATATAAACAATAATATTTAAGGTAAACACTGCAAGCATATTGCTAGAATATCAGATATCAGCTATCAAAACTACACACTAAAATATAAACAACATAGCCTCTAGATATCTTGAGATAAGTCTAATATTTAGCCAACAAGCGATGTCATGGACCATTGTTACATCACAGATGTATCATTGTGTTTGCTTTGTTACATTTGGCAGTGTTTTGGCATGTGGCGGCAATTATGTCAATACGCCTCGTCATAGCCAAACATACGCTTGTTTACTTTTCAAATGCTTTCGTTTCAAGGTATGAGTCCAACGACATAAGACTATCTATTGATAGTTATTTTTTTATAAATTCTAATAAAATATATGAATATTATGAAATCCTAAAATTTGTCCTGAAGGGATAAAATTTCAATCCCTTTTTACGATAATTAAGCGAATGGAGGAATAAGAAATTTAGCATTGACACGGTTTATATGGAGAAATGGGAGGAGAAAAAAAACTTTGTAAGACTCTCTAATTAATATAATTCTTTGCTTAATTACAATTCACAAATGCTTTTAACAATGACCTTTCTGAAAGTAAAATAACATTTTGTGTATCATGTTAACGAAATGTCATCCGTCTGACAGTCTCAGGAGCGGGGGAGGGTAGTCTAACGCGAGCAGCGTAGCATTTATAGTATAATTTTTCATAGACTACAACTAATACTTATTTTTAAATATAGATTTTTTGCAGAGATCTGACAAATGTTCACTCGATGTCAATAAAATGCATTTGTTAAATAAAATAAATTACTATTATTTATATAAATAAAGATATTAACAAAAAAGTAAACAGGAACGAAGTATTACCGTAAGACAAATTAATTAAGTTTTACATAATGTTTATAATCAATAAAAATAAATTGTAATTGCGTATTTCCTTAATATATTACGTGTATATGCCAAATGATCATGACTGGAGTTTAAGAATGTCGTTTAAAGATACAAATGTATATATAGATCAATTTTTATGATCATTTTACTTTGGATTAATTTATTTTAAAGTTTCAGGTAAATTTTAATGCATGTTTAATTTTAATACGTTTTTATTAAAGGAAAAGATATACTTACCTAGATAGTGATACAGAGTGAACATACCCCGACTATTAACCTGTGCCATCCCGCTAGGGAAATAATATTCATATAGATTGATCGCCTATCACAATTGTAATTCAGTAATGTAATTGTTATTCAGCATTTGAATTTTATACGTGGAACAGCATCTGACTGTAAACGTGATTATTTCGGATGGGTCGATTCTCACTTGTAACATCCTTGTAACATCCCTCTGTTACGATTTCGGATGGAAAGGTTCACTTACACTAGATTCTCTCCGTCTATCCTCGCTGTGAGAGAAAAGCTAAAAGTGAGAAGCTGAAAAAAAATTATATTCTAATAGTGTACATTTTCTGTGTTTAAAATGTTATGTACATTTTAAAAAAATATAAAAAAAACCTGAAATCAGTTTTAGATAAATTAATATATATATATATATATATATATATATATATATATATATATATATATAAATATATAATTATTAGAAAAATTGGATAAAATTTTCATCTTTGCATAAAATGCAAAATCTAAACCTATAGTCGTAACCGGTGAGACTAATTTATTAGTACATATCACAAGGCAATTGAATACACGTGTTCAATAAGAATAGGTAATGTATCAAATGAAGGATTTTGCGCTGTTATTGTAATGTCGATAATATTTTAAGATATAGCAAGATTACATTTCGTTTAAAAGACGATTGTAGATGGGTTTCCTATTATAGCAAATTCTATTGCTGCTGAAGTTCTTTAGCTTCGAGGCAGAATAGTATGTCCAATTGTACAGACTATTTGTGGATATTCGTCGTTTTGAAGAATATTATGTTTTAATTATTAATCTGAAACCAAAAGAGTCAATGTCTCGTAAAAGAACAAGTGGGTCAAAGTGACTTTTCTCTCTGTTAAGCCTAAATACTAAAATATTGTTTTTTCTCAATATTTACTCTGTTTCATACACGTAAGCGTTCAACAAATATGAATGTGTTTATTGAATGAACAGTCTTAAAATGTTTTTTGTAGCTCAATAAGAATATTTTTTACTAATATTTTGTTAACTGAACTAGTCAGTCTTCTGGTCATAAAAACAAAAGTTTTTTATTAGTAATTACTATAGTAATAAATCATTTTAAACCCTATAACAAGATACAGCCGACGACACAGTATTTAATATATTCAAAAAAAAAACGTAAGTACCCAATAAGCTATACGACTTGACTTAACTTGATCCTTGACTTATATATCAATTAGAGTCTCATTATATAAGTACCAATAGCCTCTTATTACGTTCGCAATATTAATATTCAAATGGTAATGGCGTACGAGATAAACTAAAAACTGGTTCACCTTTACGGCAAAGTTCGTTGCGTTATTTCCTACGAATTAATGCTAATTTGTGTGAGTACTTGGTGCTAATATAACAATATTTGTAACGTAATTGTATTATAGATATTTTGACATCCTTCGATATGCAAATTAAATGGAAACGTTGTAACCGGATTAAACGCTTATATATAGTTTCATGTTTCATAATAAGTAAGTTGATGTCCAAGTGCAGTCGGTTACGGGTTTGGGTTCGGGTTTGGGTTTGTTTTCTGCCCACTTATAAGTACATACACTATGTATCTACTAGTTTTATGTTATAACACACGTCTATATGTATGTTCAAACAGACGGTATATTTTTTTTAGCTACACACTTTTATCCCGCATAGCGGAATAGACAGGAAGTTCGCTTCCGCTTTCCACTGAATTCGAGGCATTGCGTGATGAGTGGCGGAACTTAACCAGAGCAAGAAAATGAAAGTAATGTAATTATAACCACTATCCCGATTATTGCTTGATTGATTATATTATTATTTCGCATAAAAGGTTAGTGTTTGACAACAAACACTGCGTATTAAGAATAAACTGAAACTGAACGTCGCGTTTTGTTTTACCAGAACGAAAAAGTGGAAATACATATATAGTTTAAACATGATCTTCATTCTGGTTGAAATTTGAATCGAACCTACATACCATCGCTCACGACCAGACGCTATTCCACTGCGCTACAATAGCCTTCAATTTTTATTTTATTTTGCTTAATTTAGGTACTCCCCAATAAGGTACGCGTCCCATCGGTTTTTAGTTCTATTTTTACATAATAAATATAATAATAATTATTATTAATTTGACAACATACATACATCTATATTTTTTTCGCCATAACAATAAGAACATCAGATTTCCATTTTGAAAGTTGTTTAAGCCCTGATGCTGGATGAGTCCAAAACAAAAAGTATGAACTATCACGCTCAGAGTCAGCGACCGCTTGACATTTGACACACGAATGTCAAGGCTCAGGTCGGTACACGTCAGCTTGAATGCATATATATAAGAAAATACCTCAATTCTTTTAAGGCAACCCGCACTCGCATGTTGAATTAAAGTATCTAGAAGTTTATCGTTGATATGCTATTTTTAGATATAGATATTGTGCATGTTTGTGGAGAAATGTTAACAGCATTTAATTCATATTCTACTTCATAAATAGGTTTATTTTCATTATTTTGCTGTCTCTTCTCAAATTCCTGCTTAGTATCAATTTACATACTATTTATATTTCTTTTTAAAAATAAATAACAACAAGTTTACTGTATTCTTTGGACTAATATATTTGAATAGTTGAAAAAATTTAAATATTGTATATATTTTAATCAATTTGTATTTGTAAACAAAAGTAATATTTGCACAGCATCACAATGGTCGTCGTAATTTTATATTAGTAATAAAAAGAAATTTATGCTTAATATTCTATATTGTAGTATATTTCAAATTAGTTTTATTGGCATGAAAAAATAGTGCTTTGTTTTTATATGTATATTTTAAAGTAGCACAGATAATTAATTATTTTTATAAATGTAGGGTCAGCAACCGCTTGACATTTGACATACGAATGTCAAGGCTCCATATCAGATCACGTTGTTGCACTCAAGTGTGACTCAGAATTCCATCACTCTTAGATCATATAAAGGAAATCACTATAATAAAAAGATCAATTTATTAAAGATCAAAAATTGTGACTAACATAGTCGGTAAATTGATCTTATTTAAATTATTTATAGCTTAATGGGAAATCCTGTCTAATCTCATAAATTCGATCAAAAATAATATCAAAATACTAAGGTGCAAATCATAAGCTGGTCTAATATTTAAGGATTGAAATAAATTAGTTGCCATTATAGCGCAGTAAAAAAGTGTCTGATTGTAAACGCGATTGACTTTTCTTCAATTATGTAAAACAATTGGGTAGCGTAGAATGCGCCACTCAACACGCAACGTCTCTTCGGCCGAAAAACAGTCAACGGAGCATCTTAACACTACATTATCTCAAACTAACCCTGCTGCTTTAAAATGAATATATCAAATTTTGGTCTTGGTCATTGGTCTTGCCAAATTTTAACAAAATATATTTTTTTATACACTTTAGCCTTAAATAAATAACAGACATACATACAACTTAAGCATAATAACGTTACGTTCGTCTTACAAATTTTCCTGTCAATATATAATATGACACACGGCAACAATTTATAATAATTATTGTCGAACACAGCGTAACTTGTTATTGTGCTTATCTACTGAAATGTCAGATCACCTTCCGCATTACACCAGCAGGCCGATGATATGCGAGGGCAAAGAAACAAGAGCAAAAACTTTAAGGTCTCGAACATCGTTTTCGTAATTTTACAGTCACTTGAAACGTTTCCGTCGTGACTTAAATAACACTGCTTATTTAAATGGCGTACCTGTAAACAAATGATAGTGACACTTGCACGCTTGTGTGTAAGTAAAATGCTAAAAATATGATTATTATGTTTTGTTTTCATTACATATGTTTTTCGTTTTAATTTAAATTTATTAAAACATTAAAGGAAATATTAACTGTTCAAAATTTTTACTTAATTAATTAAAGTACGGATATATGTAATGATCAAAATTTAAACATATTTTCAAGATTTCGCTTGATATACCTTCAACCTTGATAACTACTAATAATGATACAGCCTATTCAAAGATAAGCTGCTAATCAAAAAAGGAAACATCTATGAACTTGTGTAGGGATAAAAGGAACGACTTGTACATTATAATACTTCACCAGCATACACACCTGAGTACACATAAGATATTATTAAAAATACATATAATTTATCTGCTTCTCATTTATTTTCTAAATATTTCGTTAAAGCTAAATAAATTACATATCTATATATATGAATATGTAAAAAATTGTTGACCCGTTTTAACTACAAATATGTAGGTTGAGGCAGAGAATTCTTCTAAATATGACAAACTTAAAACTTACAGTACTTAGTCTTAAAAATTGCTGATAGTTTTTTAATTAATCATCTTTAGAGGCAGCTGGAGAAGTCAATTATGTATGCTTGTACGCATCAAATTATAACTTTTTTTTCAGGTTCACGCTTTATCCTACATAGGTTGACTCCTTTTCCCACGATAATCGAGACGTGTTGAGCGGCGAACTCAACGCCACATTTGTCTTACCAGAGCGGAAAAATTATAATATTTTTTAAAACAGTAAATCATAAGTGGAAATCGAACCCACAACCAATCGCACTTACAGTCAGACATTGAGTAACTATGCCTCCACTGCCTTATTATTTTAATAAATGAATTTAGAAATAAAGTTCACGACTATAGCTGTGCGCACTTAAATTATACTTTATTGTTACTACTGTTTTTGTTAACATTTCTTTCTTAAAATTTAATATTTTACAAGTTTTATATTTAACATAATTGATTATTAATAAAATAAACTTTTTATAAAAACTATAATTAGCTGTTTTTCTTTGCAATGTACCATTGTTCTTAACAAAAATAAACTAGGCAAGTTTCCCCTACATGTAAATAACTTGTTCAAGATCCATTTTAACATACTTTCAATACTCATTATCATTGACACCACTTAGAATTCAATTGAATTTGTTTTATACGCCAGTTCACCTCGTTTTTCTTGGCCTCAGCACCTTTGACATAATTTTCTTTATAGATACATAATTTACACTGCCATAAAGTCAAGGTAACGGATATAGCTATCTGTTGCCATATTATTTATATTTATGTAAATTTTATTTGTAGATTTGTCACTACCTTTCTCGATACTTTTGTGATCATACTAATTATTATATTGATATGAATTTATGCGTCTTACTATGATTGGATACCATTTTAGTTGATGTGTTTTATGATTGTAATACGAATTGCACTTGACTTGCAAAATTTAAGAGAAATAAAAATTATAGGAAAATGAACCCACTACCTTGCATTCAATTCGATATGTCACATATGGCAGCTATCCTTAGTTAATGCAAAATATTATCGATAATTCCATGTTGGAAACCTACACGGGTCGTATTTGGAATTTGAAGCCAGCAATGGCGCGTGTAGAGCCCGCACGTGGGCCGCCAGTCGCGACATTTGCCCCTTTAGGTGATGTCATTTTGTGCATCAGAAATTGCATATGATTGGAAAAAATAATATTATACATATTATTTTTTCCAATCATATGCAATTTCTGATGCACAAAATTAAATTTGAAATAAGTAAAATATACACAAATTTAATTTTGAGTTTTGTAAACTCAAACTAATTTATTTAAATATTTTTAAAAAGAACCTAAAAAGAAACTGTACAAAAACAGTTACTATATAAAGGACCCAGATACCGTAATTTTCACTACTAAGCTGTATGTTGCTGTTTATAACAGTTTAATTTGACATTTTTTTAATTTATTTTCTTTGCTCCACTCTTTATCCATTGCAGGGTAGTAGAGAGGATGGAACGCCAAACGCTACAGTCCCAGTACATTTATGCTTTATACGTGACCTTCCTTCAGTATATATTCAGATACTGTGTTGAAGGTCTCTCTCGTACCGTTCACCCTTGCCTCATAAACAAATTTGACAAATTATATTTTATTATAATGCAAACATGAACATAACTCACGTTTTGTAAATGCTAAAAACAATTATTCATAACTCCATTGCATATCGTCTGACGACAGCAAGCGTGTCGGGGCGAATATCGGCCCGTGTAGCGCGTAGGCGCGGGTCGCCTTCCTCTCGTGATGACGTGGACAAAGCCTGAACATGAACACTGTCTATAGAAACTAAGAAAGGATATATATTTAATAACCTTAATATCTTTATTATTATATATACGTAAAGCAAATAATTTATATTCTTATTAAATTTCGCATAATTATAGTTTAAATAAAAAATGTACGCAAAATGCCAATATATATATATATATATATATATATATATATATATATATATGGTGCATAAAAATACATTACATTAAGAAATGTTTGATATACTCGTTTATATAGTGACATATACGTTGCTATGGCAACACATTGTTGTCATAACATCAAAAGGGACACCAGTATTTATTATTAGTTAAACTATTTCCTTAACTCTGATTAGTTGATAAGTAAATAAAGTCAATGATTAGAATAACTGTAACATTGATCAACCATCAGTTAGACATTTTCAAAATTTAGAAAACTATGTATAACTAAAATTATATTATTAAGAAAAAAAAATATAAGTAAAATAAAGTAGTCTTTGAGATAACATTTTTTAAGAAAACGTATAAAAATTTGACTCGAACCCGCGCCTCTTAAAAACTTTTTATCCTAAATATGGATATTTAATACTTTAATAATACTAAAAAATTGAAATGAACAGCTTTCTTTCTTGTCAAGCGATTACTTCTAATAACGTAAATAAGTTGTAATAAAGAATTTCGACGCAGCTGGTAGCAGAACGCATGTCTTAGCGGTCAGACAGCTTTGACGGTTTCGAAGAGGCACGGGTTCGAGTCCCGCTGCATTCAATTTTTTATACGTTTTTTAAAAATTATTTTCTAATCCTAAGTGCGGAATAACACTTTAAAAATAGTAAAGTCTTCAAGATAATTTTGCGTTCGTAATATATATACATTTATCTTTAATAAAGTAAGGATACATTAAAAACGAAGCCTCGTAAAAATCCTGACTATTAAATTGCTTTCTTTGTTTCACTTGCGGTGGAATTTTGCATCAAGATATATAGTTTTATAATGGCTGGCGAAATATACAAACTAGTGTAACAAGTTATTATAAATTGTTTAATTGTTTCTTAAATACTATCGGGCTATTTAGACTTACTACTTTAGAATTTACTATTTTAGAATTTGTTTATTTATGGTACTATTTTTTTGATACTGATGATTGAATATATCTGATGTCAGATATAACCGACTATACATTGATATTTCTTAATCATTTCATTATTTATTATTCGTTAATCATAAATTGAGTGTTATCTTTACAATTAGTATATCATTTTATAGAAATGTACATGGTTGTACAAGTCTTTTATACTGCCTCGTCTAGATAGTTTTCAAATTATATAATATTATATTTATTTGTCAATATTTTTTAAATATTTAGATTACAGAAAAATATCGTACTTTTCACAAAAAATAACCTGTAACTTAAAGTTGCGACAATTTTCAAATACATATATACACTATGGAAAGTGAGATATAAGTATGTTATCTTTAAACTGGAGTAATATCGTAAATTTTGTTTAATTCCTCGGCCAAATTAAATTAAATCACTTAGGAATTTCATATCAAACTAACGTCCGACAGGTATATTTCACTGTTTTTATGTTTCTCGTAATTACAAACAGTTATCAGCGGCTTTGCTTTTAACGGTTAACCTTTTAATACTTAAGGTACCTATAGCATTAAGGCAAGTACAATAACAATAAATTATTATAAAGCCCTTACATAAAACCCCGCTCCGATATCTTTGCACTTTATGAGCTACGGTACACTTACCCGGTAGGTCATTCTTGAAATCTATGAATTCATTAAGTACCAAACCAATGACAAACAGAAACTTATAGATTATAATTTTCTTATTATGGAGTTCGGTGTATTGGTATTGTCAATATGTACGTGAAGTAAAAACTTAATACCTATTTTTATGAAAACTCTCTGCTGAATACTCTGCTTTTATATTTTTTAAATCAATAATATATTATACTATACTTGAAAAGAGAAATTGCTGGTTTCCCGCCGGCTCTTCTCAGCAGGTCTGCCTTCTGAATGGATGGCAGCACGTCCTGTAGGACTGGCAATAGTGACTGAATTTTATGTTGATTGATGTTTCGACCCTTTTAAAAAACGAATATTTTGATTTTGTCGTAAGTGTTTAAGAAAAGTAAGCCCCTAATTGTTTACAGTTAGGTATTTTTTAAAAATATACCTGCAATAATAATAGTAATAGTAGCAAAATACAAACAACACGTTTTTTTAAATGATGCTTCTTCCACAGTAATGTCAATAATAATTGAGACCACCGTGGTGCATTGGGGCAACGTCTGACTGAAAGCGCGATTGGCTGTGAGACTGATCCCCAGTCGGAGAAATGATTATATTTAAAATTACTTTCATTTCTTCGTTCTCCTAAGACAAAGCGTGGCGTAGAGTTCGTCACTCAACACGCAATGTCTGGATTACGTGTCAAAAGCCTTTAAAGGAATGTCTTAACACTAGGTTGTCTCTCATTACCCTGCTATGCGGTATAAAATGTGGAACTTTACCTATTAGTGAAAATTACGTAATATTCATAGTTTCCGAAACTTGACCTTTGATTATCTCACCGCAGTCACCGCACACCGCTAATGGACCTGCTCTAAATGTTGATTTGTTTAACATCATTTATTCATTCGTGGCTACTGTACGGCAAGTACGTTTTGTCTTATTTTTTGCATTTTTAATATAAAACTTCCTCTATTTTCTTGTTTGTAGAATTTTTTCAATTTAAGAAACATTTTCATATCCTGTTTATCAATAAACTTTTATCTTAGGCTATTTTCCCCACAATCTTTTATTTATTAAACATAACTTTCTTTAACATAACTGCTTAGAATTTGACGTCAAGTGCAGCTTGCCACAGGTCAAGGTCAGGTGAACCGCCATATTAATATATCCAATATTACTATATTTATGTACACTAAATTAATTCAAAAGCTTTTAAAAAAGCTTAAATCAATTATTCAACATGTAAATTTTATTATTGTCATTTATGAATCAGATAACAGTCGCACGAGACTTTTAACCTTTATAATAACTTAAAATTCCTTAATCACCAAATTGACTCTTTGAAAGGAAACGACTAATTACCCATGTACAAAACAAACCAATGTATCGAATCGATAAATATAGTTAGTCGGTCTAAAGGTGTGGTATTTATATCAGTGTAACATAGAAATCAATTAAAACCTCTTAAAATAGAAAAGATTTTCTAAAGAAATCTTGCATCTCACAATTATGATTTTCGATTTCTTTACAATTGTTGCCTGTTAAAAAATATGAGTTATGCAGTATTCAGGCCATGAACAATTTGGGTTCGGAATCTTACCAATAACGAATGACATTTGAATTATTTTTATGTCTCCACTCTGACAATGCAAATCACGAAGTTGAATATAGCCACTCAATACGCAATGTATCAATATTGGAATTAGCTTCGTGAATAGAGAACGGAGTGTCATGGCAATAGATTGTCTCTGACCATCCATCTTTGTAGGAAAGTATTAATTATAGTATTTTTTTAGCTTCATGCTTTTATCCCGCATAGCAGGGTAGACAGAAAAAACCTAATGTCAAGACATTCTGTACTGCGCTTTCCGGCCGGACTCGCAACCGATTTCGTTTACAGTCAGACACTGTCCCACTGCGTCACGTCCCTTCCCACGGCCTTTCTCGGCCAGAATTATAGCATTCAAAATAATAATATAAACTTAACAACTCAAAAACTGAATTTTTAATATTTTAAAAATACTATTTAGATGTTTTAAAAAAAAAAATTATAAATTAACTGATTATATTGGTTAAAAGAGAATTTGTAAAAAAATATGTTTTTCCTTTATTGAATGCAAAACAGTTTAATTTAAAAAAAATAGGTTGTCGGACTTAATTATCGATTTGTATTTTTAATGTCAGTTGTGTGTTGCTACTTTATAAACTGCGATATCTAACGAGTAATTAATATTTAAAGTGTTTTGAACAGATAATAATTTATGTTCTATTTTTTGTTTCAGGTATTATTGTTAGCTTCCAAGCAATGGCTAAGGAAAACTATAATTAAGTATTATATTAATCACAATTTAATTATATTTTTGCATGAATATTTCAAATATTTTTTTTATATAATATAATATTTAAATACGGTTTTAAAGTGTAGTGAGACATCAAGATAACATAACAGGAGTGTCAAAGTTGTCACTATAGCCGTATATAGACTACTCTTACGTAAAAATTATAATTAGATTTTAAATACTTTAAAATTAAAGATATATCCACATATATATATATATATATATATATATATATATATATATATATATATATATATAAAGATATATCCACATAATGGCAGATGTATCTCGACTCAACATAATCGTAGTTTCTATTTAGTTCAAGTAATTTATACCTGTAATAGGCGTTGATGAGCAGGTATACCTACAACTTAGGTCTCGTCCGAGTCAGGTCCACTTTTCTTCCGCCTCACAATCAGTCCTGTTAAACGGGTTCCATACCACCGCGCCCAGCCCACGCCGTCCTTCTCAATGCTAATCGTTCTATGCGATACACTAATCGCATACCTCCGTGTTTACTTCATATTAATACCACCCACTCAAGAGGAAAATGTTTTGCAATTTTGAAAAATATATACGGCTTTTAGCAGTTATGTTTATGGTTTGACTATTTTTTTCACTGTAATTAAATTACTTTTATGATATTTTTTTATTCAGTTGTAAGTCAATGCAAAATCAAATGATGTTTGAAATGTATACAAATTATTTTTTTGAAGTTTTATAAACGTTTTGTACAATATTTATTAGATTTTTCTTCTCATGTACTTGCTTCACATCATTGATATTGTTTATTATTTTGTAATCGTCACGCAATTGCTGCTTTTCTTGCAAAGAGAGCAAAGAAATACTACACGAGTGCCAAAAATACATAAAACAAGATACTTTTGCAAAATTCATACTACTGTGTACCGTCAGCGAATACTAAGGTTATAAATAAAATAATAAAACACTTATAGATATTATATGATTCTTTCAGAACAGGAAATTAATTTAATTAGACGAAAGGCGTGGTCGCATTTATCGATTAATAATAATAAATCTACGATTATTGCCAACCACTCGTTAATATCAAAGTTCAAGTAGCATGACGCTTCCGTTCAATTTATTATTATTAGAAACTTAACGCTTGTATATTATCCCATAATCCATATCGCGAATTCACTAGCGCTATACCGGATAGCGCTAGTGAATTCGCGACTTGTACTTTTTACAAACCTATATATAGATAATGGTTGTGAGTTCAATACTAATTTATAT
The DNA here is from genome assembly GCA_032432895.1 of Dryadula phaetusa. NCBI lineage: Eukaryota > Metazoa > Arthropoda > Insecta > Lepidoptera > Nymphalidae > Dryadula > Dryadula phaetusa. The sequence goes on from JAOYRS010000038.1 coordinate 542,783, forward strand.
TCGATTTCTTAGATCAATAAAACCAGCTTCATTCTTTATGCCCGCATAGCAGAGTAGACAGAGAAAATCTATTATCAAGACACTCCGTTGACTGCTTTTTACGAGATCGAGACACTGTGTAGAGTGGCTAATACACCACCGCGTTTGGTCTAACTAGTACAGAAAAGTAAATATACATTTTAAACTTGATCATTAACGAAATTGGAATTAAACCCACAGTCAGTCACGCTTAGAGTCAGACACTGTCGCAAGGCACAACAGTAAATTATCTCCGCCAAGCAAATAAGCGAAAAACGCATGGCCAAAAATTATAAAAAACGTAGCATTAAAAATAACACTCAGTAAATAATGATATGCGGGCCAAGTCACTGCATACGCGTAAACCTAAGCCTTCACCGGACATATCGCGCTTGTAAACGCAATACAAAAATATTTTGTTAGAGCTTGATGTATATAGAAAACTTCAAACTATTCTCGAATAATACCTACAGACAGAACTTTATAATATTTGATTTTAAATAATGCAAATAGATTTTCTGTTATAATTTTTATCACATTATTATTGAAAATATACATCAGATAGTTGGCTTCACGCTTTATCCCAGCAGCAGGTGGGGCAGTCAGAGAGCACATTATCATCTTCATACATTCCCTTCGGGAAAAGTCCTCATACTTTTTACGTGACTTTCCTCCATTAACTTTGATACTGTGTTTTCAAAGATCAACCGAGGTCTCCCCAGACCTCTCATACCACTCACCTTGGCTTCATAAAATTTTTCTTCTTTTATCGCTCATTCTTTCCACGTGCCCAAACCACCTAAGCACGTTCTTCTTCATTCTTACTGTGACATTCGCACTTATACCTACCAGTCTGTGGATCTCCTCGCTGCATATTTGGTCAGCTAAACTGACTCCTCATATCCGACGAAGAGATCTCATCTCTACTGCATTCTTCTTTTGACACACTCACGTTTTGCTGCCGTATAACGACGTCGGTATTAGTACTGCATTGTGAACGGCAACACGTGCAGGTACGCTGACGTTTTGCCGTCGCATCAATGCACCAAGAGCACCGTTAACCCTGTTACGGGCAGCGCCTTTCCACGTTCATTTCGTATCTTCCATCTCTACTAAACATACTTCCCAGATGTACCATTCATTCAGTTGTTCTAATATCTTCCTATCTACCATAATCTTACATTCCGTTCTTTCTTCGTCTCTTTCAAATACCAGAATCTTAGTTTTACTCGCATTCAGGTTTAGATGATTACTTTCACACCCTTCTGTCAGAGTGGTGACCAATACCTGTAACTGTTCTGTTCTGTACTGTTCACTCCTATGACACTATCTTTCACTCCTTGGAGACAGCTATCCTAATATAAATTGAACAGCCAAGCTGACATGGCAAAAACAAGTGAAATTAAAAAAATTGCTCGAACAGATATAATAAAAATAACTATAAAAATAACACAATGTAATGTAGTCATATAAAAAAATGATACCATTGTGACGGTGTAACATAAATAATTAGATTTATAAAAATATTTAGCGGTTTTGTAAGCACTGATCACGCTATCCATAAAAAATTACTGAATATATAGCAAAGCTATTTACAAAAACCTACTAATATTATAGCACGGGGTGCATAATGAAGAGTTGGACTTTTTCTTTTAAATAAAATGCCATTCAATTTCACCTTATTTAAACACCATACATAATAAGCTTTTAAGATGCAAGATTCCTTGACACCCGAATAAGGGTGATATGTCAAATATCACATCTTTATGACAGCAATGTTTTTAAAATATATTTAAGTTATATTTTGACAGGTTTTATCTTTTGCTTACTTTACTGTACTTCCAGTACATTTGTAGCATGATACTGGTGTACAATATGAAAACAGTATGTAAATATATTATTTTATCCTAAACTTTTTAATTATTGTAATAGAAATTTTCGCAATTAAAAGCGAAATACCGGGCTGGGACCGCGTACCTACGTGTAACTAAAAAACGAATATTTCTTCAAATCGAGTTTGTACTTACAATGAGTAAGTTGTGACAATGCTTTTCTAGTCACATTACGTTATACCAACTATTCCAATTTTATTCTATTATAAATAATAAATTTAAATATTTACTATTTATTCTATAATATAATCACAAACAAATTAAATTATATTTATAGATGTAACTTGGTTATTAAATTTAGAAATGTTTTTGCACCAAAGATTGACATATTAAACGTCGCTTCGTACAAACTATCTAGATTTACGGTATTATTAAATAATAAAATTATATTAATACTATAAATCATTTAATTAAAATTAATTTTATTCATAACTTAATGCATTGGGAGGTTGAGATCAAACGACGTTCAGTATATATCGTAAATTACCTTGAATATATTAGTCTTTAAAATATGTTATAAAGACATAAACTACATTTGGCTGACTACTGATGGTTTATTGAATAAATCAATCTAGCCTTATTATTTCTAATAAAATTATTTCTCCAAGTTACACTGCACATCGAGTAGAGATCACTCAATTATAGACATAAAGATTGACGACGACGTCCCGTTCTTAAAAGTTTTGAATGGCGGAACTCAACGCCAACAGCAAAACCTAAGTAATTTAAATGTTACTTGTTCATATACTTAAGTGCAATTATATAAATATTGATTTAAAACAATAGTTTATTTTATATTGTAAAATGTTGTACTTTTAGTATAGTATTTCTTAATCACAGTAAATGCACATCACACGTACATGCACACAAATGCAATCACAGTAAAAGGGAATCAAAGTAAATATTTAAAAGGCAATGCATTGCTGTTGTCTAAGTAATTTGAGAATACATTTATTGTACAAATACATATTAGAAATATTCAAATAAGATTTTAACCCACAACTATTACTGTATAATGAGGTTTCTTCTCACAATGAGTGGGTCTCAAGAGACTTTTTATATTTATTTAGTACTAAAGACTCACTGAATTAAGGCCGGTCGTTGCGCAGTGGGACAGTGTCTGACTGTAAACTCGATCGATTTCGGGTTTGATTCTCACTTCATGATTATATTTAAAATTATTTTCATTCCTTCGCTCTGGTAAGATAAACCACAACTTAACATTAACAACACAAAGTCTTAAATTCGGCGAAAAGTGAAGTACAGAATGTCTTGACATTAGGTACTTCCGGATTCCTGCTATTCGGGATAAAAACGTAAAGCTAAAAAAAACTCAATTATACTCAATTCATTTATAATCGAGTTTAGAAGATTTCTATATAAAAAAAAATATTATCAAGACGCCTACGTAGCCCACACAATATGTTTTTATGAGTTAGTCTAAGGCGAATTTGTAAACATCTTAATATTAGATCCAAAAAGTTAATATTTTAATTATTAGCCAGTTTTGTATTTTTGTTTGATGAATCAAAATATCTCTATAGCTTCGGCAATCGGCATTTGTAGTATCTTTTGAAATATTAAGCTAGGTAGAGAAAGGAACTGGGACCGTGGAAGCAAGCGTGCACTTTTGAAAACGGCTCATTAAGCTTGGAGGTCTTGGGTCTTAGGCATTGTTCCGAGCTATCTGATTTTTTTGGCTTTTTCTCTTAATACATGTTACATATGTCTCTTAATACATGTTAAATATGTTATACTTATACGGGTTACTATAAAATGGGAATGCACATAGTATTTTTAATGAAACTGTTTGAAGCGGATTAATCTCGTATTTTGGTATTCAAAAATACATCTTTAAAATGTGTAAAAATCGCGAAAATCAAAGATCTTATTAGCACATAGTATTTAATTATATTATTTTATAAAGCAATACTAATTGTTTTTACGTTTTTTTGTTTGAATATGACAATTAATTTTGAACTGAAAATTAAATAATTCGGGTTAGTTTGCAAAAGAAAAATCACTTGGAAATAAGAATTATTTCTGATATATATTTTATTATTTTTAAATAGATTAAAAAAATTTAGAATCCAAAAACCCATAAAATTATTTATGAGCCAATTCATGCTTTTTCCAAATTTCTTTATTTTTAAGCATGATACTCATAATATATATGTAGGCGTCATTCAAAGGCGTTAGTGAGCTATTTATATTAATAGCGGAGAAACTTTAAGATTTACTATCAATAAATAGTGCGAAGTGTGCGAGCCATCGCATGGACCCAAGCGATTAAACTGCACCGTGAAAGTAGGTGGAACCTAATCCTCCTACAATATACTACTACACTTTATTACTTTGAATTTTACTTTAGTGAAAAGTACACGCAAACCAAAATTATTATTAGTATGTAAATTAAAATAGCTAATAAATAGCTTCACGCTTTTATCCCGTATAGCAGGACAGACAGCAAGAGTCTAGTGTCAAGGCACTGCGTGCTTCGCTTTCCACCGAATTCGTGTCATTACATGTTGAGTGCCGGAACTCAACACCGCACTTTGTCTTACGAAAGCGAGGAAGTTAAATTAATTTAAATACAATCACTCCCTCAGCCAGACGTCACACTGCGTTACGACCGGCTTCATAAATAAATATTATCAGCCAAGAATATTAAGAAATTGTACTTAATTTTGAGTTTTTACTCGCCTAAGGAATGCATTGATAAAACGTCAAGAGCTAAAATATTTTGTAATAAAACCTGCGAAATCTATAAAACTGCAATGCTCCTCACTTTTGATTTAGTAAATTAATTTAGAGAATTCTTAAACCTAAAACGGTAGTATAGTTAGTTTACTTGTGTACTATATTGAATGGCTTGTTGAACAATAATGTATACAGAGATATATGTATATTTGCACTATTAAATATTACGTTCCTGCAATTAGTTTCCCGGATTTGCAATGCTTATTGAAATAGTAAACTCGGGGTCACTGCTTGACTCATAATTTTATTGTAACGTAGGCGTTGGCCGGGTAAGGAGTTATAAACCTTAAAAGGGGGAATGAGGTTAAAGTTTGTGAATATAATCTAAACTTATAGATGAATCAAGCATAAGAAATTAATAACAACTTGAATAATATGTAGCGTTTTTAAATTGTCAGATGCTACTCAGTTAGAAATTATTTATTTTCTACTTTCTGACTGAAAAATAATACCACAGCTTGTATGACTAGCAGGGAATTGTCTAATATAGATACGAACAATATTCCTCGGTGAATTTAAATAAAAAAATGATTACTTAAAGTTGCAATTGCGCGGTGACGGTGATCTAAATTACTTAATTAGCATATTTTAACATTTGCTAAATATTATTGTAAGACCTTTAAATGTCATTCTTTCAACAGACGCGAAAATATTTCTATAAAAAAACGATATATTTTTAAACACTCAGCTGGGAGATATTGAAATTTTATCTCGAATATTTGAATAATTCGTGAATAACATGCACACGCGGCTACTGTGTTACCGATTTTATAATCCGTATATGGTCGATCGATTGAGCTCGAATACAATACGTGGGCGCGTACGGTCACTGCATTTGAAGGTACAAATCAAAGTTATTCTTCAAATTTAATTAATTTACTTGCACTAACATATTATATTCAAAATATTTTAAAATATATCAGATACTTTTATAACGTGGAGGGTATATTAGTCAAATAATTAGGTCCAACGAAACTAATGTTGTACTCTATGCAATAGCAACAGTACAGTTAGTTTTTAAGGTATGTTGGGTTCACCGTAAAAACAAATATTTATTCTTCCTATATAACTTTAGTTTTTTGTTAATAAGATGTTCAAATATTGTTAGAGATTTTTTCCAAGGAATAATACATGTTTATAATCAAATAATCTTAATATAAAGTCGGTCTCAACTCATCTCATTACCTGTAAAAGCGTACCTCAATGATAGAAAACAGTATGACAGAGGAAGAAGGCTTTGTCTTTTGTTGATTTTCTTAGAAATGGTAATTGTTTTTTTTTTCAAAGAGACGAATGGTGCTACTTTGATTCACATAGACGTACGTGCCGAATATTTCTTGAGAGATATATGATGCTTAAAGTAACAATGACATTAACCCCTTTTACACGAAACACAAGAAAATAACTCAATTTTAGTGATTATTTATGTCTATGTTAAAAATACGTTTTAATGATTTCTAAATCTAACACAGTATATTGTAAAGCATAATTAAACGGCCTACCTGCAGTGCCTCAAGCTACAAACTCTCTCGTTAATAGCACTCGACCTCTGGCCGACAGTGGTAAATTAATATAACATTATGCTAACTATATTAACACACCGCAGTTAAATATCCGAATATTAGAACGTAATGGTGAAAAAGCTATTCACATTCAAATTATTGAGAAAATTTCGTTACCTGGCCCAGCATGCTAATATCATTATGGAATAAAATCTAAGAAAATATCTTGTCTATAATGGTCTCGTCTTGTTTCGGATGTATCGCAGTTTTTTACGCGTTCCCATCACCAGGTGGTCGTGAAATGTAAAGTGTTTGTTTGGTTGTTTATTTCTATAACATTCGTGTTAACATATGCGTAAACTAATAACCATGAAGTCATTATGTGACATTTTAATTTAGATAGACGTGACGTAAATGAAACTTCGCGTTAATTTGCCAATTTTTATTTTTACTGCTTATATGATATTAAATAGATATTATTAAAATATAGTAAAAAAAGGAATGCATAATTAAAAGAGAGAGATGTATCTGTCCAACTTCATCTTTTGTTATTTATTTCCTTGCTATTTCTTTAAGCTCAAAAAACTATTTTTTTATATATTTTCTTGTACTTATATATTTCTAAATAATAACGGAATGTAGAAATATTCAAAATAATAAAGAACTGTATCTTTGTCAACATATTAATAGCGTTTACTTTAACTATATTCATTATGGTTATAAACTTTCTTGAACACGTCAGCCTATGAACACCCCATCGTGAGATAATTGATTCAAAATGATAACAGCACACCGTTGATAATAATTATATTAATACAAAATTAAAGAACATTTTAATTTAATTCAAATATTCACTCCATAGCGCCGTTATAACTGTTTTATTTGCGTCACATGAATATTGATTATTTATTCATGTTAATTTTAATGAATAAATAATTATTAATATATAAATAAGTAAGCAAAAATATGTAATTGTTAAGTAATGAATTTTAATTGTTTTTATAGAAAGTTTTAATTATAATAGTAGATTGGAGAAATGACTTATATACCTATTTGTGTAATATAATATAATATCTAATTGAATTAGATGGACTTTGTAGAAATTATAAGAATTTCACACCATATACATTTATAGTTATTTATTTTAATAGTCGTTGACTTATATGTTGTAAAGCATATATAAGGGAAACTTGAGTACTTTCAGAAACTTTACATTTTTATGATTTTTTTGTCAAACACTTACCTCTATTTTATGTCCATGTGAATTGTTCTCTAAAATAATATGGTTTTAATTATTAATTTAATAAAAAAAAAATTATATATACTATGTAACGTATTGTTTACTATTATTTTATGAATTATTTTTATTTATATATAAAAATGTCATACATACGTTTCCATAATATTTTTTAAATACCCCTAATATATTTATAACGCAAAATATAAAAATATTAATAAAAAATATTAAATATAAACCACGTGGCGTTAATAACTGCAAAATAACACCTTAAATCTTAAGCAGAACCAAAATCAATTTGCCGTTTGCGGGCGGAGGCAGGCACTACCTGAGTTTTTTGTCTGATAACTGGGGTCGGGGCAGTGCGCGGGCGCAGCTCGACTTGGCCGCGCGTCTCTTATACGCACCTGTTGTACGCTGTGTTTTGCACTAGTTGCACTACCTTTACTTTAATCGTGTTTATATATTTGCAAATAATTTAATATATATTTTTGAAATGTTTATCTTTTTCGTTTCAAATATATGTGTGACATTCTTTGATTTAAATAGTGATTATTAATGAAAATTCCTGAAGGTTATTTGTAGTGTTTGAAACTAAAAACAAAGTGACAAGTGTCTGGTTTACATATTTCTATACTTTTTGGAACTTGTGTCTTTAACTGTAATATAATACGTTTGTGTGATTTTTTTCGTACCAAATAACTGGAATGTACTTGAAAATGTATATCAAATCAGAGAGATTTTACCAGCAGCCGGACACGCAACTGAAGGATGCAGACATGTGTATTTCGGATTATGAAGAGGAACTAGACGATCGTGAGTTATATTTTAACAAATAATTTTAAGTTAATATTATTTTAATATTGCTTGCATATACAGAATACCTTGTTGTGTAAAAATTAAATATTTTGCCAGTATAACTTAAGAAAAATGCACTAATAACCATTTCTTGAGCAGTAATATTCTCTTCTAAATTCATATGATGAATCAATTGTTATATTTTTAATTAAATGTGATTATTATAACTAAGCGCCAATTTATATGTAATTAAAGACAATTTAAATGAATAGATACATTACTCTTCACAGACATTATCCTTTTCTTTATATTTAATAACAATTACCGTAAGAAAGATAAAATGAAACGTTATTTCATCTGTTCTTCGACTATTTCAATAACGATTAAGCTATATTTAGCGAAAAATGCTCGAATAACAGTCCCGGCACGCACGCGACACACGTTGATGTCTTTCGTATAGCCGATACGCCTCGCTATACTTTCTTTCATACGGCGGCATTTGCATTACATTCAAAATGCATGGACATTTATAAAAAGAAATATTATCTTTAACAAGGAAGTAATTTCATATACGTAAGAATATGTTGTTTTTGTATTATTTTTACTATTTCAACAGGTCTAAATATTTCAGTATACTATTGGATAACTTTTTCCTGGTTTCGATGATATTTATGTGAAATTGTGATTGTTATTTCATATTTTAGATTATTATGTTATGTTTTAATTATTTTCAATTCTTCGCTCTGTAAAAAAAAACGCGGCGTTGAACTCTGCTGAACACCGAATATCTCGAGTTTGGCGGATTATAGTGTCTTGACGCTAGGTACCTCCAGTTTACTCTGCTATGCGGGACAAAAGCGTGAAGTTTTAATAAACTAAATAAATTTATTATCAAATATTTCTTAACAAAACAAATCAGTACAAAACTGTTGCACTTAATAGGTCAAAATGTTATATATTATAAATTAAAAGTTCGTGTTATTCTGTCACTATCGTTCTTTTGGCCTTTTTAATTGTCTTTTAAACTACAATCTATATCTAAAGTAAGTATGCGTTGATGTTGCGTTGCAGTTTTATAACTTAGCTTTTGTACCATACTTTTATTTATATTTTTCTTATTAATTTAATATTGGAAATGATAATTCCAAATGATAATTGGGCTTTATACTTTTATTTTGGAATTATACATATATATATATATATATATATATTTGTATATTGCATACAAGATAATTTTAATAAAGTGTGTAAGTAATAATTGTTATTAAACTCCCGTTAGGGTTGTACAAACTTAAATAAAACAATAATATTTTTAAAATATTTTCTCAAACCTTATTCAGAAATCATCCAATTTTTAACCAAAACTTTCACATCGTATCCCAAACCAGGTAACCTTAAGACCTGCATAATGGACACCCTTAAATAGGCAACTTGTAAATAGCAAAAAGGTTCGTTACAAAGGTACGTCGGCACCTTAAAGAGATTATGAGACCATGGGATTAGTGCAGACGATTTCAGTTACGGTATATTTATAATTGCACTTTATTCCAATGCTTTTTGTCTGGTTTTAATGCTAAATTAGTACAAAATAACAAAAGAAGAAGAAACCAACTAACAGAGACTTAGAATTAATAAACTTTAATGGCGATCATGGTTTGTATAGTTGTAACAATGCCTAGTTATTCATTTTATTTTATTTTTAAATTATTTTACCAATTATATTTTACAATTACTTGTTATATTGGTCTAGTGGTGTCTGCGATTAGCTTAGGGTCATGAGTTCATTAGTTTTTTTTTTTGCAGACATGTTTTTTTTTGAATAATATCATTTTATACCTGAGTGTTATTTTAATATTCTTATTCTTACTTTTAAATAAGAAATGCAATATTAGTCAGAAAATGAATGAAATGTAAATTAAAATAGTTTAACCAGAAACATTCACAGAGGTTAAACATTTCTAAAAGAACAACCGTATTGTACTTTTATTTGTAAATAACAATACATAAAGTTCGAGAATACTGTCCTTCAATAGTTAAATTATGACAGAGGAAACTAATAACAACGGTTTTAAACATTCTCACATCTCAATGAACATTAAAAAACCCCGAAACCAAATACACTTCCCACATTGCAAGTACCTTAAAAAAACCTACCAGCCATCACTTTGCCGGTTTCACCCTTACGCATGTCTCGACTTGACAGTACTGAGTTTCAAGTAAATACAATTTTAATTTAACATTGACTAAACGTATATTTGTTCAGAAATCGACCTTATCTCGTTCGGTTAAGAAATATTGACAAATAAATAATTGTTGACAATAAATTTGTTGTTGCATGAAAGCATCCATATTTCTGGGAAAGGACATTTGCCCTAAATACCTGACCAATAAAAAAAATGCAGGTAAATTTGACCTGTAGTTTTTCTTAATTTCTAAGCAGGAAATCGCAACAATGCACCATCGGTCACGGTACTAGTCAGGTACCGGGTAAATAAGCCTCTAGGGTTTGTACTTTGTGCACATGTAAAAGGCCATATTGTTAATTGTATTGAATCTTGGATTACAACGTCAAATGCAGAAGCTTGGAATGATTGTAACAATTATATAGCGAGATAAGATTTTTTTAAATAATGAACTTCTATTTAGCTTGTAATTCTTTCTTTCTTATGCAAGATGAGTATCACGAATATTTATAGAAACTACCTCTATTAGTAAATATGTACAATAATATGCAAAATCATAAGACGATGTTCTGATCAACTATTCGCATAGAATTCAGTCAATATCGCATAATTTACATATTAATCTTCGGCCATTACGAATTAGTGATTCACCGTCCAAAGTGCATCGAATAAATTCAAGCAAGGTCGGGGTCGGGGCCTAGGTCGGGGTCGCCGGGTGAAGGAGGCCGTGGGAGGGTCGCGATGCTAATGCCCGTCGAAGGTTCGGCACCTTTGACATTTAAAGCTAGCGTCTCGTTTTGTTAGGTTTATTTCTGTTTTAGACATCTCTAGGCAGAAACTTGAAATGTTCGGAATTGTATACGTCTATAACAAGTTTGCTATAACGACTATTAGGTTATAAAGTAAATAAAAGCAATGCGTTTGCTAAAAAAATATGAAAATTATATTATATATATACATATATGTATATATAAATATATATATTTACATGTATATATATTTAGGTATATTAACATATTTGGTTTATTACTACATACATTCTATTGATGTTAAAAGCTTCTGAATGTGCCGTTTAGATATTTAAACAAAGGTAGTAGACAAACAATTCACAAAATTACGGGAATACAATCACATATCGCCTTTATTATTGTAAATCAAAAGACAAATTTGGTTGTTAAATGATTAGAATGATATATAACTGTTTCTTATTTTTCTCTCTACTAGAGACATTGCGTGCTGGATTGCGAAACTTAACGCCACGCTTTAGCCATTGCAAACGTAAATATTTAATAAACAAGTTCCGTCTATATATTAATAATTATATATGAAATACGACCTCATTGCTTGTGATCGATTATTTAACTGAGCTTTTAAACAACTAATTTGTGGTAAAAACATCGTAAACAACAAGATTACGACAATTTTAATGCTTCAGAGGTAAGTAATTCTGAAATTGCAACAATAAAACGAAAACCTAAAGCGCCGAATCAATATAATTATGCTTAAATGCGTAAAAACAATAATAACTATATAGCAAAAGTGAAATCTGACTATGTCATTAAAGTTGGCATTTTCAAAGCTCTTTTAAATATATGTCTGTTTTATTTTAATGTAGCAAGTAAGAATAATTTAATATTATTTAATACAGTGTTTTTTTTAATTAAGTGATTATTATAAAATATTAGGTCTTGGGCTAAAGATTTTATTTTATTTTAGATATATATTATATTCACTTTACCACTTTGCTAAGGTATAACACGGGCTTATATTCGGACATTATATAAGCTTTACCTTAAATTTGGGTGGAAACTGAAAAATAGCAGATAGTCTTGACAATAGGCAACCTTGCTAAACGACGAAATGCCTCACTCTGCTATTGTAAAAGACTAACATTTTATGGAATCTATATATTAATACGTGAAGCAAAGTCTTTGTACCCCTTATTGTAAAAATAACGCGACCTAATAATTATGAAATTTGGTACAGAGGGAAGAGAGAAGGGCACTGCGTCTAATAATGTTAATAAATATTTTTATAAATAATTTTAGTTTGCACACGCGTTTATATAAAGTTATATACACGTTTTTATGGCAACGCGTTGCCAACGCGTCAACGTGATCTACATCTAGTTTATTCAAATAATTAAAAAAATATTAGGGCAACTCTCACATGACTAACTTATAAATTATTTAAAAAAAACATAAGAAATATTTATAATGGATTCGAATCCACAATGTCTGGCTTGACACTAGGAAACATTTAACCAGAAGGCAATGTTTCGTATGTGTTCAGATTTAATGCGTAGAAATCTATTCATATGCGACGTTAAAGTTAAACTGCTAGGGTCGTATGGCGGGTCACGGGTGATGCTAAATAGCTAATTGCGGATTCAACGCGACCCCTTCTTTAGAAAACGCGTACCTGATAGGAATTTTAAAAGCGTTATGTATTTATGTTTCTATGCCGTTTAGAATGTTACGATTATATATACGTACATATATTTATTGGATTGCACTCAGAGCGCGCGTTTGCACTTTTTCACCTCATTTATTGACACAGAGTGGTATGAGGTAGATCTCAAGGCTGTATATTGATATAAGTAGGTCTTTTATTATTTTTTCTAAGGTTAATAACGACAATGTCTTTTTTTACGCCACGCTTAGCAGGGTAGACAGAAAATACTTATTGTTAAGACACTTCGTACTCCGCTTTCCGCCGAATTCGAGACAATGTGTGTTGGATGGCGGAACTTAGCGCCGCGCTTTGTCTTACCAGGGCAAGGAAATGACGATACTATAAATATAATCATTCTCCAGAGTGAGAATCGAACCCACAACCGATCACGTTTACAGTCAGAAAATGCCCCCAAATATTGCCTCCTCAAATACACAAATTCCGCTTGGATACTTGCGGACTGGATACTAATTTTATTTTTCATTTTTTTTTTGTTTTAGTAGGATTTGAACCAATAGTCATCGCGTTTGTCATCAATCACATCCTACATGTGTCATAAAGTTATTGGGCAATATAAATATTTTAACAATATGAAGTTACAACTATGACACAATTAATCAACGTTAGAGTTGCTAAATTTAAATGTTTACGTAACCTTGAGCGAAAATAAAAGTCCTAACATATATATTTTGATATTCAAAATATATAAATATAATACGAAGAGACTGTTAAATATTGCTTTATGGCTGTTGTATTACTAAGCATCTTAGTAGGTAATGATTTACTTTTTACGATCTTCAGTGATTCCATTTCATTGTTTGCTCCGTTTTTGTAAAATTTTTAAATTATTTCACGAAAGATTTGAAATATTGAGATGCAAATATTTGGTTTCTTGTGATATTTATGACTTAAGATTATAAACTTTGTATTGCCATAAGTTAGTTTTGGTTATTTTTAGATTTTAGTCACTTTAATATTTTTTTTATTTGTATATGAAATTGTCATCAACCACGACTATATCAAGAAGGTAACAATTATATTATAGAGATAGAAGAATGAAATAGGATAGGAATGGTCACACGCAAAGACATATATAGTGGAACTGCGTCTAAATGTAAATCCATTAGGTTATTTTAAATAAAGGGAATTATTAAATTATTATTTACGTTCCTTGGCTCTGGTAAGACAAAGCAGAGTATTAGGTAGTTCTAGGCAACCTGGAAAATATGTATTAAATTGTATTTATTTTTAGACGAAATATGTTACCCAAAATGCTAAAATCAAAATTTGGTTAAAGAAGACATTAACGATATCTGACTAGATGAAGACGGAGAGACCATTTAGGGAATGCCTAAAATGCATTAAAACAAGACTAGTGTAAGAGTGTAAATATTACCAACAAACATAACACCTGTTTAAAAGTTAACAGTTAACTCGCGTATGTGCGTTTGAACAAAAGTTTGTACTTGTGAGGCAAATATTAGTTTTGGTGGAGGTGACCTCTTGACGACCTCTCGACCGGACGACAACGATGACTATCAGCTATCCGGTTTGAGCGTGGACTTACATACTTAATTGATTCCACTGAACGCGTAACATGCCCATTTTTAAAATGGACGATTAATATAAACTTAGATTATAATTAACGACTCATATTTTTTTTTCATTATTTGCCTATAAATTATTGGTCTCTAATTAATATTGAAAGGAAATTGGTTTTGAAATGAGTAATAAAATTATGTAGGTATGTCTATTAGTATTTTTTTAATTATATTATACGTTAGATCCCATAAAAATTTGATACGTATATTAAACAATATATAATTTATTCTGAAAGCCTGAGAGCCGTAAATAAATACAAAATTACAATATATTAAAATGTTTTCAATAATTTAAGTCATATTTGAATGTTTTTGAAACGAAATTCTTTGGGCATCCCTGATGTGCGTTATTAGGAAGTTTAAGAAACATTACATAATATATATATATATATACCAAGTGAATACATATGAATATTTATTCATCAAGCATAATTTTATACCAATAACTATGGAAATTCACATAAATACCAGTGAGTTTTTAACCGCACCTCGAAGCTACCATAAAGTTTACATTTTACTTAAATTTTCATATAACAAAACTATTCGAACTTACAACTATCGCATACAAAAATAATATTAAGCATGTTTCTACTGGACCGACAAGGATTTGCTAAAATAAAAGACTTTACTGAATATAACACAATACACAAGTAAATGAACTGAAAAAATAAATTAAATACCCTACTCAAACAAGTTAATCTGAACGACATCCACTTCTTCACGTAACTGCGCAGTGCCATCGTACCATCTGGCCACCGCTAGGCGACGCAGGTGGGTACCTGGTACCAGGCAAACATAAACACACGAGTGTGTTTGTCCAGCGACCGGCCGGCACGGTAAACACAGTGGGACAGGTGACGGCACAACTTGTTGGAATTTTGGTACAGGTTTGATTGTCAAGTTCAACGGTCGGAGATAGATCCGTCGTTAATTGAATTAAGGTGTTCGTCACTAATTAAAGGGTTATTTAAATATTCTTTTAATATCTGTACGCGGTTTCCGGTTTATTACATAATTACTTTTATATGAATTATTCATATTAATATAGTTTTATTTTTTATGTAACAGTGTAAGTATGAACAAAAATAGTTTCTTATTTATTGTTTTGATTTTATAAATTAAGATTCATATTAATGACAAACTGTTGAGTTTTAAATGATGTCTTAATAATGTAACATTACAAATGTATAAAAATAAACATAAAAATAACGTATAATTAACAAGTTTATACATCTTCCATATTATAAAAACGTTTTCTATCAATAATTATATTGTACATATAAAAAGATTTCTCGTCCTTGATCTCACGAGGAGTCAAACGTTCACGACCTCATACGTCATGGCGCGCTAATCGGCAAAAAAGACAATTTTATGGATATTGTGATTAATACATTAATACGTTTTTTTTAAATAAAGAAAATAATAGAGAGAATGGAATATACATAAAATAGCAAACTTAGAATATAATGCATTTTTATATTAAAGTAGTATATATTTTTATTATACTTTTCAGTGATTGTAAATAGATTCATGATTCATATTCGTGTTACGGTATGAATCCATAATATGTACATTTTATGATGCACACCTGAGTCCTTGATCGTACAGGAGGCGAGGTCGCCTACGCGCCGCGTGGCGCAGACTAAACCGTTGTTTGGAGCGAATGTAATTGAAGAAATTACAATATTGCCTACAAATTTTACATTACTCCAATAAGTAAATGAATACTTTTATTTTTAAAGCTATTTTATATTACTAATTAAATATTATTTTAGACATATTTTTGAAATCGCTTTTAGTGGGGAAAATTTGTATATATGTATGTGTATATATATATATATATATATATATATATATATATAGGCACAAATATAATTCTTAAAAGTTATATGCTTTTTTTTAAACAAGTAATTGTAACGTGAATCGTCGAAGTTTAATATTTGATTTCCCAAATTTCAAATATTCGTGTAATATAATATACTACTCACTATATACGGTATTAATGATTTATTGATACTCAAATTTATCAGTGAGACGGACTCCGATCAATACCCACGTCTTCATTGTTAATATACCTAATACTAATATTACATAGAGTGAACACCTGTGGTCCTTGACGTACGGGAGGCAGACGCCTACGCGACGCGTGGCGATGCCCAAACAAATGTTCATATTGATTTTTCTATTAAGCCCAAGTGACATCCGATGTACCATGTTTGCTCATATGTTGTCACGCATACAAGTGTGCTTGCCAAGCGAAAATTTTAATGGTTGGTTATATAAATTAGTTGCTTGGTTGGAATTTATAACGTTTTTAAAGGCACTTTTCTATTATGAATCAAAGAAAATCGTTATAACTTGGAGCCGGTCGTGGCGCAGTGTGACAGCGTCTGAATGTAAACACAATCAGTTGTGGGACCGATTACCACTCTCAGGAGTGATATTTAAATTATTTTCACTTCCTCGCTCTGATAAGACAAAATGCGGTGTTAAATTTCGCCTCTCAAAGCGCAATGTCTTGAATTCCGCGAAAAGCAAAGTACGGAGTATCTTGACACTAGGTATTTTCGTCTACGATACTATGCGGAATAAAAGCATGAAGCTATAATTACGACAAACAATAAAAATTGAAGTTTTAAAATTGATATACGTTATCTTAAATATCAACGTTAGTTTAGCATTAAAATGTCTTTCTAATAATTCCTTATTGCAAATTATAATAGATATATAAATTGCGAGAGATTTTATGCATTTTATGTTTATATTATTTTAAACTAAATTAAAAATATTTATTCTCATAAAAAAGGTTTATTCAAAGTAGGCAATAAATTCTTCATCAATTAGAAACTGTCCCCATTAAGGTCGTGGGCAAAGTTTTAGTAAACGAGCCTGCTTAATATATTTACTCAACGGCAATCCCATCTATTACCGGCCGCGACCTATCAACTGTCAACAAGCATTGACCGAGCCTCCAAATAGTGTACACAGCAATACGTGGGGTACACTGAACGATCTGCAAATATATATATATATATATATATATATATATATATATATATATATATGGCCTCGGCTTTGTCTATATTATTTTAGACCTAACTAATTTAATATTACTACCACTACCTAATACATAGGTACATATAAGAAGGTACTTTACAATGTCTTACTGCTTGTCCTTTTTTATAAATAAAAATCATCATTTCATAGTCATAGTATATACTCATTGGCAGTGAAACTTGAACTAAAAATTTTACCGTTTTTAAAAGCAAAATAGTAGATTAGCAAAATTTATAGCAACTCTCTTAATAAATAACCCACCGGTATCAACTGTCCTGTCCAACTGTACCGCGAACAGGTAAAGCCACTATAGAATGCGTAATTTATGTTTCTAATCGTTTGTATTGAATTGTTCAAAATATCAACACGCACCTTTAACTATTACTATCATGTTAATACCATGTACTGTGTTACGTATATTTTGTCGTGACACCAGAAATTGCTTTGTTTATTGGAAAGGACACACAAATTGGCATCTCGGTTTGTATCCGCCGACAAAATGACAATGAAACTCGGAGCTTTCTGTGTCGACATCCCGCTTCGTAGTATCGACTGTGTCTTAGAAGTTATTTCATAGTAGATATTTGCATATCCGTTTATTGTTAGCATCCATTGTACAATTATATATTGTTAATGTTTATATATATATATATATATATATATATATATATATATATATATACGAATATCTATTGTGTATAATATATTAAAAATGCATTTATATAAAATTTTCACTGTTTTTTCTAAACTAGCCTTTTTTTGTCCGTTACTTTATTTAAACGTGTATGTCAAACGCACTGTTTCTTCCTATCTCATCATTCCTTCTTATCTCTATGTAAATTATAACTATGCCGAATTCCATACTCGAAAAAGTCTTTTAAAAGCAGTTCAAAGATTTTGCTTAGTTTATTAATATAGATTTTCATTATACAAATATAGATTTTTGAATGCTTTGCATATGTTACTTCTCATTGTACCACGTCCATAGAAAATTTAAATAATTACGTATGTACAAGCACTTCATTGGTATATTTGAACGGTACCGATCACTTAGGCAGGCTGTTTGGCGTACGCTGCCATTCGGGTCAGGTGCCGCCGCCAACGGTACCTCGTTGCTGACCCTGCGCTATGGCGGAGGGCACCGGAGGTAGCGTGTTTACATAGTTATACTATTTTTTTTATTAAAATATTAAATTATTTATACTTTAATACAAAATCATTAGTAAATTCACGGAAGCTTATATTTCGTTTCGGAAAAGATACATTTTTATAAAACGTATAATAATTTGACGCAGCTGGATTCGGACCCACACTTCTTGGAAACCAGCTAAGTGCTCTGAACGCTATAAGCCATACGTTTAACGCACTGAATATTTTCTAATCCTAAGTGAGATTTGTTAAATTTGTCCAGCTTTAGTTAACGAAAATTTTGAAAACCAAAATTTTAATATTTTAGATATATAAAATTGCTTTCTTTTAAAAGAAAAACCTTTACCTCATTATTTATTAAGATGAAAAACATATTTCACTGTACGCTATGTGTACTTCTACCATACTAGACTCATCGATGTCAACTTAAGATTTAAATAAACAATGCAAAGGTGCGTGCCGCTACAGCCCCAGGGTTGAATACAAGCACATATACATCTTACCAAAGAGTTCAAGAAAAACTTATAGTACTCGAAGGATTTGCCTTCTCTCATACTGGTCTAAATTAACCAAAGGTAAGTTAGCAATTGCTTTAAAAACAAGAAGTATGCGTAGAAATGATCTCCGTTGAATTACGATATAGGTTAATTAGTAAATTAGAATGTAGTGACATATCACTTTTATCTTTTTTCCGCCCACCAGTACAATTTGGGTGGCTAAAGTGAACAAAAAACTTATTTTGAAACGATAAAGTAAATATTGACTTAAAAAACAATAATATAAATATAAGAACTAGATTTCCGTGTAAGATCACAACAATTCTGAAGAACCTTAATTTGACACCAATACACATACATGGTATCGTTTTTGGTAAGTGTTAAAGGATTAATTGAGGAGGAGAAAGTAACAGAAATAGTAGTAGACTTTTCTAGCCCAAACATGCGAGGAGAAAGTGACAAAAATAGTAGTAGGATTTTCTAGCCTAAAAAAGTTTAATTTCATTTTTATAAACTAACTCTGCTAATGGCAGAACTTAACGCCGCACTTGATCTTACCAGAGCGAGAAAATGAAAGTAATTTATATTTAATAATTCCCCGATTAAAAATCGAACCCACAAACGACCGCGCTTTATAGTGAAACGCTGTCGCACTGCGCCACAACCGACCGGCCTCAAATATCGAGTACGGAGTGTAAAAAATAAATAAACTAACAGAATACGTGTTTACAAATCGTTCAATGTATTAAAGTCATTTTCTTATTTTTTTAGATAAACTAATTTAATTAAATTCAATTTCTCATTCTTTCCAATTTTAAGCATTTTGTAGCCAATAAATTGAAACAAACGGTCAATTTTATAACTTTGTAACTATTATTTCAAGTGAAGATGAGACCTCTAGTTTTGAAAGTGTTAATTAAACTAATTTTATTGGGCATCATTTTCATATAATTGTACACTAAATCCGTCAATAGGTAGGTAAGAAGTTTGTTTCATTCTAAGGAACTAATAAAGAAGCAACTGATTGTAAACATTGGTTGATTAATTTATTTCTGTAGTTAGTAGATACGGACTATACTTGTTTTGATTTGGGTTTAACAATATAATGAAGAAGATATGATCGTTAGTTTGTATAATAAGATATACTTACAATTTGTAAAGTTTCAAAGCGAGTTAAAAATATATGCTTTCTCTTTATAACTACTAATTAAATAAAGAAACATCCCACGGAGAATAGAATATCAAGATACTCTGTCAACAGCTTTCCGTTTGATCAAATCGATATGAGTGACGGAGCTCAACGCCGCCCGTCATCTTACCAGAACGAGTAAATATTTTTTTCCCCTTAAGAAACCGAATTCACAATCAGAGGTAGGTGCGTGTTTGTCCTCCCCCAATGTTTATAATACAAACATAAAATATACACAGTAAGTGGTGTTCGTATTTAAATAATTATGCATTATATACGTTGTCTCGACCACCAAGCGTCAGACTAACTAGTGTTGTCATTGCAACATAACGGTGACCATTTCCTTCTTTATAATGTCAATTGACAGGTGACCTGGCGCTGGCGAGTTCGGCGCCGGAAGACATCGCTCATAGAAGTCATGACACTTTTCGATCACTTCCTGTATTTAATTCTCACACAAGTCGCAGAGGAAACACTGAGGAAACTAAGCCTTTATCTGTTGAGAAATCACTTATGTTTATTGCTTTGTATAAACATATTCGGATTATAATATTTAACGACGAATAGATGCTAAGAACTGATAGTAAAGTTATTAATTACATATATTTAACCTCTAAATCGATAATAATATTGTCCATGTGGTTATTAGATGATTTTCTATTACTTTCATTTGTAGTTTAATGAAATAATGATTCTTAGATCTTTTGATGATTATAGTATAACAACTGCCTAAAATTACACGCTATCTTTATAGTGTTTTGTCTCTTTCCAAAAAAATCTGTAGTCCCGAGGATTCTTATATAATTCCCTATTTTTTTTAGGTATTTTGGACAAAAACATGTTAAAAACCACGATTTAATAAAATATTAATTTGTATTTATTCATGTAAATATATGTAGTTGTCTAGTTTCTTGAAGGATCTCACCACTTGACAGCTCATTTTTGATATTTGACGTGATTATTTTTCTATATAAGACTATACTAGTACCAGTACATTTACACTAAAATGGAAGGTGAAAATTCATTTAAATATATATTTGTATTAATAAAGTTTAGGTTGGTTAAGCAACGCTAACTGTAACCAAAAGTTGATGGGTGTGGAGATGACCTCATATATCTTCTAAAGAGCAAGTTGTGCAAGTGCTTCTAATAAAAAATGTAACATTGACACTAGTTACTTTTCCAAAACCTCTTTTCATAACTTGAAATGCGAGGACTAAATAACTTTAAAAACTTTTATTTAAATTTTGCATACTAAATATGTACAAATTATTTTATATTATTTTTTTATTTAATACATTTTGAGTAATATATTTTATATTTAAACTTATAAATTTCTTATTTTAAATCGGAATTAAAAATAATCTTTGAAACTAAAATTTAAACGTATTTCCAGGAAATCTATGCTCAGAAATTTTCTCATTAGTTATATATTTATATATGTGTGTATACATTATAGGTTTTAAATGAACCCAATGAATTTTAAACCCTTTATTTAACTTCCTAGCTAGAAGAATCTGTCGCTAAATTTATAATAAATAATCTTAAGTTTTTCTTCATTCAAAAGACGTGATCGAAGTACGCTTAAAATTCTAAGTAACTAAATCAGGCGAAAGCGTTTTTATTAGCATATCTGTAATTTCCATTTTGCAAATAAATTTTAAATATCAGGGAGAATCTTAAAACGGTACATTATGCACATTAAAATTAAGATTTCATAACTATATTCATAAGCTGGTAATAATACAGTAAATAGAACTAAGTTACTTTACTAAATTTATACAAACACATAATAAATTGCCTAAAAGCGTGCGGAGGAGTTTAAACGTGAAAATTTCGACGTTTGTGGTCCGCGGTGTTTTAACTTTTACCCAGTTCTTTGTGATACAATTACCTAATATAGATGTTATTATGCTCGTACGAGAAAAGATAAAATCGTTTTAACGCCAACGTCCGATAGGAGGACAATATACTGGGACATTACCATTGTAATAAGATACGTAAGGTCTCCATAGATCGCGTCAATTTGAAATAATTTTCCCATAACGTGGTAGATTATGGTACACTCTGTGGGCACCATTGTGGGCCATATCGGTCGATATGAATAGGAATATTAATAAATGGACTCGTCCGGCAAATAAATGATATGAGAGGCGATTCTGGTTTAATATGTTTGTTTATAAAGATTGTTTAAGTCGGTATAGGTAAGTATTACTAGGAAATATTGTTTAGATTATTCATCAGAATCTAAACTATATTTCCTACTTATACAATAGAAATGTGTATACTTACAAATTGAAAGTATGAGAGAACTTTAAAGTTTTAGTCCACTAATTTACACTGAGTGAATCAAAACACCGTTGTGTTTTAATTTATCGTCGGCTGTCTCATTTAATTTATTTTTCACCTACGTTTTCTTAATAGGTATCTAAATATAACTGCAAAGTAATTTTTTACGTTATTAAACGTGCAACGTGTTGCTTTAGGCAATTAAGTTTCTCCTTAATGAAGTGACTAAGGTTCGCAACGTATAGCGTCATTAGAGTTTTAAAGAGATTAATCGCTCCACTTAGGGCGACGAAAGGCGACGGCGTTCCACAATTCGTCTTATGATATATATGAGAACCGGCCTACAGAGCGGCACTTGTGTAACTGCTTTATTACATATGAAAGTTAGATCTAAATAGGCCCAGTAAAGCATTTTTGTCATGTTTGTAGGCAGTGCGGCCTTCTTAATAGATTGAACCGGAAAAATCGTATCATCTTAATTATCTTGAGATCATTACTTTTTTATATAACTACTTTCGTATGTATTTTAAACATCTAACGGTTACAGGTTCGATATCTCCTGAACAAAAGTCAATGTTACTTAAATAAAAAAAATGAAGCAGTTGAAAGTGGAAAAGAATTAGAATATTCATTACAAGGCCGCCTTCGTAACGACTGCGATATCTCACACATTTCTTTGACCAAAAGTGTTAAGAATATGAATGCTCTCTGAAATATTCTGGTCACTTGTGAGGTTGCTATCATTCTCTTTGACATCTGTACTCACACCTCGTGAGCCCATTAATTTCAAGAGATGGCACGTAGAGATTCGACGAAAGTGTATCGCTGAGTTAAGGTTAATCGTCCACCAAACTTTTATATAGCGTCTGAATTTTTTATGACCTTTACAATGAGTTTAGAGCATTTCTTATTTTTTTTTATTAAATTATGCTACATTTGTTATATTTTATATATTTCGATATATAAATCATTATGCCGTTAAAGAAAGCAGTTTAAATAAGTAAAATAAATGTTTATATATAAATGTCTCATAATTTAATTGTTTAACACATAAGTGAATTACCCCATGACTAAAATTCCACATACATTTGTCAGATACTGCTCACCTTTCCATCATCTAAGCTAACCCAAAGTCGATCTGAACTATATTTTCATTGCGCTGCATATTAATGCGAAGTAGAGTGGTCGGTCAGACTCAATGTGACTACTTCAAACACGCCGCACGATGTGTATCTCCAGGACGCGGATTCCGAGCGGGTCACAGAATGTGCTTGGCCATTTTTTTCCGTCCTGCCTTGCGCGTAACGCGGCAACCGGATTACAACATCAACAGTTTATCTTCTGATATTCTTGGTAATACTATCAGTGTTTTAAAATTTTAAAATTCTGTTTGCACAGCGTTAATTTGAAGTGTTTTCTTTTGGCTGTTTATACTTGGTTTAAGTTTTTTTTTTATAAAAAATATTTATTTAAAAATACTAATAAAATTTTCCTGTTATTTGTTAAACTATCTTTTGTACTCAAATAATTATATGATATTGATACGTGAAAATAAGTGCAAATATTACTCTATACTATTAAACACTACACAATTATTACTACACTATACTATAATAGTTAATTTAGGCTAATAAATTTAAACTTTACATGAACGTAAGCTGGGAATTATTTTTTTTAATATATCTATAAATATTAATTTTTGAATTCTGTCGTACAAAAGAAATAGATTTTGTACGGTTATTTTATACGGTAAATCAAATATTTTATAGAATATTATTCTCATAAGTATTTGTATAGATGAGATTATAATTATGTTTGTTTTTGTTTGTTACAGGTGAAGGCGGCGGGGGTGCGGCGCGACGGTGCGCGCGCGATGCGGCGTCGCCCGCGCACGCGCACGCGCCGCCGCCCGCGCCTCCCGCGCCCTCCGCTCACGCCGTCAAGAGCGAGCGCCTCAGCCCGCACGATTCTACTGCTTCCAGGTAAAAAAAGACCGAAAACAATTATGCTATATTACGTAACATTATTTTTTTACTGTGCCCTTCGGGAGCTTTCGACGCAGATTACCGAAAACAAGTTGATTTTTTTTTCAATTATTTCTGAATTAAGAGATCCAATTCTCAGACTAATGATGCTCAACAATGCAAAAATTATGTTTCAAAACTTTTTTACGGTGAACTTGTAGTAAATATAACTTAGATAATGAATATTTTAATATTACATATGTATTAAAAATTCATAGACTTAAATTCAAGTTTTCATACTATCACCTATCCAAAATCAGCTTATTCTTTTCTAAGTGAAAATAATTCATATGTAAAATACAACAAAAAAATAAAATAACTAAAACTTAAGTTAATAATTATGTAATATACATGAGTGTTTTTTTTAACTATAATATACAAATCAAATGTAATATGAAAAAACATGTTTCTAAGTAGATCACGTAGCGTGACCCCGTCGACGTCATCGTACCCGGGTACACCGCCAGAGCGCGGCAGCCCGCACGCGCCACCTGCGCCTGCGCACCCGCCTCGCAATTACTCGGACATCATGCGCTCACTTGCCTGCGCGTTATAACACACACCCGTCTAATGAGTAAGTAATTGAAATATCAATATATATTATATCAGTAATTCAAAAGAGATATGAAAACTTTATTGTTTATGACTATAAATTCATATGGTATATACCTAATTAGGACACATAAAGTACGTATAAATAAATAATACGTACGGCGTTGCACAGTAAACACCAAACTATGTGCGTTAAAGACGTAAACGGAATAATGTATACAGGGCTTTTCCTTAAAGATCCGCATTAAGTCGATACCTCGGGCAAGCATTATGTGCGCTGCTATTAGCACTACACCTGACAACCTATCTAGGAATTAAATGCTATGCCATCGTAAATTTTACGTTCAAATATATATCTTTATACTACTGGCAAGAAAATTGTTTATAATTTACAACTTTTATTAAAAGGCCCGCTTTATGATCGTAATGTTTCACCTATCACCACTAATAATATAAGAGATGATATATAATAATCATTGACAATTTAATAATCGTTTGAAAAAAAAATTGAAATCACAACATCGTTTTTCACACAACCGGTGTCAATGCATTCACAATATCATGTGACTCGCGGTTCAGCGACCGCCTAGTGATGCCTAAATCGATTTGCATATTAATCGATTCGATAACTTACGTGAAGTCAACAAATTTACATGATTCGTGAGAACCAAAAGTGTCCGCGTGAACTTATGTTATATTAATGAATTGCTCATCTCACGGGGCGCGGTCGGTGACCTTTGTCAATATTAATTATAAACACTACTGTTGACAAACTAAACACACCGGAGCTATATATAGCACACAATCGTGTTTTATAATTTGTATAGAATGTATAATATCGAGAGAACAACATAGGCTTGTATCATTGACCCAAATATGAAATGAATTAATTAATATTCCAATAGGATCCACTCCAAATAGATTCCTGACCTCTTGACATTTTAAAAAATTATTGGCCTAAAGCACTAATCAAGTCCATTATCTACGGTGTAATTATATCAGGCAAAGTTGCCCAAGCGCCGACGTATTACATAGAAGTCGGTTGATCCATTAATGTTATTGCAAATCGTTTGGTTAACGATTCAGAGCATTTTGATGATGTCAGGTACTTTTTAATCTGTATCAATTTAGATAAATTGAATAGCTCATGTATTTTCGAATACAAATATATACGCGATTAATGTATTTAATGAAGCTATCATTAAAAATGTGTATAGAATTGCGAAAATCAATGATCTTATTAGGTCTTAGAAATCAATACATTATTAATTAGGAAAGGCTAAAGATATTTAGCTGAATATAATAACATATTTACTGATATATATTGTTAAGGATTATTTGAAAA
Source organism: Dryadula phaetusa (assembly GCA_032432895.1). Classification (NCBI taxonomy): domain Eukaryota; kingdom Metazoa; phylum Arthropoda; class Insecta; order Lepidoptera; family Nymphalidae; genus Dryadula; species Dryadula phaetusa. The sequence goes on from JAOYRS010000038.1 coordinate 569,330, forward strand.
CATAATTCAGTTATAAAACTTGATAAGGTATAAAAATCTCATTTGCTTTACGGAGTTAAGGGAGCATCGAGACACTTGAATTCTTGGCTAAAGACCAATAAAGGAGTTTAAAGCGAGCTCCTCATCCGCAATACGAACAATTGAATTGAGCCCCAGCAGTTGTTCAGGAACTGCCCTCTGCATTGCTTTTCACACGTAGTTACAACAATAGTACCATTATTGGTAAGGACAATGGCAGTATCATTACATACCGTTATATTGTATGTAAAAGCTTGATAAATCTTTTTCAATCTGCCTTTTTACCTGAAGTAACTATACACCAGTTCTTGTTGTCTTTTTAGAAACTGTTGAATTTACTCATCTTAATAAACACGTTTATTTACAATGTTATATTTATATTTTATTTTTACTTAGGTATTTTCATATATGTTTTTGCTTTAGCTACTTCCACCGGGTAAATGGTTACGGCGTGGAAAGAACTCCGGCGCCGACGCAAGCCGATGGCAGCGATGTGGTGGTAGGCGGTCTGTTCGCCAAGTTAGCGAAGCAACAGGGAGGTCCTCCTCGACTTCCTGCATTCCCTGTTATGCTAGATATGAGCTCTACAAAGGTAATTTAGTATTTCATATTTATTTAAGTGTGTGTATATTGTAAAAAAATACAATAGCACCTTAGTGGAGCAGGCAATATACGTTTTGCTGACAGACGATGGTATTCAAATCAAAAAACACTACTCCAAATATTTAAAACAAAACATATCATACACTTCAATTAAGAAGTAAAAATAACAACTTAAAGTACAGATATTTTAATATTTGTAAGTCAGCTCATTATATTTACTTAAAAGCCTTGCCCTTACAGCCATCTCATAAACCATACATAAGTTTGATTTGATTAGCAGGAAGAATATTTATTGGTCATAGATATTCTAAGCGACATTTAAATGAATTCTTCCTTATAACAATGTTCGACGTTATGTGTATGTAATATAAAATTGTAAGTGGCCATCACCAGCTATAGATTAAAACATAAGAATTGTGTTGTTCATCAAATTATTATACGATACAATTTTGGTATAAGAAAATCTATTTTGAAAGTGCTGGCCTTTAGCTTATCATGTAATTGAAAATTCGTGTATCTGAAAGGATGTTTGTAATAAAAAATGAATAGTTATTTGACACGTGTAACTAAAATAATGAAATCTTATTACGTTACAAAATCAACGCTCTTTAAACGTGTTAAGAAAATATTAAAACATTGTTTTACAATATCCGTTCATTACGTCGTAATGGACATCACTTGGAGCAATGCCACTGCCCCTATGAAATAATTTACGCTCAGCTGGCTGCTCATTTCATAAGTAACTCTTTAAAATTCATTAGTAATTATTTATTCTGTGCTCACTGACCTTCCCGCTTTAATTACACATCTGTACCCCGATTCATAGTTCACGGCTGTTATTAAAATGTTGCGGGGTATCGTATAATACATTTGTTGCTATCTTCGTAAAGAATCTCTACCGAGCGCCCAGTTTATGATAATTCGTGCTTGTTTAAAGTAATAACGCGCCACGAGCCTAGCATCTTCTATAGTAATAATACAGGCAATTAAATCTGATAGGGCACGCGACCTTTACACTTCCTCCTTAGTAGTTTATAGATAAGACGGAGAGAGTGTTAATTGCGAGGCGGTTGTTAGCGTCGGCGCGCGCGCAAGTCCCCGCCCCCAGCGGCGGCGGCGGCCAGCGAACCGTCTCGGCTCTCCACTGTAAAGCGAACTGGAGCTGCACTAATTGGCAGAGGCACGCGCCGCGCGACACGCTACTGATGGGATGTGAAATCGAAGTGCGCTCGACTTTTTCAACTAATGACTTTTTTCCAACAAGAGCAACGCACGCGAGGCTTACGATTATAATTATTGTATCGTTTATTGCTATCTCATTTAACCTCTAATAGTAACTAATATGAATATCATATTTTCAACATAATAAATGGCTCATAAAAGGGACATAGTTCAAACGCAATTCAACAATACTGATAGTAATTTAGAACGTGATCTATCAATGTAGTACAATGGTGTTTGCTTTCTAAAATCAGTATCGCCGCAACAACAACGTCTGACACTCACTCGCGATATTAACATGATTTGTTACATTTCTCTTTGTACCTTTACACTATAAATAGTCCGGTTTAATATATTTTCACCTGTGAAGAGAAACGGGAGCGAGCTCGGAAATAAATCGTGAGATTAATGGTCTCGGCGTCTGCCGGCGCACACGCATGTAGCCGTACGTTTCACGCGCGCCTCATTTTGAATTTCATTCGGAATTAGTGCCATTTCGTTTTATTGCAAGTGGCAATTAAAAAAGATAGATTGCAATTTGACCCGCGAGCGGTGAGCGTGACGGCTCACAATGTTATTATGATGAATGCCCACCGCTTACAGTCTCGATCTGATTATAAGTTCGCCGTGTTTGCCTAACGCTGCCATTTGACGTGCTACCGAGTAATTGACCCTGCGTCTGCGTAAGTCTACTTGCGTGATCTTAGTGAAGCGCAATTGAAATAGTTTTTATGTTTAAGTTTCATTCACTTTTTTATTTAATATTTCAACTTTTAAATGGTTAGCGTGACACAATACAGATTTGAACTCATTACAGTCATTATTATACACTTTTCTACTATTCCTCAAGAATTGATATACATAAATAGATATAGGATTTCATTTCCTCGCTCTGGTAAGACAAAGCGCGGATTACAGAGTGCCTTTATACTAGGTACGTTGATACCAGGGAACGTCCTGTCTACCTTACTATGCGGGTTAAAAAGCGTGAAGCTAAAATAAAAATATATTGATATATGATTAATAAAAGAATATTTTCCCTAGACTCTCTTAGCAATATCACGAGTGGGTCGCGGTGGCAGATCAAGACGTAAACGCATTGGGGCAGGGGTCACCACAGAACATTCACCGCTAGATCTCTCTGCTGCGGGAGAGAGCGCAGCAAAACGTGCCCGACTCTCCGCCAGCCCCAGTACGAGAAGTGATGGAGATGAAAGGGTATCAAATGAAGGTACAAATAATTTTTAAATATTTAATAAATGACCTAAATACAAATTTAATATAGTTATATGAACAAAATTTAAAAGTATAAAAATCCGAAATATATTTTTGTGTAGGTGATGTTAGTAAATGGTACGTAGTATAGTAATGTCTTTTTAATTATGATTTTTAATTATTTATAATATCTTAATGATGTTTTCATACAAAGAGATATAAATTATATTTTATCCCACTTAAGGTATTTTGAAAATTGTATTATTAAAAGCGATATCTGAACCCGCGCCACTCCGTTTGCTGTTACTAACAACACAAATATGATTCACTTCCCTAAAATTTGATTACAATTATTAGGAAATAAATCTTACAAGTCATATTTCTTACTAGCATTCTAAACATGGCTATAATCCTTATTTTTTGAAACAGTGTCGAGAGTGCATTATTTCTTTTGGTTCTTTAAAATATTTTATAATCCAAATTTTCCTAATCGATCACTCTAAATGAATAATTGAATCGGTACTCCAAATAAAATAAGTCATAATTTTTAAACGTAAAAATCAGCAGCTGCCTCGCATAAACGCTGGTTATGAGAACATTGGTTAGTAAAAATTAATTATAGTATATTAACTGAAGCTTACAGAACAGTTAGCTCATAGCGCTTTGAGATATATGCATTTAATTATGAAATAATTATCGTTTGTGTTCGTTTGAAACGCGATAGCTGTAAAAATTGAAGTTGGTTTAAAGTAGATAAGGATTGTGGTAATTTTAATTATGATTTGTTTTATTTTCTTATTTATAGTTCAATTTCTTGTATTTTGAAGACCACTAGTGAGACACTTTCTGATTGTAGATGCGGTGGTTGTTAGTTCGATTCCCACTTGGGAGAGTAATAATTATACTAAAATTATTTTCTATTATTTATTGTATAAAGATAAGACATTAGTACGGTGTTGTGTTACGCCTCTCGTTACGTTTGTGCGGAGATTAATAAACGTAGTCGAGAGAATATGGTGTCAAGCACTAGACTTTCTCTTTATACAGTATTATACGAGAAATAATTTCACTGTCAAGCTTCTGGATTTTGTTTTTACAAATTTAGTATTTTTGACCTATGCTCATTTAAGAGTAAGAACGAGTCTTTGTTCTAGAATTTTTATTAAAAAATGGGCTTGATTAAATATGATGTTGGGTGATACCTATCCAAATACTGGGATCGGGAGCTTACATTATATTGTTTCGCCTGCTTAATGAAGCAAATTTTGCCAATAATAAAATCTAACAATAATTAGGAAAGACCTCCTACACTATTAATTATTTTAATAGTAAAGTTAATTGAGGCCGATCTTGGCGCAGTGGAACAGCGTCTGACTGAATACGCGATCGGTTGTGGGTTCGATTACCATTTAAGGGAGTATTTAAAATTATTTTCACTTACTTGCTCTGGTAACAAAGTACGACGTCGAGTTCCACCACTTAACACGCAATATCTCGAATTTGATGATCAGCGAAGTACGGAGTGTAACGACACAAGGTACTTTCTTTCTACATTGCTATGCGAGATAAAAGCGTGAATCTAAAAAAATTATAATGCCAATAAAGTAATAAATAGTAATTATGTATTATTTATTATTAATAAATAATAACTATTTACTACTTTTTTGTTAAAATATCCTTCTTTCTTCAGACCGGAGTGAAAATCGCGAATGCCTGTGCTCAGAAGCTCGAGCGCGTCTTTCCGCGATGTCAGTCGACGATGTTTGCGAGTTTGTCAGCTCTATCGACATTTGCGCCGAATACGCAACGGTGAGTCAAAGTATTATATTACATCTGTTTTACTTTTTTGTTGGTGTTTTGTTACTGTTACATGGGACATCTACCCATTAAATAACAATGCGTTGCCTTGGCAACGTGTATGTGTGTTACATTTATAATATTAATTCAATTAAGATCAAGTAGATACTAAATGTTTCCTTTTATTTGTGATTCTATAGATTGCCATTTACTTTTTTATAAAATATTTAATTATTTAATTTTGTTCAATTACTTTTGACGTAATAAGTACTTTATATTTTCACTTATACTTGTCTCTACAGATAAGTTTAATTTATCTTGTCGGGCTATTAAAATAACGATCAGTAATTAAACTATTTAGATTCGTCCCATAAATCAGAAAGACTTATTGGCGTGTGGTCTCTATTAATATTTTCAACGGAATTACTAGTATAATACGATATTAGCGGCCGGTTCATCGTTAAATAAACGTGCACCTGTAAACTGCAATTATAATTAATTGCACGATATGCCGATCCTGAATTTAATTACGCACTTGTCTTTGGATTTTACGAATACGAATGTAATCAGGTTTCTAAGAACTATTTATACCATTAATCTTGATGGATGAAACCGATACGACACGTTTAAAATCTATATGTTAATATTATATAATATACATTTTTTTAGCTTTTAAATTTAATAAAAAAATCTAAAAAAATGTTTGGAAATAAATAAATTCTGAGGTAGTCTTATACGCAACGATAGAGTTCTATAATAAAAAAATATGCGTCCATTTTCTAGTACTATTGAATATTAATTAACAGTTGAAACGTAAATTCTTCTAATAATTTTTTGACAGACGTATTTCTTAAAATTATAAAGTGTAAATCTTAGACCTATAGAATTATACGATGTATATTAAATATTTTTATTAATACAAAAATGTTTTTTGGAATCGTCAGTTGATAAAAATGGATTGTTATTAAATATCTTCAACTTGATTGAAATAATCGAATGCCTCATACAAATTTCTCCTTGAAGAACCAGTACATATAAAATTTATGAGTTATTTCGATTACGTTGCGGCATATAATTGTTTACACATTGCGTTTTAATTCGATTTTGAGTGAAAGGGAGCGAGATGTGTAACAATCGCTTGTTACATCCATTAATTTAATTAAATTGAATTCTGATTCTTCTCTAGCGTTACAGCAATAATTATCAAATTAATTATAACTGTATTCTTATATTTTTATTTCACGCATGTAATATATTTTCCTGCTTAGATAGAACATACCTTCGTTCTCTGTATTTAATATTTTAATATATAGATGATGTAAAAACTCTCATATTAAATAGTATTTTTAATAGATTTTTTCTATGCAATAATAAAATTCAGGATTAATCCCTGTTGTAGAGGAAACGTGAAGTGCAAAGTAATAATATTATGTTTAAAAGCACTAAACCTTCCACAGTGCACTTCAACTATTTTATTCGCCTGACCTCATTGTATAAGTTAGATGTCATAGTATATAAAGCAACGCCGGTAGTAAAATATCTATCGTATTGAATACAAATGATAAAAGCTATGATTAGTTTAGTAGTTATGAGTAAGTAATTTTTAATACAAATACTTCAAGATGGTGCACCTTCTTAGGTAATGTGCATTAAAGTAATATACGTTTATAGATTATAGTGCACTTCAATTATATATATATATATATATATATATATATATATATATATATATATATATATATATATATATATATATAATTAAATAAATAAATATTGGGGATATGAATTTTACTTTGACCCTAAAACATATTGTACTGTTTTGAAACAAAAGAATAAGAATAAAAATTTTATTTTAGCATACAACTTCGTTATTTAGTTTATGTGTATTTTGTGACCACAGCAATACTTCAGTTTCAGAATTTCAATAAATCCTCCCTTACCCTCTCCAAACAACGTATATGCTAAATTTGTGCGTTCTTCGCCCGTTAGCGTTAACTTTATGTTGTTCGTCAATAATTTAATAAAAAATAGAAAATTTACATTTATAATACGATTATACCTGAAAATCCAAGAAAAACTGTTCATGGTGCATAGATAATAGTTGAATATGGAAAACGTTATCGGAGCGAGACGCCCGGGCGGCTGCATCTCGCTAGAGTAAGCCGCTTGCATTTGCATTTGCATCAATAAAATTAATAATTTATGGATATCATAGATTTCATATGTATTAAAATTCATGTTAAATCACTGTTCATAACGTTAGGAAGTAAGTGTGCCTGATATGTAACGAGCTGTTTAGATAGCTCGTACTATTAGTAGTAGTCTGAAATTTTAAGATATTTTTATTTAATGAAGTAATTTTTAAAAGTTTTTATGGAATCCAACGAAATATTTGAAACAAAATATATAAACCAACCTGGCATATAAAACGATGTTCCAAAAGTAAGAATAAATTATTACTATTTTAATATATTACAATAAAACTTGTTGTACATTAAAAGCTGATATATTTATCTTCAGATGTCTAAGTAACAGACAACAGTAGGTATTCATCATAAATAGTAGATCATAGGCTTTTATCCATAAGCATTAGGCAATGCAACGCTTTTGGCACAACAAAGCGAGCCGTGATGCGAACCGCCATAATAGCCCTTACACAATGCCATATAATCTGGTCCAACTGACGTGGGAAAGAGACGAGGATTTAAAATTTCCATAACATTTATATATCAAAATTGCAAAATGAAAGGAGAGTGGATCGCGCAATAGCCAACAGGAGCTCAGGTGTCGCGATACACACGGCAAGGAAATGTACCTGAGTCGTGAAATGCTTTGAATATATTAACTTTGACAAAATTATGTATTAATACGAGTAGTTTCGATTTGGTAATATTGTGATAATTAGTTTAGTTTTGTACGTCATATGTATGAAAAGAATGTAACAATGTTTAATTATTATTAGTTAACAAGTATATTAAAAGATGTTTTCGGTGATGTGTTTATCACAAAGTATATAGAAAGAATAATATAATGTCAATTTTTTATTCGTCAATATAATCCACCGCGTGCTCTAGCAAACAGCTTTTGTAAAAAGCCCTAATGAACAAAACTAAGAAATCAAACAAAAAGCTCTCCTGCTTTTTTATGCCACTACTGTGCCTATATTACACTTTGGCTTTCTTACTCTTACATATGGTATGTCTTACACCACAGTAGTTGGAATATCGTGTTACCTGTTGTATTTATGGCGGAGGTGTCACACTGGATTGCATCAAGTAATTAATAGTGGTGCTTATAATTAATAATTTCACTTAATATAGGTGATTAATGTACCGATATTTCTCCACTAAATTAGATTACCGTAAACGTCGGTTACTCACAATTAATAGTAATTGCTAAGGAAATTTGTATCGGTTGCGGTGAGCTTAATTTGAAAGCGTGAAAACACTATTATTTTAGCATAAAATGGTTCATGTCTAGTTGTGTTTTTATGTTTACATTCAGAAAGTATATGTAAGTGTATTAATAATTTAATCATATTTTCATTGAAAATAAAGCAAGTAAATAAACGATATTTTAAGACATTTTCATTAAACTAACTTTATGATTTTCCTCTCATGGCAAAATTAACAATGAAAATCTAGTGTCAAAACACTTCATTTTTCACTTAACACCAGAGGATGGGATATTGCGGCGCGAGTGATGGACCTCAATAAAGCACTATGTATGCACTAAAACAGAGAAAAGGAAATATAGTCACACATTTAATTTCAAAATATTTGCTTAATATAAAGCATATTGTATTGCAAGTAGCTTGCAGTTGTGCAACTTGACCTAATATCCTATTTCCGAAAATTATAGCACCCACGTCATATAATTCAGCAGTTAGGATCATTTTTCACCGAAACTCGTGATTTCATCTGACCTAACCATAAATTGAACCAACGCCATCCATCCCTGTCTGCGTCAAAACTTGCGCCTGCGCACATTTGCGCAAGAGTTCGTGCAGCTCGCACAACATCGTAGGTACTATTGTCAAAAGGATCCAATTTATTCAAAGTCAATACTAATATACCAATGGTGATTAGAGTTGTCTGTACAAATATATCATACTTTGTTACTATGAAATTCAGATGAATAATATTATAAATTGTATACTATTTAAAAAATAAAAATTTCATTCAAAATCAAATTATGTTTTTTTTATATTTCCAATATATAGTAAAAAAAAATAAATAAATATGATTTCTAATATGATATCCATTTTATATCTACTTCCGCCTCAACGGAATGCAGTCTTATGATCGCAAGTTATCGTCTTTCAATCTAAAATCTAGATGCACTTAATCCTAATTGCGTATTGTCACCGTAGCTAGCGCGTCGCTCGTGCGCTCGTGAGCCTGCGCCTGCGCAACACGTGATTTATATAAATTATACCCAATATATGACCGATATAAAACGTATAAATTGTAGTGCAATCTTCTCAACGACATATTAGTACAGTCACTTTGAGTTGTGTTCAAGTATGTACAATATTTCATTTGGATACAAAGTGCAAGAGTCAAGTAAACAAAACTGCTCTGTGTAATAAAATAATTCTGTTAAAACTTTAACTTGTGGGATATGTTACAATTGTGCTAGCTTGAACGACGAATATTTAAATTCTTGAACTTATTGAGTATTCGATATTTTTTTAATTAAATGTTAGAGGATAGACCTTTTAGCTATATGCCTAAACGGGCATATCCAATTTGCAGATATCGTTTCAAGTAATTCTATTCACGACGGTACACAGCCTAATATCATTTGGAAGAGAAATGAATAGCACTGGTTAATACGTTACAATTAGCAAGTTAAGGTAGGACTTAAGCCTCACGACTCACGACCCTTCCAACTGTTAGCAGTCACTGATTTATACTCAATATTGTTAACATAAGGATTAAACTTTAAACTAATTTTATGCATTAATGTATATCTGTATGTATTTAAGTAGCTTTTTACGTATGAAATATTGATACTTTGCTTCTAGATGCAATCCTGTCGATATTACTGTGATACTATTGAGTCTTATCCAATTATATTATTAAAATATGTTGTGCAACCGTCAACGCACCTGTCCTTTGTACTGGCCGGCGATTGTGTAAACCAACTATGCACTTATTGCATTGTCCCTAGAAAGTATCAAGTTATATCCGTAATGTAACTTGTATGTTCTTGGGAGAGAATAATCTGTATACTTAGTAAAAGTATGTCAAACTAGTTTGTATAAATTTAGTGGATATGGTTAATATATCTAAGATTTTTATTATCAAAATAAAAAGTTTTGATTTTGCTCACTAATAATCTTTATATTAACAACTCTATGACTTTTCTGCATTTCATAAAAGCAGTTGATTTTTTTGTAACACAATACTTTTGTATGTGGCATTATTTTTTAAACGTGCTTAATAGTAAAATTTGTTCAAAATTTTACTATGAAACACTTTATACTAAAAGAGAACTCTTAAAATTTTGGACCTAAATTTGTTTACCTTTAATAATAAATGATACAACTGAAAACTTACTACTTACAAGACAATTTAAATGTTAATTGCAACTAAATATTGTTATATATAAATATTATATCAGGTACCCATTAATGGCAATACGTAGGAGCATAAGGAAATAATTGATCAATATAAAACTAAACCAAGTCACGCTTCGCGCCAATCAAAATGCCGCTCACAACAATGAAGACACTATAATTTTATTTACCATTCGACGACATCGTCACCTCGAGCCATACACGACTATGAAATTTGAACTAGATATATAAATATTTGTTTATAATTCAATATCTTGCGGTATACAATTAACGGTGCACAGGTAAAATGCTGAAACTGTGACATTCCGTATTTCTTAGTTGCAAAAAAGCCTTTAAAAATCCTTTTGTATTTCTTTGAAGTGAATGTTTATGGAATGGTTATTAGTAATTTCAATTTATATTTTACTAATTTATACAAATATTATACAAATGGGACATAATGAATTAAATTTATTAATATTTTTAGATTTAACTAAGTTTTATACAATATTTAATATAAATATATTTATATATTTGACGCATTTTTTACTTTTTATTCATTCATAACAAGAAAACGTCACTTTTATTCGACGACTACTCTATTTTATAAGTGAATCTGTAAATCAGTCTGAATGGCTTAAAACACTTGAATAAATGACATGTAAGCTGCTATACTATAATCAGCATTCTCCAATTATAGTCAAATAAGATTGGGTTCTGACAAAATAATTATGGTAATAATCGTCGAATTCAATGTTATGATTTTGAAGGCTTATGCCGGTGAAATAAATCGCGGGTCATCGAAGTTTCGTTGCGCCAAGCAATTGCTCACTCGATTTCACTTTCCCTGCTTTTAGTTTTATTATATGTCTGCTTATTCATTAGATTCTGTCACGACATTTTTTATTATATATATATATATATATATATATATACAAATTTCTTATACAATAAGATATATTCCTGTCGCGATATAAACAAGTTATTGTGTAAAATACAAAAATTTATAAATAAAGTGATATAAATATGACTTTAAATTTGTCGATACTGTTTTAGCTTTTTTTATATATTTTTTTCCAATTAAATACCGCCTTAACTGACCTCTAAAAACGTGTTCAAAAAAGTTTTATTTAAAAAAATCGCATATATAAAAAACTTTTATATTTAAAATATAGAAATATAGATACATCTTTGGTCTTATTAATATACGTACTGGGTAAACTATTTTTTATTTCTTATCTTTACTATACATACCATGATTTAGTATCGGAAGGAAAATTAAATATATAATTTATCCAATATTAACGTAAAAAGAAATATTTTGTTTAACTAACCCAGGATTATTCGTCGTCGATATATCAAATCTACTTGATGTTCGCCATATGATATATTGGATTGGATCGATTATTTAAGATAAAATAAATATTTTTACTAAAAAAAATTGAATCTATTAAACAGACAAAGCTGACTCGTAATGACAATGTGAAGATTAACGTTACTCTATTATTTATTTATTTAATATTGCAAAAATATGGATCTTTAAAACTGATACACCAGGAATCATCACTGTAGTATGTCAATATTTTGTACCGAATACTTACATCGATATATATTTGAAAAATGGACACCCCTAACTCCGCTAAAATAATAGCTGATACTCGTTCCGCAACAAAATTGTAAATTATCCGTTCGCATATCACAAGTGATGCTTTTAATAAATAGAAGTGAATTTTCAAACTATATATTTATACGATAGCTTAAGTAGAACAATTTTGAAACGTTTGAAATGACTTCGGTAATGATTATTTCTGTTCCCTAATGTGTTATACATTGTAACACTTGTCTGGTTGTTTATCATTAGCTACTTGCCGTACACTTTCCTTTTAACGCCTGAGTCGTGAGTGCTAAATAGATTCAATTTATTATATTTAGTGCTGTGCTCAAACTATGTGTATATTTATTACGGTATAGAATGGTAATTTGGCAGACGATCAATTAATCTCTTTGATATAATATAAATGATGAATGAAAGAACATCATAAGAAAGTTCTTTTTATTCTAACATGCATTGCCATTATTATTTTAATATATTTCGACACTACAAAAAATTATTCAGGCCATCTTAGCGCTGTGGGTCAGTGTTTTTTATTTTTCTTGATACTTTTAATATAAAAGTGCTCATTTTGTTTTTAAAAAAGAATAACAGAAAAAAATTTCAAATTAATGCTTTTTTTTCGTTATATATACATATTTATCTATCAACGTAGATAAATTACTTTTATTTTTTCTTCTGACATTTGAAAGACAATTAAAAGACTATTTCTTTTTTTTAAATCTAAAATAATATTAAAAAAACCGTTGAAGTAATAAAATATTTTGCTTACTATGTTTTTCCTTATAGAATAAACAAAACAAGCCTATAAAAGTAAAAACAAAATTTAAACGATCCGTAATACGAAGAATAACAACTATATAAATATAAAATACAGCGAGCGAAGTGTCTCAATCAGCAATAAAAATAATTTCGTATATTTAAATAACAATCAAAATGTTCGGTAATAGCGCAAGAAAGTGGAAATAGTGAGATTTACGAGTCCGTCGGAACAGTTGTTCTTTGACGTGTAGTTGTTTAGAACTATTTTATGTATTATAAAACGTTCATTTATTTAAAAAATAAACTTAATATCACCTTTTCTAGCTAATATAAAACATTTAAATGTCACTTGTTTTCAAAGAAATGAGTATATGTTCCAATAAATATATATTTTGTATATATAACATACAGGCGATTCTTAATTTTTTCCTGTTTATTGTAATAATAATAACAAGAGTTACGTTTTATTTTCTAAAAAACACTGAACAAATCTAATGACATAACTGAATAGTACCATGGTTGTGTTCTATCGGAGGGGGATGATTATATTTAAATTATTTTCATTTGTCCCTCTAGTAAAATAAAATACGGCGTTCAGTTCCACCACCCAATACCTAATTTCCAGGTTGTGGCAGAAAAGAAACAATGGAGTTTCTTGAAACTAAGACTTCTCTTTCTGCCTGCAGTACAAAGCGTAAAATAAACATGTATTCAATCAAATTTTGATTATAAGTTAAATTGAATTTTTTTTTTATTATTTTATAAGAAATATAAGTTTACTAACGAAGTGGAGTAAGAAAGCTATTACATCTCTATCTTGTAATACTTTAGGCAATCGGCCTTAAGATAAAAAAAAGATGTGTTTATTTTTAAACGGGCAAAGCAATAAACATAAAAACCGCTCTATTAGAATGCGTTGTTCTGTCGCCGAATAAATTGTAGCTCATTTGCGTTAGTTACGGCTAATTCGACCGACACCAACTCGCGCTGTCTAATGACGGGACGGATTTATTTACGTCTTGATAAGCGGGCCATTCGATTGATCGCGATTTTCTGTTTCGAAATAAAATCTTCACAATTTATATGATATATAACGTGTCCATATTTTGCTAAATTTTAGAAATTATCTAATATTTTGTTAGTTTTTGTATGAAATATTCGAGGAATGGTTAATGACGATCAATGGTAACTTTTAAAAGTTAAACACAATTCCAATTATATATAGGGGGGTGTATGAGAAAAATATAATACTGTTTGAAAGCAAAGTGAACATGTAGTTGCAAGTGACAATAAGTTGAACAACTGATGGAATTATAGTCTAACATAATTAAGATTTTAACAGCTTACTCAATGTAAAGCTTTCAAGTTGCGTAGAAGATTTAGTACATCGCAATTATGAAACTAGAGCACTGAGCTACACGGAAGCACCGATGTCTATTACTTTAACTAATATGCTAATATTATTTACTGATAAATTGTTGTTTTAATAGGAATTAATTAGTTTTCTTACATTAGGAGATTACGTTTTTATTTTTTCTAAGTAATAATAATAATTATTATTATATACAACAGTTGTAAGAAGGCTTTGCGACTATCTATATACATCAATTAAGTGAATTAAAATAATTTATTTCAAATCTCAAATTTAATATTTGAGGCCGGTCGTGGCGAATGGAACAGGACTGTAAACGTGATAGGTTGTAGATTCGATTTTCACCTGGAGGAAGGATTATATTTAAATTATTTATTTGCTCGCTCTGGCACAACTAAGTCGCGACGTTGAGTTCCGCCACACAATATGCAATGTCTTGAATTCAGCGGAGAGCAGAGTGTGGAGTGTCTTGACACCAAGTACTTCCTGTCTATCAAAAAGCGTGAAGCTAAATAGTAGTCCATAGTGCTGCTTTTCAAATTACGGTACCTACTTGTATCAATTTTAACAGAATTTTAGGAACTTAATTATTTTTATATTAATACTAAACTACCATTGATAAATGATTTATGGTTTTGATAACTAGTGTATTTCGTCAGCTTGACATTAATGCATACGGATTTATTTTGCACGTGATACCTGTCAAATGTTGATGAGAGATTAATATTTTTTAATTTTAAAAACCACTTGTGAAACAGTAACGGCTAAACTAGTATAATAACAATAGAATGAGATAAGGATATATTACCTAATGAATTGCTGGAACTATTTTAATGACGTCTGTAATATGTATGATTTTGATTAACTTTTCAAAGTGTTTTTCAATTCTAATTTGACAAACAATGTAGTGTTTTACCACATAGTTATGTCTGACTTATCTGCGCTTTATCCCACGTAGCAGGGTAGGCAAAAAGTACCTAGTGTCAAGACACTCCGTACTACGCATTCTACTGAATTCAAGACATGTTGAGTGTCGGAACTTAAACCCCCGCTTTGTCTTACCAGATCAAGGAAATGAAAAAAATAAATATAACCATTACCGCATTGTATTTACAGCCAGACAGTGTCACACTGCGCCACTTCCAAATCAATCAATTTATATTTTTGCGACATATCAGAAAAAAATATATAAACAAATATCACGTATTATGGATCCCTTATCGATATTGTTGTTTTGCTCAAAATGATTAAGCTTGAAAGTTTCAAAGTTACGTAAGTGATCTCTCATAAAGTTAATGGTTTTATTTAAACAAACTGACATTCTCGGACCTGTCAATGGTCGTTTATTGCCGGAGACTTAACAAGACCTCTATCGCACTAACAACGTAGTCCGTCCGTCTGTCCGCAAGCCGTTAAATGAAATGAACTGGTTATAGACACATATGTAGTGTAACCACGTGAGATGTACACTTCTAAATATATATAAAAATCAATTATTATCATATATGTGTTTGTACTAAACATTTACACCTTTTAACACAACTGGAATATGTTTAGGTTTCAAATGGTGATTTTGGGTTCGAATAATACACAAGGATAATTTTAAGACAAAGCCTACCAAAATGCTCCGCACAATAATTAGACGCGTATAAGGGAAGGAGAAGTTGATAAAAACATATAAAAACATAACATAAATTATGCGAAATTTACAATATCGTTACCCCGTTTAATATAAAATGTATTCATTAACAAGCTTTCAAGTACATAATTATATACACTTTACTTATTCAGATAAAGTAATTTTCTAAGCAATACAGTAAACTGGCAGTGTAAAAGGCAGTTGCGGTACCGACGCGGTAAGGAACCGAGCGTGTGTGGTGATGCTATAGATAAACCCGGGCTAATAGGTACCAGACCACCGGTAATACTATTTGTTCGATGTGCCTTTCGTGCTTTGAGCATTTAATCTATACATATTTTAAATACTAGTATTAAACTAGTGTGTGCAGGAAAGCTAGTGAAGCTGACTTTCTTCAACTATTAAAATTTTTAATGAATAATATATAATAGCTCTAACTTCCAAATGTTGAACTGAAAACGTGAGCTAGATTTGTATATAGCTTTCTTTATCCATCTTTCCGTACGTCTATTGAATATAGAATATAGAAAAACGGATAATTATATATAATTAATTAAATTATATATAATTAATTAATTATATATAATTAATTAAATTATATATAAATTAATAAATATATCACTAACTTGTTGTTGATAGTTATAATAATACATATTATAAATATATTATCTTAAAATCTATATATTATGATTTGTTGTGAAAGTATTGGAAGAAATCAAAATTGTAATATAAGTTAAAAAATGTTATGATTGAGGATTATGAGAATTTATCAGCTCAGTTAAAAACATTTTACTGCGAAAAGTTCCTGAATTAAATGAAAATAAGTAATTTATCATTTTATTATAATATAGAAATCGCAGACACAATGGAAACACACACAAAGGCAAATTCAGCCACAGGTCCTGGTCACGAAACGTTAAGATATTCATGAAAATATTTGTATTTGCTAGAATAATATTAGTACAGTTTCAGTAAATATTGGTTTAGTGCTTTACAAGCGTCTGTTAGCGTTTTACGAGCGTTGCGATTTACGACAAAGATCTGAGATTACGGATCTATTTCACGTTAAATGGGAATCATGATTTTGTGGAAACAAGAAACTATAATGATTCTTAATCAACTATATAATGTATTTATGTTTGTTTCTATGGTTTATTTATATTAAGACCTGATTATATAGTAATATTTGTTAGAAAATAAATATACTGAGAGTAAGACAAAGGG
Organism: Dryadula phaetusa; assembly: GCA_032432895.1. Lineage (NCBI taxonomy): Eukaryota > Metazoa > Arthropoda > Insecta > Lepidoptera > Nymphalidae > Dryadula > Dryadula phaetusa. Next base: position 586,356 of record JAOYRS010000038.1, read on the forward strand.
CGGCGTTTGGTTCGCCACTGAAAACGCAATGTCACGATTTTGGGGTGGAAAACAGACATCGGAGTGTTTTAACGATAGTGTTGTTTCTGGCTACCCAGCTATGCTGGATAGAGCTGCTTGTTTTTACTTTATAAATACTTAAAATATTATTTACCAATAAATAAAACAAATGCTTTAAGCTGCTAAGAAGCTTGGTTCTATCTTTACAATTACTATACCAAGTAAGATTGTGAATAAATATTACACTGAAAAGGCGTAGCACTTACTCTCCGAACATAATGTATTTATTGACGGTAGCGCACAGAAATCTCTATATCTGAATTAACACAAATATAACTTGAATATAAACTGAATTAATACAAATGTAACTATTGGATGGAACTAGATAAAACTTTACTTATTCTTAGAGAATATGAAGCGATTATTTTCAAACTCATACGGAAACTGGAAAGACTTTTATAGACGAAACTACAGAAAATAGAAATAAATTCCTAAAACTCTATTGCATATAGACTTACACAGGCTGACAGCGTCAGTTAATGTAAGTCGGAATATATCTATTTAATAACACGTTGCCCACTTCCACTGCGCACTATATTACGAAACAGATTTCCATACAAACAACATACACTAAGCAATATCGGTAACATAATTGAGTGGCCGGCCATATAAAGCGACTGCGTTTATAACTGCATTGCCTGTCAATTTATATCCCAAACGGGAGGAGCTTAATTTTGTTACGGAGCATTTAATTTAGCTCACTAGAAGCGGGATTTAAATAGAGATGTCGAGATGGGCAGATAGCGGCCAGATGCTATCTTCTATTTGCCCTGTTAGCTTTGCCAATATTGTAATTTATATTTTAAGTTTTCACTCATTAGTTTAATTGTTATTCAATATAATATATTATTTAAATTAGGTTTTTAAGTTTATTTTAATCTGTATCCTAGTTTATTATAATCAAAATGGCATGCGAGTTTTATGAATAGTTCAATTTATTTTGTTATCTGTGTTAAAAATAAAAAATAGTATTTTTTTTAGATTTGTGTGTGTGTCAAGAAATGACATGACTAATGCTTAATCGACGCTCGAAAAGACTTAAATTCATTTTTCATACTCATCGTTACGACAATTGGCGATAGTCACTGCATTGTGTTGTCTGTGGGTCTATTTTTTATCATATACTTATTTTTACTTTGGCACTGTTGAACGTAAGCTTTAAAGGAGTTCAGAGACTTTAATATAGTTCATTGCAGGCAGCTCCTATTTAAATTGAGTTGTCTAGATGAGAAGATAGCTGCGAGATGGTATCACGTTCCGAACCTCGTTTTCTATGGCCAGTATTGCCAATGGTCGATGCATTCGACTGTCTTCTACTTTATCATGTACAATATGTTATATTTTAAATTCCATTGGAGTTTTTGAAGCTTATTTTTTGTATGAGATTTAGTTGATATTCTGTTAAGTTTATTAAATAAATTTGTAATTAAATCTTGCTTTTTATTAACAAAATTAAATATAATTCCTAGATTCATGCTTTATAGCGTAGTGTGGTAGGTGTTGTTCGGAATTACACAATCGTGTGGATAACTATCGTCACAATATTTGTATAAAATACTAAATTTCAATCACTGTTTAACTATTTAATTCACCTTCAATGCTAATGTTCAGGAAGATCTCATTACCTCGTCGTTTTATTTTGTAAAATTATTGAACGTTGGCAAATTTACTAACGATTAATTAGCTCTTTAATATTAAAGTGGGGCAAAGAATTGAAATAGTCATTCTTATTGTATTGAAATAGTATATTATTATTGCTATTAAGTGCATTGTTTCATACTATTCTACATTTTACAAATAAAATAGACCGTAACTGCACTTTAGCGCTATAACTATCCATTACATCAAATTATTTACTTGCCTCCATCTAATCTCGACAAATCGAAATCAGAATGCAAAAGCTTAATCTATCAACACCACGCGCCACACCAGATGACTGTGTCATTTCACGCTCTTCACAATCATCGAGAGGAAATTACTCGCGTCGCGTGGAACTGCAGGACGCGTGCCGTAATGAACGCCAATCTCAGCAGATGGCCAATCCGCCGCCATCTACCGTAATCACAGTAATGCCGGACCAGTTTGCGACCTTTCAATCTAAGAATGTCAACGTCGAAAGTACAGCTAGACTCGACTGTATGTGACGGGTGTCGCCTTATAACAACAAATATAAGGACGGTTTTGGCACATACCATTGGATACCTAATGTCTTTGTTGTACATTTCCTGGTGCAGTTTTTTATTATAGCATGTCTGCGAGGTCCGCTCGATTGTTGCAATGATTACAATTTTAAACCGTCAAGTAATACAAAACTAAAGCTTATATAGGTGGTCAAAGTTACTAGAAACTTTTGTTGTGCGGTCTATTTTTAGTATTCAACGCTTTTACCAATTTTCTTTAGTGCAATTCTAATATAAGGTTTTTATAACGAATATTTGTTTAAACCAGTCTTAAATTGTGTCTAATATAATGGTATATATACGGGTTGGAAATTCCTAAAAGAGAAATCCCGCAAGCAACCGGCCATTTGCGAAATATTATAAAATATAAAATAACATATTCGTTAGGTCAGGTGTCAGGTAATAAAGCATTCCTAGCCAATCCTTTCTGCGAACACTTACTCATCATTACTGTAATTTAAAATGACATTCTCTATATACCCTCCATCCTGAAACACTGACCCCTACTAAAAATTCTTTGAAGAAATAACACTTAACGTTTGAAGAAGAAACCCGTTGGTAGGGTCCAAGTTTTTTCGACACTAACCGTTGTTCCCCGAAGTCTGTATATGTAATGTCCGTTAATTTTGACTGTTAGCATCCCGTACCGTCTTTCACGTAGCAGTAAGAAAGCATTTATTTTTATTACATTTCTTCTGTTTCTTTCAACCTGAAATAAGACGTAGTAAAGACAATTTTTTTTTCATTAAAATGTATAATTTTAATACTGTTATGTACTGTTTCTACTAACAATATTTGTAAATTTTTGTTTTCGAAAACCAACCAACAAAATAATAACATAATCAATTCTGGACAAGTTGTTAATAAATTATTTATGTGAATTGTAATATATTCAACGATAAACTGATATTGTAGAAATTTCCGTACAATTCAATCTGACCATATTTAGATCACAGCTTTAATATTTCATATTAACTTAGGAGATACGTATAGCGTAAACACGTTTGACTGAGCGTATGATAATCCTTAGAGCCGGTATCAGTACCACTATCATTTGTCCGCGTCGTGACATCTGTCGCCGGTGGGACGAGTTTATCTCGAACTGGCTCGTTATTCAAGCCATCAGTACATGTAGTCCAAATTAGTGTATTTATTATAATGTTTTGACCTTTTAAATGCTATCACTTGTGTAATAATGACTTTCAAAAATATATTATGTATAATTTAATAGTTTTAAAACATTATTTTTGTTATGAAATAAATATTTTATTTATCTAGATAAACTTACTTTAGAATTAATGTAATAGTTGTAAAGTGTAGAATTTATATAGGAACTTGTCACGATCTTTTGCCTGGACGGCTAACTATCTGACTATCAAAACCTGGATTTTCACTCGCGATTACATAATTAAATTTAACAGTCGCTGATATTTAATTAAGCCGCTAGATTGCAGCCATCGTGCATATTAATTAACTTAGACCGATTAATGTTTGTTTTAATTTATTGAAATATATTGTTATTGCCTGAAATGAGGATCGCAGTTCGGGTATTTGGTAGCTAAGACTGGTTGAATAAAGCTAACTCAGATCATGTCATCATGTAATTTGCAGAAGTTCTCGTTTGTAAAATTAAACTTATGTTTAATATCTTGATACGTAAATGGTTTTCGATTTCCGTTTATTTTATTTTAATTGTAATTTACGCAAAAGTCTCTGAATAAACGCAAAAGAGAGAGGAGAAGAAAACAATTCTTCTCCTTCTCTTTAACTAGCAATTGTCAGTCATATATATTACATCATTTTTAATTTAACTAACTTTACTGCTCTTTCCATATAAATATTGGTTTACTTATCATCTATTACCGATTTGAATTCTATAAGCTCTAATTTTAACTTTCGTTTGTCACACAGTGTATAATTATGAAAGTGAAAAGCGCGAATGCAATCGAGAAGCATTGGTAGCGGTGAGATTTGCATGTCGTTGCAAAAGCACTCAGGTCCTCGCTTCATTTGGATTCTGCTCTTGTACGTAACAAGTACGCCGCGTGTAGTCGCCGATCAATTATATCCGATTGGTGCCTGTCACAGTGAATGTAACGCAATTGATATAATAATTTAATGATTTTATGGTCTTACAAAAATTTCATAATTATGATATAAATTAGTTTAAATTTAATTTAATGTGTAAAAGTTATATTAGGTAGAGTCATCCCAATCTTTGTTTCTATTATTATTATATTAATGTTATGTATATAATTATTACGCACGTTGGTCGTGGCGCAATTACTCTGGCTATAAACACGATCGGTTGTGGGTTTGATTCCTCGGGAGAGTGATTATATTTAAATCATTTTCATATTATTTTCTAATCTTTATACAATCAATATAATTTATATCGTATATACGAAAATCTAAAACTATTCACATCTCATGATATTACAATAATTTTAAATCCAATTTTACAGTCCACTGCGCACGCACCGCTGTGGGTGGTGGTTGTCTACCTGACTTATGATATTCCATAGCAATCGACGTTCCCTTTCAATAAAACCCTTATGCATTTGTCTTTGAAAATTGCTTGGTCGGCTTGAGTTTATGCAAGAAGTGAATTGTAAAATACTGTATTCTCTTTTTGCATTAAAAATAGAGCGAAGGATTTTTTATTATTGTTATTATTACCTATGTGTCCATAGTGTATGGACATAATGGCTTGTAACTTTATACTTTAAAACTCTGTTTATAAAACTGGAATCAAAGATTCGTAAAAGATTATTACAAAACAGATAATATTTTGTTGACTTCTCCTAAACTTGAAGCTTCTAATTGCCACAGTTTAGTGGTAGGATTTAATAAAGAAGAATTATTATTCTAAATTCTATTGGAACTAACTTTGGAATCTTCTTTTTCCGGTAGAAAGATAAAAATAAAAAAAACTTTAAGTTTTATACATTAAAATAGAAGGTCGATCATAAAAATATTTAATAAACATAGATTTAAATCAAAATAGGAAAGATCATTCAAATAGAAGCGAGATATTAACTAAAACTTATTCATATTAAATATTATATTATATTTTTTTATTCCAAAGTCTTTGTTTGCCTTTTAAAAGTAATAATTTTATAAATTTATTAAAGAGAGCAACTTTATCTATTTCATGATCAGTTTTTAATGAAATTACGACACGAAGCACCAGTCATCATTAAGTTCTAAGCCCGAGCCACCCACTAAGCGTAATGATACCAGTGGAGGGCAATCCAAATAATTTATAATGGTAACTAGTATAATATCGTCAGTAAAATGTCTCGGATTGCACAGTGTCAGTATAAGACGATTATTTGCGCGAGATTTGTTGCGATCTTGTCGGTCCTTAATTATTGAGCCCCTGGTGAAAGGTATACAATATAACTAAAGTATTTTTGTTATGTTATATGCATTTTAGATTTGACTATCGTTTTCATTTTAGTGGTACTTGCAACGAAACTGTAGTAACTTATTACTATTAAAATTATATTTTATTACTACGGTTATATGTGAGATGATAAACATTCTTTAATTTTAATAAACTATATTACAGAAGTCACTATAGCATGGAAGTTGTGCACTTACTATATCCGCCCTTTATTATTCAATCGTAAATGAAAGGTGTAACTTTCATCTAGATTACACTTAAATTATTATGTAAGAAAATACGGTATCGGTGTTAAGAATCGGAAGTGAAATGATAAGAAACCGGAAATTCGAGCAAAAGTGTTTGTTTTTGCTTCTTTAAAGTATTTTATAACATCCGTCGAGTTTGACACGTGCGGACTATTTCTAATTAAAAACTTATTATTTTTGAAATTAAATTATTTAGTTTTAACAAAATGAAATAACTAGAAAATATTGTAAAGTCCTATTACAAAACTTTATTATTAAGAAAGAGCGACTATCAGATATACCTATTGTTGCTAAGAATATTAATATTATAAAGAGAGAGCGTTCTACACATTAACACCAACTGTTATCAATACCGCAGTCAGTAACTCTGGTTTCCAGCAAGTTGTTATATAGTGGATAGTGAACGTGTACGATGAGCTACAGCGACCTTAGCAGGCAATAAAGCGTGCCGTTATAGGTTGCAGCGGGCACGTTTATTGGGACCTAATCTAACATCGGCGCGTGCGCCCGCCGGCGGTGCACTGCTTTGCGCACTTCAAATATATTGTAAACATATAATATATAGAATTGTTTATATATATATATGTGTGTGTGTGTGTTTGTATATTCATTATATAGTCTATGAAATACCACTAAGTAGGGAATTTTCATTTTGTCTATTGTTGAAAAATTTCTTTCAGGTTCACGACTTACCCTTGCTTTCCCATTTTTAATAATTATCTTGAGTAAAAAAATAAAAACATATAATTTCATCCTAAAGAAGGTTAGTCCTTTAGGTCGCGTTAATAAAGTCTGAAAAATATCCTCGTTTATTATATTTTTCCGTCAGGTTGCAACTAACGGGTAAAAATATGGCCGGCTAATGACACACCGGCTCGGCTAATGGATGGATAGCTTTCTAACCCCCTAGCTATGCTACTTGATAATTTATTGCCTACACTTCCGATGATAATAAATAATATACTGTCTCTAACATTAATATTTTTAATTTTCTAACTTAATTTAAACTTGGAGGAAACTAACTGTAAACTGGCAAGTCGTTATAATCAAAAGTCAACAGCTTCCCTGGTTTTTGCTTGTTTTGCATAATGAACTTACACTATCTAATGTATTTATCATTTAGTCAGTCAGTCACTTTTTGTTATTAATGTTATGGGCAGGTTTAAATAAAAAGGTGTTTATGGATATTTGACAACTTAGTGATATTTGCGGAATATGAAATACAGAATAAAAGACAAAAAAGCAGACTTTATCCAAAAATTATAACTTAAACTTAGTGAAGATTGAATTATTAATTCTAGTTTATTAATATTTTATATGCTTTCAATAACATTATCTATTTCAATCTGCACTTTTTGTTTTTTTTTGTAAACTGGGGACATAAAACCATGAATAGGAAAAGGAAGGAAATGTCATATCTATCCTTTCACTATGCTACATCTTTTATGGGCATTCAATGTATTTCTGTTCGCTATATTTCCTTTAGCTAGACTAAAAAAACATGTTTATTTTGAATTACTATGTTGAGGATCCTATTATTTGGATATTTGCAGTTACTTTATTTCATACCAACGGCTGCCGTAATGGCTTTCATTAATTTTTTCACACATGTAACTACGTATAAAAGAAATTACAGCAACATTTGTTTTCTTATATTTTTTTTAATCAATTTCGTAGTAATTACACAAAGAGGGCTAATATAATTGCAACGTGGAGAAAGTAAGAGGAGTGAGCCATGCACGTTCCTCAAATGTAATTTAACGGGCACATTTGTGGCAAGAATGAAGTCATTACATTATCAAACGTAGTGTCATTAAATAATCATTTCACTGAAGTACGCACCCAGCGGCTTATTGGTTGCTATCGTTCATAGGCAATTTAACATAACGCGATTTTTAGAAAATATAAATTGATTAAGACGAGTGGAATTTTATGTGGTGAAAAATGAAGCCAAAAAACAAGCTATAGGTATTATTTATCATAATTCAGTTTAGTTTAGGTGTATTAACTCACTAAACTTTTAAAACGTATTCGAGTCACTATAAAATATTAACTCGCTTGGTGATTATTCAAATTATAAATCGACATTATTTATATAAATAAATAATTTTTACTCAAACTAATTCAACATACTTAAAACAAAAAATGTTGTGGCAATAAACTTAGGAATGAGAGATCTAGTTTGTCTGAGCTATTTGTATATGTAGTGGGTGTAGGCGAAACGTGGGTAGGTCTCGAACCATAGGTAATATGATGAATAATAATTCATCGTAGGAGTCGGGCGGACCCCAAAATAGATAAAAGGTCATTCAGGTCTAAATGTCAAATGGAAGTATGCGAGGTCGCCGCGCCGCTGCCCTCCGGCACTTAATTGTAGATCAATGGACTGCAGATAAACTATCAGCAAATTATAGGTTTATATTTTTTGTTTTTGTTTTCTCTCATCTTTCTTCGAAAACCTATTGCTAAACACTCTGACTGTCTCTTTTGTCACAATTTATAAATATTCTGACTTTGAAGGTCTAAACCTGAAGACCTGTCTAAAGTTTTTAAGGATAGGGAACTCAGTGAAGAACGGAATGTATCAGTTATCTCCTTTTACCTTACTGCAATTGAAATAACGTAGACTGTCTCTTTAGCTTAGCGTTAAGACACTCCCACATTCTTTTCGTGCTATATAGCTGAACCAAAAGCCGGAATCTAATCAGAGTGAAGAAATGAAAATATTAAATTATAGTGTGTTGCTATTTTCACGCCTCAGGCTGTAGCCATTGGTGGGATTAGTGACCGCACTTAGAACGAGTTTGTTTTCATACCTGCTGTCACTCTCGACTTCGTACGTGTGGTCCATGTGCAAGCAAGTGTTGATTTGTAGTAGACAGATTAAATAAATTATTTGCTTACTACCTTCTGCCTGATCATCTATTACATAGACTTCGAAATTTTGTCCAGAAATTATGTTTATTTTTTAAACACATTAGTATTGACAGTTGTAAATCTAGTTATACATAATCTATCTGCTGTTATGTTAAAATTTATTTTGGTGTTTTACTTTTTTTTTACTTTTTTGATGTTATTTGCGTGTAACGTCACTGTGTTGGTAGCTTTAAAGTAGAAACCTAATTCTATAATATTTAGTTTTAATATAAATTACAATAAACGAAACTCTGCAAGCAAAATCAATAAATAATCTGACACTAAAAGATGACTACCTACTTTACCAAGTTTCTCTTAGTGATATAATGAATAAAGAAATACACTACATAGACATACAATAGACAGCATAGGTATATAATACATTTACTTAAAAGTAGCTTTTGTTCACTTTATAATTATCTTGTACTAACATTCTTTTTTCTACTTTTATACAGTTAAAATTATGTAGGTCAATTTTCCAGTTAGTACACATATAACTTAATAGATAGACGTGTCTCAATGTACTTTAAACACATAAGATAGATACAATTATGTCGTCACAAGTCGAAAGTGAGATAATGGCATCATCACGAGCAGAACAAATGGTTGACGACATCGGTCTCTGTTAGATCAATTTTGTAATCTCCCAAACCAAGTTTCTGGTAATAAGTGCCCTTCTAATATTTAATTAGGCTTATTTTAAGAAATACTTACGAAGTAACTTTATTTCATAAGAAATGTAATAGAATATATAGGGAATATTCATAAATTATGTCACACGTTAATGGGGAGGAGGAAGTCGACAAAGTGTAACATTGCTTGACAACGGTGGTCTCACAAGTATAACCAGATATGACAAGGACAGGGTCAAAAAATCATGAAATTTACAATGACATACAAACACGTAAAAAATTAAAGTAGTAAATAAGTAAAGCAATAGTTTGCTAGTTTTCAAAGGTATATCACATCATAAACAGTAGCTTTAATAAACCTCCAAGAATCGCCTTTTCATTGTGTAAGTTACCTAATTTAGATAGGTCTTGTAATAAAAAATTTCTTAAGTCTTTATAAGTATTATTAATTTAGTATATCAAAAATGGATAAATACTAATAACTGGTATTTTTAATTAGTTTTAAACGTTCTATAAAGCTATTTCTTAATGAAATGAACCTGAAACTTAGATTGTATTCTATTCTGCTCACAATTTGAAATATTTTTTTATATATATCACGATACCTGATGAGCCCAATTTTAACATCGTCATCAACATGTATGTATTCAAATGATAAGGCAAAAACAACAGTGAATCAATTCAAGATGTTATAGAAATGTTTAAGAAATTACAAAAAAGCAATCAACCGTACACCAGCGATAATGACCGCGGGCGTTTCGGTTCCCAAAAAAGAATTCGATATAGCAGATATGAAAGGGGCTATTCACAAAGCGGCAGCTTGCATCGTATAAAGATAATCTATTTTATGTAACCTCACGACCTCGCCCGATCGACATAACAATATAATTAAAGAGAGATCTCGGCTACGATGCTTAGCTGGCCTACTCGATTCCGTTTACTGGCCGGATGTCGACCGGTCGACTGTAAAAGGAAACGCCAAGATTGTGGCCCCACGTGTAATAGGTTTCATTATTTACCCGGCGCGGCGCTTGTGTGTTTTTCCGTTGCTTTCAAATTGTTTTGCGTCGCGAGCTCTGCGGTTAGGTCTGATAGCGTTGTGATGATTCTAATAATTCGTCGTGATTGAGATCGACAATGTTTGTTTCTATATAGTCTTTAATAATGATCAGATCACGTAACGGCTGATATATTGCAATATATATTTTCAAGTCAAGTTTTTATTTATTTCTTCGTATATTTATTCTTCAGACATATCTTAAATATTTAAATTTTAAGCGTTTCTCATAATATACTTGCATCTGAAGTTCGTCACTTAAGCCTTTGACCCAACATCGAAGCAATCTACCTTCACCGTAATTTGAAATTGTAAAACGATACAATTATCAGCGTTCTACAATCAAACTAGCCGGCTGCACCTCATTTACCGTCTGCGACACCACAAAGAGTCCAATGTGGCGATAGCATCAGTTCACCTAAACCTAAACATCTATCGCTCTATTACATTTTAGTTATAGAGTTGAAAATACTACGTGCGTAGTTTCTGTAGTGGGTGGACCGACCAGATTTACCGACTGTTTCACCCCTAAAAGGTGATTCGTAATATTTCCTAGCTGTCAGCTCTGAGAGCCCGGGACTTAACGACTATTGCCTGATCATAGAGTAGTTATAGATTAAGGCAGATAAGAAATATGGGCGATAATGGTTATACTTTCACGACTAAATTGAACCTCTGGCCACTGTTTCGCTCAACTCGGAGAATATGGTTCATTTTGACTTTGTATTAGACATCAACGAGTTTGATCTTTATTAATTTATGAAATTACACAATATTTTACAGTAGAATCTAAATATTCTTCGACGTCTAAACATATAAATGAAAGCACCTTGTCATAACACAATGTTACAGTCGTAAGCGCGTAAGACAAGAGTCGCGATAGCTTTGCAGCTCATGCATATGCAAGATGTGTAAACAAACGAAGGAACAAACAAACGTACACATAATTATGTCGGAGCTTTGAGATATGACTAACTAACCATATCTGGCTATAGAGGACCGGTACTAAACTGAAGGTCTAAGAGAAAAGGATTTAGCTATTAATGTTAATGAAGAGTTGAAGTTTGAAATAGTGGGGTCAATTTCACTCGATCTTTTTTTTTTTATATTCATCTACATTTTGGTGATGCAATACGAAAAATATATATCTAACTATTTAGATCTATGTTTAACATAATAATATTTATTCTTAATGTGTATTTTAAAATTTTGTTATGTACCATAACTAAGGTATGTATAAATAAAATATTCTTAATTCCAATACTAGTCATAACGCAGTAAGTTCATTCATAAATGTGTCCTGTACGATAAGACCTCAGCGTTTGTTACGATTATGGTTACCTTAGAAGCGTATCCGCATACACCTTATAAGGCCCATGAATTCTGCCTCACCACTACTTATCGGATAAATGCAGGCTCTAATAACCCCGGTTATAATGCAATCTATACTCAGGACTAATTTATTGTCTTACTTAACATGCTCTTAATAAAGATAAACACGTTATCTAAATCTGCGAATAAATTCTCTGATAGTGTTCTTGCTCACCGTTCAGCGTACGCCGGTGCTATTGTTCCAACTGCTTCCATCTGATAGCTTAGAAATTATTTCGATAAGACCAGCATAGACAAATGGCCTTGTATACTGTTAACTATTTATTTTATTTTGCATAATGGCCTAGTCTTTGATTAAAATAAATTGTATGATACCTCTTGTATGTATTATAAATAGCAATGTATATTCATCTTTTTATCCAAAATGATAGCTTTAAAAGCGTTAGCAACGGCTTAAAATTACTTTCCCACCAAACACTAGTGTACACGCATCTACATTCTACTCGTAACTTCACTGCCTACAGGATTTCAGAGAAAACTGTTTACTAAATCGCTATCAATGTTAGCTTACCCCATTAATGTAGAACATTCGCTCACTAATGGGAATATCGGATCGCCAAGGTACAACACCGCCTTACAAGTTTCTAACAGAGTCTATAAAGTATAGGCAGTTGCAGTCTGCGTATGTGCGTAAAAGGTAAATTACTCATTTGGCTTGGGCAATCTCTGAAATAGGTGATATAGATTTTGTTCTACGTTTTATATAATAATACCATTTAAAGATTATTTTATTGTAAGTGCTTTATGAATGGTTATTAGACGATGTTTGTTAAGTATTTAGTTTATATCTAAAATTAATCCTAAGTTTTGTGATTTCTGTGATTAATTATTACTATATAATATTTAATCAAATTATTATTAATATTTAGTTATTTTCTTATTTTTATAAATGTTAAAATATTTTACGTGCGACATTGAAAAATGTGCTATCAGATCTCAGAAAGAATTATGGCAAAACGAACTAGATAAATATCGCTCGTGCCGCGTCATATCGAGTGAGCGCGCTTCCTTCCCGCTATCACCGCGGCACGCGACCACTACATCATTTGATTTAATCGATTTTAAAAATGTCACAAGTATAATAAAGCAATGAAATAAAAAGTTTTTATATTTATAAACAATTATATTTGAAATATCTGTTTGTGTCAACGATGGTTCCATTCGGAGGAATGCATGAAACGGGAATGTTTAAAAGAAATATATTTTCTTTTTTAGTAGTCGGAATACGGCACATCGTTCGTTTTCAAAACTCAACAGACATTGTTAATAAAATATGGAGAATAAAGTATTTATACACGAGCCCTAAAAGTCATAAAAAAATATATACCACTATAATTCTTACAAATAGTGTATGTTTAGTAAGGAAATATAGCAAAGTTGGGCGTGATAATGATCGCTCGTGCGGCGCGGTATCAAGTGTCTGCGCGCGCTCTCCCCGGCTCACGAGAGCGGCGGCACGCGACCGCTACTCCGTCAACACTAGTGGTGCGGTTGTTTATAGATGAACGTTGCAAATGTCAAAACTATCAATTGTATCATAAAAATATGTTTGTTTTGTGTGTTTTTATTTATTATTACTTGTTATTATTATAATTATTGAGTTTAATTATAATAGTGCACGTAATTTATGTGGATAGTCCACATTTAGAATATTATTCTACTTCATTTTTTAGCTAATGGGGTGAATAAAATATTACAATGGCTCAACTTAGAAATAAATATACATCACTATACAAAGCACATCACTATTTCCAGTTAAAAGCAGCCTAGCACGAGCCATGATAACATCTAGATGATGATGCGAAGATTGTTTTCCGGCACGCCCTAGCCGCTTCAGTCTTACAAAATACCGATATTTTGTTTATTTCACAATCGATTTTTTAATCGATAAGGTTGTTCTTCTTTTAAACAAATATTATAAACTATTTTAGCCAATAATGTTATAAAACGTTACGTAATAATAAACTGTGACGACTACATATACAATCACATATAAGTAATTAATGTACCTATGTATACAAAAATATGATAATCTTGGTAACTTAAAAAAGTTAATTTATGGTTTACGGCCTATCAAACTGATTTACAATTTAATAGCCGTATCGGCGATTTGCTTATTAAAATGACTCGTTATTTAGGTATTCGGTGCGGTAGACCTATAAAATTTTACTTGTGTTTATTTTCCATCCTTGCTTTGTAGATCTGAACAATTTTCGCAAAATTTTATTTCGTTTTATTTTATAATAATAATTATTATTATGTACTTAATATTTATATAAAACAATCGAACAGAGAGCCGAGTGTTTTAATACTCTAATTCTCTAATCGTTCTTCTTTCTTTCCTTTAAGAATTTCACTTTTCCCTAAGGGATTTCTAAAAGGTTCAATAAGCAAAAAATATTTTTATTTGTATCGCTTTTAAATCAAGTTTAAATATATATTACATTATTCACCGTAGAGAGAATTACACACTGTATTATCATGACCATTACAAATCATTTCTTCGCAGAAATAACTGTGTAGCGTCAGCAATAAACTATTGATCTCAACTTAGCCCGCGGCTAAACGCACTGTTTACTTAACTAACGGTGTTTACTTTTATAGGGTGGTGTGAAATGAAAATTAAAAATGAATTTTCAATTTTTATTTTTATAGTAATGTTTTGGAAATATATGAAACTGTTCTAATAAATGTTACACACAGTACCGTGGACTTTAACAGGACTATTACTAAGACAAAAAAGGAGAAAAAGAAATTCTAGATCTTTGTTTAATCACTCTCTTAACATAAATCGGGGTAATCGCAAAGCGGGGCGTTGAGTTCCTCCACTCAGTATTAGCAATGTCTCGAATTTGGTGGAAAGCCGAGTACGAAGTCTTCACACTAGGTACTTCCTGAATATCCAGCTATGCGAGATAAAAGCTAAATTAATAATAATGGTCTGGCTCCATTAACAGAGACACACTTCCTTACATATATTATTTCTTAGTTTCTATCAGCACTTAATCTCTTGAATATTTCAATTATAAATAATGTGATCTTATACCGCAAACGATGTAACCAAAAGGTATCTAACGCAAACGCAAGGCTATTAAGCGTGCACACTAAATAAGCTGACCCTGCGGTTAATTTGAACTTCAACGGACTAAATCAATTAGCCCCCTGCCTTAGGAGTGCGTAGGATTGTTATACATTTATGAGTAAGATATTTTAATTTTGTATTAATGTATATTTATTTCTAGTTAAAACAGCTTGAAATATGTACTCTATTATATCTTTTCTGATGTTAAGGTAGTGAAGTTAGTTGAATTCCTTTTAATTTTTTTCAAATATTATTTTAAGCAATATTGGCCTTCAGTCTGATTGAGCTAAATTCAACGTTGAGTTATAAGGTTTTTTAAGAAGGCATATATGGTAAAGACAAGAGCTAATAAAAATATGGTATATTTAAATTATATCCATAGTTAGTTATGATAGAATAGAACCCACGACCTGTACGCTCGTCTCAGTATTAGTAGCCCGAGTGACTGATCGATAAATTAAAACCATTCTTTCCCTCACAATCCAATAAAAGCAATTAAATACCTGGTAACTAGTAATCAAACAATACATTTACATAATATTGTAAACCAAATGACACATGCTTATCTTAATTCGTATTTATTAGCAGAACAACATAATGAACTACAATACAAAATTCCCAACCACCCACTATTAAGTCGTAAACAACGCCTAAATCATATCAAAAAGAAATAACCATTCTATTTCGATCTTTATTGTCTATCGACCAAAATAATTTGACCTATCGAAACATTGTCGTTAATAGCAACGAAGAGATAGCTTGGAGGTCAAATAAAGTGCCTCAATGTGCACATCCACTGGGCGGATTCGGAATGCGAGTTCGGGCGAAATCGTTGCCTCTCGGGTGCAAATGCCCCGCCCACCTGCGTGTGCGCATATCGTCATCTCTATCACACCCCTAGCTTTCCCTCGTTTCGTCTCTCACCTCCGTTAGAATCGCTTGCCACACCCACTGACCGGCGGCAGGCTATTTTCCAATTATGTAGAAGCTTTTTGCTTCTTCATGTCCAAGATAAGCTTTCTATTATAAAAGGAATGAGGTAAGATGTATCTCGGGTCATGGTAACAGGGTCTTGTTATATTTTTATTACAACTGCGATTACAATTCTACAATGTCTTAAGAATGCACGATACGGCAAAAACTTAAAATATACATAACAAATACAAATTGGTAGTGTTATTTTTCTTGGAATAATCGCTTCTTATTTAGTCATTTTTGTATAGATTATCTAATTTATCAAGTGTTCGAATTCTCCATGATCCAATGAAACAAAGACGCACGCACATAAGTAGTTCGTTTTATAATCATGAACGTATGCGAATTTACTTGCTATTGAAAATAAGCTTTATTTAGGTTGTCATTTTGAATCTGCTTTTAATAACGATGTAAGTAGGTCTTATATTATTTGAAATGTCACTATCCAATTAAGATATTTGTTGTTATTCATATAATACTATGCCATAAAAATATTATATTATGAGCTGATTTCGAGAAATGACTAAAACTAACAATTTTCAATACTTATCTTTAATCTCACTAACCTCGCATAACAAATATATAACCCCGTAGGCGTACACTACTCCAGTCAAGACTCTTTGTGGCTAAGGTCCTTATAGTAGCGACAAGTTGTTAGTTACAGGTACCGACATTCGTTATAAGAAAAAGTAACAGCGTGATTCAGCACATTCTAAAACAACTCACTAGTACTTCGTAGGTAATTTTGTTTAATAGCTTATCAACTTTAATCAGTGACTTCGTGTGGCGGTATACCGAAATATTAATAGAAAGGCAAGTAAAAGTTAGAAAGCGTAGCAAAAATTAATAAAAAAACCATAACTTAGGAACCTCCCATGACCCCTTAAACCATCTCTTAAAAAAAGACGAGGAATGGCGACCATCTCGGATGTAATTATTATCGAAAGAGCGCACAGCCGCCAACCGTCAGCTCTAAATATAAGCTACGTTCATGCTTTAAACTTAATAGCAATCTTTATGGTGTAATGCGTGCCATGGTGATGTGTTCTATTTTTATCGATGTCGATAACCATTATTATAATTGGCACCTTGCGCGAATGTAAATTGTAATTAGAAGAAGTGCTCCCTTCCTGCACTAGTTCTTTCGTGAATTTATCAATACAATTATTGTACGCTTATTGAATCGTTTCCGTTCTGTAAATTTAATCAGAGTACCATTAATAATTTACTTTTGTTACTATGTTCATACAAGCATGTTTTAAAACCAACCATCAAGTAAGTAAAGATTTATCAATGAACATCGTGCGCTTCGAGACTCTACCTGGCGCACCTGCCCGCAAACGAGCTTGAAGCTTAAATTATCGAGTGGCACATCACTAGCCGGGAGCAAAGGTTCCACAGAGGGCGCAAGCATCAATTTGCGCAGTAGCCGCCGCGGGCGCCGCCGCCCCTGTCATTACCCCGCCGTCCCCCGCTGACACCCGCCACCCCCCGCCGACCCCCGCCCGACCTCCAGGAACATACTTTAACCTTTTTTGCTCCCTCACAACCTGTTCGCGGGATGCGGCTGCTGTGCCTTCACGGCGCAATTTAAACATCGGTTCATGGCCACAGGCGATACAGCCGCCTATACTTCGCTAACTATACGGCCTTCGTAAGTGCAGCGCTTCTCCCATGTGTTTTAACTTATGGCTCGCCGTCAGGGATGGAATTACAGGCATAGGCAATTATTTACTATGTTATTGGAGGATGAAGGGAAACATTTTTCTATTAATGGTCTTCTATTTTAAGAGGTATTATTTTGCAATATAACTTAAATACGGTCTGGTCTCACAAGCAATTCATAAGCCATACTTTGACTTGTTTAAATAAGCTTATGAATATATTCATTATTCATTATAATTTATTACACACCCATAACCCCCTAAATCTTAGGATTAGATTTGTTTTTTATGTTTTATTTCCAACCAATACAAATTTAGAGCAAGACCGTTCCTGGAACCTGCTATTTGATCCCCAATTAAACAATTTTCTCTGATACCATTCCAGTTTGCTTAGTCGAGCACAGGTCACTTCTGACCCCGGGGCACGGGCATTAGAGACCCAAAACGATTTTACGGCTTTGTAACCCCAATTATACTTAAATATGCCCTTAAACCTTATCCGTACTATCAGTCTCAAGGTTAACCAAGCTAGACGGTTGTTCTTATGAAATCATTTAAAAAAACATGTATAAAAGAAACTATACTATTTAAAAACTTTACAAGAACGTTTAAAGTAGACGCTACAGGAGCAAAATAAAGCCTGCAAATTGACCTGTCCTTCAACACAAGCAGCGGGCGCCGGTGAGTTGTCGCTGCCGCTGCCACTAAACGATTCCGTTCCCATGAACTAGCTACTAGCTATCTCACTTTAATTATTCATAGACTTTTTTCTACGCCATCACTTTTTACCGCTCGACGGCTGCCCGCTCATTTCTCGAAGCTGTATAAAATTAAAAAATAAAATAATTGAAGGCTCGGTGTATTATAAAAAAAGGAATAAGTCGCATGACACGGATCGAACTCCGGGCAAATGTCGCGCGGTAAAAAGTGGTCGAACGAACGCGATGTTCGGCTGAGGCTGCGGGGGTCGCGGGGGGGCGCAGGACGTCACGTAGGCGGCTCGCTTTTTGTCAACGTTCCCGCGGAGATGACAGGTCGCTGGACGCTGCGCCCGCGACCCGAGGTAACAGTATCGAATCGTTTTGATACTTGCAATTCGCAGCGCCTACTTTGCTACACGATTGTCGTTCGGCGTGAAATCACTGTTCCCCAAACGCTTGCCGTCCTAAACATTACTTGTGTTTTTTTCTAAATATCGAATTTTTCAAGAAAATTTTAAATATATGGCATTACGCAGGAATATATTTAACAATTAGCAGCTTATCGACCATAAGTTAAATAGTAACAAAATCGCATGTACCAATAGTATCATGTAGCAAATATTTGAATATAATTATATTTCAAGTCTCAAGAATGAACATTCGCCTCATACTGCTGCGTGACACGGCGACAGGTGCACTGGCTTCAACCGGTCACTAATAAACTCTTAAACTCAGTAGAGCTTCCCACAACCT
The DNA here is from genome assembly GCA_032432895.1 of Dryadula phaetusa. Classification (NCBI taxonomy): domain Eukaryota; kingdom Metazoa; phylum Arthropoda; class Insecta; order Lepidoptera; family Nymphalidae; genus Dryadula; species Dryadula phaetusa. Next base: position 605,425 of record JAOYRS010000038.1, read on the forward strand.
GCCAAACGAACTTAGGCTTTTTTATAGGCGGCCGTTTGCTTTGCAAATTATTATACGAAAGCATTGGTGAGATAAACATGGCTTGTTCTGTGAGACGATAAATAATGCGTTTTTGCATTGTAATTTTGACGGCCACCGATTAATATAAAAACTTGTTGTGTTTCACGCAGGCTTTGTTAAGGATTAAACATGTATGACATGTTTTGATGAACTTTAAATAGTAAATGGTGCAATTATTTAGTTCATTCTGCCAAAGTTTTTTTTCGTTCTAGTTATTTTTGTCTTTATCTTTATTTAATAACTTTTTATATTTTCTTTATTTTTAAATTGTTAACTATTTTAGTAAACGTTGCTACGTTTTACAATGTGATTACAATAAGTTTTTGTTTACAGAATTTCCGCGAACAAAGGATTGACGGAGCTGGGTTGCCGCTTCTAACCGAGGAGCACCTCACTGGCATGCTTAAAATGAAATTAGGACCAGCCCTTAAGTTACGCGCGGTGGTTGCACGAAGACTTGAGCCTTGTGCACAGTGTCAAGTGACGGCGTCACCGCCAGCGTCCTCCACAATCGCAGCCACGCCCATCACGCCTAAAGTTAACGGTACATCGCTCAAATCAGAACCAAGAAGCAACACTACGAGCCCTAGTTAGAACTTTCTAGATTAAAAATTAGACTGAACGTCAGGAAATCTAAGAATTATTATAGCAAAAGGTTGTATTTTTGTATACATTAGTTGCGTAGTTTGTAAATGCCACATCTAACATACTTTACACTTACGTAGTAGCTCTTCAGTATATAATATACGATGCACAAATATAAATGAATTGTAAAGTTTTTTGAACATCGTACTTTATATAAAATGGTCTACTGCCGTCATCCAATATTGGCTTTACTATAAGGAACAGAAATATGTTTTCAAAGCTTTAGTCTCTTATCGGTTCAAAGATTTGAAATATCTTTGTTTTAAGAGCGTTACCAAGACTGTCGTTATGGGGTCCAATGCTTCGTTCAATTCATATGCCAGTTCAAATTTCTGTCCAGTTATAGTTTTCTCGTATTTTATAGTAGTTGTAACACCGTAACTAAATTTAGTCATTTCGATTGTTTTAGTCTTCCCTCTATTATAGTTTTGCATTTAGTTATATGAGGCGCTTAAGAATATTGTAGCGGCTAAGGGTTGTAAATAAGTTGTTGCCGTCCAAATGTGTTGTGTCGTTTTAATTATAATAAGTAAAAGTTTTTGTATGTTTTTAAAATACTATGATGACGTTCCGAATATACGGTTGAAATATTTATTTTTTCTTGATTACTGTAAGTATGTTTTATTTTTTTTAACGTACAATTAAACATACAAAAACTTTCGCAGAAATAAATAATGTCGGTGCTAAAAGACCCTGGTATAAATATTTGAAAATATAGAATTTATTTGTAAATAATGGCCTTATTGTAAAAATATCTAAATTTGAGGCTAACTGCGTCTTAGCTACCACAGGGTCTCAAGGTTACAAACTCTCTGTATATATAATTCATACATGAATAGTTATGACGTATTTCTATTATTACCTATATACATAGCATTTATTTACACCACACCTGAATAAAGCTCATTATAATACAGTGTAAAGTAATTTCTAGTAGAGATTACGTTTAGTTCATATATTTTATGTAAAAATTAAACTGACTATTTCATATATTGCATAATACATTTAAATTCCTATGAATATATTCTGTTTTGTAAATATGGCCAACATTTTAATGTTTAATAATTATTATTTTAATCTGTATAAGATATAGATTATTGCAAGGATACTTTAGAGAAATACGATAAATGTCTGTGGTAATCTCCTTAATTGCCAAAATAGTATATTTATAAAAATATACATATTTCAATTTGTTAGAAAAACTGCGATACTTACAAATGAAAAACATTAATTATTCCATGAAAAATTTAGCTGATCTTTACAACGAGGGATAGATGGTACATTAATAAAATAAGATAATTAAACATATTAATGTTCAGTTTTTCAACTATTTAATAATGATAATACATTTATAACGTATCCGTAAGTAAAAGGTGCTAATAACCTCTGTACGAATTAATCGTGCCTTACCCAATGTCTTCCTTTTTTGTATATCATATATTTTTTTCAAAAGTATTACGGTTGTACGCTTTAATCGGATCATAATACAATTATAATAGAATATAAGGATATTACGAATTTGTTACTAGCTAATTATGAATAGTGCGCAAATATCGTTATTAAATTACTTTTACATGGACCAGTGACTTACTTTTGTGTAAATTTTGAGTACCTTAATGTTTTATTTCTGTATGATGAGTGTTTGATAAATATCCGTTCATATTCCATTATATTAAACTATTGCAAATGTATTTAAAAACTGCTCCTATTTGTGGCTTGCTATTTATCTAGATAATCAAAGTGATACGCCATATGTCAAAGATCTAGAAATAATTAAAAAAGAACTTTTTACTTTTCATTTGGCGTAACTCTTATATTATCTGTGGCGAAATTGTTTTTTTACCATCACTACTTGCTTGTCACTTTAAGTTTTTAACGAAATTATAATATATATATTTTTAAATGAATTAACTACATTTATGTTAAGAAATTATTTAATTTTCAATAATCTTTAACAATTTTTAATCTATATCAATTTCGCGTGTTTGGGTTTTGTACTATTTTTGTTTTATAACAAGGTTTTAGTCACTTGTTAATTTCCTTGAAAATGTTAAGTACTTAGTTATTTTAAGCTTTTTAGTTGTAAACGGATAAAGTTACGTCCGACTTTAAGTATTTATGTGGAAGAGAATAAAACAATGATTTATTCAAAAGATTTTTTTATTACTATACTATAAAGTTATATATATTATTAATTATGTAAAAACATACATAATATGCATATTTCCAACAGTTTTTGACTATTAATAAAATGCATTATAAATTAGGTATATTTCAAGTATTAACAACGACGCAATAACTAATAACATATTATATATTTAAAATGCACGTAATATAAATATTAGTCTATTTATTCACTTTAAATAAATATCTGATAGAAAATATTCTACAACAATAAAAATATTGTTTCATGCTTTAATTATCTATCCTATACAAATATCAATTCTTAAGGAATTTTGACTAGTTTTAGCATAATGGGATAAATCTGAAGTTGAACCTGAGCGGAACATTCAATGAGTTATAAATATATGTTTTCCCCCATCTAGATAATCAAAGCAGCATTCTGCGGCGTTGAATTCCACAAATGTTGCGGAACATTTCCACTCTAGCTTACCTACGTATGTGAAAGTATACCAACTTGAGTCGAATAGGCAATTATTTTTGTACTTTGGGCATTGTCATTTAATGTCGTTCATTTGCCTGTTTTATCTCCTCCTCTCCTCCTCCTGATTTACCTCCTCTTCAGGTTTCTTGGCAACTAATTCGAAGTTCCTCTCTTGATGGTGACTCCGTTTTACACGATATTCCATCAGCTCGATTGTTGAGTAACCAGAAAAGCCTAAAATTAAAAGTCCTGCCAATATATATAATCTGTAAAAAAGAAAATAAAATAGCAGTTTTAGTTTCTTGTTGCTCAAATATTTTTAAAAATTACACTATCGTGACGCAGTTGTTTACTAGCTAAAAGTAAATAAGGAGTTATGAGTTCAAATGCTATTCGGAAAAAAGATAATATTAATAACAGGTTAGTTTAAGACAAATTACATTAGTTTCAGTTGCCCAGCAGGAAACAATATTTTTACTATATAATATGTATTTTGTTTGTAATATTATTTTAAGAAAGTATATATATATATATATATATATATATATATATATATATATATATATATATATATATATATATATATATATATAAGTAAAAAAAACTGTCTTTAATAATAAACATAATAAAAAATAAAAATTTTACAAGATTAAGTTACCTGGTTCTAACACAGAGGTAAGGCGCTGTCGCATAGGAAAACACACTGCCGGTCGCTTCCCACAGGCGAAAGTTGGAATAAGCTGCTTCCTCGTTACCAGGGAATAATATACCAGAGAGCGCTGAAACAATAAAATATTTTACCTGTTTGTAAATAAATAAAGCAAAATCTCTCCTTTTTACGAAAATAACGCAAAATGAAAAGTATGAAATTTGGCACAGTTATAGTTTATATAGAGTGCTTGAAGGAACGCATGATTTTTTAAAATAATTCATAAAAATATCTTAAATTAATAAAATAAATGTAATACACACTACCATATGCTTGAAACACTTTCGAATCGCCATATAACATTAAAAAGTGAGTATTGTCAGTCATACTATAGAAGTTACCACTAGCTTGGAAGAGTGTTCTGTCAAGAAATCTCACGTTAAACTCAGCAAATGCTCTTTGCAAATGTAATCCTTTGTTCAATCTAAAAGAGAGTTACTACAAAAAAAGACATTGAAGCTAAGACTGTCGCTTCAGATCTCAAGATACTGAAATATACCACTCAACTAATAATCTTAATATACTAAAATGCTACAAATAATAACTGTATCGTGCTTAAAAATATCTAAAAAACAGTTTAAATTAAAAAAAATATTCGTAGCTATACAAACCATTCGTCATTCTCTCGAAAGGGAATTGAACCCATAACCGAACGCGTTTACAGTCAGACACTGTCCCACTGCGCAACGATCGGTCTCATATTAACAAAAATTGATTAATTAGTGATAAAGCAAGAAGATAATATACAAATTCATACCATTTACTTGAACAAGCCAAACGGCGTCTGCAGTGCCCCATATCGCCGCTAAAGCATAGAAAACGAACCATTGCTCTGGATTTGGTCTCCATAGTAACAGGGATGTGAGCAGACATAAGTTCAGGAGCTGTAATTATATAATATTTTTTTAATTACAAACAAATAGCCTATTATGGGAAAATAGCAGTTCTGCTCCTGGTTTTAAAAAAATGCAATTTTTCTCTTAAAAATCTTAAGTATATTTTTTAAGATAAGTATCTTTTTATATCGTTCAGATTAACTGTAAGAGTCCTATTCAGCTTATTTAATTTAAAAGTATTTTTAGAAGTTATTCTGTGCGTTTACCAAGGTACTTTAAGGTTTACCAGTATAAACACATAAAGTAAAATGTCCAATTAAAAGAGATAGCAAACAAGTATTTATTAGTAATTAAGTCCTTCATTCATTTTATAAACTTCTTTCATACTATACTTCGAATTGTTACACTTTTGAAAACCCACCGTTTCAAATACTTTACAGTAGCCCCCGTAGTCACTCAGGTATTCAAAAATGTATTTTCGAATACCGAATCAATATCAGACCAGTCTCTATGCTACCTGATCTTTGACATTTTACATATACCAGTTGACAGAATTTTTACAGTGATTGCGGTAATTTAAAATGCTTTATGCATACCATTATTATGATTGATTATAATGATAAGTTCCTACAAGGTGTTTGAATTATATATAGTTACTATGCAAATTAAGAGTACAAAGGACATTAATCATTTATAATAATACAAAGGCATTCCCTTATATGATATCTAGGAAATATTACGCCATCGCAGCGCATTTGGTCAGCGCTGCACTGTATTAAATGTTTTTGAGTTTGTTTACCTTCTTGGATAAACCATGATGTGGTTAGTCAATGCTTTAGATCGGAAGTTGGTTTCGCTTTGTCAGTATGTCTAGTTCTATTAGCATAATATTAAAATTTATTTGTGAAAAGGGTTCGAAAGACATGCACAAATTATACATACTAGACATAAATTTGATTAAACATACAATCGTCTGGATAACTTACGAGAGCGGTGACCATAACAGGGAAGCGTCCCGTCAATTTGACCACAGCGCCGGCCACTGGAGCTGCTAAAGCGTTGAACACGCCGAAACAAATCAAGACAAAGCCGATGTTGCTGATGCCGTACGCGCAGGTCACAAACGCCTACAGAAATCAATAATTTATCAAACCGTTTTCGTTTGTTTTCATTTTGTGTTGTGTGTTATGTTTGCTTAATTTCCTTGTAACAGACAATTATAACAAAGGAGGTGAAATATAAAAATTTTGTCTTTAGTTTTATTATAATTTTACTGCATACCTATAAGGTTGATATACAAATATTCAATTTTGATAAATTTCAAACTTATACGCGTACATGTGTAGTCGTAGTATCAATAGTTGAAATTGGTACAGAACTGAGCACAGTTAACATAACAATGTGAAATCTTTACACCCAAAAAAATATATAAATACCTTTCCAAAAGTCCATTACTTTAGAAGTAAAATATATGTACATATATTATAGTATAGTAATTACTGACAGTACTATTTTAGACTACCGTAACTATTTTACTATTTTAAAGTGTAATTCCACACATAGGACACACACAAAATAAATACGCAGCCGGATGTAGAAGGCATTAGTGGTCAGAGTGCTTAGACAGTTTCCAAGATGCGCGGATTCGAATTCCGTTGCCATGAAATTTTTATATGTTTTTTTCAAAAATGTTTAGTATAGTAATTACTTCATGGGTCTCGCAAACCAAATCATTGTGTGTTTTGGAAAATATAACGTTTTTTTATTTACTATACACATGTAATCATTGAGTCTAATACCTAATCTGTCATAAAACAAGACGAGCATGTGCGAAAGATGATTTTTTTTGGGTAATTTCGTCTCTCTCTTGTTCAGTTTAACAAAACAATAATAACAATAGAATTTAAAATGTCCATACACATCTAGCAATAATTAATTATTATCATATTTAAAACAATTATTTTAAAATTTAACCATGGCCGTGTGTTTGTCACAACAATACAAACAACAAACTGAGTGAAAGGTTGTCGCGACTCGCGGGTAGCACCCGCGACCTTCAACTCACAATCATAACCACAAACAGGAAGTTGCTAATGAACACAATGTTTTAAAATATAATTATGAACAAGGTTTTGTTACAGAATGTACTTGAGCTGTTCGATTTTGGTTGTCGTTTTTATTAAAACGACAACCAACCAACTTTCATATTAATTAGCATCACGCTTATATCGCGCATAGCAGGGTAGTACTTCGCTTTCCACCAAATTCGAAACATTTAACGCCGCGTTTTCTCTTACCAAACTGTAAATGTAAATGAAAATAATTTAAATATAATGATTCTCCCGAGTAGGAATCGAACCCACAACGGTTTGCATTTACAGTCAGACGGTGACCCACTGGACAGGATAGTTTAATATGACACAATATAAAAACATAATTGCCCGCACCTGCGTAAAGTCAGCAGCCATGAAGGCTTGTTCAGCGCCAATGTAACTAATAACAGGCAACAAAAGCAACTGATACTTATGTCTTAACTGTTTTAATGTCACAGCTAGCAGGTGTATCCCAGACTTATTCTCTGTAATAGATTTTCTACCCGTATCATATCTGAAAACAAATTAATATTAATTTATTAATTAATTACAAATGAATTATAATATGTTTTATCAAATAAATCATTTAAGAAGTGTTATTTGTATAATTCAATAGTGACCTGCTAAGAGAATCCACCCCGACGACGACAAGAAGAATAGCTGTCGCCATACATGCGAGGTAAACGCCAGCTATTACTTGAATCTTAAGAGTTGACGGAGGTTCTAAGTTCGTGTTCGTTTCCTGAAATTAAAAAATCACAGATTTTCATTTGATTTTGATTTGATTTGATTATAAGTCTATTAAAATTCTATGAATCATAATGTATATATAAATGCAATTTAATTACTCTTGGTTATTTTTTTATGCGGAAAAAAATAAATCAAATTTATTCTATATTCCAATAAGCACTTTCGAATAGCAATTAAATAACCATAAAATGTCAGTGTTGTCAGTCCAACAGGAAGCTAACACTGGCTCGAAAATCAGTTCTGCTCATCTTCATACAAAATACACAGCACAATGACTTGAAATATTTGTTTGTTGTTATGGTAGCAATTTATAAAGCCAAAAATCATACATCTTGTGTAGCGCTGCCACTACAGAAGTTCACGCCGCACATCCCACCGTAGTCTGGGACCGGTATAGAAAAGTTGCTAACAAGAGCCGCCGCCCTTGGAGTTTCTTGTAAAGTTTCATTGACAATTGTCGTTATTTCTCCTAGCGACGACGATAGAACTGAAAATGTTTAAATTATTTTAATAACTTAATTATAAATATATATATATATATATATATATATATATATATATATATATATATATATATATATATAATACATGTATGAATGTATACAAGTGCTAACACTGTAAAATTTTATATAGTAGTTCTTTTTAGGTTGGTGATTATATAGATTATAAAGATCAATATATTCATTGTAAAATTCGACTTCTGAGGGGTTGGTTTTAGGGGGTTGAAAGTTTGTATGAAACTTATTTACTACAAGTGGAGGAGCGTAAAATTTTGTGTGGTAGTCTCTTAAATATGGGACGTTGTAAAATTCGACTTCTAAGGAATAGTTGCTTTTGAAAGTTTTTACAAAAATTCGATAAAAAGGATTGTTTTTCCCCCATGTCTAACCTTTAGGTAGCCTGTGTACTTTTAATGGTTACAACAAGTTGTTTATTGAGATTTTTTTTTAATTAAAAAATCTAACTACAACTAACTACATTTATATACCACGGAGTTATGAAGGCACCGGGCGTTATGATATTTCGTGGCCAAAATTATCTTGAATGTTGAACTTGAATGTTGAAGAAAAACGTTAGCTCAGTCATTAGACTTTTTTTGTTTAATGAGGGAACTCATTTTGTCTTACCAGACCAAAGAAATGAATATTATTTAAATATATTCATTCTCGTGTGGGAATCGAACCCACAACCGATTGCGTGTATATTCAAACGCTGTCCCACTGCGCTGCAACCGGCCTCAACGTATTATTTCAAGCGAAAAATGTATGTCCCTTGAATTTTCCGAATGGCTCTCCGTTGTATGCGATCAAAGCTAATACTCGGATGCACCAGCCCAGAGATGAGAACAGTACTCCATATGAGGTCGAACCTGGGCCTTATAAAGGGCCAAACGGTGTGTGGGAAGTACCGTCTCGCTCTGCCGATGACACCATTTTCAAGGGATGCCTCGACAGAAAACACAAGTTTTTTTTGGCACTTGTCGACGTTTTCCCATATATTGATACCAAAGATACTAATAAAATCGTAATAATAAAAGATAGAAGAAGAATAGAAGTTTATTTAATTTTAATAATACTTATATAATATTAAATGGTGCAATGTTCGCGAACTTTAGAGATCAGTAAAATATAAAATTTAAATTTGATTCTAATATAATAATAAGGCGCCATCGTCGCGCAGAGGATCAGCGTCTGTATACAACGGACTTAAAACGCAATAGTTGAGGGTTTGATTCCCACTCAGGGTAGTGATTATATAGGGTTTCCCAATAAGAACGATATTTTTTAAAATTGAAATAAAACATGTAATATAAGTTTGAATTTCCTGTTCAATAGCTTTATTTGATAGGAAATTTTATGCTATTTATGAATTAAACAAATTATCATTCAAATAACCGTCACAACTTTTTTTTGCACTGATGAATACGATCGGTCCAATTTTCGATAAGCACAATTCTTGTGCACGTCGTGGAACGGAAACATTTTGATTTTTTTCGACGCTGGCTGATACGGCGGCAATATTTTCTTCAGTACGGCCTGTCCGTTGTCATGTTGGTGGTATACTATCGTGCAAAGAATATTCACTGTCCAGTTTTTGGATTATGCGACGTATAGCAAGCTCAGACGGTGCACCATGACGACCATATTTAGCACGAAATGCTCTTTGGGTAGAGACAATACTTCTCGAATTTTGATAGAAAATTTGGACAATTTCTAAACTGGCTGGATCACACATGAAGAAAAGAAATACACATATAGGTATATTCTTTTTTTCTAAAAATCAAATTATTCACAAAGACTGGAGAGAAATTTGTGAGTATTCAAGAGTGATTCGAAAGTCGGTTGATTTTTTCTGTTATTCTACAAGATTTACATTTAAAATGAGGAAAAAATTATCGTATATGATACTTTCATGTATCTAAGTCTCAAGGCTATTACTAACCATAAAACTACTGTATTCCGTAATTATAAGTATATTAAGAAATTAGATATTTTGGATTTTGTTATTATAATATCCATCCAGTACAAACGAACGAAGACACGGATAGACAAAAATTTAAATTGGATACAAACAAAAGAGAATTTAGTAGCTTGTCTACATTTTATCAATTTACCAATCTATGTAGAATATGTAGGATATAGATATTTTATAGAGTTCGTTAGTTTACAAGAAATTGGATAAATATTACTTAACAACACTGATTATTTTGATTTTTTTCTAATCACATAACTTTATTCTTCGAAGTACAATATATTTACTCAGTGATATAAATAAATCTTATTACTTATAAGAAGCGTTTGTCTATTATAATTAGACTTACTCGCTGAAGAGACAAGGTTGCCCCATATCTGCGCCATCTGATAGAACATGAAGAAGAGGCCAAAAAATCGTACAACGAGTACCTCTGCTGATACTCCCGAGAGCTTTGCGTACGGTTCTGCAACCTAAAAAACAATACTTTTAATACATATATATATACTTACACATATTATAAACATCGTGTTTTTCATTATATAATGTTTTAACGTATGTGAGCTAACTAAAAATAATGACTTGGTAAGGTTTGGGTTACGTAAAAAGCATACAATGTTGTCTAAAAATTATGATTTTTAAAAGGTATATTTTGGTATTCGAAAATACGTCGAAGTAGCACCAAAGTTAAATAAATGAAAAACTACTTTTTTCACTTTATAATCTAATGAATTACTAAAATAACATTAATTGAATAAAAAAAATAGATGTTACCATCCTGTGTATGTCTTTACAGACCAAAAAAGAAGCTTAAAGCTTTTAAAAGTTATATATACTAAATATGTTTCACGTCACAATTGCTCACTTCATCGATCTAGGCATTCATTTAATAAACATATAAATGAACATGTCATCATATTACTTACATATGTTTAAACATAAAGCATATTCCTTTATCGGAACTTTTTTATTAACCAATACACAAATTCTTAATCAATTGTAGCATGTGTTATTTCGAATGCATGACTATGTTAATTAAAGTTTTACCTTGAACTGTTTAGCAGTTTTTCACGTAAAAGCAACAAGCACCTTTTCCACAAATTTGGCATTTATGATTTATGCTGAATTTCAACAAAATTTAAACGGTAATACAAATGTAAATAAAGTAATCCTCCCAATTAGTGTACTTAAATATATATGTTAAAATAAATATAATTATATACTTATTCAAAAATGATAATAGAAACTATAAATCTAGTTAAAGCTACTTACGAATAACATTTTTTTATATAATCTATATGTTAACCACGATGGAGGTCATATAGTAACAATATTATTAAATCAATCACGACTTAACTACTTGCAAAGTAACACTAATTTTTAGGGCGCCCATTCCCATTTTGAACACGCATTTATCATTTTTGTATATGTAAAGTACATATAATCGAATGTTATGTAGCTGCTTATTTATATGCAAACCACCTTCCTTAAAGACACGCATAGGAATCCACCTAATATAAAATATCGTTCAAGTTTTCAATCACTTTAATTTTTAATATTATTTATTATATACCGGTGACTTTACATTGAAAAGCTAATATCCTGGCATGAACAACCTACAACTCACAGAATTGCCCGAAACGGATATTGAACGCGTGACCTTCGCACCTTTTACTAATTCGATTGCATTGTTTCGTTTATGGTTTGTAAGCGTGCCCGTCGGTCACCTATAATTTCGCCATATTCGTTGAATAGAATAAACGCAGGTAGATCGATTTAACTTTAGGTACTAATTATTAATTGTATTCATGTAACTTTACAGGGTTTTTTATAGGAAATTATAGCACTACAACACATTGTACTACAATTGTTCACAACATAATTAACAATTTCCAAACATATATCTTTACTGATACAGTTTTGACAAAAAAGTCATAGATTAGTTCAAAATTGATTTAAATATATTTATTAAAAACGTTTAAACGACTTTGAAATTTTATTTTCTCTTCAAAACTCGACAAATGTATATAGAAAGAGCAGGTTCTCGCTTCGTCCTGTATATCAGGGTTGTCAGAGACAACCAAGCTTTAAGAACAGTGCTATTGACTGCTTTCCACTCGAAATCAAGAGATTGCGTCTTGAGTTACGAGCTTAACGCCGCGTTTTGTCTTTCCATTCCCTCTAGTGGGAATCGAACTCACAAACAATCGCAATCAGAAAGTATTCTACTACACCACAAATTATTATCTTACCACGGACAAATAAGTGCACTTAGCACACCAGAGAGGCCCACCACCAAATCCAACCATCATCCCCGCCGGAACCAGTGTATGGAGATGCGGATAGAACTGGGCTGCTATAAAAGGCATGTATGCAATGAAAGAAACTGCAACCGTCCACTTGCAGCCCAGCCATCTGCATAGAAAATGAAATGAAAATGTACTTATTAATACATAAATAATGTTTAGAAATAAGTATTTGTGGCGCAATGGAACAGCGCCTGACTGCAAATGCGACTGGTTGTGGGTTCAATCCCCACTCAAGGGAAGTGATTATATTTAAATTATTTTCACTTCCCCTCTCTGGTAAATAGCAAAGTGCGACGTTGAGTTCCACCACTTAACACGCATTTATATAAATTAGTATAATTTAGTCGTAATAAAATAAAGCATTAATATAATTTAGTCCATTCTTAAGTATTAGCTCAAAGAAATATCGTTAAGGTCCTGTAGAAGAAGAATTTTCTATATATTTACATTTAAAAATCAACGTGAAGTGTATAAAGTATAAATTTCCAAAAGTAACATACGTTTTAAAACCTAACCTTAATATCGATAATCCTTTATGACATTGATGCTAACCTTTCCACTTTTACAAAATTAAGATTTAGTTACTTAAAAAACGTTTCTTAACGAGATCAATAAAAAAAAAGTGATTGACCTCTAGTTTAATGCTTATTATTACGATTATTTATCGATTATTAATACGTTTTGCACCTTTTTTATTATCCTGAAATTTAATACGCAATACTTTTTTATATTACTCAAAATGACGTGAAAAAAAAATATAATCAAAGATCATCAATAATATCCTCTATCATAAGGAATAAAGAGTTGCATATATTTATTTAGTTTGTTTTTTTTAATATATTTTGAATTTGAAAATTAGTTTTGGCACACACTTTAGACAAATAGACTACGAAAAGCTGACAGTACCGGAAATAGAAAACTGAGCTTAGAAAGGAGCACTAAGAGAGAATATCGGTTTTTTAGTGATAAACAAAAATAGATCTTATACCCAGGTATATAAAGATCTCACAAGCGACAAAGTGTATTTCTATGAATGCTTACTTTATGACTATAGCAGGTAGAAATATATTAGACAATATCAATGAAAAATATATAGCTGCTAGTGTGAAGATCCCGGCAGATGCGTCGGTGTTCACTGAACTCTGTAGGTTCGCGGCGCCGTGGAAAGCAGTGAACTGTATCATAAATGCGAAACCCAAAACAAGAATATTTCTGTTTATCCGCCATTTTTCGTTACTACCGAAGACAGCGGTTGGCATTTTGATCTGAAAATAAAAAAATGTATGTAATTAAAATAGTATAGTATACATCGAAATCAGAAATAAAAATATAAATAGAAGAAAGAGCTATTACTTCTATTTATTATTTAAATATGATGCTATATACTATATTACATTATAAAATAAATATAGTATGTAATTGTACCTAACAAGCGAAGCGTTTTGCTCAAGTTTTTGGCATATTGTTCGCAGTCAGAGATAACACCGTTGAATACTAAAATCTCAGCTTCTACACACAGCTTCTACTAAAAAGCTGTGTGTAGAAGCTGAAGTATTTATTAAAATTAGTATATTTTATACATCATATAAATATAGATATTTTTTAATAAAATGCTTAATTTAAAACGATTGAAATTCTCGTTGGAATATCACTAATATAAGAAAATTATTAATATTGATTAAATCAAAAGAAATTAAATTGTCTGAAAAAAAAATTAAATAACAAGGACCGGGACAAAATTGATCTCTTCTAGCAAGGTTCTTATATATTATTATTAGTTAATGTATAGTTATCCAAATTTTTGCTATGATTTCGTCTATTGACTTCCACGTGGGCGTGAGAGTTGTTTGGTTAACTTTGTACTTTGTTTTTTAACAGTATTAGGAATACTGTTAATAATGTGTAAGGTGTAATAATTTTAAATTGTACACGTTTTCATATCGACTTATATTAATCGAATGTGTTGATATTGATGAATAATGATGCATTTATAATGGGTAATATAATACGCAGATCATGATATTTTTTCTTTTCATTATCTAAGCATAGTTATTAAGAATAAATTATAATATATATTAATTATAAAGGGATAAATCGTAAAGTATTTGTTTTATTAGGTTATATCTTTCTGACCGTTGAAGTTATCACGAATAATAAATAACGAGTTATCATAATATTACGAATATCCCTGAGGGATTTTATCGAGGTTGAACTATTTAACATTCGTCGTTGATATAACTAACTTTCACTATCCTATATGACACTAATGTAAATTAATATAAATAATCTATGTATTGATAACTCAAGAAACTTCAATAATAATTAATATTATTTAATCTGAAAAAAAAAACATATATAACTTGCGTTATAAATATTAATTAAAATACCGTACAAAATTAATATATATATCATAGAAAACTTAGTGTCAAGAAACTTCGTGTAGATACAGACTTAGGGTTTTCTGCTCTAATGGCAGGTGCCAAGGGCCATAAATATAAAAATAATAATGTACTAAACTTTTTTTTCGAATTTTAGACATGCGAATGCGCGTTGAGTGGTGGAACTCAACGCCGCACTTTGTCTTAACTAGAACGAGGAAGTGAAAATAATTTAAATATAATCACTGCATCGAGTGGGGATCGAACCACAACCGATCACGTTTACAGTCAGACGCTGTCGAACTGCGCCACGACCGGCCTCACTCGTACTAAACTTAACTCGTATATATATAAAATAATCAGATATTCAAATAAATAAATATTTATATTTTTTACACTCCATACTCCATACCAGAGCGAGGAAGTAAAAATAATTTTAATATAATCAGTCCTCCGAGTAGGAATCGAAACTGCAATCGATCACGTTTACGTTTAGACGCTGTGCCACTGCGCCACGAGCGGGCTCAATACTTATATTTATGTCATAGTAATATTAAAAACTTTTTTAAATAGGAGGCTATTTATTTAACGAAGGCACCATTTGCTACACTACTACTAAGGAGTTTGACTACCGCTAGAAATTTATATGACCTATATACATATTTAAATTGTTATTTTATTAACTTCGTATATAAAATATATTTAGTGTAATCGTGGTAATAAATTTCTTATAGTTTGTTCTACTTATAGTTCAGTAATATCAATATTGTTATTTTGTCCTAATTTACTAATTTTCTTATGATAAACCGTTCACGAGTGAAATACGCGATATGTCAGCAAAATATATGTTACCTTATATAAATGTTTTTATCAATGTCTGTATATTTATTTTACTAATTTAATATGTTTTTTTAGCTCCACGCCTTTATCCCACATAGCAAGGTAGAAAGAACCCTCGTCACTTCGCCCTTCGGCGTATTCGAGACATTACGTGTTGAGTAGCGGAACTCAACGTCGCGCTTTGTCTTAGAGCGAAGATATTGCAGTCAGTAGCTGTCACTGCGGCTCAACCGGCTTCAAATTTTAACATAAATGCATTATTTTAAAATACTGGCCATAGATAGGATGGCAATGCGAGTGTCAAACAAATAATAAAAGAAGGACGATGAGAGACCCATACTTAACTCACGCGCACGTCTTTAATTTAAATGTAATACATTAAAAAGCTTTTTAACATTTATCATAAAAAAAATTAAAATAGATAGGTAGTTGAGTTCCACCACTCAACACACGTTTTTGACCTTTTTCGACGTGTGCCACTCCTTGTCACATGATTTGTCTGCCAGTAAAAGTTGCCATTAGTCGTTTCCTAGATAAGCGTCACCTTAGCAGAATATACTGTTTAAAATGAGATTTTAAGGAAAAATTTATCTAATGTATCTAGGTAATAAAATCACTTGGTTCTAATATACATGTGACATTATGCATGCATATGAAACATAAATTATTTTTAAATATGCAGTAAGTTGGGTATTACCCTACAAATGCAGTGCAAAAAGTGTGGAAAAATAATGACTATTAACGCATGCTTTATAGTATAGCGTTACGAACGCTAGCAAGACTCGTTTATTTTATTTATTTTCATAGCATATTGCCCTATGGCATATTACTATGGGACAAATCTACAGATATTATCATACAAAAGGGAGCAGTGCGGGCTACTTATTGCATGGGATGTTGGGATTATTTGAGAGAAGATTTTCATAAAACTGGGATCTGACGTTTGCATTACAATATATCTGTAATAGTTTTGTATGACAAAAACATTCAAAATTATTTATACAAGGAATTAAAATAAGCTGATCACTCCTAGTTTTCGTCGTCCAACATTATATAAATCATTTATGGCACAAGGTATATGTATGTATTCAGGTATATGTACAATTAATTTCCACAAATAATTTCAGATCTGCGTTTTAATGAATAATTTTTTTAAATAAATGTTAAAAGCTGTTTCTGTTAGATACTTTGGTGACAAGATAAACGTGTAACAAATTGTTGCCCTTCAAACAGTAAAGGCCAAAGAGTATGCCTCTGTTTAAATACTGAATGAATATTAATTCAACAGTATACTTATGTGAATATTAACTCTCAGTAAACGATAAGTAAATAGATTTATTTAAAATATTTGTTACATAAGATTTAAGGATTAGTTATAATTTGTAAGTGATAAATACTGGAGATTTGAATATTTACTTCAGAGGGACAATAAACTTAAAGATTCTTTACAGGTTTCTTTACTTCAAAAAGTAGGCTTTTTATGCTTACTCTAGAAAAAGAAAAAGAAATAACAAATTATATTATAGTATCAATATATATTTTGAATTTAACTATTTTAAATGGATTGATCGCGTATATCACTTTACAGTCTATCTATCTGTCTGTACCCTTGGACTACTGTAAAGTGTTCGAAACATTATGTTTTCAAAAATTTATTTTCAAATACCAAAATAAACACGATTAATCCGTTTAAATGAGTCTCAATTTAAATGTGTAATAATCACGAAAACCAAAGATTAAGTTCTATGTTAATACATATAAGCTTATTAATTAAAACAAACTTATATTTGGCTATAATCTTAGTTTGGTCTTTTATCAAATGGCCTGAATCACTATTTTGGCCTGAATTATTATTAATAAAAGTAGCCTTATAATTTAATGACTCTGTTTAATAGTACAAATAAAATAAATAATGCAATGCCGCGACCTGCAATCTCGAGATATATCAAACAATACAATGTCACGACAATTGATTATAACAAACGTGACATGTAATGACTTAGGCCGAGCCTTATACAGCCATTGCAATTAGATATCATTTTATTTTATAATTGTAATATAGTCTTTCCTGTTTTAATTTTATGTATTTAAATGGGACTTCCGGATTAAAATGCACCTGCAAATAGAATAATTATTGGGATTTATAAACGTTTGTAAAAAAAACGATTTTCTTTTTAATTTGATTGTTCCGCTTAGTGTTAAGACTGGATACCATACATGGTTGACGCTTAATACGGTCTTGGAGGAGATAAAAAAAATTTACACCATAATTTTATGCATTTTCGATGCATTTGTAGAATATAATTAATAAAATGCACCTACAAGTAGGATATTTATTGGGATTTATAATTGATTGTAATAAAACGTTTTTCTTTTTAATTTAATTGTTCCGCTCGGTGTTAGGACTAAATAACATACATGGTTGACGCTTAATACGATCTTAAAGAAGGCATTTGAATGGCATAATTACATCATAGTTAAAATAAATAACTGGATAGCCATAACGATTTTTTATTACTTCTATTTTGCTTAAAAATATGCTAAATGTTAAGTTAAAGCGTACTTTTGAGTAATTAGACTGTAATATACATTTTTAACTCATAAATAACTACTTTTAAAATTAGAGGGAAGTATACATTATGTAATTCATATAATAAAAAGATAACTATCGCTGATTAATATATCAGCCAGGTTTACATTTTGAAGCTATTGTTAAAAAGAATAAAAAGCTTTGTTTACGTGCTAATTGACCTTAATTAGATACCTAAATCCCTGAGGAGTGACCCTGACACAATAGTGTTACATAATATTTTATTTTGCATAGTTCTGTACGAACTTGATGTGAATATAAGTTATCTATGTATGTTTAATTTTTTTTCAGGCAATGGAAATTAATTAAAATAAAAGAGACCCGCAACACTTTTTTACTTAACTTTCCCGTTGCATTTTTATATGCTCTTTGTGTATAAAAGCTAATTTTCAGGTTTGCAAAAAAAATGAGAGAGTCTGACACGATCGGTTGTGGGTTCGGCCCCCACTCGGGGAAGTGATTATATTTAAATTATTTCCTCGCTTTGGTAAGACAAAGTGCGGCGTTGAGATTCGCCACTCAATATGCAATGTCTCGAATTCAGTGGAAAGCGAAGTACGGAGTGACTGGACACTAGGTACTTTCTGTCTACATGCTATGCGGGATATAAAGCGCAAAGCTAAAAAACAATAATAAAATCTAAGTAAATATTAAATCAAAATATTCTTTAGTAATCAATTATTATAAAAGTTGACAGTATTATGAGGAATAAATGAAAGGATCAGCGACTGAGAAGACAGTTATACTAAGAAAAATCGATAATAAGCTTTACAACGACTGTTTTTCAAATGCATGTAAAATATTACGTATTAAAATTTTGAACTGACATCTACCAAGAATGTTAGCTCGACGGGAGCAAGCCGTGATAGTGTAACGTGAATTGTTTAATTTCTTTATTATGTACCATAATGAATACCAAAATTTGCAAAGTATTAAACTACAAAATATACAGATAATAAAAAAACAAATCCTTTTTCTCGCCAAATATGGATAAACAAGTACTTCACAATGTCTATAATATTTACATAATCTATATATGTTTTTAATAACAGTTATTACGGATAAATTAATTAATTTTCACATTTTAGATCCCTAATAAATAGATATTTATTAGTACATTGATATATAAATTAAATATAAATTATTAGTACATAGATATATAGATAAAAAATGAATATAAGAAAATAGGGGATATATGTTCCTATATAACTGTTAAATTAATAGAGAACGGAGGTATTTCTCACTAGTTGTGTTTCTATTGCAATTTTGTTAAAGTGACAACAGTAACTTATGTACCTAAACCAGTTATTTATTGTTTGTATTATTTATTTGTCAGCATATGTATCTGCTTATGTACTTCATGAAACAAATAAATAAAATTAAAGTGTCTATTTGTGATAATTAAATGACCGTCTTTTACTAAATGCGTATATATGTATACATAGTACATACGCCAAAATAACATTTTTTAAAACTTTTGCCAGTTTGCTTGTTCCGAATAATCTCGGGAACGGCTCAATCGATTTTGATGGGACTTTCACTCGCATATATCTCATATAATTATTAGTAGGCTACTCTTACTTTTAAAGTCTTATAATAAAAACCCAGAAATATTATATAAATACATAATGCTTATAATAAATATATTATGTAGATAACAGGTATGTTGTGTGAGCTAACTGTAAGTTTGCTTCACATATGATTTTTCTTTGCTAAAGAAAATTTATATTTTCCTTATAACACATGCAAGAGTGGGGTCTGTTAAAAATTTTTCGAAGCTCAAGTATAAAATTTTTAGAGCTTAAAATTTTATACTTGAGCTTCGAAAAATTTCAAAATTTATGTTAAAAAAGTTTGAGCGCTCATAAAACACAGCTTAATACCTCTTTCAAGCTCTCAGGGATCATCATCCGTTTTACATGACCTTCCTACAATATTACCAATACTGTTAGTGAATTATCGAATGCCTATATTAGCTAAAATTGACGAAAAAAAAAAAAATTTTATCATTACCTTTAAACTACAGTACAAGTTCATTAAGGAAAATATCGATATTAATTGTCATGTACATATATATTATGTATTTTTATTGTGTAATACACGAGTAAATAAACTTCTATGTATATTTAATAAATGATACGGATCTATTATCATATTTATAGTTGATAGACGAGATTAATTTATTCATAACTATTCTAATATGGTATAAAAATACTCAGAAACTACTCTAGAGACAGCGCGTTCAAATCAAATCAATCATACATAAATTAATATATAAAAAAACTTCAATTTTTTATACAATTGAACTTCTGTCCTTTGTTGCGGTTTCTTTATAATAAAAGTTATGCTTGTGTTGATTGAGCCAATATTTTAAAAAATAAGTTATTGTTTTTTTTTTATTTTAAAAATATACCACAATACTCAATATCAGTAATTAAAACAAAGAACAAAGTAGAAGCTCTGTTAGTTGTATATTCTTTGATTATATTATAAGTAACGCTTTAGTCTAAATAATTAAAACCAAGTAGCCAAAAATAGTTGTAATAAATATCTCATATCCTTATATCCTATTCCTTCACTGTGATTATGATAAACACATATAAAATAATTTATATATTTTTTTAAGTTTACCTATCGATACATTAAAATATCTAAACCAATATATAAACTACATTTTTTTAACAATTAATTTACTTAAAAAATACAAATAAATATTATACACACTAAATATTATACATGTACATATACACAATTTTTCTCCCTGTCTGTTTGATGTCTCTCGAAAAGCTAGACCAATTTTGGCGAGATTTTCACGGGCATGTGAGAAATAAATGAAGTAATGAGGAATAAATTAGATTATTTTTATTGTAGAATTATAAAATAACAATCCAAAGACGTAAAATTCCTTGCCCATAAAGTCGCGTGGCAATCTAGTATATAATGAGTCCCAACTAAAATCATATAATAATTATAAAATAGCCGTAATTGTAAACAACATGTAAAAAAAATATTTCGAAAATAAAATTGTGAATGTCAATAAACTTTTACAAATACTACGTGGCTTTTTGGTTTCTTACACAAACTTTGCACCAAGGAGAGTCCTTGGTACAAAGTAAATATTTACGTAAGTTTAAAATTGTATTATTAAGTAATTGTTTTTTTTAAATATTTATTTCCTTACTCTACTAGTTTTATGTGGAGAAGGCAGAGATAATCACATATCCTTCTCTACTTTTTTCATTGACTATTGGAGTCTCTCACACGCTTCTTGATTTTTATTAGAGAGCAACTTATAAAAGTACTTAATTTTAAATATATATATATATATATATATATATATATATATATATATATATATATATATATATATAAATTTAATTAAAAATTCTAAGTAATATTTCACGTTGACTGTCCGAAACATTTAATTCTCTAATTTAAATATTAAATTATTTACATATAACAAATTCTTCAGGCGAAGTTCTTATTGATCATCGAAAAAGTCTGCAGCTATTGCACTATAAATAAAAATCATACAAATTCTTATTCAGTTTAATATCATACAAGTATCTAAGAAGGATATTTTTTTATTATTCCTTTGTTGTGATCTAAAACAACCAACCAGTTATAATATAGCAATTGTCCACGCTCGACTGATTTTCAACACGGAAACATTTAGAAATAGTTTGCAGTTTTAATTTAGGAAACAATTACTCGTATCGCATTCTCTAATAAGGCACTTGGCAGATAAGGTGTTTTAATATATTTTAAATACATTATTTATAAAATTAAAATTATCGTTTAGTAAATAATTCTACTATTAAAACTTATTGTAGCCCGCAATGTCGCTTGTGTCAATTATAATATGTTATATGCCAATTAATAATTTCAAAATATTTTACGAATCTCGAGAAATTTTAATAGTACACTCGCTATGGTCTTCACGAAATATATATGACAAATTTCAGGTGTCTACATTTAGTGGCTTCGACTGTACTTTGTCTAAAACTGTACATTTATGTATAAAAATGTAGAGAGATTTTGCATTTCGATTACACAAATTATTTTTTTTATTTATAAGTATTGCAATCAAAAGTTCCTCGTTCAAATCCAACTTACAATAATTTACTTAAATTTACAAGCGTTATCTTTATATTTATTTATTTCTTAAATATAATATAGAAAGGCAGTTAAAAAGTGTTCAGTTTTAAAAAGGCCCGTTTTCATTTAAATTTATAAAAAAAAATATACAAAAATATGTACTAAAAAGACAGTACAAATTATTTTATGTAATAGTACTTGCTATTAGTTGTTATCCATATGAGTAAAGTAAAAAACTTTAAGAATAACAATCAATATGAAAAACTTACCTTTCAAAATATTTTCGTTATTAACCTTTCACTTTTAAACAATATCAAAAATATTAACAATATAATAAAAAAATATTTTTAAGTAATATATAATTTTATTTATTATATTTATTTTTTATTTTACAACTTTTTGAACGATACCGAACTATGAGATAATAGGACCCTAACTGAACAACGACTAGTGGCGCTCAGACACACAAACCTCCGCATGTTTCCATTATACGCCTTTCGAAACACCTTCGTCCTGTCAATGTTAGAGATTATAAAGTATTATGTTTTAGTTACGAGTATACATTAATCAATAAAATTAATATTATGAAATCTTTGTTTTTTATATATATTATTTTTAATGCGCTTCACATACCAACCAAATCATAGCATTACAATAAAAATTATAATAAAATTCTCATTTCGCAACTCAAATGATGATTGAATATCGAACTTTAAATTTATATTTTTTTAATTATTATATCTATTTTATTATTGTTAATAACGTGTTGAAGCAATACGATAGTGATAGGTGGGGTTTTAAATAAAACATACATTAATATTTATATGATCATAATGTAAATTTGATATCGTATTTATTTCTTTTAATTTAATGTTCTATCGTTTGTCTATTTCATTACAAGTAGACTATAACTTATATAGCATACGTACTCCTGTATAAAACGAATATCTATGACCTGAATTCCATGAAGGCGTAACACTACTTTAGGTATATAAGTATATAAAAAAGAATTTGATTTTAATAAGTTTATATTTATATGACGTGTGTATAACGTGGAAACAAGCGTTCTTCGAAATATAGGTATGCTAACGAGAATGCAGTTCGATTATACCAAATCAATTGTTGAAATTTAGTTAAAGTGAAATATACAATTTGCATTTTAAAGTTTCATTTTAAAATTTCGTAATTAATTTCAAAAAGTCGATTCGTAGTACAACAGCGACTGACTCTAGACGGGTCGCGTATGAATTCGATTCCCGTTCGGAAGAATTACTATATTTAAATTATTTTCATTTACTAGTTGTGCTAAGGCAAATCAAGACGTTGAGTTACGCCACTCAACACGCAATATCTCAAATTACGGAAAGCAGGCATAAATCTACGATCGTCATACAAATCTTGTGTCATTGACGCTTGAGAAAAAAGCTTGACTATCGATCGATTTTATCTAAAGTAACTATTATTGCTAAATAAAATACATGACACATTATTTTTTTATATAAGCTGTATTTCAATTATGTCATTAAGTTATGGTACAGAACAATATAAACATATTTTCGATGTTAATGACAATTTAATCCATTATGGCATAATGGGACAGCGTCTGACTTTAAAAGCGATTGTTTATGATTTGATTCCGATTCTGTACAATGATAATTTTTCTTCTCTGGTAAAACAAACTATGGCGTTTAGTTCGCTACTCAAGACGCCAAATCTCGAAATCGTGCCGTAAGCAGCATCATAAAGCGTAAAGCTAAAGAAAAAATGAGTTGAAAAGACCTCCATTATTTCTTGTCAGTAAAATCATAAAAAATCACGAAACCAAAAATAATTAAATCCTGAACATGTCTGTTCAAGTTTTTAACGCAGTTAATAATAATTAATTAAGACTAACCCGAAAACCCTTGACATAAAAATAGGAATAGTCTTGGCTACATGTATAGCACTTTATATAAAAGTATTTATGAAACACTTACATATATTTGTATAGAATTTGAAAATTTCTATACAATTTTTTCAAAAATGTGTTCTAATCCTAATGTGGAATAACACTTTAAAAAATAGTAAACCATTAAAATAAAATAGCAATCTCTCTTGTTAAATGATTGTTTCTTATTAACCTTTAAGTATCAGAAATTTGCAAAATCTCTCTACAGAGTTACTAAAAACATTAATAAGTTGTAACAATACGTATAAACGAATTTCGACGCAGCTGGTAGTAGAACGCGTAAGCTACACGTCAGAGCACTTGGACGGTATTCAAGAAGCACGCGTTGGAATCCCGCTGCATTCAATTTTTTATACGTTTTTTCAAAAATGTTTTTTAATCCCAAGCGTGGAATAACACTTTAAAAATAGTAAACTATTGTATAGTATTTTTTGATTTATAAATTAATTTCTTTCTATTTACAACTACTACTGCAATCTAATGAAAATTGTAAAACAACTCATATAAAATTGCTTTTCTGTACGTTTCATCCATGAAAATTTTACCTATCCTAAATTTTATGTACTTACCTCCGCATAATTTTTATGTGTAATATTGTAGGATGAATTAAGCTACTTCTAATTTCTATATAAAGTAGAAATGACTTAAAATAAAATAGTTCATATACTATTTTTCCAGATACAGTAATAATGTAAGAAAATGCATATTATAATATATACGGCACAAGTACAAGTACAGGTGCATTTTTAAAAGAATGTAAGGCTCTATCTTGTGTAACTCTATACAAATTTCAAAACAACAAAAATAATAATCAAAAATGTTGAGGCCGGTCGTGGCGTAGTGTAACAGCGTCTGACTGTAAACGCGCGTTGTGGGTTCGATACCCACTCGAGTAAGTGATTACATTTAAATTATTTTCACGTCCTCGCTCTGGTAAAGACAAATGGCGGCGTTGAGTTCCACCACTTAACACGCAATGTGTCGAATTCGGTGGAAAGTGAAGTACGGAGTGTGTTGACACTAGGTACTTTCTGTCTACCATAAATAAAATCTAAATAAAACTTAGAAACATCTCAGAAACATCTTTCCGTTAACTTGTTACATATACATATAATAATTAATATGTTAAATAAGTGGCTTATTTTTTGATTTTTTGTAAAGGTACTATTATTTGATATTCTATTTAATTTTAATTATAAATTAAACACCTGTAAATATATAATGGATGTTTATCAAAACATCCTGCCTACTTACCATACAAGCATGAGGAAATAATAATACGTATTTATTGTTCATTTAATGAGTATTCTTAATTTGCTGCTTATATTGATAGTTTCATCTTATATTTCGGGTTGGGAGTAGACTTTGAAACAAAATATCGTCGTTTGAAACTAGTAAGTAACAATACTACCACCATAAAGTTACCATATCAGAACTGATCAAGCCATCAGTTGTACTTACACGAGATAAACGATTGTGACTACTAGATACACTATTGGTTTTTAATCTATTTGTAAAAATAAATGTACTTTTTATTATATTTGCAATGTGGTTGGTAAAACAAACAAGTTTTTCGATTTTTCTTCGATAATGAATAAAATAGCTTAACGCTTTTATCCCCCATAGCAGGGTAGACAGGAAGTACCTAGTGTCAAGATATTCCATACTTCGCTTTCCGCCGAATTCGAGGCATTACGTGTCGAGTCGCGGAACTCAGTCGCGCTTTGTCTTACCAGAGTGTGGGATTGGAAATAATTTTAAATATAATTATCACCCCAGTGGGAATCGAACCCACAACCGTTCGCGTTTATAGCCAGATCTTTTTCCACTTTTGCGCCACAATCGGTCCTATCAATAATTAATAATAATTTAATTTGTTTATAATATTAAATAGTATATAAGTAAGTAACTCAGCCCCTGTTCTTGTCACCGACTGGTCCCCTGTAGAAAGGATAATAAAAAAGATAACATCTAATTATCACATTTATTTTTTTTCTTATCTTATTTTACTTATAATAAAATATGAAATATTTAACTTTAATACTTTAAACATTTATAATATAAATTCGTATAGCAAAGTATAAAACTAAGAGAAAGTAAATGACCTATTCATTTAAATATATAAGCATATGATCAATCATGAAAATAATTACAATAAAGAAAACTTTAATTCGATGTGCAAGAATAACGAAAAGATAAAAAAATAAATATTTAAAAAAAACATTTATTGTTATAGCAGGTGGGTACATGAAATTTTCGAATTTAAGATTTAAGACACTTTACAAGTCACCCGAAGTCTTCATAAATACGTATTGATAAAATAGTGGTTCATACATAATTAAATTATATTTTTCCACGATTTCACTTAACAAGCAGACTTAGGCTAAAATATAGGCAAAAATATTTTCTAAAAGACATGACATTAATAGACTTATGCTTTAGCAATTTTTTAAAGTGCAGAAGTTTCATAAAAAAACACATTATTTTTTATTTTATTCCTCTTAGGTTTTTTTTACATAAATACATAGAAAATTGAAAAAAAGTAGGTATAATGCATTTTTTTTAAGTATACACTCGTCAAAATATCTCATAATAGGCCATCTATGTGGTCTTTTAAAATTAAAATAGTATAGTAGGGTATGGAGGTATTTAAATCAATATATATTCTTTATAATTATTATTCGGCATGTAAATACGCGTTATTATCCAATCCACCGACGTATTTAGACGGCCTTATCTCGCATTTCTTAGATTTCCTATTTCTATATTCTACTATGGAATAGAAAAAGCTGCCAACAATCATACTGCCTAATAAAACGTATGTTTTTGCACTTGTCCTCAAATATGGAGATATGATGTAGGCAATGATATATCCCACCGACTCCCATAGCCTGAAGTTGGAAAAGGCTGCTTCTTCTCTACCCGGAAACAGGATTCCATAATAGGCTGAAGAAAAAATAAATTCTACGTCAAATTATTGAATTAGCATATTTTCACCAACTCTTGTGGCGATTCTTATAGCGGATAGAGGTTGTAGGTTCAAATTACTTTATCATATTAATAAGTATCAGAAAGAGACTCTTTTGTATGAAAATTAGGCAGAATAAAATTTGGCATAGTTAACGTTTTATATAGAGAGAAGATTGCAAACATCTTTCTTATATATTTTATAAGTTTCAGTCAATATGTTATATAAAGATATTATCCTTTTAGAAGTACATTAAATTAATAAAATAAATATTTCACACATTATGTGTTTGACACATCCTTTTGTATAAGATGGCGTACACGTTGCTGTTATATCGTGTTTTACGTTTCGACGGACTTAGCACAAAGGAACGCCTAAATTTAAAATATCACACAATAGACTTTAAAAACATTTTTTTTCCTTGCCTCTAGCAGGTACTTAATAAATTTAATTGATGTTATTTAGTTTTATCCCTTGCTTTTAACACCAGCAGCCCAAGGGAGAGGCCCTTGCTTTCAACAGCAGCAGCCCAGCGGTGATTTAGGTACACTAAAAGATCACCGGTTGACCTACCATGGCAGAAGCCATTTTAACGGTCGCTAAGCAACCGTTGGTCTTCCAGATACACCAGGATTTGGCTGTTTATTATACTCTCCATTACTTTGGAGAGCAGAGAGGTGATAGTGATAGGCCTGTAGTTAGTCGGATCGGAACCATCGCCTTTTTTCGGGATCGGGTGAATTAGGGCGGTCTTACATGAATTAGGAACTACGTCGAGTGAATAAGAGTGCCGAAATAAACGCGTTAGCACCGGTGACAACGGAGCACATACACGGAGCACTAAGGGAGAAATGCCATCTGGTCCACTCGACTTGTGGATGTCCAGAGAAAATAGAGCTCGCCGAACAGCTTTTTGACTGAATTTAATGTCGAGCATCGAGCTCTGGCACCGCGGCATGGTCGGCGGCGTGGTTCCTCTGTCATCCAAAGTCGAATTTGAGGTGAAGAGAGCGACTAAGAGATTGGCTTTCTCTTTCGCTGTGTGGACCAGGGTGTCATTCTCGGTGTGCAACGGCGGAAGCGAAGACTGGCTGAAATTGCCAAGTGCAGCCTTCGAAAGGGCCCAGAACTGACGTGTTCCGGATGGGTATCTCTCAAGCATCTCGGCGATTTCAACGACATGCTTGAACTTTGCATTAGCAATTTACCTCTTAAAGTACCTTGAGGCACGATTATACTTTCTCTTTAAGGCTTTGGATCCTTAGTGACTAGTGCCTCAACCCAAATTTGGTATGCTTCGCCCTTGATAATGGTAGCTTGTTTGCAAGACGTACCAAATCGGGGCCGTGACTTGCCACCGATTGGCACCACAGAGCTAGGGACGTAAAGTTCCATACCCTGTAGAGTCACGTCGGCAACTGTAGTGGCACAGTCACTCGGATCATCAGAAGAAAAGCAAACTGGCCCTCCAGGGATAAGATGACTAAAAGGTACGCATTCCATCCCAATCCGCTGACTTGTAGTGCCAAATGCGACGGGTTGCGGGTGTTCTACAACTACCACGTTTAATAGGCACCATACTCCGTATCAGGCAGTGGTCAGAAGATCCCAAAGGGGCAACGATCTTAACCTGATACTGTTCTGGATGTAAAGTCATCACAAGGTCCAATAAGGAGGCATTGTGGCTGTCCACATCTGGGACTCGCGTAGGCGAATTAACCAATTGGGATAGTCAATTTACCATAGCAAAGTCAAAAGCAGCCCTCGCTGCATAGTCGGTAGTGCGTAATGTGAGCCAATCGGCATGGTTTGCATTAAATAATAATCGCCAAGTGTCACGACCTCGGCAGAGGGTAGCTGGGACAGCATGTCGTCAATAGCCGATTGTATGTGCTCCAAAAGTCGATTCGTTTCTGCATTATCACTATGGGACCTGTACAAGCATGCGTACATTCGGACGCGATCATCTGAATCAATACGAAATCAGATGGTAGACAGGTCCCGACCTTCAACATTGGCAAGGCGACGAAAACTCAGGTCCTCCCTCACGACCCCGTGGTGACGCACAACATTATGCTCTGTTTTGTAGCCGGGGTATTGGAGAGAAAAATCCACGTTTAGTGAGGAAGGGGCTGCTGTGGAGCGTACACCTCGTTTGCCTCTTCTCTTGCGCGGTGCTTTGCCCTCCCCAGAGTTCAAAGGGCGGCCTGAGTTTAAAGACTCAGGGAGGTATTCTCCATCATCAATGATGCTGGTACCCTCCTGGAGTAAAATTTCTACTAGAACCGCTTTCATTTTGGGGATAAGGGGGAGAGTTTGGGCGCCGGGGCCTGGCATTGCCTAATACGAAACGCATTAGCATAAAGCTAACGTCGGTTTTAAATGCCAGGGTTGGTAATGATCCGGTCGAGTCTGCCCATTAGTGTCATCGCTGGCAACGTGACTGTACCACACATATTTTAGTCGCGTCTTACGATACCACCAATACCAGGGTGATCCTATTCTAGGCCGGAATCATACGGCATAAACTTTACCTCCCTTACCTGACCTAGCAAAATAGTTAAGTCAACGCGACGAATCGAAATAAAATACAACATTGATTTTTAAACCCGAAAAGGTATAGAGATTAATTTGGCTAATTACACTTAACAAATATTGTAATATTTTAAATATAATAATATTAGCCTTACCATTAATCTGGACTAGCCAAATAGAATCACAGATTCCCCATAGTATGGCGATTATAAACACAACGTAAACTTGGTCATGCTGCGGCCGCCATATTAATAGTGACGTAAACAAACCTAAATGTACTATAAAAGCTATACACATCAAAGGAAGACGACCCGTTATCTGTAATTAAAAAAATAATAATTATTAGTTACAAGGCATTTGTTATTTCATACTTAATAATAAATTGTCCATGAAATTCAGTTTATATGCAACAATAAAAGCAACGAACAGACCGACAATAGTTCTATCTAGTTACCGTATTAGATAAATGAAAATTGTGATTATTTTAAAAGTGATTTTATTTTAAAATAAGTAAAATACAAAACAAATTTATTTAAAAATGATATTAAATATTCTTTATTCTATTAAATATTCTCTACTGTATATTTAGGCCTGAGAACAATTTTAAAACATTATACCATTGTAATCGTCTGCCTGTTTGCGGTTATCCTTTTGATTCCCATTTAAGTCTTTAAAATTATTCTCATTCCGGTTTTTTATACAAGATGAATATTATCTTTATACTTTATCAAAGCATAGTAGAGAAGACAGGAAGTACCTAGTAACAAGATATGCGTACTCCGCTTTCCGCTGAATTGGAGACATTGCGTGTTGACTAGTGGAACTCAACGCAGCGCTCAGTCTAACAAGAGCTAGGAAATGATTTAAATATAATTATTCCGTCGAGTGGGAATTAAACCGCGCTTACAATCATACTCTGTCGTATTACGTGTTATCATAAATGACTTACTTTAGCTAGATATCCGGTGACGACGCAACCAATAGCGTCTGCCATCCCGTATGTCATCATCACGAACCCCACTGTACCGGTGCCGATAGAGCAGGATACAAACGCCTACAAAAATAAAGCATTATATAATAGAAATATTAAACTATGGCTTTAATATAAAATAGGTAAAGGATATCTTAACGCCTTGTGTAATTTCAATACTAAAAGAGTCGATGTAAATAATTCTTCGTTGCATTATTATATTATTATGACTATATCGTTCTTTTGAATAAGAAATAACATAATGTTATTATGCTATCAGAAAGAATATTATGAGAAGAACTTCACTTAACATTTATTCAATTTAAACAAAAGATTTCCAAGAGGAGCGGGTTCGAATCCGTTAAAATTTTTATATGTTTATTTAAAATATATAATAATTCTGAATATATAATAATTCTGAATGTTGACTTAGACGTTGAAATCAGTAAAAATATGTACCTATTCAATTTCTTCTCCCATCAGTTTCAGCAGAACTATTTTTCGTAACTAATGCTACAGTTTTTAGTACCATTCAAAATACCTTTTAAGTATATTAATAAAAAAATATTTAAATTTGAATACACTTTTACAATAACCGTCCATGTATTAACCTACCGCGGTAAAATCAGCTCCGAAGAACGCCTGCTGCATACCCACGAACACGTTGATGATGACCAACATCAATTGATTGGGTTCTATTAACAGTTTCAGTGTCACCACTAACAAGGCGATGCCTGAGAGACCCGAGCCGGTGTCGTTGCGACCTGTACTGTACCTGTACACAGTTATTATTTATAACAGACCTACTAAGATTATGTATGTGAAAGTTTGTTACAACTTATTTATTTTGTAAGCATTTTAAGGAAGTAATCGTTCCTACAAGACAGACAGGATATTTGTATAGGTTTTTCAAAACATTTTTTATAATTCTTAGTGTACAATAATATTTAAAATTAAAATATAGGATTAAATATAGGAGGCTTAAAATATTTATCTTGTTTTCTTTTAAAAACCTTTAGGAAATACCTAATATTTAGTCTTAAAGTATTAAAACTAAAAATAAATTATCGTACATGCAATACATACATACATTTAGTTATATATTAACATATTTTAGATTTAACATTATAAAACGTTTATAATTATATGTAAATAAATGTTTAATTATTTTTTAATTTCATTTTTATATAAGATTATTTACTCTCTTTTTTAAACATGCTATCATATGCATCAATCAAGTAAACTGTATTAAAAAAATTTGCAACTCTATTTTGACATTTGCTCGGATGTCTCTGGATCTCACAAAAACACAATATATTCATATCGGCCTTGACAGATGACCAAGAGAGGGAGAAAATCATTTAAAACTTGTTCCTTTCAGTGTCAATGTCAAATCAGGTTTTGCTTGTTAAATGGTCACGAAATCCTTATACATATCACAACTTGTCACATACAAGTCACAACTTGTTTGTATAAGATCTTCTTACAATTTTTTTTTACTTTTCCATTATTACCGAAGTTGATTTACTTAATAGTTCATACCTCTTCATAGAATCAACTCCAACTGCCACAATAAGTGCAGCTCCGGCCATACACGCTAGATAAATACCTGTATATGAAAATACGTCACGTATGTATTATATACAATGATGTAATTTACTAATAAAATTTAAGATTAAAACATTAATAAACTATTTTCTTTATCTCTAAGGTAACAATGCATTTGATAACAATTTCTATTAAATAAATTTTAAAACGCACCTGCAATCATTTGAATTTTTTCAGGGGGCTGCTGTAGTAGTGCCTCGCCTGCATCTGCACTGGGGAGAAAATTGCCACCACAAAGTTTAGGAATCATTGACGCGTTGACTGCAGTCACTGCAGCTAAATTATCGCCAGACGAGAGCACTGAAATGTTAATAAATTATAGGGTTTTATATTAAACAGCATTACTGGTCTGGTCTATATACACATATCATAAAAATATTATAGATATATAAAAATGTTTATAATATGCTTTTGCGATGGTGTAAATATCATTGCCGTTCTTTTGGTGTAATGTACGAAATTTTGCTATTTTTTAATGTACTTTTTATTTTTCATGGATAATGTTATTTTGAGGACCATGTTTACCTGGATATTAGTCTTTGGTTTTTAAGTATCAATATTTTTTACTCGCATTGTTTCTTTCACATAGAATAAAGTAATAATAAAAATAACTTAACAAATTTATTTTCATTAAAATAAAAAAATGTAACATTACCTAAAGAAGAAATTAAATTGCCCCAAACTTGATTGAGCTGGAATATCATAAAGAACAATCCCAGAAATCGAACTAGCAAAGCCTCCGCCGATATGTTTGATACCTTACTGTGAGCTTCTGAAACCTGAAAAATGTCAATATAAAACGGCTTTAGCATCACATTCCATTATGGAGTATAGTTTGAAAAATATTATCTAAATAAATTATTTAATTAGCCACAAAATAACTAAGAATTTCTTGTGAGGAATCTTACGCGCCACAGCCACTTCTCGATTTCGTGCCTTTTACGAATATTTCTTTTTTGTTAGTATAGCTATTGTAATATTTACATAATTACTTAAATAAACTAAATTAGAAATATCAAAAATATCATTTTTTTTATCTATATTTACCACAGATAAATAGGTGCACTTAGAACACCACAGTGGTCCTCCACCCAATCCCACGATGAGACCGGCCGGGATCAGTGTATAGAAACGAGGGTAAAGCTGCGCAGCGATGTACGGCATGTAGGTAATGAAGGATAAGGACATCGCCCATTTTGTACCGAGCCATCTGAAAATAGTATAGAGATATTTATTATATATAATTATTATATATAATTAAAGTGTTATTCCACACTAAGGATTAGAAAATATTTTTGCAAAAACGTATTAAAATTTGAACGCAACGGGAATCAAAGCCCACGCCTCTTGGAAACCAATTTTTATATTATACTTTTTTTCAAAAACGTTTTCTAATCCTAAGTGTGAATTAATACTTTAAAAATAGTAAACTATTAAAATAAAATAGCAATCTCGCTTGTTAAACTATTGTTTCTTTATAATCTTTAAGTAGCAGAAATTTGTAAAATTCTCTCTACAGAGATGCTAACAACATAAAATAAATTGTAACAAACGTATAAGAATTTCGACGCAACTGGTAGTAGAAAGCATGGGTTAGCGATCAGAGCGATTGGCGGTTACAAGAGGCGCGGTTTCGAATGACATTTTTTCTGACTATAACGCGATCGGTTGTGGGTTCGATCCCTACTCGGGGGAGTGATTATATTTAAATTATTTTCACTTCTTCGCTCTGGTAAGAGAAAGTGCAGCGTTGAGTTCCACCATTCAACACGCAATTTCTCGAATTCGGTAGAAAGCCAAGTACGGAGTGTCTTGACACTAGGTACTTTTTGCCTACCCTGCTACGCGGGATAAACGCGGGACATCTACTGACTACTTTGTAGTATTCAGGAATGCCGAGAAACTGATTTTCTCTCTCTTATATTTTTCTAGCCGTTTGCTACAACTAGCGACAGCTAGCAACTTTTATTAGCCAGCTTTTAGTTAAGTAATGTGTGTTTACTTTCATTTCACATAACCAGTTACCTATTATTAAATCAAAAAGATTAATTAAGCAATATCCAAAAATTCAAAATCAATAAATATAGTTTTGTTTTTTTTAGATACACGCTTTTATCCCACATGGTAGATGAGGCATGGGGCTTTCCGCTGATTACGTTTCCGAGACATATATAATCAACAAATATAATCATTCCCCTGAGTGGAAATCACACCCACAACCGATCGCGTTTACAGTCAGCCGCTGTTGCGCCACGACCACCTCAGATATATACATGTCTTTACAATATATAGAATTTGCAAAATGGACACTAGTTGATATTATGATGAAACCAAGAAACTGGAGCGAAGGCGATATCTTAAAACCGGAAATATATATATATATAGAAATCTCAGTATCTAACGTTTATAATAAATTTAAAGTAATTTTACTTGTATTACACAAGTTAAGCTTTTTTTTAGCTTCACGCTTTTTATCCCGCATAGCAGGGTAGACAGAAAATACCTAGTGTTAAGACACTCCGTACTTCACTTTCCACGAAAGTCGAGACATTACGTGTTGAGCGGGGGAACTCAACACCGCAATTTGTTTTTACCAGAGCGAGGAAGTGAAAATAATTTAAATATAATCACTCCCTCGAGAGGGGATCGAACCCACAACTGGTCGAGTTGATAGTCAGACGCTGTCACACACTGCGCCTCGACCGGTTAACTTAAAGTTAAACTTAGTTAATGCAATGTATGTAGTTATATCATGAATATTTTTATTATATCTACTAATTAATATGATAACGCTTGAATAAGTTATTAAAAACAAAAATACTTGTTTAAAAAAAAATGTCAATTATTATACTCACTTAATGATGACCACTGGTAAAAATATATTGGAAAAAATGAGACCCGCGTACACAGCAGCCAGTGATGCCGTGCCAAGACCCTCTTCAGCGTTAATAGAACTTTGCAGATTTGCTGCTCCCTGAAATACAAAAATCATGTGAGCCGTGTGAGTTTGACTTTTTCATGTTTTTAAAATATAATATATCTTTCGTATTAAGGAAATCAGGTAAAGAATACACCATTCATTTTCTGTCCGTCTGCATTGATAAGTTGCCCCAAATCTAACCCTGCTATATGATGCTGTGTTTATAGACTTAGGGAACCACAATATCCGTTAGCTAGCGGTAGCGGTAGGATTTACAAAAGGTAAAGTAAGCATTAGATAACTTTGTCATACCTTCATTTCTTAGGATGGGATTCGAATCCACCACATGTTGATGTTTATAATACTTTGAATGCAATGACATCTGCTTATTTAACGTATTTTTTTTATATTAATTGATTTATATTTTCAATGTAGGTTCTTTTCATATTAAGATAAAATATAAATGAGAAAATATTGTAAAGGTTTATACTCACACTGTACGCAGTGAATTGCACCATAAAGGCTATGCTGATGACCACTACATTTTTCATAATCCTCCATGTCTCCGTAGGCTTAAGTCCTGCTTCTTGATCCTTCATTTTCAATGATATCCGCTTTTAGTTTAAGCAAACACAGTCTAACACTGACACTGAACACTAATGTTACTTAAATAATTTAACTTTTATTAATGACATGTGACGTCATTTTAATAGCTGTTTTAATTAGGATGTAATTACAAAATTATGTGAAAATTAATAAGAAATAGGCAATAATTGTTATTAATATTTTGTTGTAAAATTTGTGATAGGATTCATGTTGATAATAATAAATAATCAAAGGTAATTTCCTAAATACTGTCTCATCTTTTACTAGTACCGCAAGAATTATATTAAACACTACTTGATTTGTATGTTTAAAGAAATAAGTTGCTGCGATATATGAGTACCTAAATTTTACAGTCAAATAAAAAATACATTGTTAGCCTATGTTACGAAACATAGCACATAGTACCTATGACTAAGTATCTCAGCAATAAATCCTAAAAATGTCACTTCTTGGCGTGCAAAGCGAAAAATATTTGATGGTATATTTGTAATAACTAGATATACTCAGTTTGTTAAACTACTTATAATCATTTACATGCGCTTCCTGAAAAATTCCAAATGATCAATTAAAACATACAGAGAAACAAGTTGTTGATAAAACATTTTATTGTAATGCAGTCGGGTTTATTATTCTTCATTTTTGTATTCGTACTCTGCGTATTTTGCGTGCAGCAATGTCGCAGCAAAAAAGGTAGATTGTCTAATTAACTTAATTAATATTTTATCTATCCAAGGTACAACCAGCGTCCGGCCCTGGTTGTCTGGTCTGGAGGTCTGTTCCTTGTCGTTTGCTCGTAATACTTAGTAAAGATTAAAATTGAAAAAAAAAACATACGCTAACCGTTTACTTCATTTTCTACCACATCATTTCATGTATGATTGAAATAATTCAAATTTATTAATTTATACATATGGACAATTGTAAGTCAGCATAAATAAAATACAATGAACTTTTAATTTACATTAATCTGTAGAATCTGAGCATAAATAAACCAATTTTATGTCAGACTGACGCTTGTTAGACAATTATTGTTAATATTAATTTCTACAGTAAGAATATATAGAAATGTCTTAATTTTTAAAATTATGAAAATGTCAAATGTCAAATAACTGCGATCCCTGTAAACTTCTTTCTCATCGTCCAATGTTAGTTACTGATTAACATCTTCATACATGCTTTCCGGGGTGTTCTCATGCTTTTACATGACCTTCTTTCAGTATCAATGATACTTTATTGTCCAAGGTCCATCAATCCTACTTAATTAGGATGTACATTTGCAAAAATAATATATTTTTTTTTATTATAGTACGACTCAATTAACTATACTTACAGTAAAAGTAATTATTTTATTTATAATATAGTCTATAAGTAATTAATTAATTTATAATATATTATCATTAAAATAAAAATATTGTCATAGTTATTTATATTGTTGTAGATGTATTTAATAGGTAATTTAGATTAAAACGTGACAGTATGCATAAAATAAAATGTAACGCATTACAATGTTTTAAACAATCACGTATCGACAATAACATTATGTAGCTAGTAATATCATATTGGCGCCCATCATTTCTTTTGACTTAGAAACAAATACAAACAAAAAAATAAAAAATTATAATATGAGAAGTAAGCTACCAACAAAAGGTTTTATATACATAGGTATAATATAAATTAAAAATTAAATAAACTTATAAGCATGAAGCGTCTAAACTTTAAAGGCCATCAGTGGCAGGAGGACTTTGTGATGCAGTGGGACAGCATCTAACTGTAGACGCTGAAATTGTGAATGATAAGACAGACACACTGAAGAAGCTCAATTCCGAGTCCTATATCAAGACACTCGGTTGTCTCTGATTACCCTGCTAAGAGTAAAGGTAAAATAAATCGTAAAGCTAGATTTTATACATAAAATTTCAGATATTTACATAAAAGAATTATACATAAAAAGAAATTCATACATAACAGTATTAATTTTTTATTGTTTAGAATAATATAGTAATTTAATACTTATGTATTCTGCGTGTAGTGAAAATAATTTAGCGCCTTTTTGAACACATCTTTCACAGAAAAATTTTGACACTTTAAGTGTCAACACTACACTGTTAAAACTGCATTATTATAAAAAAATACACGAATAAAAATTTTAACGGGTAGTGTTGATTAAATAATACATTTAAATTTTAAATAAAATAATCGTTAAAAAAATACGCTATTGTAATTTATTTTCGTAATACTTGCAACTTGTAACTGTCTTATCACTTAATTATAATAATTAAATTCAAGTGAATACGCTGTTAAAGATAAGAAAATTGCATTAGCGGTGTTTTAAAGCAGTTATTAAGTAGATATGTAACTTCTATATTGATGATAGAAGTTCCGCATACAATATGTCAAAAACCATACCGGTATACCGTAACTTGAATCTTATTTTTGCCCTATCTATATTTTGCCCTAAATACATTTGACAGAGAAAATAGTGATGGATTCACCCGCTCTATACTTATAGATGCTGGTGAGAAATCAGAGAAGAAAGAATTTAAGAAGATATTTTAATATTTCTGCGTAAAGTTTGGTTACATTTATAAACAAACTAATAACAAAAATATAACAATTTTAAATAAATGTATAAATATACTATATTTATATTACACTTTCATTAAGTACTAACTGAAAGCATCGTATTGTATATGTACAATTCGATGCTTATATATTTTAAATAAATTTTTTAGAAGGACGACTACCTTATATCTCAAGAACAGTTGTTTCCTAATATAAGAGGAAAATCAATTAAGACATGCTCAGAATAAGAAATTACAATGTATATTTCATGAGTTTGCAATTTGGATCGGGGAAAACCCAATTAAACATATGTTTTCCTTTAGATCTTTTACTTCTCTAAAATAGATATTCAAATCTATTTTATTTCAAATGGTCTGTGAAATAACACCTAAATTCAAACGCGGTGGTTGTGGATCGATGCCCATCTGGAAGAATTAATGTATTAAATTATCTTCACTTCACCGCTGAATGGTAAAGCGTGACATTGAATTCTGCCATTCAACAAGCGCAGAAAGGAGTGTCTGAATTGTAGTTACTCTTGAATTATCCTACTGTACGTGAAACAAATATACACTGCTCATTTACCTAAACTACTTGAATAACTGTTTTATAGCATACAAATTACTTCTTTTTGCTTATAAAACTTGCATCTACGAGTATAACCTACTAATGTATGTAGATAAAAGATAAGGTAAAAATTATAGAGTTGTTTCGGGAATTTATAATGTAAATAATTTTCGTCATTATCGTGATATCTAAGACGATTGGTTTGCTTTCCATTTAGGAGAATGGATATATTTAAATAATTCCAATTATTCCGCTTTAAGTCAAAACGCAGCGTTGAGTCTGGCAATTTATGATTTAGGAAATTATCTCGAAGAATTTGAGTAGAAAGTGGCAAACGGAGTGTTTTAACACTTAATAGATCAACTCTTAAGTTCTCTACTATACTATAAACCAAAAAAAATATATATTTTCTACGTCTGCACAAATAATAAAATTTTAATATGTTAACAGCTAGACTCGTTTATTGTAGTTGCTTAAAAAATGAATTTCATCAAAACTTATTTTTAAGCTTTTAAATTTAATTATAATATTTTTTCGGCTAAGAAATGTACTTAGATAAGTAATTATAAAGGTGGTACAAATAAAGCCTTTTCTTATAGATAAAAGTAAAAAATAATAATTATGTTGTATTATCTATGTTATGATAATCATCAAAATGGTAAGAAATATTTTTTCCCTTTAGCTTTACTTATTTTAATTGCAAATTTAAATGTTAACACGAACATATATACGTATATATGTAAAATGAGATGCCATTTATATTTTTTTTGTCAACAAAATAATGAAACAAAAGAATTTGGAATGCCTAAATTTATTTAAATGTAACGACTGTGCGAATGTATACTGAAAAGAACTTTAGAACACGAAGTACTGTAACCAATGAACAAAAATTTTCATATTTTAAAGTATTTCCTTTGAAAATAATTTACTTTGAAATGTTATTATTTTTCTGTCATACGAAATATTACT
Source organism: Dryadula phaetusa (assembly GCA_032432895.1). NCBI lineage: Eukaryota > Metazoa > Arthropoda > Insecta > Lepidoptera > Nymphalidae > Dryadula > Dryadula phaetusa. The sequence goes on from JAOYRS010000038.1 coordinate 645,463, forward strand.
TAACTTTTCCTCCTAAAAATATAATTCATATTCGTAAAACTTCTTATTCAGGATTATATTGCAATAATAATAAAAGGAAGTAATAAATGTCATTAGAAAAAACAAATGACTACAAACCACCTTTACAAAATATTTTACCATTTTAAAAGTGTTGGCTTGAAATGTTTTTTCTTAAAGAACTCATGGCTAAGTGGTCTCAGGGTGTGGATAGTTTCCTAAGGAACACAGGTTGGAATCTTGCTGCATTCAGATTTATAATTTTACGTTTTTGCAAACATATATATATTTTTTTAAATATTAACTTTTACCATAATGAAACGAGCGGTATTGCTATATCTATTTGTTTATTAATACGGCCAATAAAAACTTTAAGAAGGAAATATTGGTTTTGTTTCTAGTTTTAATAGTTTTATGCTTTATTCTTACGACATTAAGCTCAGCAAATGAGAATGCGTCCTCTATCAAGGATATCATTTGATAAGGAATATGTGTACGTAGATATAACCTTTAATTACCACCTCTTACTAGGTCATTGCGTTTATATATACACATATACTTAACGTTAACTTCCGGTAATAATAACCCTATAGGTATTACAAATAGTGAAAAAAACCGTATCCCACAATTATTGAACAAATATTATCAAAAAACTTTTAGTATTTTTTTTCATTTTCAATTTCATTCGTATAGTGTATAGTAAGTAACAGTTTAAATATAATTTAATGGTCATAAATTTTAAATTTTTATAATTTTATAAGTTAAATATAAAAAACAACGAGAACGTATAAGGATTCGAGGTCGCTACTTGCAGCGTGCCTTCTTCGCGATTATTATGCATTTAAATTATTTTCCTTTCTTCGTTCTTGTAAATCAGAGTTCCACCATTTAACACGTAATATCTTAAATTGACACACAGAACTTTTTGTCTATCCTGCTACACGGGATAAAAGCCTGAAGCCAAATAATTATATACAAGTAGCAGTTTAATTATATTTTTTAGCTTCACGCTTTATGCCTGACGGAATAGTCAGAGACAACGGAGTGCCAAACACTACGCTCCCTGCATATCTCTTTCGCTTCGTCCACAGTCATTACCCTCTTCATATTTCGGGGGGTCCTCATGCTTTTTAGTGACCTTCTTCCAGTATCTTGGATACTATATTCTCGAAGGTCAACCGTCTCCACCGACCTCTCGTACCATTCACCTTTGCTTCATAGGTCTTTCTTACCATTCTTTCATTACTCATCAACGTGCCCAAACCACCAAGCCACAAAAATTTACACGACATATTTTGTTATTTTCATGAATGAAGGACAAGTGGAATTAACTTAAAAAAATTGTGCCACACGAATTATTTGTCATAGCTTTATGTTTTGATCTCATATCTAGACTTTTTGTATTAATTTATATTACAATTATATATTTTTTTCCTAAATTAATGTAACTGTAATAGAATATATCTTAATTTAATTTTAACGTAATAATAGCAAGCGGAAGTTTAAATAGCCTTGATCATAAAGAATCATCTATACACACAAAAAAATTTGCACCTAATTGATGATACTTGGCTATTAACAAAAAATACTAAAACAAACATTTTAAAGCCGACCTTAATATCTCATCAATAAAAACATAATATATACAACCTTCAAATATCAAGTTCAGAAATTTATAAAAAAAATCTTTGAATAGATCTGTTACGCAATTATTGAAAATCAATGTTTTATAATCTATTATTATTATTATTTATTGCAGTGGCTTTATACTAGAATCCAGTTTCGTAATTAAGATAGTTATTTATAATGATTATTTAAATATTTATTTATAATTATTATTTAAAATAGGTACGCTAACGCCATCGAGGGACCGTCGAACATTACCTAAGACGCGATATTCAAATATCTAGTTCGATGTCATGTATATAAAAAATATGTTAGTGTGATGATGCATTTTGTTCATGGACATAGTTTCACTGAAATTATCGCCCGTCATATTCACCTATACCTTTCAGTACTTCTTACATTATATATGCGAGATGGATAAAAAAACATGATACTACATACTAAGATAAAACGAATTTCTATGGCGTAGGAAATGCATCTCAAAGTCATAAAAAAGTCTGTCGTCTATATATACCATGTACTATATAACTACCTATTCGAGGATACTTCAATGTTTTCTAAGTACGTTGACATCATTTTGTTCGTTACAAGTTATAACTTATAACTATATATTTTTGTCAATTTATCAAGTCAAGAACCCGTTTCAAGTCTTCGATATTGCCTTACATCTACCTATAACTGTTTCCTCTTTTTATTTTATGCGAAAAATATAATAATTTTTGCTTAATATAGTTCATTGAATACATAAAAGGATTAAAAAATATCAATCAAATTCGGACGACCTTTACGTAGGAAACTACCTAAATAACTATTATTACTATATAATTAAGATGACATGTTAAAATATATAAAATATAAGTATGGAATATTTGAAAGTTATATACAATAATATTTTTATTTTATCAAATCTTATTCTTAACTTGACACGTGTACTTTAAAATATATCTTTCCTCCATATTAGAATAATAATTTGCGTTTCCCATGCATGCATTTTATTAATATGCTAATATTATTACAATTTATATTACTTTTACGATACATGACTTACGTAAGTGCTCTACTTCAGATAGGTGTTATATTAAAGTAATCCGCAACATATAACTAAATTCACTAGTACATCTTTTATAATGCATATTACACACTTTCTTTCAGATAATTATAATATTGTTTAACTAAATATGTTTTTATCAAAATCGCGTTTTGCTTTTATTGCGTTAGGCTTATCACCATACGCAAAATTATGCTTCAAACGATTTAACATTTACGGGTTTATTTTATTCCATTATTATTGCCAATTTCAATTAAATTTCAAATGGGATTTATGACACAAGTTTTCCGTTTAAGTCACTAAAATAACAAATTGATATATTTCTAACTATTATAGTCTGTGTAAATTTAAGCATTTGTATCTAATACAAAATTTGCAAAAAATTATAATATACCCTGAATCGCAATTCGCAACAATAAAATGGCGAGTAATTTGCGCGCGCGTTTCTGCGGCTTACGAGTGTGCTCGCACAGTGTCGACTGATCTTACAAATCTCAGGACCATTGGATACGTTACGATACGCACTACTGATTCAGAGGTAGGCTGTTAAAATATTATTGTCAATAATTATATATTATCATTACAGCCTAAAGGTGTAATTTACAAATAGATGAATGGATATTACGATGATGACACGACTTAAGTTTAATTGAAAATCTAAATTGTTTTTGTGTGTATTTATATTTTTTTATAAATCTATGAACAGCGTCGTATTATTTTATTTTTTCTATACAAAATATAAAAGTATACGTAAATTCTTTAGGTTTCAAAGTATTTTTTTAAATGTTCTGGTAATAAATTCTTTAAGAACTAGGTATAGCCTGATGTATGTGAGTGTATTTAGTGTATGCTTTTAAATGTGAAAACTTTTGTAACACGATATACGTATATTCACTTGATGTAACCTGTAAGCAAGGTGTCTTCCGCCATCTTAACGTCCCTTGAAGTGGTAGGAATAGTAGATGTGCACCTCAGCGTCGTTATTATTATAATTTTTTCCATAATAATAATAATAATAAAGAATAGATTAATTACTTTTATGAAATTAATCAAATACAAGCAATGTTTATAAAGGTAGCGAAATTATAAAATGGAATACATGCCATCACAGTAGGAACTATTTTTTTAGCTTCACGCTTTTATCCAGCATAGCAGGGTAGATAGAAAGTACCTAGTGTCAACACACTCCGTACTTCGCTTTCTACCAAATTCGAGACATTGCGTGTTCGGTGGTGGAACTCGAAACCGCTCTTTGTATATTTACCAGAGCGAGGAAATGAAAATAATTTAAATATAATCACTCCCCCGAGTGGGGATCGAATTCACAACCGAACCGCGTTTACAGTCAGACGCTGTCACACTGCGCTACGACCGGCCTTAGTAGGTACTTACATGTAAGATTTCATGAGCAATGTATATAAATAATTCTAGCTTAAGAAAATATTGTTACTGAAGATAGTTCTGCTAAAATATACGTGAATTAACATAAACAAAAGGCCAGGTAGTATAAAACATGTGCCCAAAGCCCCCGAAACCTATAAGTTAGTACCAGACAATGTCACATAGTATGTTTTTCAACTGGGCCCCAAATGGTACTTTCGGTGCCTAAGGGCCTCGACATGTCCTAACCTAGATTTGAACTAAAAACAAAATTATAATATTTATTTAATCATGTTATTTATTGTATTTTGTTAAAAGATGTAAAAATAAATTTTATTTTACAATACATTAGTAGTGCGTGAAGTGTTAGTATATGCAATCGGCTATCGCGAGTTTTATTGGAGTGGATTAGCTGACTACTCGTTTACCTATGTAGGTATATAGCATATAATGGATTTCGTATTTACTATTTACAGGAAATATTAGTCTTAAAGAATTTGTAATAAATATTAATAGTAAAAATAGTAAAAGTACACACGTATAATTTAATTTTAATGTATTGAGATGCGAGATTTCCTATACACATGCTGTATGTGTTTCGTTTACTAGTTACCCACAACTTTTAAAAAAATAAAAGTTGTGGGTAACTAGTAAACGGTTAAAGTTGTATTGTTACTAGATCGTTGTCATGACATTTATTATTGTATGTATTTTTACCTCATTCATTCGTTTGTTATTCATGTCATTGGCACGTTCGAAATCTTGATTTTAACCAAGTTAATTATGGGTAAGTCGAAGTCTTCTGCAAGACTGAATTTTTATGTTGTTTCACATATCTCTAGTCTGTATTTTAAAGTCCTCTTTAAAAAAGTCGAGTTAGTAAAGAAAAGTTGAAAAAATTAAATGATTACAAACATATATTTTTACTATTTAACTTTATTTGCTAAGCCACAACATTTGACTACAGGAACGTCCGAACACCCTTTTCCCTCCGAATCCCTCACACGTAAAGCCGGATTTAGATTCTTTAATAACATAAAATATGTTTAGTTTTATGTTTCATATAAATATACAGACCCAGTTTGTAGTGCAATAAATTTTATATTAAAAACAAACATTGAGCTTCCATCTCTTTCCAAATTGTCAATTTGAGTATAAATAGCGTGAAGCCCATTATTCACTTTACGTTAACAGCATAATGACGGTCATTTTGTCAGTAATAGAACTATATCTCCACGAAGAATTACCTGCTTGAATATATTAAATAAACATCCAAAAGAACTATTTAAATATTCTTAACTTATCGTATGCTGATCGGTGTCAATTTGATAAACACTTAAAACTTGCCAAGGTAAGGCAAGGCAGATGGGGAAGAGTGGCGTCTACGCAATTTCTTTTAAACGAAGGGCAGTTTTGAAGGAAGAAGGAAGGACCGCAAATTATAAATGAAATGAAAATTCGCAAAAAGTTTGTCATAATGTTTTATTAGTTTCCCGCAAGTCGACGCAGAGTACACCGCGCTACTGTCACTAACCATCTGTAAGGCAATTCTATTGTTTTCTTTATGAGCTGTAACATCACCATTGTGGTTACTTTTACTTACGTATTCAGAAATATAAGCATACTACCAACTGATTGGTAGATTAAAAAAATATAGATACAATTATTATTGCCTACATTCAAAGTGAAAATAATAAATAGTTTCATAATTGTATTACATTACGAATAAAACTGAATAGACGTGCTCACTCGCACTACATTGATTTATTAAAATCCTCTACATAACCTTTGCTATCTATTGAGGCCTCTGTGTTAATTGATTTAGCTAATTCAGGAAGTTATAGTCATTTTATAGAAAATCGGAGCTTCACACAAAGAAGAACATGAAAGAGTATAGAATGAGAGTATAGTAAATCTAATATAAAACGATTATTTTCGTGAATGTAATATATATACACAGCAAGCTTAGACACAGTTAACGTTACACATACGGCATTACCATATGATTGAATGATTTCGCATACTAACGGCACTAATATGAGGTCGAAAGGAGGAGCCTGCGTTAAGTTCTAAGCGCGCGAGACGAGTCGCGACGCGAGGAGCGGACGCTCCCATTGGTACAAAAATAAAAACGTATCCGATGATCGTTCAGTCTTGGTCTAGTTCTCGTCGTAGAGCGGCGTCGCGTCACCCAGCGACATCGAGCGCGGCGACGTGTTAGTGTGCGGCGTCGAGCGGACCGAGTGCGCGCGCGACGACCGCCCCGAGCTGTGGCCGTGCCCGTGCCCGTGGCCATGGCCGTGGCCGTGCCCGTGACCGTGGCCGTGACTGTGTCCGTGCGGCGTGCTTCGGACGTCGTGACGCGGAGTGGAGCGCGCGTCGTGGCGCGGGGTGGAGCGCGCGTCGTGGCGCGGCGTGGCGCGCGCGTCGTGGCGCGAGGAGCGGCCCGAGTCGGAGCGCGGTGTGGCGGGCGTGGCGGGCGAGGAGGGTGTGACCGGCGTGGCGGGCGTGTCGCGCACGGAGCGGTGGCGCACCCAGTCTTCGGCCGCCTTCTGCCAGTCGGAGGGCTCGGCGTAGAGTGGCAGCTGCAGGGAGGAGGGTGCGGGCGCGGGCTTGTGGCGCGGCGCGGCGGGCGCCAGGAAGTCGGGCTGGCGCGGCGTGGCGGCGAAGGGCGTCATGTAGGGCGTCTGCGCGGAGGGCGTGTAGGGTGTGTTGACGTAGGCAGGGCCGGGCGTGTGCGCGGGCGTGTGGAAGGCGGGCGTGTGCGCGGCCGGCGTGTGGTACATAGCGGAGGCGAGGCCGTGCGGCGTGCGCAGCGCGGGCGTGCGCTGCACGGGCGTGCCGGAGGGCGGGGGGTCCCGGAAGTGCTCCTTGAACCATTTGAGCAACCCCCCCAGTGAGTCGAACATTCTCTGTCTGAACTTGTACCCGTCGGGCGTCACGGACACGTACTCGTGGGTGCATCTCGACCTCGGTAGATAAGATAGAAGAAACCTTCCAGGATGATTTTTCGCAGCAGAAATAACGTAATGAATTTTATTAGGATTCTTTGCTTTCTCTTCTTTGAGAATTTCTTCGGCTTTATCTCTCATGCCACCGAGATTTTTGTAATATTTATATGCGATGAGATCGCGTGCGTGTCCCGCCATGGGAGTCACATGCCGAGCAATAATTTCATCCAAGTCCTCAAATTCCGACCCCTGTATCCATAGACTCCGACCTAGTTTAAAAACACGCAATTCTTAATTAAAACATATATTTGGTTAAAATAATATAAATATTTAGGATAAAACAAATACAAACCCAAAGAAAAGGCGTTTTCTTTACCCTCTTCTCGTACGTCAATGTGTTGGCATATTCCTTCTGCCACCTTCCATGTTACAGTGAGGTGATCAGAACCCTGTAATATTAAGGTCTTTGATTAATGCCATACTACATCAAAGCTAAAACAATAACTTTTAAAAAAAACTTCAAAAGTAACACTTCAATTAAAAATTCTAATATCTACACTTTTATATAGTTAATATTTTAAAAAAATATTTTATACACACACCTTACTACTTGGCCTCACAATAACTTCCCCTTGAGCCATATTCTCCATAAGCTTCTCAGCTTCAGCAAAACTAATATTATGGAAAGCAGGGTGGACTATCACTCTCTTTACATATTGCATACGTTCTTTAGTTTGCTTCGCCTCAGTATCTTTACGTACATCCTTGTCTTCTGATTCTTGATCGTAATAAGGATCTTTTGACGGTCTAAAATGAAGCAGAGTTAAAATAATTTCATAGGTTCACTACTTAAATAAAAAAAAAAACAATGTACCATTAACGAGTTGCTCAGAAACGTGTCTTTGTTAAATATCAAGGTATTTTATAATGCCTTATTAAAGTATTAGCATTCTGCACTTCTCTATATAAAGTGTAGACTACGCCCTCGTCTCTCTTCGCCTACTCGTATTTTTACAAAACGAGTTAAAAGTTTTGCTTCAAGTACAATTATATAAACATCAAGAACACAGAAAAAATCTCACCTCCACTCATTATTTTTATCTGACAAATCCGACGATTTCGACGAACAATCGACGGAGAACCTCTCCACATCTATTTTCAATATCCTACAATGTATTGTCTGCCCTATCCTGACCCTCTCTGTAGGGTCAGTGACGTGTCTGTCTGAGAGGTTCTTGATGTGTATATAGCCGGATAGGCCATTGTCGAGGCGGATACGGACACCTGTCGCTTGTCCCGGACACGCGCCGGCGTCGAAATGGTTCCACACCTTTAACAAAAAAATAATAATAAGACAAAATTGAACCCATTGTAACGCAGTAAGGCGTCCTCTGTTTGTAAACGTCAATAAGTATTTAGTTTGATCCTTATACGGAAGAACGGCAATATTTAAATTACTTACAATTTCCCTCTCTGATAAGAGAAAGCGAAGCATATCTCAACACGCATTTTCTTCAAATAATGTCTACCCTACTTAGCGGAAAAGGCGTGAAAATATTTTTTTTTTCTTTGAGCTCCATATTTTACAAGATCGATAAAATGTACGAAAAAATTGAAGCTTAAATTTTCATCACATGTATAGTAAGAATAAATGAAAAATAATATCGAAATTACCTCGGATAATTCAGGAAAGTCATTTTTATGACAGAAAGGGCACTCCCATAAACCAGTCTCATCATTCCTCACGGGATTAGCTTGATCCAGCATTTCTCTTTGGGGTTTTCTATGGGTGATGCCTATCACAGATGCCAAAACCATTTTTCCAACGAAGAACGTCTCAGGCGATTCTTTCGTTAGCATATCGAATAACTCCTCAGCGGTTGCCGACCGATACGGCACCCTAAGGTCCTTATACCTTGAGTTCAATTCAGCTCGGATGTCATATAACGTTATGCTCTTATTACCAAAGCCTTGTCTCTCTAATTCTTCTGCAAAGGCGTCTAGATCGAGATCTTTCAGTCTTTCTGGTGCTTCTAAAATTTCTTCCAATGCACCAGCAGGATTTGCATCTTCATCTTCATACTCCAATGCGTCCACCGCCATTTTTCTCGCCCACTCATAAGTTTCAGGGTGTACACGAGAGCCGTCTAACACTTCAATATATGATTCAGTACCATCACCCAAGCTGCTTGTATCAATTTTGATGAAACCTGAACAATTTATGAATACTTTTGGACCCATATGACATAAGGTAACCAATTGCGTTCTGTTTTCTAGTTTCTGATTGGTCTGTTTAAATAATTTTATTAGGGCTTGAGCCTTTCTTGGACCTAAGCCGCATACAAATTGTAATAACTCAGTCCCCCGACCGGTTAAGACAGCTTCATTAACGTCTACACCAACTTCATTCACTCTGTTCACAAATTCCAGTTCAATGCCTTCTAGTAGATCCTCTTTGGCTATTTGGTCCTGTAAGGGGTGATATCTGAGACATAGTATTTCCTCGTCTGGTCCACAGAGCTGTGATATTTCCATTAAGGGATCTTGTAATAAGCGAGCTTGGCATATAGCTTGCCGTAATGTGTCTGGATACTCCCTAAAATCATTCTGTAATAAAAAAATAATTTCTTTTAAATTTAAGTCATTTATAGAAATAAAAAAGTAATATATTATTTATTTTTTTGGTAAAGAAGAATTAATTAAGTTCACATTTATATATTGCCTCTGACTACCCTGTTACATAGGTCATAACGTGAACCTGTTTTTTTTAAAAACAAAAATAATGCTTTATTCATTTTAATATAAAAAATATTAACAAATACCAAACTTACCCTCCCTCTAATACTATTGCTGTATATTTTGCTAATAGTATTGTCGGCTATTTCGACAGGAATCCTTGGGAACTGTTCGTCTTCTACCAATTGTTGAACACAGTCGGCTACATCCGTCTTTATGTTGAGAGCCTCACGAGATTCGCCGCCTATTACTATCACGTGTGGCCTCTTACGTAATATAAACCTGGAAATTATAAAACATAGGTCACACTATGAATATATATATGAAGTGATAAAAAAATATTATTTTACATTAATTAAGACATTCAATATTTCAAATTCATAGGTATTACAATAATAATTACGAAAATGAAAACAAAATAAAATATGTTTCAAATAATATGTAGGAGGTTGGCCTGAGTAAAAGTTGAAAATTTAATAACGCAGGATAACTATGTATCTTCGGAAATAAGGAGGAGAATTGTGGCGGCTAATAAATGCTATTTCGAACTGCTAAGATGCTTTCGATCGAAACTAGTTTTAGGAAGTATAAAATTTCTTCTTAACAAGACCTTGCTAAGACCGATACTAACATATAGATCAGAAGGTTGGGTTTTAAGCAACAGGGACGCGAACTTTTTACTTGTTTTTGAACAGAAAATTCTAAGACGCATATTAGGGGCAGTGCTGAAAAATGAACGATGCCAAACTAGGTAGACTACGAGCTCGTACGCTCGAGCTGTACGCTTACGATGAGTCGGACATGTGGAGAGAATGATGTATTGTAGAACACTCAAATCGTTGATAAACAGTACGGAGTACAGACTGGGCGGAAAAACCGAGGGAGAAAAATTCAGATGGCTGGACGGAGTTGCACAAGACCTGAGAATGCTGGGCGTTAATTATTGAAAAATAAAAGCCAAGAAGATATTTACTCAATGCATATACAACAGTACATATTCCAAAAGAAACATTTTTAACAATGTTTATTTTAACATACAAATAAAAATTGTAAAAATTGTGTTTTGGCTCATTTCTGGAACAACAGGACCAATTTTGAACGGACTCACGAACGAACAAATATACCAGGAGAATATCATCTAAGCACTCATCATTTAAGCTCATATCAAGCATCCTTATTGTACGCCAATCGCATTAACCTTACTAAACAATATAAAAGTACCAGAACATAACCAAGTAAGAAAGAGCACTCACCATCCAAGCGGGCTCAAATCAAGCATCCTTATTGTATGACACCAATAAACTATCCCCGAGTACCAGGAGAACATAACCAACTACGAGCACTCACCACCTAAGCGGGCTCATATCCAAGCATCCTTGTTGTATTACACTAATTGCATCATGTTTACTAAACAACCCCTAGTACCGGGAGAAAAAAACCAAGTAGGAGCACTCACCGTCTTAACGCAGTCATGTCCGCCTCCTTATTGCGTCTCTCCACAGCGTCCCAGGCGTTGCGCCGGCACAGTATGTGCGGCAGACGCAGGTGGTCGGCCACCTCGGCGCCCGCCACCACGCACGCGAACGCGCAGTGCGCGCGGTCCGGGATGTACGCTAGCGACATCACTCGCAGACCTTTTGGAACACAAAGTAATTGTTTATTATTTCAATCCTATTCAATCATTCATCCATTCGTTCATCTGTTATTTTTATGTTTATATTAAAATGAACAAAGCTAAATTATTATTGACAATTTTAATTCGTCGTAACGCAATATGACTAAGGAATGAAATTATTTTCATTTCCTTTCACTATCTTTTATTGTTCAAAATTTAGTCTAATAGCAGAGTACTTAGTGGTTTGACACTAGGTTCGCTCGGTTTATGACCGTGGAAAGCGTTAATTACTTTTAGATATTTTCACTTACCATTAGACGTGTCCCACTCTTCATCATCATCATCAGATACTCTAGACTCATAAGGAGCAACCTTCAACCAATCGTATAGCTTACGACGACAGCATCTAAAATAGAATATATATTTAAAAAAGTTAATGAAATAATAACGAGCAAGCACGAGCAAGCATGAGAAATAATAAAGCAATAAAAAAGCAAGTGATAATAAAAATAATCTTAGTAATTAATATATTCAACCTACTTCAATACATATTCTTTAGACTCTTGTAAGAGAACAGCCTGTAGTTCTCTTCTAAGCTCAGGCATGACTATTTTGGTTAGCGCCAGAGTAACCGCCTCCGCTCTAAGTTCATTCCATGCCTGTACTGTTGCAGCAAATTCGTCCTAAAATTATTTAAAATGTTAACAAAATAATCTCATAAGAATTATTAAATCTGGCACATACATTTGAATTAAATAAACTAATTGAACTCATTTTTAGGCAAATATTATCATCAAAAAATATTTTATAACTATTAGTTTTAATTCATTTTTAAAAGAATACAATAAAAATAAACAAAAAAAAATAAAATAAAATACCAATTCATAGTAAAGTATACTCATATTTTATTATAATAATATATGTAAAATCCGATTTCACCCAAACTTCACAAAAAACATGACATATTATGCAAAACAAAAACAAGTAACATATAAAATGGACCCCAAAAAATTAATATTTATAACATATAATATTATTGTTTTATTTTTAAATGAAACTATTTAACCGGATTAATCGCGTATATTTTGGTATTCGAAAATACATTTTTGGACACCTGACGTTTCGAACACTTTACAGTAGTCCGTGGTCACAGGTAGACTACTGTAAAGTGTTTAAAAAGTCAGGTGTCCAAAAATGTATTTTCGAATACCAAAATATACGCGATTAATCCGGTTAAATAGTTTCATTTAAAATGTATAGAAATCGCGAAAATCAAAGATCTTAATATTATTGTTATATTATAATTAATATGTTACTATCTAGAGACACATAGTCTTTAAATAAACTTACTTTTTGATATAATTGTTTCAATTCTTCCAAGTAACTAGGGCCCGTGTTTCCTTCAATCTGTTCACTGATGCTGATTTCCAATAACTTATCTTCCGCAGCTATAGAAAGCTTTAGGAATTGATCGCCGGTGAGGTCGCGGACTGGCTTTTTTTTCAGGTATTTCATACTATGTAAAATGTTAGGTTTAATATTGTATGTAATTAGATAATTAATTATGGAATAATTTAAATCTAATTAAATGGTTATAGATTAATTGCCTCATGAGCTTTTTTTTTATTTTTAACTTCACACTGTATCCCTGTCGAGGTAGTTTCAGAGAACGGAGCGCCAAACGTTAGGGTCTCTGCATATCTCTTTCGCCTCGTAGTTTTATATTGATCCATATTTTTATAGTCATGTTAATAAAGTAATATATATTAATACATAGGTATTATTATATACAGTGTTCTAGAGAGAATGTTATTTACTTATATAATAATGTTTTTAAATGTTACTCAAACACTATGGTTTTACATTAACGATTTTAAAAGGTTTATATATGATACTAAATCTACCAAAAAAAAAATAAAGAAAAAACTTCGAAATTCTTTTAAAATAAATGACGAATTAGTCAAGTATATGCGCCCCAAAAATATTTTTGATTCCATTTACGTAATTCTAACAATCAACATCAATAACGATTAATTTAGCGTAACAAAATGTAATAAGCAATATATACGCGAAAGGCCCTCAAAGGTACCTAAAACAGGGGTGTCCCTCGTCGATTTCCTTGAGGCCGCGCGGCGTGGGGCGCACGCTGAGCGTGGCGCGCTCGCGCAGCGCGTCGCGCAGCGTGGCGCGCAGCAGCGGCTCGCGCGCCACCTGCACGCCGCACATGTACACCGCGCGCCGCACCGCCTCCGCCGCGCCGCACGCCGACAGCGCCTTTAGTAGAAAAGAGAGCAAAATATTATAGTGAAAACGCGCGCACTGATAATAACCCACCTAAATAAATAACAAATTTAAAATACATCGCTTTGGGTGCTATTAGGTAGATAAATACCTACAATAATTCTTTTTCTCATACATGCTACAGCTACAGATACAGACAGAGATTAGTTATATTTTTATTATAAGCATAAGAAGTTCATTTTCACATTTTATTTATTACATGCTGTTGGTCTTTACAGCGGCACCGGGAGGGGGAGGGATGAGGGTGCTCTGTCCCTGCGAAAAATAGCAAGCACTGACGTGGCTGCTTGAGAAATAGTCGACGACCGCAACTCCGACTCCGACGACGACCGCGCTCGAACCTCGACTAGCGGCGAGCGCGCCGCGAAGTACGGATTTGAAAGAAACTTTTTTTTATATACCTATTTAGTTTCACTAGCCCTACAATCCTCTAAACAATATAAAATAATCTTCTAATATATAAAACTTAAAAATAAAAATAAATATAAACTTCTATATATAAAAAAACACCACTAACAAGTGAGGCAGCAGCTTCCAATGGTGGTACAGGTGGCTGTTCCACTTCATGACGCTGGTAGTTATCACGTACATTTTCGGCAAACTGCTCCGGACTTAGACCAAATTTCTTTACTAATGGCTCTGTTGAGAAAAAATGAAATAAATCAGTTAAAAATGTATAATAACTTAAATAATAGCTTACAATGGAAAATAATACCATGTTTCACCTACTTACCAATGCCAGCTTTCCTGCACAGCTCATAAGGTCCCGAGCGTACCGCATACTTGACTTCAGTGGGCTCTTCTTCGTCAGGCTGTGCTGCGTCCACAGCTGCCACTGCTTCATCGGGATCTTCACCGTTCTTTTCCGCTTCGTCACGCGCTGCTCTTCTGTTAGTTTTAATATTTTTATTTTTAAAAATAACGTGAAAACAAGTTTACTATATATATATTTTTTAAAATAGCTTAATATATGCATTTGATAAAGACATGCATGGAAGAACGTAGATGCTGCATTTTAAGGTCGTTATTTTTGCATGAAAAACATTTTTTACCAAAATACTAAAAATATGCTAAAGAAATGCGATCTCCGCGAAGGATATGTGAACATAAATGGCAAGTGTAAGCTAGAATGTCATAGTAGGAATGAAAAACGAAGTACTTATAAAGAGAATGACATGTAGGGAGAATGACTAATAAAAAAATGGTATGGAAAGATGTATGAAGCTAAGGTAAGTGGTACGAAAGGTAAAGGGAGATCTCGGTTGATCTTCAAAAACAATATCAATGATATTGGAAGAAAGTTACGTAAAAAGCATCAGGATACTTCGAAGGTATATGAAGAGGTTTATGACTGCGGATAAGGCGAAAGTATGCATGGACCGTAGTGTTTGGCGTTTCGCCCCCTCAGACTACTCGCGTGAAGCTAAAGAATCTTTTGTATGTGTATAAAAGTATTTTCTTAAATATCACTCACTTCTTTTCCTCTAGTTCGCGCTTCTTCTCTTTAGCGCGCTGTAACTTCTGCATTTCTGGTAAATCAGTAGAATAGTATAATAGAAAGTGTGTGTGAACGTCGCGAAGTTCTTCCGGAGTCTGTACATTTTTCATTCTAGAATATAAATACTAAATTAATTTTGATAAAATAGTTTTTATTGCTTAATATTTACTTGCATTTTTTAATATTATTTATACTTCAATTCAAAGAGAATTTTCATTTTGAAGAGGTTTGTTACTTAACCAATTTACTTTAAAAACAGGATACTTTCTGGAATCTATTTCGTCTTGTTGAAACTCACTTTACGTACATATTTGCATTGTAATTAATTATTGCAAACAAGACATGTGTTTGTTCATTTTTACAAAGTTTCGATAAACAGTTTATCAAATAATTTAATTATACCAGTAATATTTATAGAAAAATTTAAAAAAATATTTACCTTTCAATATCTTCATCCCTAATAAGTCGCATGTTTTCTGGAATCGGCGCATCAGGGTCCGCCATCACCTTATCTAACTGGAACTCTCTCATATTTTCAACTAAACGTAACAAATTCTCTTTTCTCTGCTTTAATTGACACCACTGAAACAAAATACTCGTTAATTTAATTGATACATGTTAACATCAGATTATGAGTACATTTTTTTTAATCATATTTTTATTAAATTTATTTTTTAATAATTTTAGTATGAATATCTGTAAAGTTACAATGTAGTACACAATAATATACAATACCAATCTGTCAGTTAAAATAGCAAATTAAAAGATTGTAATAAATTATTATCAACTAACTTAAAACATATACTATCTAACTTTAGGAGTAGGTTTGATATAGCATTAAACAAACTGAGTGTAAAAGTGATTAGTTGTGGGTTTGACACCCCGACTAAAGAATTATTATGATATATATTTAAAAAAAATGTTAATTTCTCCACTCTGAGTTTAGAGTGTATGAGTCTTGATATGGTATGTTTTTTTTTTATGTGGAAAACAGTCAACATAAAAGAAATTATGGATAAAAGTCAAAATTAAATAAACAAATACCTTAGCATCATATTTATAAACTTTCCACAGGTCATTGATACTAAGTTCTGGCTGTACATATTCCTTACGGTAGAATGCTATGAATGGTACTTCTAGAGTCTGATTTCTCATGAAATCTAATGCTTGACGGATTTTCACTACAGTACTGGAGCCACTAAAATTAAAACATATTTTTTTTAATATCAAATGTGATTTTGAAAAGTTACGGGGGTTTAAAATCAACAGACCATTTGCACCATTTACATAAAATATAATAATAAATTAGTTACCGTCTAGAACGTTCTCTCGCTTCTTGAGGGTCAGCTTTAGAAACTGGAGGTTTCAAGAAAGCTTGCTTGTATATCCACTCTGCCTCATCCTCTAATTCCGTACTGCCTTCCTCAACTGGTGTTATAGGTACTTCTCTAATTTGCATACGCTCAGGAACATCGGTTTTTCGTATCTATATGATAAAAAAATATAGAATAGACAAGAATAGAAATAAGTTTGACTAACGATTCTGACGAGTTATGGATTCGATTACCACTCAGGGGAATAATTATAATTAAATTATTTCCATTTCCTCGCTGCCTTCAACACTTTTAACACTTAGCTTTTTCTTACCACAGTAAGACAAAGCAAAGTGTTGAATTCCATCAATCAACAAGCAATGTCTGGAATAAGACGGAAAGCTAAGTATGAGTTGACACTAGGTACTTCTTGTCCCCTGCTATGCTAGATAAAAAACTTGAAGCATTTTTGTTTAACTTACTTTATTTTTATTCTTGTAATTTGTTTTAATAAAGAATGCTATTACTTTTTAGTACTGTATAAATCTAAACATATATTGATCATATTAAAATAAATTTTCCTTACCTCATTGTCCAAATCAGTGAAGTGACTTCTCTTCAACTCACTAGGCTCATATATTTCAAATATAGACTTTTTGCTTGGTCGTTTTGCTTTACCTTTCTTTGTTCTTCTTCTTTCTCCTTTAATAAAAAACCATATTACTATTTGCAAATTTTGCAACAATCAATTCAAGTTAATATTTATTTGTGCTAATTTAATAATTTTGCTACCAAGTAAATTAAGCTGATTTATTTGCCAAATACAATTCAAGAAAACCACATAGAAACTTCTTATGTTTTTAATCAAACATCATTACTAAGATCTTTGATATTGGCGATTTTTATACATTTTAAATGAACCTATTTTAACCGGATTAATTGCCTATATTTTAGTATTCGAAAATACATTTGGGACACCTGACGTTTTTTGAACAATTTACAGTAGTCCATGGTCACAGGTTGACTACTGTAAAGTGTTTAAAAAGTCAGGTGTCCAAAAGGTATTTTCGAATACCAAAACATACGCAATTAATTCGGTTAAAATAGTTTTTCATTACTATTTTGCTATATCATATAATATATTATTGCATACTATATTTTATTATATTTAATATTTTATTGTTTTATTTATACACAAATAAACTGACCTTCTTCTTCTTCATCTTCTATATATTCATCTAAGTCCTCTTCCTCTTCATCTTCATACTCATCACCATACTTTTCAAATTCATCATAATCAAAGTCTACACCAAATATGTCTTGACCTTCTTGTAACGACCTATTTACCAAATATAAATAGAATTAATTGAAACTGTAAATAAAGACCAATATTAATTATATTTCAATGTAAGAACACAATTATTTAATTGTTTTTTGTAGCTTTTATCTTACTCTCATTTTTAAACATAGTCATTTTTATAATAGTCAGCATGATCAGTATTTAATGAATGAATGAATATTAAACTTTAACAAACTATTTAACAAAATTTGAAATATTTAAACATCTAAAAAAATTCTAAAATAATTATTATCAATTAATCTCTTATCAGCTTAACAAAATTCTTTCTACATAACAAATTATAATATTTGCTAATAGACACTACTCACGCATCAGTAAAGATAGGTTTCCGTTTCTTTTTTCTCTCTGCAATTGGTCTACCATCACCGTCAACTATAAAATCATCCGCATCAGATTCCATATCATCATTGTCATCATCATAATCAACTTCACGGGGTGCTGCTGATTCTGATCTGTTTTCGTCTTCCTAAAAAGTAAGATTAATTTTAACTATTAGTAAAAATTAATTTGGTACAATACTATACACTTAAACTTTTAAAAGTTGGAAAAGTTTCAAAGTTATTATAAATAGCTTTAATATTATTCAATTGAAACAAAATTAAGATTATAACCGAAAAATCTATTTCTACAATTAATTACCTCATCAGATCCGCCGACGAATAATTTTTCTGCAATAACTTCCCTCTCCAAATCTGGATCATCATTACCTTCATTGTCACTATCATCATCCTCTAGCCGACGTAACCTTTTGAACTTGTTCTGTCAAAAATGAAAATATTATAATAAAATACTTTTATATATAACATTATCATATAAATGATGAGAATATATACATATTTATATTTCGTCTTCCAATATAGTTTAACTCAGATTAAGCCATCAGAGAAAGTTAGTTATTTACATTATGACTTTAAAAAAATTAAGTAATACTTAATATTAATTTAAGCTATCTTAATTTAATTTTGACTTAGACATACCCTAGCTACTTTCACACCTAAATTTTCTTCAATGAGGTCATAGTCCTCATCTTCCAATCTATCATCTAGTTCATCATCACTTTTTTTTCTTTTCTTAGGGCCGGCACTTGCGTCCGAGTCCTCACCATCACTACCAGATTCCTCTATAGGTGCGTCATCAATCAAATCTTTTAGTTCTTCGCGAAGACGCTCTTCATCATCTACATGACACAAACATAAACAATAAGAGATCACAGAACAATGAATAAGTTAGGTTTTATATTAAATATTTAATAGTATGAAGGATTTATAAGTGTAAAAAGAACATGCTGCACAAATTGTTTCTTTGTAACTTGCGAATTCTAGAGTGCCCTACTTACATAGACATACTAGATAAAAAACTGTAATATAAACGCAACATAACCAAATGTTATAGAAAGCAACGTAAAGTCACTAAATTGTTATCTAAATCCTGCTTGGCATCTATTCGAAATAAATAAATAGGCATCAAACCTTCTTCCTCTTCATCTTCATCGTCACTTTGAACAGCCGCTTTACGCTTGGGTTTCTTACGTTCTACTGGTTGTTCATCTTCATCAGATTCAACCTTAATATATAATATATAAGTTATTAAGCTCTAGTCTTCTTTTGTCAGATAATTACAGTAATTTGCAGTCGTAATCAAATACTAAATACATGCATTGTTTTTTTATGTACTAACCTCGCTTTCTTCTGCTTCAGATTCCAAAAAATCTGCCATACCTACTTAAAAACTAAAGTTACTCTTAAATTAAATGTAATTATAAATGAATTTTTTTAATACTACTAAATATAAATGAGAAAAGAAAGCCTACGAGTAGAAATCACTAAAAGTCGTACCATAGACAATTATATCGCTTTTTTACATTTTTACATTGCCATTTGAGAATTAGTGCTTGCTTTTTGTAAACCATATACAGATTTTTAATTCACAAGTTATGGTATAAAAATATTAATACATTTAAAAAATATTCTTTGAACTAAAATAATTATTTCTGTAATCAACGTTTCAAGCATTATAATTATTTTCATATATCGAGAAAAAAATTAATATTATATAAAAAATAGTGGGCTGGCAATTCATTGATTTATGTATACTTTTTGTTTTTTAGAATTTCGTATTCGTACAATACAAATCTATTTAAGAAAAGAATATTAAATTTTTCTAAGTACTTAAAAAATTATTTATCGGCAACATCGAAAGTGCGCCTGACGTCATTTTATATGTTATCACAAGAGACAACAAATGTAAAAAAAGGAGATCAACAATACAAAAACTATTTACGTTTTCATTTACTTGTAAAATCTACTTGGTATAATGGATAAAACAGCACCGATAGTGAAAAATATAATACATAAAGGCCAAAAGTATGTGCCAATAGCTAATGGAAGTAAGGTATATTTTTTTATTTACCACAAAATAAATAAAAATGTTGCTATTCATGAGATCATTTACTATTATCTTTAAACAGGTACATTTTCATTTTCAAACATGGAAATTGGGTAAAACAAGAGTTCTGTTAGATGACAGCAAAATCATTGGTAAGAAAGAGCCTATGGTCCTTGTTATAGGGCACAAATTTAAATTAGAAGTTTGGGAGACTATTGTTAAGATGATGGCTGTTGGCGAAGTAGCAAGTTTTAGAATAAAAAAAGAGGTATTTATTTTATTTATATTCAAATGTAAAATATTATATATGTTTGCAATTCCTAAAAATTTGTCTTTTTACATATTCTTTTTACTATGTTATAGTTGGTGTATGCTTATCCATTTGTATCAAAGACACTTCGTGAATTAGGTCAAGAGCAAAAGAGAAAACATACCTGCACTATGACTTTGCATACTGAGGGTATTGGATTTGCTGATTTAGATGAATTTATAAACAATCCTTGTGATCTAGAATTTATAATAGGTAAATAAATTTCTGGATGTAGAACTTTAGTTAAAGCAAAATATAAACAAATATGTTATTCAAATGATTTCCAGAATTATTAAAAGTTGAAACATCTAATGAATATGAAAAAGAGTTGTGGCAGCTAAGCAGTGAGGAGAGGTTAAAACTGGTACCAGGGCTAAAAGAAAAAGGTAACAAGTTATATGGACAAAAATTATATGATAAAGCAGAAGATGCTTATAGTCAGGCTTTGGCTATATGTGAACAACTTATGATCAGGTTTGTCCAGTATATTAATGAATTTAAAAAATATTTTTTTGCTTTTTAAGAAATATTTATATTTATAATCCCTCTGGAAGGTATAAAAAATGTATAAACATTTAATGTTTGTATACCATTTACAATTTGGTCATTTTTTGCCTACATAGTAATTACAGAAGTGTTATATTTTTCTTGCAGAGAACGAAAATGTGATGATGAATGGATAGAATTGAATAAGTTAAAACTTCCAATTCTTCTTAATTATGCTCAATGTAAACTAGTCAAAGGCGAATACTATTCTGTTATAGAACATTGCAACACTGTTCTTGAGTATGATACAGGTATCTTAGCTTCTTACTATATTAAACTTACACTAAAAAGTATTACTTCTAAATTAATTAATCTTTACTGTAAGATTCTTAAGACATAGCAAGGCAGGGTTCCCCTTTTGAGAAATTGAACCATTACACATTAAATTATGGAAATCCACACCACATTTTGTCTACCAGAGCAGGGAAATAAAAATAACCTAAATATTCTCCTGAGTGGGGATTGAACCCATAACCAGAATTTTTACAGTCAGATGCTGTCCCAGTAAACTATTGTCACTAAAAATGCTATTTTTATAAATAATAATTAATTATATTTTAGATAATGAAAAAGCATTATATCGAAGAGGCAAAGCTCATGTTGGAGCTTGGAACCCAGATGCGGCTGAAGAAGATTTCAAAAGGCTAAAGTCACTCGATCCTACAATGGAATCAATTATAGACAAGGAATTAGAAAACATCAAACAATTAAGAAGACAGAAAACTGAACAAGATAAACAGAATCTTAAAAAATTATTTACTTCAGACAATAATAACTCATAGCAGTTATTTAGAAAATACAGAAAAAGCCAATTATTTATTTAAAATGATTATGATGTAGAATCTGAAAATTAAACCAAAATTCAGTACAAAACTTTTAAAAAATATAAACTTAAATATTCAATTACATATCATTTATTTATGTTAATTTTGCACAACTAGACAATTGATAAAATATTTTATTTATTTTGTCATTTAACTATGAATTGTTATAAAATATTATTTATTGTTTGTATATTACTAATAAATGCAACAATTTAGATTTGAAGGATGTGAAGACATGAATATTGAAATTAGTTTTATCTGAGCAACTTGAAAAAAACCTTTTTTCTTTTAGTTAATCTATGATACCAGATTCCTGAAGGTAAAGAGAGAAATAAAAAAGCATTTACGTATGTAGCTTAATACTAAAATTATAAATGTAAAAAAACAATCAAATGTAATGATTTCAATGTACACTTATAACAATATTTGATCTTCCATTAACCCTTATTAATATACTGTAATCTAAATTATATAGCTTGTGTAGTGTTGTTTGTTGTATTGTGTATAGTAGATACTAATAAAAAATTACGTTAATTTATGAATACTTTTTTATTTGCAGAAACATATTTTATGATTCTTATTGTGACGATAGATTTTTATGGTATTGATATTAGGACGAGAAACAAGTAACAGTTATTCTAGTTTGCTTCGAATGGGTGGAAAA
Organism: Dryadula phaetusa; assembly: GCA_032432895.1. NCBI lineage: Eukaryota > Metazoa > Arthropoda > Insecta > Lepidoptera > Nymphalidae > Dryadula > Dryadula phaetusa. The sequence continues at coordinate 668,017 of JAOYRS010000038.1, forward strand.
TAAAATGAACAAATAATTAAGATCTTGTATATTATTATGCGTAAAAGAATTTGAAACCTTAATAATACACGTTAGTCCACCCTATGGTAGTCAGTTTCAATATTATTCTGAAGAATATATGTATACTAAAATATTTGTTTTTCTGTCACAATTGGCATAATGCTGTGTTGCATTTCGTTAAATACTCTACAGTGTTAGTTACACACAACGTAAAAAATATCCTATGAAGAAAAGTTGAAATTTAATTTAATTTCTTGTCAGTGTAGGTTATAGTCTATACTATAAACCATAAAATATTTTTTATTCTATGTTTGCTCAGTTGTGTCAATGTCACGTTGATTTAAAAATATAACCTTAAATTTTGTTTATTCAGTTTCAAAGACGTGGGAAAAATCAAATTACTTTTAAAACTTTGCTATAATGTCAGAAGATAGTGAAAATATAACTGAGACTAATGTAGAAAATGTTCCAAATACAAATAACAGTGAAGAATATGCTTATTTAGACCGTGGCGGCTTTTCATCAGAGAAATTTAAAATAGAAGTTCGTGGGCTACCCAAATTTTATGGCATAGCTGTAAGAAATTATCATATTTCATTATTGCTATATATATCAAGTTATACATTCATGTATCTATCCTTCTTCTTTATTTTAACCATACAACTTTTAAACAAAAATTGATACATTATAGGAATTGAAAAAGTTAATGAACAACAAGCTGGGCTTAAATACAAGTAAGATCAAGAGACCAAAAAATGGAAGTCACTGGCTTTTTGCATGTTTCCAAAATGATGAGGAGCGTACTAAAGCCATTGAGGCTCTAAATGGATATTTATGGAAAGGTAAAGTGCAAGCTGTTATACAAATAAATTAATACATAAAAATAAATATTTTATTACTAATTTACCGTTCGTAAACTGTAGGAATATTAGTATAGTCAAAAATCTTGTTTAGTAATAGAAATTAATATGTATATTACAGGGAAAAAGAAAATCTATGTGGTCATAGTGAATAACATAAAATTCAGATAATATACATATATCTTTAGTTTTTTTTTGTTTATAATTGTCAATTGAAATTTATAATTTCAAGGAAAAACATTAATAGCTGAGATAGCAAAACCAGCCCCTGACCCACTTGTGAGAAAGAGAAAGCAAGAAGAAGAATCAGTTCAAAGTAAGAAAAAGAAAGAAGATGAGGGTAAAACACAGGAAGAAAGATTAAAAGATGCTGTAATACCATATTGGAACTTACCTTATGAAGAACAGGTAGTAAAGTATAAAACTTGAGATATGATCCTAACACTGTTAGCATATTATATTAGCAAAGTATTAAGTAAATAAAAATCAGAGACAATTGTTTTTTACAAACCTTTGCTATTTCAGTTAAAAATTAAAGAAAAAGAAGTAAAAGATTTGCTGATGAAATTTGACAATGAAGTGTGGAAAATTTACAAAGACAAGCGGAACACTATAGAGTCTAATCGTAAATTATATAATGGTGTAAGTTTTGAAGTGAAACCTATACAAAAATCACCTATAACAGAGGGCTATAGGAACAAGTGTGAATTTACAGTAGGTATAGATGAGGAAACAAAATTGCCAACCGTTGGGTTTAGGTTGGGCAGCTATGTGACAGGCACTGTGGGAGTAGCGCCTGTTGCCGGAATGAAACATATCTCTGAGAAAACTAAAAAGGCTGTGCTGGTTTGTATTTTTTATTTTTTATATATAACATATATAATCATAGCTCAATTTTAGGTGTGTTTTTGTAAACTGTAAATATCTTTATACTAATTAAATTAAGTGAATTATATAAATTTAGTTTAATATATATTATTTCCAGTTATTCCAAGAATTTATTAGAAAATCAGAGATGGCACCGTTTTCGCCGGCAGATTATTCTGGCTTCTGGAGGTATCTTACTGTGAGAGAATCATCATTTAATGGTGACTTGATGTTAATAATTGCAATGCATCCACAGGTATACTTAAATATATAACTTACCATTTTAATACAAATTTCATATTATTTTACATATAAAAAAAATAATATTTATAAACCTTCCTTTTTAAACTTTATATAACTTAAAATAAATTTTATGATTTTTTTTAAATAAATAATATAATTTTATGACACTCTTGTTCTCCATCTTTATATTATTGCAATAAAATTTTCAACTTTATTTAGGACATGACAGATGAGAAGTTAAAACAATTAAAGAAACAGCTGATTGAATATTTTAGTTCGGAAGAAGCAATGTCAGTTGGTGTCAAATCATTATACTTTCAGCTGTTAACTAAGAAGTGAGTGCCTCTCAACTGAATATTTATTAAATTTATTCTAATATCTATTTTTTTAAGTGAATTTTCAGTAATATAAAAATAGTTGTATTACAATAGATGTATTAAAAATGATATTTTTTATTTTAGAAGGGTGGGTGAAGATGGAATTAAACCCGAGCATCTCATGGGTGACACTCATATAGTAGATACAATACTGGGCCGACAGTTCAGGATATCTGCTGAGGCTTTTTTCCAGGTATTTTTATTTTTTTTAATTAGGAGTATTCTAAGTTTTTTAGTTCAATTATTTCTTTTTTTAAAAATAATGTAATATTTTGTTATAAAAAATTGACTATGAGTAAAAACTGATTGAGACAGTTATTAGCTTAATTAAAAATATATTTTAAGCAAGTTTTTTCGAAAATATTCATGGTATTTTCAAAATATAAATAAATCTTCTATTTCTTAGGTAAATACAGCAGCTGCAGGTATTCTATACCAAAGCGCCATTGATATGAGTGAAGTGAAGAAAGATTCTACTGTGATTGATATTTGCTGCGGGACCGGCACCATTGGATTATGCTTTGCTAAGGTACCTTTATATTTATGTTTTTAAATATTAATTTTAATTTTAACGCATTTTTGATTATGTAATAATAATAATGTTTTATTATAGCTCATAAAAAAGTTAAAATTGCAATTATAATTGCATTAAATTTTAACTTAACCTTTTTTGTATGTATCTGAATGTCTGTATCCAAGGTCATCCATTACTAGAAACTTGTTAAGACTCTAAAAATTTAATACATATTTACATTCAGACGAGGTCTCGTTGGCCCACCATGACCTCATTTTGTATTCATATCATTTGTTATGTTACCAACAGCATTGCGAAAAAGTTCTCGGCTTAGAATTAATAGCGGAAGCGGTCAAAGATGCCAAGTCGAATGCAGAAGTAAATAAAATAGAGAACTGTGAATTCTTTACTGGGAAAGCTGAAGACATACTCCCCACAGTCCTCGCCAGGGCCTCCGGAGAGGACATCATTGCTATTGTAGATCCTCCCAGAGCGGGCTTACGTAAGTTTTATTATTTTAGTTTATTTTTTTCACGTACTCATATTTCAAAGTCTTTGTACACCGGGGCACTTAGCGATCAACCACTTGTACACTCTTACACTCAATTGTGTATGCTTGCACTCATTGCCTGACTGACACTCTACCCTACCTTATATATATCTATATATTACTCTACCTTACTCACTTTTTACTGTTTTTCTTTGATATGCGAACACAGATATGCGAGCAATAACTCAACTCCGAAATTCAAAAAAGGTGAAGCGTCTAGTATATATGTCCTGCAGTCCTGCCGCTGCCATCAAGAACTTTGTGGACCTCGCGAGACCCTCTTCCAAGACCCTCCGAGGAGCTCCTTTCACACCCTCCCGAGCTATCCCAGTTGATATGTTCCCGGATACCAAACATTTAGAACTGGCGATGCTTTTTGAAAGAGAGGTAAGAATGTAATATATTATTAAATTTTGTATATTTTTTTTAATTTTATATGGATATTCATTTGTTAGGCGATCTGATAGACTGGTCTTATAAAGTTGTTATTTCTCCGCCTCTATTTTAGCAGTACTTTTTAAAAAAGAGGTAGAATTTTTATTTTTGCGTTTTAGATTTTATGGTAGTTAATTAAATGTTCATATTGTTTAATTTTGTATGTTTTTGTTCTTATACTAGTCTGATATTAGATCTATAGATCTATAGATCATCTATTAGAGATTTTTAATACTTAAAAGACATGTTTAATTGTCTAGCTAGACAAACCGTAGCTTAAGTTTAGTCAAAAATATACAATATTTTACTATATTTACTATTTTTAAAGTGTTATTCCACACTTAGGATTAGAAAACATTTTTGAAAAAACGTATAAAAATTTGATTTGGAACCCGCGCCTCTTGGCTTAGCGGTCAGAATGCTTGGACGGTATCAAAGAGGCGCGGGTTCGAATCCCGCTGCGTTCAAATTTTTATAAGTTTTTTCAATGGCATATTTTACCATGTGCCATTGGGTTTATCTATATTCATATAGATAAACCCAATGGCACATGGTAAAATATGCCATTGAAAAAACGTTTCAACGTTAGCTAATAATGAGACGGATATAAAATTAGATATTGTATGTTAACACTAGGCTGCTATATCATGTTCACAAGAAATAAGTTGAAATTCCTGGGTGTTTCATTTAAAAAAATATATATTTTAATTGGGATCATAAATTAAGTAATCGTATTAAAATAATATTTATTAGTTATATTATGCTTTTTCCATTTTTTAGAGTCTTACCATTGAGGAAGAGGCCAATGTTCTGGTAGCGCCTGCAGAGGAAAGCATAGAAAATGAGAACCAAGAAATTGAGAAAGTATAAAATATACGTGACTTTATATTTACATGCTTGTTAAATATATTTAAAATATAAATAATAAATCAAGTTATTTTAAAATGTTTTTTTTTACTTTGTTCTTTTCACACTCGTTTCACAGAGAACTCCGTTCTATCTCTGTCTTTTTGAAAAATAAATATTTCTCAGTTAAAGTCAGAGAGAAGCTAGTTACAAGAGACTACCTTGAAGGGAAAAAAGAAAACAAATTTTAAATATATATATTCTTTCGAGTGGTGATCAAACCCACAAACCAATCGTGTTTGCAGATGTAGTCCGTCAGCGCTATGATGGCTTCAAATAAAATTATATACACAAAAGACATCAAGCGTACTTGATGTCTTGATGTCGTAGGCAAATTCTTTATAATAAAATATAAAATATAATTGCCCACTCGATAAACCTACAGATGTCAGTGCAACCTTAACCTTAATATGAATATATATGTAACAAGAAATAAATATATAATTCTGTTTATTTATTTTAGTATTAGAATATTTTTCAAGGAATATAGGAAAGGAAATTAGGAATTTTTAGATTTGTGATTTTAAAAATAAATAGTTTACGTATACTTTTATACATTTGTAATTATAATCATTTTAGATAAGTCTATCTTGAAAATAAATAAAAATAGTGAAAATCAGAGTTTTTAAGACGTAGTAATTTTAACGTTTTTTTATATATTTGCAAACGTTAATAGTAACTATTAGTATTTATTGACAATTTAAAATGAATTAATATTATTAAATAAATCCACATAAGCTGATATATTATTGAATAGGCTGAAGTATTTTGCCTAAAGTACTTTTTTCATGTTTATAAAGTTTATTTACAGTAATAAATAACCAGACAGCGTGCCATAGAAACAGTAAGTATAGCTATCATCGAAAGCTTAAGAATGTAAATACATATGTAACTTCATGCAATTTATATTATACATATATAACCAAGATTTTTGTGGCGTTTCTTTCGTTTTACTAGTTGTAAAATAATCAAACCACCTATAACGGTACAAAATATGAAAAATTTCATTAAGCTATCACCATTAAAGCAGAAATTAATGGAATGCGCCCGAAAGACCGATCTAGCGGCGGTAAAGTAATCCAGAAGGAATTTAATAAAGAGGCTATCATGTCGTCTCGCATTCCTCTCCTTGCACCGAGCTCTATAGCGATCCGCAAATTTCCCCATGTATTAACGGATCGTGAAAAAATTTCAAGTACTGTCAAGTACACCTTTGTTAAATATTTTTTACAAATTATAATTTTTGCTTTTTTGCGTTTACAGCTGTTTTTACAAAATAGTTAAAAAAATGATTGTGTGCTATGATAATATTAAATTATTAGATTTTTATTACATTTTCATTTGTTTTTAAAGAAAGTTTTCCGTTTTGTCTCTAGTGACGGATATGGTCAGCGTAAGCAGTATGTGTCGTGTGTGGTTTCCACATGCTATGCACATCTGTACCAGAGCGTAAATAATAAACGTATATACAATTAATGAATAATTAATGAAATGTAGATTAATCCATACCTAATATACTAAATTAAAGCACAATAAATTTAATTAAAATAAAGTAGTTTTGTGTTCGACTGTACTTTAAATATCTCCCTACCAATATTACGAACATTATATGGTACGGTGTGAGATATCCTACTTCCCGAGGCGAAGCTTACACATTAATCCTTCGGCAGTCTAAGATAGCGGGTAGGCGAGTGTTAGTCTAGGTCAGACCTAAGCAAAGCTTGGATGTACTGAATCTACCATATATGTGTTAACGGCCGTCATGAAAGGAAAATGTATCTTAATCATTTTATTTACAACTTTGATTTATTACCATTATTCATTTTCTATACACCATAAAAGAGGTAAGAATTGAAATTATATTTTGAAGTTATTTTATATAAGTACTCATATATTTAAATTATGAATCTACTTATTAGCAGCTAAGCTGTTCGCTGAAAGTCAATCAGCACTAGATCCAAAAGGCTTACTAACACTAAAATGGCGTGTGGATTACGCAGCTGAAAAGATTCATTTTCAAATAGAATTTTCGGATAAGGCACCATCAATAAATTGGTTTGCTCTCGGATTTTCTGATAGAGGAGATTTGGAAAAAGCTGACCTATGTGTTGTGTGGACGGATTATACTGGACGTGACCACTTTGAGGTAAAAATTTATATTCTATAATAAAAAAACGGTTTATCTCGCATAGAAGGGTAGTCACGCGTTCATTGCCAATCCACCCAAAATCAAAACATTGCGTGTTTGATAGAACATAATACCGAGCTGTCTTAAGAAACCGGAAAAATAACAATATTTTAAATATATTGAAACCATTCCCCAACAATAGCCTTAATTATTAATAGTTCTTGTTGTGTGTCTAATTAAAGGTCCATTATAAATTGTCTTTTGCTAAGGTCTTCTTATACAGTTGCATCATGTTTTCTTCGGATATTTTTTATACGCCGAAGCTCCTATTTTCGTATTATTTAAAATTTCAAATTTTTTAAGAATGATATCTTGAAAGAAAATTTTAGCAACTGTACAAACGCTTTGATTTTATTACATATTATATTTTGTTATAGGACATGCATGCAGATAAAAAAGGAAAGTTGTTTCGAGACGTTCATCAAAATTGTGACGCTTTCCGCGTGGATTCAAAATCGAAAAGTATAGTTTTTGAACGCTCATTCGATACATGCGATAAAGACGATTACATCATTGAGGTAAGTGTGATTTATTATTTTACGTATTTTTTACATTTGATTAGAATATAGTTAAGTTGGACATAAAATTGCATTTTAATCGTTTTTCGGGTTTCGTACCCAATGGAGAAAATCTGGACCGTATTAGTGAGACTTCACTGTCTATCTTTCTGTCGGTCCGTGCGTCCGACTATCTGTCCGTCTGTCTGTCACCAGGTTGTTTCTCATGAACCGTGATAGCTAGACAGTTGAAATTTTCAGAAACGGTATATTTTTGTTGCCGCTTTATAGCATACATATAGGGGCACTAAAAATTCAACTATCCTATAAAACGTATTCTAGTTTTTATTTATTGTTGTCAACAAATACTAAAATCTAGAATTATATAAATGTTTAAGGGAGCTTCCATTCAGCAAACAAAATTGATAATGGCGACAGACATACGCTTCAAATATTCACTGAATATGTATTTATAGTGTAACTTTAAAAACTAATAACTTAAATTAAAATTAAATAAATATTTTAGGAGTTCCCATACAACAAAAATGATTTTTTATAAATAGTGGAATGGAACTCTTCGTGCGTGAATCCAATTCTCACTCGTTTGTCCTATCGATAAAAGTCTTGTTGTTTCGAAAATATTTATTTTATAATTTACATTTTCCAGGATGAAACTGTTCATGTTGTTTGGGCCAGAGGAAGCGATAAACTCTTTTCATCTCAAGGTCTCTGTTTATCTTGCACTTCACCCCATGACCACGGTTTCATTCGCGTCAGACTTTTGACACCACCTTCAACGCCTCAACTGCTTTCGCATGAATTGCGGATAACCAATAAGAATGTGAAGGTCCCAGGAAGTGACACCACGTATTGGTGTAAGATCGTCAAACTACCAGATTTCATTACGTCAACTGTGCATCATATTATAAAGGTCAATGTCCAAAATATGTATCTGAGTAATTAGATATTATAAATTAAAATTAAAACATTATATGAAAATGTTTAATTCCAGTTCGAGTCTACAATAACAAAAGGCAACGAAGGACTAGTGCATCATATGGAAGTATTTTATTGTGATGCTGATCCTGACAAACAGATACCGTTATACGAAGGCAGTTGTTTTTCTTCTGAGAGGCCTGAATCCACTAAAGTTTGTTCAAAGGTGAAATATTACAAAATATTTTGTTTTTTAACTTCATATTTTATAATGGCGCAGTACTTTATTATAGAATTGTCATAGAGAACCTAGTGTCAACACACAGTTCTCAATATATTTTTATAAAAATTTGTGTCAATAAAAATGTTAATGCTAATTCTACATTACTCTTGTATTATTGAACCTTATAATATGTTTATCTAGGTGAAAGCAGCATGGGCCATGGGAGCTCCACCATTTATATATCCAGACGAAGCAGGACTTCCTCTGGGAGGGCCGAAAGCGAACAAATACGTTAGGCTCGAAGTACATTATAATAATCCAGAAATGAGAAGTGGTAAATACAATTTAATGTGGACTATTACATTTAATTAAAACATGTTAAGTAACTACATTAAAATATAAATTCATTACTATTTTTTATAATTTAGCCAACTAAGATTTTTAATATAGAGATTGGTCATGGCGCAGTAGGGGCGCGTACTTCACAGCTCGGCATTGAGTCTCGCCACTCAATACGCAATGCCTCGAATTTAGCGGAAAGCGAAGTACAGAGTGTCTTGACACTAGTTACTTCTTGTCTACCCTAGTATGCGGGATGAAAGCGTGTAGCTAAAAAAATAATAAAAAGATTTATACATTTTCATATAATATTCGTATAGATCAGGGGTGAAAAACCTTTTCTAGCAGAGGGCATATCCAAATCTTGAAAAATTTGGTGTGATAAAATCAAATTTAAAATCCCACGAAACATTAATTTCGTATAAATCCAACTGTTTAGACAGCGCACGCCTAGATCTCTCTCAGACAGTAGAAATTTTTCCGACTTAATAATTTGGAAAAACTTGTGTGTTACAAGGAAAATATCTGTTATATATACAAATGCTTAGTGGGCCGTAAAAAATATTAAGCGGGCCAAATGCAGCCCGAGAGTTGTGGATTGCTCAAGCCTGATTTGATGACATATTGAATATTTTTTCAGATTGGGTAGATAGTTCTGGTATAATTCTCCACGTCACAGCAAATCTGCGAAAATATGACGCTGCTATCATGGAGTTAGGCTTAGAATACACTGACAAAATGGCGATTCCAGGGGGACAGACAGCTTTTCCATTGACTGGATATTGTATACCGCAGTGCACTGGAGTGGTTAATAATATGATTATTTCGTTTTAACTTTAACATATATATTTTTTTATAATTACAAAAAATGTTGTGGATAATTTGACAATTACATAATTCTCTGAGGACAAGAAATAAAAAACGGACTTATTACTGTTCATCCCTGTGCAATGAAAAAGCGTGAAAATTTAAAAAGAATAAATTACACAGCAAATTAAAGAAAATAACTTTCAGGGTCTACCTGAAGGCGGTATCACAGTTTTTGGCAGCCAGTTACACACTCATCTGACTGGTGTGGCAGTCTGGACTAGACACTCTCGTGAAGGTGTAGAACTGCCCGTTCTCAATAAGGATATGCACTATTCCACCCATTTCCAGGAGATCAGGATACTCCATCGTCCCGTTAAAGTGCTTCCCGTGAGAATTTTTTGCTTTTCGAAAAAACTACAATATTTTTTTTAAATTATATATACCGATGTTCAAAAACTTTATGTTGAGAAATTTAATAAAAAAAATTTGAATTTTAAGGGAGACTACTTAGAAACAACATGCCTATACAATACGAAGGATAAGATAAATGCGACTATTGGGGGTGAGGCCATTACCGACGAGATGTGTGTAAACTACATGCATTATTATCCGGCCACTGAACTGGAAGTGTGTAAGAGCGCTGTGTCTAATAAAGCTTTGGAAGATTATTTCAAATTTGAAAAAAGGTGAGTATAATTAAAAAGCTATCGTTTTTCTTAAGAAAAATTAAATAAGTAAATTTATTTTACAAAATATACATTTTATTGTTAATTTGATTAATTGTAGTAGTAGTACCGTTCTACTATTTCAGTCCGAAATTAAGACAGAAGAGGGGAAATGGTAATAATTTAAATATAACCATATTTCCTTAACTAAGGTATCGATTGCATTATCATCACGTTAATATATTTAATCTCCTTTCAAATCAAATGTCTCTTTAAATGAATTTTATATGAATGTAACATATTTAAATTCAGTACTTACTCTCTTTTCTACTCAAAAGAAATCAACTTTTTTATTTTTTTCAGATGGGACAACATGTCTATATCATTTACATCAGCGCCACGGGCGAATTATTTGGCAATCAAGCCTTGGACTCCACTAAGAGTTAAGGCATTACATACACTTTACACAGAGTCACCAATTTCCATGCAATGTAACAAATCTGATGGAAACAGGTTTCAGGTAAATTAAAACATGATTCTGTCCAGATTTTTTATCATCATATTTGTTACTGGGAAATGCTATTTACGCAGACTACCCTTGTGCAAGGCAGATGTGCCTTGTGGATGGATGATAGTGTGAAATTCATTACTGAATCTGATACTACTCACTAAAACTCAGTGTGAATCCACTCCATCGTTATGAGACATCGTAAGAATGCTCGCGTTTGCCTCTACGACGCATCGGTCTACCTCTTATCCATGCCATCAACGTTTTCAGGATACTCTGATGTTTCTTCCAAAGCATCTTTGATTACTTGATTTATCATTTTCCTAGTCTTATCAAATAATACATACATTAACATTCGGTACATTTAATGAATTTAATGTGACCACTTGTGTGTTATTTGTTTTCTTGACACTGTGTTATCTGTGACTACCTTAATATGCAGGATGAAGCGAAAAGTCACATGTGCGTTTCATTGATAGGATTGAGAAATAAAAATGCTTTAAACATAATTCCTGAAAATGGAAGTAAATATTATATCTATCACTCTCTCTAACACACTCTCTCTCTCTCTCTCTTTTAACACAATTCAGCACATATAGAAACATATATTCATATATTGATATATTTCAGTCAGACATGTATGTATTAAAAAATTGAAAATAATTTATACTTGTGTCTATTATTATCTAACATTTAAATTTCAGGGCGACTGGGAAGGCATTGAAATACCAAAAATCAAGCTGCCATTTCCAGAAAAATTAAGAACTTGCGCATTGCATAATGAAATAAGATATTAATGGTATTCGAAGTTGCTATTAAAGATAACGTATTATACCTTGTAATGATATAAGTTTAATATAAAATTATAATATTTAAATGAATTAAATACTTAAATAAAAAAACAATGTTATTTTACATTATACTTACTATGTAGTATCTTGCATTAAATGTAAAACTGTGCTTTAATATTTATCTGTGATAATAATTATCTGATTCTTATTTTAATTTTGAAATATCATTATTCATATTAACATACCGCTACGAGTAGACGTTATTTATTTCTTTAATATTACATTTTAAATATGGCAATAATAAATGTATGACAAATATTTTAAATTGTTTTTATTTATTGAACCAAAATTTTTATACTTGGAAATTAAAAACAAAATAAGAAATGACCTAGTTACGTAGGAAGGTACCCTTAATTTTCATCACTGATATACTGTAGAAATATTAAATACATCTAACATTATGGTACTTCTTGAACTTTCATTAGTGACAAAAAAAATATTAAACAAATTTTTACTGTCCAAAAAATTTAGGAACGCTGTTTTTGTGGAATACACACACTATCCGACAAACAAACAAAACAATAAAAATGTATCTGATTGTCTTAAAGATTAATGAGCTCAATATTTTTTTCTTATATCAATTTTTTAATCTCTTTGGGGTGTCAACAACATCACTAATTAAAGAAGTATTGGCTAGATTATCGGTTCTTCTGCTAGTACGACTTGCTCAAAATATCGTCCAGTTCTTGATTGTCACTTGAAAACCTTTTCGGCCCAACGGCCATCGGTTCTTCTCGCTACGAGTTCCGAAAATACATTACTGAATAATTCTTTTCCAAAAATCTTTTACTCTTTGCCACGTTTTTTTAAATTTGTGGAGTTATTAGTGACTTCGTCTTCTTATCGTAAGTACTCACTGGCATCTCAGTGGATAAACGCTTTCGTCATTTTGAGACATTGTAATTTGGATGACAAAATGGAGAAAGGTCTGTTTCTCGAAGTTGTGTTTACCTAACTGGGTTGTATGTCACTGATTTTAATAATCTACAACTTTGAGAGAGTAATGTCCCCAATACTAATAGGACGGTCTAAAATAAGGACATTTAACATTGATTTTATTCTTCATTAGGAGACAAACTACCTTCTAAGTCTACCTAAGTCTACCTAAGTCTTCGAACGCAGTGTTTAGGTCTTCTTAAGATTCAGGCCAAGGTTTTACGGCCATTCATACGCCACGAGAAAAAAACAAATATATGTTAATTGCCCATCATTTACGTTAGACTGTTGGAAACTAAACATTTTCTTTTTTAGAAAAAGGGGGCAAAGGAACCTTCTGTTCATTTGCCCCTTTTTCTAAAAAACCATCTGATTATAAGTGGTCACCTTAGCCCATGGACATTCATAAAATTAGAGTTATGGATGCGTTGCCAGCCTTGGAATGTAAGTGAGAGAAAATACTGTATTGGCCATAGCAACTAAAACTATCGGAACCTCAACAGTCTGAGAGAAAGGATGGATGGCCAGAGGGAAAGCTGGATTACATGATATCGAACCGGAACACATCATGAGATGCTTTTTTCGACGTTGTTTTTCGATAGAGAGTATCAAACATAATTAAATTACAAAAGAGATTACAGCCATTACCATGATATAAACGAACAAGAACGAAGATAGTTATATCAAAACGCAAAAAAATGTTACAATTAAGTAATATTATTTCTATGTACATCAATTTCATTACTGACCACTTAGACAAGAAATGCACTACATCTATGATCTTGAATAGATGATTAAAAAAATTAAAAACAAAATGTTTACAATCTCCGATTTAAGTATTGAATATTCTTGATTAAGATTATTTGCTAATTTTAACATTCAATCTATACTTTATAACCTCTAGTTATTTCAAATTAATATTTTAAAATCATTTTTGGTAAATTTGTGTATGACTTCAAGCATCTATTCTCATAGCTACTAATCTAGTAACTATAGCTTTGTCTGAAGACTGTATTTACTCGATAGCTACCATTTTCTTTAAAATAAAATATATTTTTTGAAATGTCAATGTCGACTGTCAAATAAATTCTAGCAGGTGTCAATCACTCTACATTACCGCCCTCTCTTTGGCAAACATTTATTTTTAATTAATCAATTCAACTTATTAATAACTAAGTTTATTTAAAATTCTGTCAATTCTTTGGCCTTATATTATTTATTTCTGTTTTCGTATATTTTGCAAATTTCCTTTAAAGCAACATGTCTAGTGACAACGGTTTTAACAATGATGATTCTCCCAATAAAACTTTAACCCATCTTCAACTGCCGAGCCCTATCATAACACGAAGAAATAGAACTGCTTCTACGTGAGTAACTTTTACTGACTACAATAATGTGAGTTTTAATTTTTCACTGTGTTTTACCATATTAACATTTCTATTTTAGTTCTGAAAGAGCTCTACAAAATCCTATCGAATATGGCAAAATCAAAAAATTCTGTCGAGAAAAAGGCCACGGTTTTATAATTCCTGAGAAAGGTGGTGAGGATATATTTGTCCATATTTCAGAGTAAGTTAATTAAGTTTCATTTGCTTACTTCCAACACAAATATTTATATCAATTACAACACTATTTACATCATATCCAAAATTATGACGACATTTTTTTGTAATACTTTCTTAAAAATATTGTACATTTTTTTAATTAAGCCTTCATAATTACTACTATATGCGCATTAAAATATTACAATTCATACTTGCATTAAATAACACTATATGCACATTATTTCAGCATTGAAGGAGAATATGTGCCACTACCAGGAGATGAAGTAACTTACAGACTTTGCCCAATTCCACCCAAATTTGAAAAGTATCAAGCTGTTCATGTCAAAATTATTCAATTAGTACATGAAAGGCACTTAAAATGGCATGAAGCCCAAATGTAAATGACTTCTTGTCTCATAAAAGTACTTACTTAATTATTAGCGTCTTTTGCAACTGTATTAACTTTCCATGTGTTTCACCCATAAGACCTAACCCTTACTATTATTTGTATGAAGTGCATCAATTTCAAGTAATGGTATGATTACAGAAGTTAATATGACACAGTATTCCATACTTCTTAAGTAAGTTTTGATAAGTGGTGCTAAATTTTTGAAGGATTTACCATCTGTAAGTTTTGATAGCCATTTAAGTTGATGCAAACTTTGGTGAAGGCTTGTAACACAAAGTATAATATATTTATGTATGTACTTTTAGACAAAAACAGTCCTTGATTGATGGCCTAATTTTTAAATTGTGGAACGCTCATTGTCACTATTTTTTATGGATAATATATGCACAAATAAGTTAACACAAATTATTTTTAGGTTAATTTTCATTGCCTGCTGGCATAAGTTTATTGTAATTTGTTGCTTTAAGAATTATCTTGCATTTCACTATATAAAGATGTTTAATATAATTAAATTATTTTTATAAGCATGCCATGTTTTACAGATATATAGCAGTCTGCTGTGCTTGTCATTTTTTTGTGATTATAGTTGTACAACAAGTATATAATGTATGATAAAGTTGTATCAGCATCTCTGGTGTTTCAATTTACCCATAGAGGTATCTAATAAGAGTAGGTCAAGAATTAAAATCATGTAGTGTGTAGATAGTTTATTAGTAAACACAAAATATCATAATATATAAATATTAGAAATCACTAAAGGTTACAAAATATTTTTTATGTCAACATTTTCTTACACATAAAATATAATATATTTATTTACGATAGAAATAATGATAAATTGAATTAGGTGTTGACAAACAGAGTAAATAAAGCAAATAATTATTACTATATAGCAAGTTATATAAACTTGTTAATATGTCAATTACATATGATTATGTATGTATAAAAAAATCAAATACGTATCTTATTACTAGTCTCATTTTAAAGCTTACATCCAATTGGTAGATTGAAGAACAACCTGATAAAAAAACATATCGCAGTTATCAGAATTAATGTTGTACTACCATATTTTCATAAAAAGAATCTTTTACCCTTATACATTTTTTGATTTAAAAAATTATGAAAATGTCATTTTGTTACATCATTTTAATAAGAACAAAAATTATTTTGTTTTTAAGGAATTTCATTGAAAAGTGGCAGTCTTAGTTTTAATTATTCTATGAACCTACTTTGCATTGTAAAATTCAAAATATTAATTAATTTAACTTATTACTGTTTGGCTTTCTTTATAATTATAAAGTTATTTTCGTTTTTTTTTCTATGATTGAGCAGGTTACAATGGAATCAATTTCGTTGTCAATAGTTTAAATGCAATTTTAGAATGAACATCAAAGTAAAATGCTTTTTAAATTACTGTCAGAATTAAAAGTAACTGGCAAGCCCTGACAGTGTCTTTTGCAGAATGTTCAAAAATGTTTTAATAGAGATATATAACTGTTCAAAGTTAACCAAGACTGCAACCCCTTAAGTTTAAGAGTCTTAAGTGATATTATATTTTCTATTGTGTCTCTAAAGTCAGGTTCACTCGTCTCCATTTGTCATGTTCCCGTTCTGTAAAGGAAACTTAAGGTTAGATATTTTAATATAAAATATAAGAAATATACATATAGGATTATACTCAATACAACTTTTGTTGATGACAACGACAAACATTTGTTGGAAGACACAATTATGTATTAGATTTTAATACCACAAGAGTTGAAGCAAACTTTTCAAAGTATTTTAATTTCTAAATAGATTATTTCTAAATAGATTTATATCTTAAAAATAATTAATATCGCCAGTTATCTATCAATACTAAACACCTACATTCTATCTAGCATGTTTTTTACATAATAGCTAGTCCGTTCTGTACTACTCGCAAGGAGAGGGTACCTCGTGCTGCGCGAGCTGGTAATGTCGCTTGTGCAGCGCGGCGAGGCGGCCGCGCTCCGCCTCCAGCTCGGTCTCCAGCTGCAGCGCGCGCATCTTGCTCTCTATCTCGAGGCGGCGCGTCGCCGTCAGTGACAGCGCGGAAGTGTCCAGCGCCTCTGGAAATGTTCACATACGTCTAGCTTACCGTAGCTAATACACACACACACAAATTTATTAGTGTAGCCAGGAAAGGAGTCTATAGGAAAAATAAAAAAATATAGAAATCTTTTAAATACATGCATTCCAATTTTCAATTTCTGGATCCATCTTGCCATTCAACATTAATTTTATTATTTACCTACTTTATTAATACTATTGTTGCAATCTCATGAAATGAATATCAGTAAAATAACGTACTATTACAAAATGCTATTAAATCGTGGATTGAATACAAGATATTACCATAGTTCACATATTCACACTATCGTAGTTATGTTTATCAAATTACTAACAAATGTATTCCAATTTTTCTAACAATATTTTGGAAAATGGTGAATATTAACTTACAAGTCCTAAACATATTCTTACTCATTAAAATGGTACTATCAGACCCTATAAAGCTGTTAAGAGATGTGTTAAAGACAATCAGCATGAAAAGAATATATATATATATATATATATATATATATATATATATATATATATATAATTTTATAAACATTAGCCATTGGAATGGGATAATACGTTTAATAATATTTTTGAGATTTAAATCCTTTCAAAAATTGTAGTTCTAGACACGGCGAAATGCAAGTCAGTGGTATATTTGAAATCAGTAGAGTATTTAAAAAAACTTGTCGGAAGCAAATTTATAAACTTTTGAAGAAACTCCCGGTTACAGCAATAAAGAAAACATACTACACAACCAAAAACCGAGAAAAGCACTACGCTATAATTAGTTCCATCGAATAAGAGTATCTGCAAAATTTTATTTTGATTATTTCTTTATTCGATTCGAAAATCAATTTGATTATAAAATAAAGATCTTGCAATTATAACTTTATTCAATGTGACCAGCTCAATATACTATACAATACTGACAGCTTGTGGGTATCACAGTGTAGTGGGACAGTACGATCCTATATGGAGCAAAAACGGTATTTAATATATATGCTCATATCTCTGTTTTATTTAGATAAAGGGCGTCGTTGAGTTCTTCATTCAAGACAGTAGTCAATAAAATGTCTCGACACTAGGGTGTCTCTAACTACCTGTTACCTTGTGCACCTGTTATGCGTGAATCTGCATTAATTTAGCATACTGGACAGGCAAATCATAATCACAAAAAAAAGCGGGAAAATGTTCTCCCGCTCAGCATTACCGTGGTCGCGCACGAGGGCGGACGCGTCGCGCACGGCGGCCACGAGCACAGCGGTGGCGGCGGCGACGGCGCGCGACGCGGCCGTGAGGCGCGCCAGGCCGGCGGACGCGGGCGCCGCCTTGGCGCGCGACGCCGCCACCAGCAGCGCCGTGCTGCCCGCCACCTCGTGCGCCGCCACCGACACGCCCTCCAGCCGCCCCGACTGCCCCACCGCCTCGTCCGCTGACGTACTGTCGACAACACATAATATTACAATGGTAATAAGTTGATAAGTCAAAAATACTTTACTTTTCAGGGCAGGTCCTAAGATTTAATTTCGTCTTAAGTAAAAGGTTACTTAAAACTAATATGTTCGTCTTGCGCGGTACAATAGATTTATCTTTTGTTATTTATTATTAATAAATATACCAATCCTAATGCCAAATATGACTTGAAAATATATGTGCAAGTTATTCATAGTCACTTATCAACTAATTCACGCTTGGTACAGAATTAATATCTGACAGATAATATATTATAAAATTTTCTATTGGAATGCCGCCCAAATATCAAGAAAACAATTGACAACTATATTGGTCCTAAAGACTTTGTTGAACCGTAAATAAGCGTAGTCTTAGCAACGTGTACGTCAGTATATGCAGACTTTATGTCACACCTTTAGTAGTGTGTGTTACATTTGTTTAATGTACTTTTCATGGATTATTTATAAAGAACATTAAATTTTATACTAATCCATCTCCATAATTTTCGTCAAAAGAGTTACAAGTATTTCCTTTACTTATCAATATATAAATGTATAAACATTCGTTAATATAGTTCTTTAATACCTATTTAAAAAAAAAAAACATCAAGAATTATAAAGATACTCACACCAACAATTTAGCAGCGAACACCACCGACTTAGACGCAGATATGAGCCCGTCCGACCACATCGGGTTCCGTCTGTACAGCTTCAGACGCGTCTTGGGATCCCCGAGCTCGGTCTGAAGACGCCTGCTATCTTGCACTAGGACTTTCACTGCGCCCATCAACGTAGTACAAGCGTCTAGGATCTTCTCGTTCACTTCTAGTTTCACACCTTTGTCACCTGCTCTGCTTGCTGCCAACATTTCCTATAAAATATTGAACATGTAAAGATATTTTTATTATAATTTACTTATAAATGCAAAGATCTATTATTTTAATATGGTTATATATAAATTAGGAGTCCCTTGATAGTATAATCCATTAAGTATAAAATATTCATAGTCGTAGCTCTCACTAGGAGATATTATTTATAAACCTACCCATTTTGTTTATAATGTTTCAGTATTACTTACAATTTTTTTGAAATTAATTTAATTTACAATAAATTTGAAATATATTAACAAATGGAATTAGAAGAAATTTGGATATTTCCATATATAAACAAATTATGAAATTGTTTTTTTTCTAAATAAATACCGACAAGGCACACATTCATTCATTGTTACATTTAAAAAGGAAACTACAAATTCATTTTCAGGATTTTTTGTTGTTATAAGTTCTTTATATAATCCGAAATTTACACAAGACAAGAGACAGAAAATATTGACATGATGTGGGGTAAGTAATAGCTCCCTCTCTGTCAACTCCATAACCTCAAAATTTCTCGAAAAATGAAATGCATTCTCATTCTATTCATTCATTTATATCATTATATCTTTAAGAACCTGTTTCTCCTCATAATTATATTAATTAATAATATTCATTTATATCTTTAAGAACCTGTTTCAATTAAAAACGAATATCTCACTTCAATCTGTCCAGCAGCATCTTCAATAGCGCGGTCCATGTCAGCCAGCTCATCGTCCACTGCGTTGCCGCCCTCGTGGCGGTCGGCGGCGGCGGCGGCGGCCGACACCCGCAGCACTACGGCGCGCAACGCCGCGAGTGCCGCAGTATCGAGTGTCCCGCCACCCACTTGCTCTAGACACTGCTTGCTTGATGTCAGCATTGTGCGGCACTCCTCTTTTAATTCTGTTATAGTTTGCATTGATTATTTTACAGGCATTTAAGTCAATAACTGATTAAAAATTACAAACTCATAATTTTTTTTGAACGTAGCTGTTTTCGAACTCCCGCCTCTTATAAACTGTCACTCCGACCATTAAGCCATGCGATCTTCATTCGACTGCATGCAAAATCTTATATGCTTGTTATAATTTTTTTTTAGTTAGTTAGCATCTCTGTAGAGATGTCCAAAACAAGTTTCTATCGATGTATAATCTATCTATCTTAGTGTAAAGTTTACAATTCGTAAGAATACATACTATCACTAAGTTTAATGTCTGTAGTAATATTAGAGAGGTCAGTGACATAAACCGACAGCTGTGCCGCGTTGTGCGCCGCTGACAAAGCAGCTTTCGCGATCACCTCTTCGTGGCCTTCAATCTAAAACAAATTTGTAATTAAAAATATTAAACAATATGTCTTGAAAGGTTTTGTCTTAGGGTTGATTTTACACACATTTTGAACAGTTGTATATGAATGTGTTACATAGTCGCTACAAATAAAACTGAGGACCATGTCTGTAGCTATATGAAATTAAATAAACTTTATTACGTTAGATAACTTTTTCAATTTGACATTCGTAACCGAAATATACTTAAATATCAGGACATTGGAGAATATATGAACGTAACATATATAAAAATTCTTTCCAAAAATTTTTGTATCTATACAAAATATTACAATTTTAATTTATGGTGTAGCAGTCGTGTTTGGTTAAAACTATTTAGATACTTAATTTAGAAAAAAAAGCTTAGAGGTCCGCTGCTTAACGTGATTTAAGATATTTTTACTCAAACTTATCACCATGCTTTGTCTTATCAGACTCAAGATATGAAAATAATTCAAATTGTATCAAATCGTGACTCCTTGAAACTGTGAAGTTGCTAACCTGTGACTTTCTAGCAAGTTCTTCAAAGGCTTTAGCTGCTAGCTCCGCAGCCGCGTCTTCAGTATTTGTATTGTCAAACTTGGCTATCGCTCCGTTGGTCATATCCAATGCAGATTCAGTAGCACAAGTAACCAACTTACTGGTTTCTGTGAACATTTTAAGGATACGTCTTAAAAATATTATTAAAAAATAAACATGCAAAATTCTCTATTATATATATACTCTATAGTTTCATCGTTATAATAATATTATATTTAAAATGGTTAAAAACGACTTTTAAATATGTACACATAGGTTAATGCTTAAAATCGCTTGTAAAATTGTGTCAAAGTAATACAATTTTTCACACTCTTGATATTTGAAATTTTATCAATATAGTATTACAGAAATAAATCATAACTGAAATTATTTCGAAAAATATATCGAGGACATTTTTAGATACGACATAGTAATTATTCCTAGTCATTAAAAACTCTTTTAGTCAAGCAGTTTACCCAATCATATTCAAAATTCATTTAAATAAACCAATACTCATAAATGAATTTCTAGTACTCACTATTCCAAATCAATCTACAAACAATTATTACTTCAAAATACTTTCAAACGACAAATGTTGGTTAACATTATAAAATGCTTTAGGACGGAAAGAGTAGCAATTGAAAATCTACTAACATTAATATAGTAAAATATTTTTAATAGTAGAAGACTACGGGAGTAATACTTCTGTATTACAAAAAAATTAATAAAAAAACTGAAACAAAAAACATACTTACGTTTTTTAATAATCGCGTTCGCTTCATCGAGTTGTATTTTGAGGGAGCCCATATCCGCTTCCAGGATAGTGTTTTGTTGCAATAAGTCCTGTAATTCACACTCGGCGTTCAATCGCTCGTTTTCCGTGTGCTCTAATCTAGCCTCAAGCAACTATATCACCAAATATACTTAACGCAACGTAACGCCGGCGAAGAGGTCCAAAGCGTAAAATAACAGACCACATGAAGGTATCCGCATGCAGAGCAGTAGATGCAGAGCGTTGGAAAATAAAACATGCCATTAGATATCATGCTAGTATATACATACATATAGAAGTTGTAAGGAAACAAGTTTAAATAGAACGATAAGCATCAACGTTTACGTGACAAAAGGTTTATTGTAATAAGAAATTATAAATGAACATTTAAAGCATATAGTATTAGAAATTTTTGTTTATTTTTTAACTATCCCGATATCAGCAATGTCCCGCTTACACTAAACCACCACCAGAACACCCCGTGTTAGTCTAACCTGAGCTTCAGATTCTCTTACAGATAACGCAACTTTTAGTTCATCTATTTCTTTTGCCTTACACTCTTCTAATTTTAATATTTGAGCTTTCAAATCCACTATTATTGATTCAGATTTATTAATTATTATTTCCTTTTCTGTGAGTTCTTTTTTAAATTCTGCCTCATTTTGTTCTAATTTTTCTTGTAGCAACTGCACTTGGACATCTCTATCGGTTGCTAATTGAGAGCATTTGCTTGTTAATTCACCTATTTCTTCTTTTAAACTGTTTTCTATATCAGATTTCTCTTCGGATGCAATCTCTAAGTCAGTGTTTAGTTTGATTTGAATAGCTTGTAATTCTTCAATTGTATTCTCAAGATCCTATTAAAATATTTTTGATTTATATTACATAATCAAACAATATTCAAATTAAAAAATCATTTTTGGATATAATTTATACAATAAAAACAAACCTGTTTCATTAAAACTAAATTATCCCGTTCGAGGTTCAATTCGTCTTTTAATTGGGTAGTATCTTTAATGTTTTGCTTAAGTTGATCTATTTCAGTATTATTCGCCGATATTGTCGATTCATACGTAGTCACTGTTACTTCATGTTGTTTTCTTAAAGTTTTAAGTTCGTTATCAGAAGTTTCCAAATTATCTCGACATTCTTGCAACTGCTCCATCATACTTGTACTGTTTTCTTTCAAATTTTCTACTTCAAGTGTAAGAGATATTATTCTATCTTCTTTCTCAGTGCATATATTATTTAAATCTTGCAATAACTGTTCCTTTGAACTAATAACATTTTGCAACTCAGACATATTGGATGACAAATCATTAACTTCTTTTATTTTATCATTAATTAACTTTTCATCGTTATTTTTAATACTTTCTATCTGATCATGCAAAGCAGTAAGCTTGTCGAGAGCTTCTTTAAGTTCAACATCTTTCTCAGTCAAAGCATTATCAAATTCTTGATTCTTTAAAGATAACTCTTCATTTAACTGATTATACTTGGTTTCGAAATTACATTGCAGGTCAGTTAAAACCGTTCGGTAAGTTTCTAAATCAGCTTTCAGATTGTTAGAAAAATTAATTTGCTCCTAATAGAAATAAACCTTTTATCAATACAAAACTACTACGTATAACTTTAATTAGTAAAGCATAATTAAATAAATACAGTCCTAGTAAGCACGATGTTATGAGACACATCATTACCCATAATAACATCTTTTAAAGTCTTAGTCTTAAATAATAAGTCACTAATAAATATTAGCATCTGTTAATCACATATCGCAGAGCATACGCAATTGAATAATAATTTTTAACATTAACATGCAAAACCAAATAATGTCCAAAGAAAGAAAGACCGTTACTAACCTCCTTATCTTGTTGATATTTCTGTTTAAGTTCCAATAATTCCTTTAGCGCCTCCTCCTTTTGTTCTAGAGCTTTCTTATGTTCATCTCCACTCTTCTGCCTTAGTACTATTAATTCTTCTTTAGTTCTACTTAGTTCTGCATCCTTCTCAATCATCTCCTGCTTAAGCCTTTCAATATTTTCCGTCGCCTCTTTCAATTCATTTGCGATGACTGTTATTTTTTCTTCTTGCTCGGTAGCAGTAGTTTTATGATCAATTTCTAAAGCTTCCATTGAAGCTTTTAGCGCTTCTAGCTCGGCCTCTTTATGTCTAGATTGTTCTAGCTCAATTCTAAGATTAGTGAGTTCTGTTTTGTATGCTTCAACTTCTTCACTCGACGATGCACTTTGTTGGAGTAACTCGACGTCTCTATACAGAAGATAACTTAATTTATTTACTGAGCGAACTCGGTTGACGTTTAATAAAATATATAAATTTGACATCATGAAAAATCATGAAATTAAGTCTTATTAAGATATTATTCTATATAATAGTTTTAAAACCTACTTATGTAATTTTTTATACCTAATGTCATTTACGAATTAACTACAATAATGTATAAACATAATTACAATTAAAATTAAAAGACTAAGCAAATTTCAATTACTGTTGCAAGAATCAAATTTAAAAAATGTATTTATGAAATTTTCTTATATATAAAATCAAAAAAAAATGAATATACTTCATTCTATCATTCAATTGCTGTTGAAGCATAGTCTTAGCGCTCTCGTGCTGCGCCGCGGCCGCTCGCAAGTTGGCAGACATTTTATCCACTTCTGCTTTCTGTAATAACAAACATTTGTTCTTGAAGCTTCATGCTTTATGCCGCATGGCATAGACAGTCAGAGACAACCTATCGTCAAGCGAACACTCCATTGACAGCTTTCTGCCCGAAATCGCGACTTTGCGTGCTGAGCGGCGTTATATATAATATTCTTATTAATATTATTATGTATGTATATGTGAAAGTTATGCAAAAATTATGTATAACAAAATTGTTCCCATCTAAAAGTTCTAAAAAAAGAAGTCCGCGACATGTCTAGCTTTTATGGTTGACTCACTATAACTACATTTTTATTCGATTGTATGGGGTTTCCCAATAAGAACGATATGTTTTGAAATTGAAATAAAATATGTAATATATGTTCGAATTTCGTGCTCAATGGCTTTGGCTCAATGCTTTATTTGATTGGAAATTTTCTGCTATTTATGATTTAAATAAAATATCGTTCAAATGACCGCCACGACTTTTTTTTCACTGGTGAATACGGTCGGTCCAATTTTCGATGACTCGGTGCAGCATTTCAGCTGGTATGGCCGCTATAGTCGCTCGAATGTTACGTTCAAGGTCTTGGATCGTAGCTGGTTTATTGGCATACACTTGAGATTTAACATACCCCCACAAAAAATAGTCCAAGAATGTTAAATATATTTAGCACAATACTTCTCGAATTTTGATAAAAAATTTGGACAATTTCCAAACGTTGAGGTAACGTGAACTTGTTCATGATTAAATGGCAAACATTACTGAACACAAAACAACACAAATGTCAAATGTTAAAAAACCGAGGCTGTGAGCTATCAAAATCCTATCATCCCTTTAGGAAACACTGTATTTTTAGTTCTAAAATAATACATTATTTGCGAAGATGTTTTTATAAACTAAATATTAATACTTATCCAAATAAATTTATAGATATTTATCACGGACACTTATTTAAAAAAAGCCTTTGAGAGTATTTGATTTCAACCAATATGGAAGGAATTATTATCGTTTTAAAATGATAAGGTCAAAAACCACGCGCGCATTAACGTGCGTGGTGTGTAAAACGGAGAAGCGGGAGGACACTGGCTGACAGTGTCGATAGTCTTCTTACCAATATTATAAAATAAAAAGTTTCTGCGAATGTATGTTTGATATAGATGAAATTTTACCGTATTAAATGTTGTAAGTCAGAATAACGTATAGGTTACTATTTATAATTATTTATTGTAATTTTGTCGTAACATAACGATACATATCAATTATAATCAGCTAGAAATCTACCCTCTAAAAGATATCCTAGTATATGCAGATAAAACTATTGGACTTACACAAATATAATATAGTGTAGAATTGTTTGTCTTAAAAAGTTCTAAATAAACGTCTGGGATAGCATATATCTATCATTTACGTGGAAAGTTGAAAGTTCTAGGAACAAAATAGTGAATTATAAATTTAATTAAATTAGATATTTCTTTATAATATTTATCAAACTCTTATCAAATTTAATACATTTGTCATTTTAAGTATTTAATATAGATTAACTATATCTCTTACACTAAGCAATTTTGCCGATTTTTTTAAAAATAGGAACGAAATGCTTGACTTGAGCATGCGGATACCTCGAGCGAAATCTAGTTTCTTATAAAAATTAAAATAATTATGTTCTGTAGTAGATATAAAAATTAAAATACTTTATGCTGATTAAGTTTAATACAAGTAGAATTTAGGTATAAATTACCTGTCTTATTAAATTAATATGTTCTTCCCGTAGCTGTGTGTATGCTCCTTTTAATTTTTGGAATTTTTCGTCTAACACTTTGGCCCTCTCTTCAGTCTGACTTAGTTTTCCTAAAATATATGAAGATTATTTAATAACTTATTGTAAATAAAAAGACTATTATTATATAAATAACAATACTTTTGATTTCCGGTGTTTCAATTGACAATATTTCGGCTTTTTGTTTTTCTTCTTCGAGTTCGTGCTGAAAATAAACAAAAATATTAATAACCTTAAACTAATCAAATCAAAACCAACCTTAAACTAATCTGCTTATCGAAATATTCTTTATTGAAATAGAATATTACAAGCACATTCGAATCGTCAAATTAATTTAAGTGTCAGTATTGTCAGTCCTATTAGAAGATATTCTGTACTAGAAGAATGCTCTTCTCAGCAGAGCTGCCTTCCGAGCTGGTGAGAAATTTAACAGTTTCAAATGTAATTTCACAATCGGTTTACGAGTGATATTAGCCTCACCAATGACCATAAATAGCACTTAACATCAGTATACTATTCTTTGATAGAATAATAATATACTTTGTTTAATATATATTTTTATAATTGCAGGTTTAAATTGTTCAAATGGTAAGTCTGTATGTCTGTAAGTAAAATTGATGTGTTAATGACTTGTGAGATATGCTCTGTTATATTGATATATTAAAGATAACAAGTACATAATCTCTGTGGGAATACGTCTGATTGTAAACGCGATGGGATGTGGGTTCGATTCTTATTCGTCAAAATGATTTTATATTTAAAATGTATTTACTACCCCGCTGTGAATAAAGCGTGAAGTTGTTTTTAATTTAATTTAAACGTTTTCATCCGTGACTACTGACCTTTGCGGCTTGTAGCTGCGACTCCATTCGCATATAGTTTTCTTGCATGGATCCGATCATTGCGTTTCTTTCTTGTGTTACTTGTGATACTGTTGATCTAAGAAAAACCATCAATTATAATTACATAATTTAAACTCAATTTTACTTAAATCCTTATTTTTATTGTAAGTAGTAAAAATGATTATATTTAAATTATTCCTATTTTCCTTCTCTGGTAAGACAAAATGCGTTAATTTTTGCCAATCAACAATCAATACCTCGAATTCGTGTGGAAATCGAAGAGCCTTGAACTGTGTTCTCTGTATATCTTGCTATGCGGAATGAAGCTAAAAAAACTGCCCTTACAAAACAATGTTAACACCTACAGATAATAAGTGACGTAAAATTACAATTAACAAATAAAAACGTACCTCATTCGTTTCAATTCATTCTGTAAGTGTTCAATGAGCCTGTCCCGTTCCACAATGGGGTCGGGCACGGGGGAGGGCGTGGCGCGCGTGTCCACCATGTCCAAGTGGTCTGGAGTAGTGGCCTGTGTAATATGAGGAAATAATTAAATAATAACTATCCAAATTGTTAATCAATTAAGAAAGTATAAATCGCACGAAGGAATTATTATTTTAATTATCGTAATTTGTTTACAGTTTATTCAAAGGTTGAGTATGTCTGATATCATGAAATGAACAAGTTCCACAATGCAAATGTCCTCAGGAGGGCTAAAGGAGTCCTCTCTAGCCATTCTTTATATGTATAAGAATTTTATAGCCATCGTGGCGCAGTGGGACAGCTTCTGCCTATAAACACGATTGGTTGTGGATTGAATTCCCACTCGGGGGAAAAATATTTTCATTTCTCCGCTCTGGTAGACAAAGTGTGACATTAAGTTTGAAACTCAACACGAAATGTCTCGATTTCAAGCGAACTAAAAATCTTTATGTGATCTAAGTTTACTTCAAATATAATATCTGTTATTTTTAATTTAATATTAAATACATTTATTATACTATAATGATTGGAATACTTTTGAAAAACCTTCTCATAACATCAATATTTATATTGTAAAAAATATAATTTATTTATATACATAAGGATATATTACTTTTAGATACCTGACTAAGAGTATCTGAAGTGTCGATTAACGATCCAACTGCATCGGGTTCATCTGGAGGCGGCTTTGGAATTGACACTACAGGCGTCACGTACGTTCCGAAATCACTCTGTGCAACAAAAATATTTACCAAATTCATTATAAGTGTGAGATAAGTTATTTTTTGTAATTATTCAACTACAATTGCAACTTTCGTTTTCAACTATATTGGGGTCGGTCGTGGCGATCGGCTGTGGGTTTGATTCCCATTCGGGGGACAGTTTATATTTAAATTATTATCATTTCCTCGCTCTAGTAAGATAAAGCGTGCCTTTGAGTTTCGCCACTTAACACGCAATGACTTGAACTCGGCAGAAAGGGGAGTACAGAGTGTCTTGACACTAGGTACCTCCTGTCTACCTGTCAAGTGGAATTGCATCTAGGTATATTTTTTGAACATTAGGCATTAGGATTTCTTAATGTTTAGGGTGAATTACTTAAATAAAAAGTCAAATAAAAATAATATTTAAATAAAATACAAACAGAATTTACAGAAAAATTGAAAAAATCCTTGCCCTGAATAATATTTATTTTCAACACCTATTACGGGTTTATATTTTTATTTAAGTAAATATTACTTTGCATCTTTCTAAGGTTCATAAAGAAATATTAAAAAGCATAAAATTATGAAATAATAAAATATTACCTGTAACAAGAAGTTAGGTGGATCCGAAGGCAGCACCGGCAATGTGAGCAAGTTTCTGTAATATTGCAAGCTGCTCGCGTGTTTGTAGAATGAACTTAGCTGTTTGAACTGCTGCCGAAACCTAAATACATTGTTTGCGTTATGAATGCAAAAATGGCTCATTTATTTATTTTCATAACAAGTTCCTCAAGTAAGAAACAAGTAAGAAATTATTGATTCTTTTGTTATTCAAAAAGATTTAGAATTAATTAACGACATTATACTTGCACTGTCTGGCTTTAAATATATTCTAGGTTTCGATTGGATTAATTAAATTCATGGATTCGATTACATTAAAACATTTTATCTTCCCTATTAACTTCGTTAAAGTTGTAAATAAATAAGTACTCTATCTACCTACTTCTACTATTTTATAAAAGATCATAATTCACTATCCGAACAAACAAAAAATCCTTCGTACTTCGAAGTACGGAGTGTCATGACAATAGGTACTTTCTGTCTACCCTGCTATGTGGGATAAAGGCGTGAAGCTAAAACAAAATCATACTTAATAACCCATTTAAAGACGTTACGCGTGATGAGGTGGAACCTAAAGACGCGCTTTATCTGACCAAAGTGTGAAACAAAAATAAGAGAAATACAATCATTTATCTAGTAGGGATCAAACCCACAAACATCGCGTATACGATCTGAAACTCACACTGAGCCACGACGAATGGGAGACATTATAAATGTTTATGACGACCATTGTTAAAGTTAATAGTACATTATGGTAATTTTATATATAACTACAAAATTTATTCATGCAGCATAAATTGAATGCGTAATCAATTAAGAATTGAATATTGCTAATGCTTTTGCGTTCGCTGAAGGGTTTCCATGAGTGTCTTCAATTATCCCCACTCTTGGCTGCCTGCGTTACATCATATGACGGTGCAATTTTATTTTTTTATTATTCTAATAGAATATGAAATTATTATTGATTCCATTTTTGTCAATTTTTAAGTAATATTCTTTAAAGGTTATTTAATATAAGATCTTAGAACAACTTATTAATTTGATCAAAAGACAGATCGGTAGGAAACTAACTGTTGATTTATTGGTTAAGTTTTGCTGCATATTTAGAATAACATAAATAACTTATTACACCTAATGACTACAATATAATATTTCCTGAGGCTATTAAAATGTAAGATCTAAGAAAATAACCTCCTAACAAAATAATCAATGACTTCATTAATAATTCATAATACAACTTCTGGAATAGACCTATAAATATGGAATGATAAAACAAACAGCGCCTAAGTGTTAACGCGGTTAGTTGTGGGTTTGAATATAGAATGATTATATTTAAAAATTATTTTTATTTCTAATGAATTCGCCACTCAACACGCTATGGCCCGATTTCGGGAGGAAAGCAGTAACCGTAGTGTCTTGAGATTAGGTTGTTTCTGAATACCCTGCTGGATAAAGCCGTGAAGCTGCTTTTTCTTATAAACTTCATTTTCATATTTATTTTTTTTACTTTTACCTTTCCCTATGTCCAGATAACACATCAGGTGGCAAGGCGGCGTGAAGACGGAACAGCAGACGCACATTGCAATCGTATATTTGCGAGGCGTCCTGCGCGCACGGGATCAGCGCCGCCAGCCGGCACTGCCCGCTCGCCGTCATCGAGTTAGCGCGCGCATTTCCCAAGCTATCGAATACTGAGGAAATATAATTTTGAAACATAATTATACGTTTCATTGATTACATTTTCACGCAATCTGGGAAAAAACTGGATATAACGGGTTGGTTAATTATCATTTATTTTCCTTTTGTCAATGGACTACTGCTGTTTTCGATAAATCAGGTTTTCAAAAACGTATATTCGAAATCCAAAATATATGAATGACATTAATCTTCATGCATAAAAAGTGCAAATACAAAAAATAGCACATGGCAATAGAAATTAAAATACCATTGATATCGTTAAGCAATGAAGTTATATAATTTATCAATTGTATAAAATAATTATTACCGGCTGCTTGTAAACTAAGTATGTCATCCATGTAATCGAATAATTCCACACATAATTGGAAACTGGAAGAAAAAAATAAAATATTGTCAAAAAAAAATACAAATAATAACAAATAAAATATTTATTGTAACTATATAAAATACTCACTAATTATTTACGTCGTTCTCAGCAATGTTATCCAATTCATCAGCAGTTAGTTGCATGTTGCCTGGTATCCGAGGATTTCTCGCGTGGAACGTTAATTTCGTTACCAATAAGTTACAGTATAAGTGGATTAGGCGTCCGTAGCCTTCTCGAAGATGCACCTACGGCGAGAAAATTGAACTTAACAACTCAATTATGAAGTAATCGCGATCAAATTAGTGTTTTTACTAAGGTTTCCCTTCTATAAATTTACTTAGAAATTATAAATGCAAGAGAAACTATAATGATAAAGTATACTAAAAAAATCCTGAAATAATTTATATTATATAAGTGTGTCAAAAATTAAGGCCAGTTGTGGCACAGTGTACAGCATCTGACTGTAAACGCGATCGGTTGTGGGTTCGATCCCCACTCGGGGGAGTGATTACATTTAAATTATTTTCTATATATTTATTATTTGGTAAAGACAAAGAGCGGCGTTGAGTTCCACCACTCAACACGCAATGTCTCGAATTCGGTGGAAAGCGAAGTAGGGAGTATCATGACACTAAGTACTTTCTGTCTATGCCTGCTATGCGGGATAAAAGCGTGAAGCTAAAAAAAATTAAAATAACTATTTGGTACCCATAATTTGCCGAGCTCCTTGATCATGCCTATGTGCCGCTGCGAGTCGTCGAGGCAGGCGGCGTGACCTTCACGGAGCAGCTTGTGCGTCACATGACAAAACTTCCATGCCACGATCCTATCGTCTTGTAGCGGCTGCCGGATGGCCACCATCTGATAGACGATAGCATATTTAGATTAATAATAAGTAGAGAATTAAAAGAGTTTACTATATTTATTTAATTATGGTTTAGCGTTCAGCTCATGGACGGATTCTAAGAAGCGCGGGTTCGAACCCGTTGCGTTCTAATATTTTACGTTTTTAATTTTTTTAAGGATAATTAGAATTTTAAGTAAATATTTACAGTTATGATGAAAGCAAAGAAACCTATAAACTGTTAAGTCTAGTCAAATTCAAGCATTTAAAATCCATAAAGCTTTTAAATATTGTAATAGCATATACTAAAACAATGTTTATTAATTTGGCTTACCCAATACGTGATCGCACTCTGCTCCCGGAAAGTCCCGATGATGGTGCTTCGTACATGTTTCTCTTTTACTGGGGTTTCGATAGCGTTTATGGCTTTTTGAATGGCTAATGTCTGCAAAGAATATTAATATAAATAAAATGATCAAATAATGCTTTCTAGGAATTATTTTTATTCCCAACCTTGTCATTTGATTAATTCTTAAAATATTATAATGGTTATTCCAATAATTTACACACATTCAAAGTCAAGTTCAATACACTTATTATTATTGTTTTATTTTATTTTGATCTTGTCTCGACTCCTGCGCGCACTTACATACAGAAATACGAGGGAAGCAGTAAATCTAAATCGGGAAAAACCTAAACACGTACATGAATCAAAGTGTGTTCGAGTGAAAACAAAAATAAAACGTATGTTTTCGCCGCGTTGATCGTATACTGTATTTTTGGAGTAAGATAATGTAGTGTTTGTAAACAGAATGGTTGGTCGTTGACCCGACGTGGTATGGTAGAGCACGTGAAATTAAAGCAGTTAAAAATAATATCATTTATATAATAAAAGCTTCACACATTTTTCTGTATAGCAAAATAACTAGACAGAATCCAGTGCAAAGTAAGTCCTATTTCCGCTTTCTGCTTCAATTCATAATATTATATGGAGAACTCCATATCACGC
Organism: Dryadula phaetusa; assembly: GCA_032432895.1. Classification (NCBI taxonomy): domain Eukaryota; kingdom Metazoa; phylum Arthropoda; class Insecta; order Lepidoptera; family Nymphalidae; genus Dryadula; species Dryadula phaetusa. Next base: position 700,693 of record JAOYRS010000038.1, read on the forward strand.
CTTCTTGAGAAAACAATATATTTGAAAAAATATTATAATATAATATTTACATTAATCTAATTTAATTGAGTGCAAGCATGCAAGTAAGCTATGTATATGCGATTTAAAAAACAAATGAATAACATATATTTGTCAAATTAATTTATCTCAGCTGTCTTGTGTATTTATTGACAGAAAGCTAGCGAAATTTAATTTAATGACTAGGGTCGGGAAAGAAGAACAGACATAAGAGTACCTAAATGAGACTGCATGATTATTCTGCTGTCGACGCTAAATTCTAAGTATAATTGACATAATGTTTATGTGGTAATTGCTTTTTTTTTGATATATTAAAAGCATTAATCGGCTTAAAGAGTGGTAGTTTACATATATTTAAATATTTAACATTATCTATACATAGGTGTCCCTGACTTCGTCCACGTAGAATATAACACCTCTGGATATTTTATTTTATAATTCAAATATAAAAGTAGCCTTAATTATGCTTCATTTAATACATTATCTTTCTACCAGTAAAAGTTCCATCAGAATTGGTCCAGGCGTTGTAGTGATTAGCCGTAAAAAACACTATTACTGTATATACGTACATATGCATTTTATAGTTTAGTTGAGTAAAAGCTATGTTTATTATATTCGATATTTGAAGATTACAACAGACACTCCAAATTTATTTATTTGTGTAAATATTTGCTATCGTGTCTAATTTCCCGTTCCATACATATATATGAACGTAGTCAATTTTTTTATGTTATTTTTTGCGTTATTTGAATGAGTAATTATGTGGATGATGCGATCTATATATGCAAGTTCTTATTACTGCGTTTTCTGTCATAATGACTCATTGACTACGTGGCTCTCTAAAGTATATAGGTATATAAGCAGAGTACGGGTTGTTTTGTGATATATCTTATCTACTCTGCTAAGCGGGATAAAAGCGTGAAACTAAATTATCATCAAATTTACAATATTTAAATGGCTTTTTATTTGTTTTAGTTGAAGCAAACAACATATGATCCGTACATTATGTCCAAGCATTATTTTTTACTTATTTTTTTTCTTTCTATCACATTTTTATAGCTCAAATCTAGGCTTATTATAACAAATTTTACTATAGTACATATTCATCATTGTAATGTTTAAGGAATTTTAATTCATATCAACTTTAAAATAAATGACTTGCCGATGACGTAAAAGTTCACGTGATTATTATATACTTGTTACGAATAAACATATACTAGTAAGCTTTGCTTAGTTATAATTCCCCGCTTACATAATTTATTGTAGCGTCATGCAGGCACGCTAGTAGTAACCTAAAAGTAGTAACCTTGTTCTACTTTTGTAATAAGCTTTAAAGTAATTAGGAAATTATAATGAAAAGTAATCAATTTTTTAATTAGATTTTGTTACATAACATAAATTATTTTCGCGTTTTTACACATTTTAAATTAAACTATTTTAAAAGTTTTTTCGGACAATCGCGTATATTCTAAGAAAACTTTACAGTAGTCGGTGGTCACACGTAGACAGGTACACGAGACGATGGATTATTATAAAGTGTTCGAAACGTCAGGTTTCACAAAATGTATTTTCGAAATTATTTATATTTAAAAATGATTGATATAAATAGTATAGTGTAAAATTGTATCTACCGTCATACTAGTAAACAATGAATAATATTATATACATTTTAAAGGAGGAGGACCAGACTCAATAAAAGAAAAATATAATTCCTTTGTGCTTGTATTATCTTTGTGATTAAAATGGAAGCTTAATATCATCTGTATATAATATGTTTAGTTAAGTTACTACTTCAGCATTAAAATTACTAAGTTTTAAAAATAAAAAAAATCATTATATATGCAAATTATAATTAAATCCAGAACTCATTGTTGCCAGCAGTAAATATAACTCTTCAAATAAGTTGAAGAGTTTATTGACAGTACGATAAAAAATATACATATTTTGTTTGACTCCAAAACTACAAGTGTATGAATTCTTTAGGACGTTTTCACTTTCATGTTATAAAGCAAAAACAAGCAAGTGATAATCGTAGAACTGATGGATACCGGAAATAGTTACTAACGGTGAACTTACCAGCTGATGGAACCGTTTATCTGCAGGATTGGCCATAGCAAGGTGTTAGTGCAACACGAACTCAGCATGCATTAGTAAGTGCTGTACCGGGCTGAAATGAGACGTGGCAAGCAAAGTTACAACAGTTAGAGTATGGGAGGAAGTTATGTGAATAAAAATAAAAACAATGCATATGTTAATTTGTTACTGTTTTTAATAGAAAGCATCCACTTAATTTTGTAGTAAGCACTTAAATTCTATTGTGAAAAATATTCAGAAAAAAATATTCACAAGTGGTAATCATGCATATTTAAAACCTTAATTATAATTTTTTTTAAATGGCACGATTTAAGAGTTAAACATAACTGTGACTTAAAATATATGAAAGGAAATATGAATATATTTTATTAATTTGATGATTTATGCGGCACTTTTTTTTATTATTCCTCGACTAAATGCTATCCTTACGTGAAATAATGTTACCTGTAACAAAAGAAATTCAAATGTGAGTAAAAATATTTAACAATCGTTATTAAGATGTAACATTTTTTTTCATTAATGTTAAAGATGTTGTGGGCTTCATAGTGTTCTAAGTAATTCAGTTAAAATAGAGCAAAATTAATTTTAAGTAAAATTATCAAGGTTTGTAGATAACATACGAGTTTTTTTATATAATGAGGCTGGCATAATTGTGAATTAGAAAACAAAGCCGGGCTTTTCCCTGTGCGGCTTTGTTTTCTAAAAATTAAAAATAAAGAAAGACTTTTTTTTAATTTCTATTTGAACCGTCCTAATAATTAGGCAATGAGTGCTTATCTGCGGATATAACAATATTTAATACAGTAGGAAAAACGAAACGTAAAATTCCATGATCATCTATTTTAGCGTAGGTACAATGAATAATTATAGTACTTATGTTAGTGGGTTATACTGTGATGTTAATAACGGTTGCTTATCTCGTATCATTGTTTTATTAACATTACGAATTGTAAAAATTCATTGTATATGCATAATATGTAAATGCCATTTTAACATAAATACAAAACTACCATTATAATCCTAGTACTAATATGACTTAGGGCAGCCGAAATAAAGGGGCGTAGAAAGCTGAACTTAGGCACACGTCTAATTCCCAAGGCGTTTATGTACGCATCTTAGGCAATAGATGAAAGCAATATAAAAAGAAGGTAGACATTTAGTAAGAAACGTAAAGAATAGTTTGTTTTTTTTTTTTATAAAAAATCCATGCGAAGGAAGTTAAGTAGCGAGTTACAACAAGTAACTTCTATAAGACATGACAAATGTAGATTAAGACGAATTAGAATAAGATTTTATCTTAACAAATTTCCCGTTACCTCCAGCATTTTCGGAAGCAATCTTGCATCTTTAAAGAGAGCCTAGCTTTTTCCCAAATATTGCAGACAAATATAGCCGGAAAAACGACTCATACTATGAATTAAGTAGGTAAATTTACAGATGTTATATAAATTACATACAGCATACAAACTTTACAGATGTATATATTTTGATACTATAAAAAAGCAGGCGGCGAACACAGAATTAATATGAGCCAGTAAATCCGGAAACGGTAAATAACGATCTCATCCGTAGGCCGAGACCATATATGAAAATTATGGGTACGTACTATGCTTTCACATGTACATTCATATGTCAAACTTTAATTCGTTAGAAGATCATATCTCCTATTAAAAACCATATCTCCTATTAAGTAGGTAATAAAAAGCTTTAGATTTGTAAGATTCATAAATATAAATTATGATGATATATATGACTTATCTATTCGTAATTACTTCAAATCAACTCTGAAAGCTTTTAGATTTAAATAACGTTTAGCTTTTTTTATTTAAATATAAGGAGATACCTAATAAGAATGATTTATTTTGCTTTAATTAAATACTAAAAATCTGTGTATTCTAATTTCTTTTTTTTAACTTTACCTTGACCTCTTCCTACAATAAAACCTTTTTGTTCCATAGTAATGACATCCGTTTTGATAAGAATTTTGCATTTGAATATTTTTACAGCATCTGATGTCCTTGCCAGACTACCATAGTGACATGCAAGTACTTTTTATGTTTAATTTTAAATGAATCCAATCGTTTAAGTTTGAGAAAAATACTGTACACTGTTGGTACGATATGTATGATAAAAGTGAAAAATCAATTCGGTACGTGCATGTCGTTACCGATAATTAGAAAGTCATGTGTGGAACTAACATTCACTTTACTATTAAATGTATTATTTTAATTAAAGTATGTCGAATGACATATTATTATTTTATACAGTTCTTTTACTTGCTATTATTTTTTTCATTTGACCATTGTGTTTATGAAATATATTGTCTTACTAGTTTCTTCATTTCCCATAGGACGTAACTTTAAATTTAAAAAAATACATTGTTTCACAGTATATTACCTGCTATTGTTCTCTTTTGTACAAAAGCAACGGAAGACATTGCAAATGTTAACAGTCTTCTATAATTAACTGCATTTGTCTAAATGGCATGTTGACATACTAATTAAAGATACTGTCAATGGAAGAAATAATTTTGAATAATTTGTGAATTATGAAACTTACCTAATTATTTTAATAATTATATTAAATGTTTAGTAAGTGTTAAAAATATTTTTATATCTGTTGTAGCTATTACAGAATAGATAAAGGCGTTAAAATAGATCATAAAGTTGGCGTGCAAAAAGTGGCCACTTCACGCACTGATTGTGCTTATATTATCGGTGTTACGTAGATACCTGCTGGCTGTAGGTTGTAATATAAAGTTACTATGAATATGAGAAACAAGAAAGCCATGTCACGGGAAATTATGCGTGACGCCGATAACGGAACATGGTACGTTTCTTCGTCTGTTGATAACGAAATAATTTTATCTATTATGGTTTTTTTTTCTTTTTCATAAATAACAAGATTTTAAGCTTCAAAGAGTAATGTCGCGTGTTAAAAACTACTGTAGATAAGCTTTGTCTCATATGTACAAAACAACAAAGGCTGCATATAATAAGAAGCACCTCTTTTATCTAAGTTCAAGAAACAAAGAATCTGAATAATTTATCAGTTCAAGCGTTGAGCTCTAGTTCTAGCAGACCATCGACGGGACGTGCTCTGAGCGCGGAAGAGGACGTAAACGGTGATTGCCCTCGGGCCATTTCCTATGTTCGTCAGCGGGACAGCATTTTTAATAATAAACAAAATATCTAAAATCAAATCTTCTACAACTTATTTCAATTTCATAATCAAACTACATTTAATCATCATCAATCAAATGGAAAGGCGATGGAAAGTCGATGATAGTTGGAAACTTGGACAAGAAAACTCCGTACGTACATGGTGATAGTAACGAAACGCTAGTAATAGTTACATACTTTCTTTTAACCGTGGGAATACTATACTACGAACCAAGGTCGGAAACCTTATGCGAATGATGTTAAACCATTTTACTGAATTGGGTTTAATCTCGGTCTAACATTAAATAATAGGAAATTATTTAAAATGAACTTTCTTAGATTTTTCATGGTATTTATTTGCTTGTATTATACTAACTTGTATTAAATACTATAAATTAACCGTAGACGCTGTGAATAAATTAATATAAAAAAATATAATTTTCAGATCAGCCTTTTACTAAATGCTGTTTTACTTAAATGTATTTATTTTGCTAGGATTTATCATTAACTTAATTTAGGCATCCTATAAATAAAACGATTTTTGTGAATGTAAAATTTATAACATAAAATATGAAAGTCAACTGGTCAACTTATTTACACCTGGTAGATTACATTTTTTTTATCAATATTACAAAATTAGATAAGTATGTGATCCATCTATTTTTCCTGGTAAAAACTTAATGAAAAGTTGTTTTAAAGCAAAATACTTTTGTACTTGCAATCAATTTTTATCTTAGCAATTTCCTGTTTTACTTATAAGTAGGTACGCATTAGTCACATAGAAACGGTCTAGAAATATTTATATTGTATTGTCTTAATAGTCCCTATTTAAGCAGGAGTATTTAAGTACACCTTCATACTTAAATAGGGCTAAGAAATTATACTAATAATAGTATAGTATAATAATTACATACTATTAATATCACAAATAGATATTTGTTATTATTTAATGCAAAAAAATCTAAACAAACCTACATGAAACTTCACAGTGTTCACAGCTTGTACGTCAAAATGATGTATAGAATGTATAAAACTTTTGTGAAATTTCGAAATAACATAATAAGTAACTTAGATCCTATGTTTGTCATGTGGTATTTTCTCCTCATTTTTAGAGACATAGCGGAACCTAGCGCCGCAAATTGTTTCGTCAAAAACTCAATTTTAAAACACACACATTTCGATGCACACCGGCTCTATAGATCGGGCAACGGTATATAAAAAATATTGTAGTTAAACATGTTATAGAACATATATGAAGGTAAACAATTAAACAGTTGAATACCAAAGTGTACTTACATAAGAATCATTTAACTGACTCATGCGCAGGTGAAACGAAACATAAGCGGCTGGTTATATTATAACAATTTAATCTAAGTATATATATTTATTACTGTATAAAACTCTTAGTTTTATTTATGTATTTATTTCTTATATAAATTTACCCGAACGCTTAAAAATTAAAACGGAAACTACCATTATTTTAATTTTTTGTATGTTTATTTAATACAAAACAAAAAAGAAATTATTATTGTCAATTAATAATTATGAATGAAACTGAGAAATTATTCCACAGCCTTAAGTATATAATTATATATTAAGGACATTAGTAAAACCAAGGTCATATATATATCATCATTCGTGATATACAAAACTCAATAGCTATTGGCCGATAGTAAACTGTTTGCAAATATCAAATAATTTAATATTTGTAATAGATTCATAACTACTCATGGTATCCTGGAACATCTTGCAACAGGGATCATCGTGGTCCTGTTGCCAGATGTTTCAATATAATTTAATAAGCTTCGACAGGTGAAGGGTGCCCTTCATCAGAACAAGCTGCCAGTTCCCCGCCAGCGTTGTATGAAGACCAAGGGGAGTTACAAACAGGATTGCCAACATCTTAAGAAGAGCCTCTATCAAAACCATATTTAAGCCTAATAAAAAAGTGAGCCAGTGCTTGAGACCCGTGATATGTAATATTAATTTGTACTGTGGAGGTGTATATAAACTAGACTGTGACTGTGGCTTATCATTGGTCAAACAAAGAGGAGCATTGGGGTTGGGATGAAGGAACACATATCCGATGTCAAGAATGGGCGTGTATTGCAATCGGCTGTGTGTGAACATACAATGAATAAATCCACCACTACATCAGTTTTGATAGGCCACATATCCTTGCTAGGGGAAGTAGCTATATTCCTAGAATGATCCGAGAGGCTATTGAAATTCAAAAACATCCAAATTTCAATAAAGAAGATGGTTGGAAAATCTCTACCACCTGGAACCTACATATAAAAATTTAAAGTCTTAAATCCACCACACCAGAGACAAAGATACAGTCAGCTCATTCTGCAAGCATCCAGGGCAGTACGCGAGGCAATTAAGAAACAGATGGCGGTAGATTGATATAATTAATTTTTGTATCAGCTGACAGACGAATGCCACCTCAGTCTACCTGTGACCACGTACTACATTAAAGTGTTCGAAACGTCAGGTGTCCAAAAATGTGTTTTCGAAAATCTAAATTTACGCGATTAAGTTCGCGATTAAGAACAGTTTCATTTAAAACCATATATTTTTTTTAGTTTTACGCTTTTATCCTGCATAACAAGGTAGACAGGAAGTACCTAATATCAAGACACTCTACTGTACTTCGCTTTCCGCCGAATTTGAGATCGTACGTATTGAGTAGCGAAAATTAACGTCGCATTTTATCTTACTATATTGAGAAAGTGAAATTAATATAAAATACGCACTCTCTCTACTGGGATCGAACCCACAACCGATCTCGTTTACAGTCGGCTGTCACACTGCGCCACGACCGACCTCTATATAAATTTGATAACATTTAATTTACCAAGTTAATATTAAAATGTTAATAAAAACGTAGTCAGACATAACTAAGGATGATACCATCACGTACATAAATTCATTGAACATGAAAATGTAACGGGAACAAATATGAACGATTAAATGGTGGGCGGAAGATAACAATCATTATATAGTCTGAACTCTGAAGTGAGCAAGTTTGGAAACAAAAAAACAGTTTTCTCTTCCAATATATTTTAACAAAATTTATATAGTAAGTTGGTACTTATAAAAAATAAAAGACATAAAACAGTAAATTTCATCGTTATTTTTAATATTATATATACATAGAAATGAGTATATTTTATTAAAACATTAATACTAAATGCTCATATAAATACAAGATATATAGTAAGATATATACTATTTATGTTTTACTAACAGAAATTAAAACAAGTGGAAATTTAAGCTGTAGTAGATACTTTTTAAATGTTTTCAAAAAACGCGTAAAGAGAAGTATGAGCGCAATTGACGGTCATCAACTTATATAATTTCGCAGTTTGTTAACTTTATATATTATAATGGATCTCTTTTACCCACTTACCGATTTTTCAATATATAGTTGTTCAATTCAATCCAAATAAAGTTGTATTAAACAAAAAGTAGGGAATAAAATTACTTATTATAACACTTGTGTATTGTGGTGTATTGGAAAAACTGAAACTGGTAGAATTGAACAGATATGTTATCAAGTGCGTCAAGTTTTCATAACAACGTCTATAATCTAATGAACGATAACACTGCATTATCTATATTCAAAACTTCACAAACCGTAAACAGTATATATATATATATATATATCTATATATATATATATATATATATATATATGTATATGTATATATGTATATGATATATGTATATGTATATGTATATGTATATGTATATGTATATGTATATGTATATGTATATGTATATGTATATGTATGTATGTATATGTCTATGTATATGTATATGTATATGTATATGTATAGTATATGTATAGTATATGTATATGTATATGTATATGTATATGTAATCGTATAGTATCGTTATATGTATACGTATACGTATAAGTATACGTATACGTATAGTATACGTATACGTACGTATACGTATACGTACTACGTATAGTATATAGTATATGTATATGTATATGTCTATGTATATGTATATGTATATGTATATGTATATGTATATGTATATGTATATATGTATATGTATATATGTATATGTATATGTATATGTATATGTATATATGTATATGTATATGTATATGTATATGTATATGTATATGTATATGTATATGTATGTATATATGTATATATGTATATATATATATATATATATATATATATATATATATATATATATATATATATATATATATATATATATATATTAGCTTCAACGTTTATTTCCCACATAGCAAAGTAAACAAAATATACCTAGTATCAACACACTGTACTTTGCATTCCACTAAATTCGAGAATATATTTACATGAAATCATATAAACCAAGGTATATTATGTACTTTTTTTTTGACATACTCAATGCAAGTAAAAGTTACATTTACTATTTGTAAGTGTAAAATAGCAGAAACTAAAATATTAAAAATTATTAAGTACATAACAAAATATATTCTTCATTATCAAGAAGATCATAGTCATTGTATAAAACGGGCCATATTCCAATAGGACCATGATCACTTCATTATTTATTAACTTTGTCATCTTCTCGCATTAGTCCACGCAATAGGGTAGTCCAAAATAACCCTTGCCAAGACACTGTGTTCATCAGTTCCATCTGACAGAATCCGAAACATGGTGTCAAGTGGTGGAACTCAATGATAACAATTTGTTTTACTAAAGTGTCCATATGAAAATAATTTGAATATATTGCCAAAAGTCACATACTCAAGAGAACCAACAATCTTATTTACAGTCAGACTGCCCCACTGCTCAATAATAGCCTCTAATCGATAATCTTTATTATAGATAGCAAATATGCAGATCATTATGAATTGAATTCATAAATGTATGAGAATTTTACACATGGCATATTAAATAACATAAGTATTGACCAGACACTGCACTAGTATTTAAAAAATATGTTATAGTTAATTTTGCAAAGTAACATATAAAATACATATCAACTAATAAAAATAACTTACATGCATACTTGCTAACTAATTTGCTAGTTAAGAAGAAATTGCCTTAATTTATTTAATTGCAATGTATGATGAAGAAATTGAATAATCATTGTAACAAAAACAATGATAATTTTGTTTTAGTAGTATTATTCTAAATAGTATACAATAAAGCTATTTTTTACTGGGGGAATTAATCTCTCTAATCTCTAAATTTATTAAATTTAGATTCTGACAGCATTTTTTTTATTTATTTATGTAATGCTGTTTAATATGTTTAATGATTGAATAATAATTTTGTTTGTAATTTATTGCAATTTATGTTATGTAAAATTTCAAATAATAGAGCTGTTTTGAAAAAGATTGATAATCTGTTTACACATTCTGTGGCATGCATACTTTACTTGTTTGTATGCATAGGTGGGAAGCTTCATGACGTAATACAATATTGTGACATTCATATAACTGATATCTGTAACATCTGATGAAATTCTTAATTGTATTATTTAGCAAAATTTATTCCATTTAAAATATAAAGAAATATTTAAGTTACAAAACAGTGCAAATAAATCTTTGTCATAGTTTCTGCTTTCATATATTAATATACACAACTAAAAAATCTAAGATTAATTCTATTTATTTTAAATCAATTATTTATTTTTATATGAATGATATATATATATTTTTTTAAATATGTGCTTATATTCAATCTTCGTTTTGGTTTATAAAATGTATAAGTTAAACATGTTTATAAAAATATTGTTTTAAAGTACTTAAAATGACGAAAACTACAAAGGCCTTGAACCAAAAACTTAAATTAAAAAATCTACCCACCTGAAATTTCTCAAACTGTTCTCGTTCTGCGTCTATACTATTCTTTTTCACTTGAAATACTCTTGGTAACGATAATGACGCCATAGGAATTGCACATGCAAAAGGATACCTACGAAATAGGATTAAGAATCACGGGTTTGGAAAGTAATATGTTACGGATATCTATTCAAAAACTTATAATAATAAACACTTAATTTTTCTAAGACACGAATATGTCAGTCAACGGTAAATATGTCAAAACATTAAAAAATTGCTACAAACACACGACGGTACGATTAGAGTAATTTATAGTGATATTACATTCACACATCACTCAACACTTGGAACGTCATACATCAATGAATATACAGTGTTACTAAAAATGAATGAAGTTAGAAAACGTCAAGTTATATTTTGACATATAGGGAGGAGTGAAGAATCGACTTTACAAAGAACAGTATCGATTTCTCTATTTCCATGCTTACCTATTAGGTTTTTTTTCAAATCGAAACCAGTAATAGTCACTTTTTAAAATTTTTATTTTATTTTATTTAAAAAAAACACTATAAGATGTATAAAATTCGAACGTTACAAAAATCAAATTCTACCCTCTTGAAATCATTCAAGCGCTGTGATTACTATCTATCATGCTGAACTACTAAGTTCCTTAGTCAGTTTCCACAAATGACGCAGATTCGAGTCCCACAACGTTCATATTTATATATTTATTTAAAAAAAACCTTTCATCTCTTCCGTTAGATAATTATATCTCGTAATATAACCAATATAAAAAATCATGCAAATTTATATTATGTCACTTTTATTATCAAAGTAATAAAAGTTAGAAGTTATTAATTTTCTTTGAATTACTTTAATGTGGCTTAGAATTGGATAAACGTGATTTAAATATGGAGAGTTCAATTACTTTTTTAGGCTATGGTTAAGAGAAATATGCTTATTATGAAATTTTGACAACTGACATTTTTGTATTTACGCGAGCCCGGTAGCGCGCGTGGTAAAATTACAATTTGGATTTCATAATAATTAACAGACTTTTATATCCACATATATATTGAATACATGTTTTCTGGCGATACAAATATGGAATTTTTGGAATATAATGATGTGTCAGCAGAGATTAAAGGAGCAATGGTAATATTTTGGCCAAAGATTTCATTAAAACAAGCTAATGATGGTTGTCATTGTTTTATTTTCATTGTATTAAAAGTTACATTCAGACTTTTTTAAAAAATGTGGTTGTAATCGAAAATATGTTATTATATATAAAGTACCAAAAGAATACCCTTACCTTATCTTTAATGCACAATTTTCAGTTTTCAATTAGTAAATCATTTTACTTTTGTACGATTTTAGGTCCCAGGAAGGTTAAAAATGACTGACCAGAATATTGTATTTAAAAACAGTAAAACAGGAAAAGTTGAACAAATATCTGCTAATGAAATAGAACTTGTTAATTTTCAAAAGTTTGTTGGATCTTGGGGGCTACGATTATTTTTAAAGAATGGAACATTACACAGATACGGAGGTTTTAAAGATGGGGTGAGAAGATATATAACTATTTAGATATATAACTATTAAGCCAATATTTCAAATATGCTTTAATATACCATAGGCAACTTTGAAAATATTTTACATACATAATTCATATACACATATAAGGTTCTTATGTATTGATAATTTACGACTTTATGTCATTAGGAGCAAGATAAAGTAGCTAAATTCTTTAAAAACAACTACCATAAGGATATGTTAGAGAAAGAGCTGTCCCTAAAAGGCTGGAACTGGGGTACAGCTAAGTTCAATGGAGCAGTGCTTAGCTTTAATGTTGGTTCCAACACAGCTTTCGAAATACCTCTTCATTATGTTTCTCAATGTAACACTGGCAAAAATGAAGTCACTCTTGAGTTTCATCAGGTGAGAATTAATATTTTACATAAATACATACATATTATATAGAACTATTATTAGTATTACACATTAAATAGGACTATTATTAGTATTAAATAATGTACCATTCATACATTGCACAAATGCAAATATTTTAACTGTTTTAAAAAAATTAACTTGTTAAAAAGATTTCAACTGAATTATATTCAATTTTAAAACATTCTTAATTCCAAGTGCATGCTGAGATGAAGAATGTTTTAAAATTGAATATAAAAGTTTAACAACCAAAATATAAACTATGTATAGCCTTATATGTTAAATAATTTTCAATTTGCTACACTGATTGCTTAATTATATTTCTCATAGTATTTCAAATTCTGTTTGAATTTTAAAAATCATTACACATATTGCAAATTAAAATACACATTGAAATCCTACTAGTGTTAAAAGCTCTATAGAAAATTTTAGTAACTTACTATTCATTTAATTAATTATTAACAGAATGATGATACTCCTATATCACTAATGGAAATGCGATTTCACATACCAACAAGTGAGCTGGCAGGAGACATGGATGCAGTGGAGGCATTCCATCAACAGGTCATGAACAAAGCTTCTGTCATATCGGTGTCTGGAGATGCTATTGCTATTTTCAGGGAGCTGCAATGCCTTACTCCTCGGTATGATCAATTTTATATTTTAATTCATTGTTAATTATATAGTTGGAACTAGGGCTTCCAATCTCGGTGCCTATGTTCAATCTCGGTGTCTGCGTGACTAGAAATTTTCAATCCTGCGGGACCTAGGATATGCAAGATTCCCACAAATCTTGCCTATAATAGATATTAATGTTTATATAAGACAAATTAAATAATAAAGTAATTACCAAAACTCCACATTTATTAAAGTTTTAGTATTAGAATAAGGTCAATTAAAATAATCCCGTTTATTTATAATAAGATCTTTGTTTCGTTGATTGAGATGTTAGTTAAAAAATTGAAACTATTTGAAACGGATTAATCTCGAATTTTTTACGAATACTATACATAAGTCCAAGGTCGTCGTGGTTCGAATACCCATATATACACGATTAATCCATTTAAAATAGTTTCATTTAAAACCGATTATTTATCACAGACAATTGAAACAAAAACTGAAAAACCAAAAATATTGCATCATCTAAGGTATAAGTAATTAAGAAGTTCAATTCTGTTTAGTAATTTAGTCAGCCTTAGCATTTGTTTGAAAATATTTGCGAAAGAAACGTACCATGTCCAGAATTTCGTCTCCCTAATTGCTGCGTCTAAATGCTATTTTAGAGGATATAAACTATATATGCCAGTCTAAGAATCAGTAAAAATCCTGGGGATCCCGCAATCCTGCAATCCCGCAACTTGCGGGATTGGAAAATGATGCGAGATCCCGTAATACCGAGATCTCGGTATTCCGAGATTGGAAATTCTAGATGGAACCACATTAGTCCAGTGGAGCAATTAAAAAAGATTACCTTTTAATCCAGTAGCATGAATTTTTGTGTGGTTACTCAAAGTGTAAAATAAGTGTTTTAAATATCACTCTTAAATTTGTTTGTATCTAATTGAACACCCTGCAATTTCACAAAAACAAGCAGAAAATGAAAAATCGAGATAAGATACCAACCACTCCACATAATGCAAGAGATAAAAAAATAAGAAAAAAACACTATATATTTTTTTGTTTTTTTTTTCAGTGGTCGTTATGACATCAAAGTGTTCCAAACATTCTTCCAGCTCCATGGTAAAACATTTGATTACAAAATCCCAATGTCAACAGTTCTCCGACTATTTCTATTACCGCATAAGGATACAAGACAGATGTTCTTTGTAGTATCACTAGACCCTCCCATCAAGCAGGGACAAACAAGATATCACTACCTGGTACTTTTGTTTGGTATTGAAGAGGAAACAAGCTTGGAGTTGCCATTTACTGAGTAAGTTGGTAAGTTGATAATTATGCAGTTTTAGGAAAGTAAGGGTGTTTTTACGGCTAGCATGTCTGAATAAATAAATTTTAATCCTTATAAGTAGACAATATAAGTAAAAACCCGTCATTGATTAGTTAAAAAATTGAAAAGATTTTTTTTTATATTTAATTTAGAGAGTACTGTAACCGCTGTGATATTTTTGATTTGAAAATGTTTAATCATAGTGAGTCAGTATTTAAGTTTCCACGCGATTAGTAATATAATAATTATGATTATAGCAGGGTATACAGGAAGTACCGAATACCAAGACACCATACTCCATTTTCCGCCGAATTCACGATTTTATGTGTTGAGTAGCGGAGCTTAACGCTGCCCTTTGTATTACCAGAATGAAAAATAAAAATAATTTAAATACTATCCAACCCACAATAGGTTGTATTTACGCCGTTCCACTGCGCCACGAGCGGCCTCGAATTATATATGCATCTTTTTGATTTTCTCCCTCTGGTATGACAAAGCTTGGAGCTTAGTATTGCTGCTCTACTCTCAATACCTCGTAAAAATAACGTGGTAAATAGAGTGTTTTGACACTAGGTTCTCTGACTATTCTGTTTTAGAAGAAATACCTATTTTTTTTATACTTGGTAACATACCTTGATAGTCTATAACATAAATATACATCTATCATAAATATTTAAAAAAATGTATTTATTTATTTTATTATTTTTAGAGAGGAACTAAGAGACAAATATGAAGGAAAAATTACTAAAGAACTGTCCGGACCCACATATGAAGTACTAGCTAAAATCATGAAAGTTGTCATCAACAGAAGAGTCACAGGTCCTGGAGATTTCTTAGGGTATACAAAATTTGTTCTATTAATTTTAAATTTCTTTATAAATACATCTTTTCACATGGAAAAATATAAATAACATGGAAAAATAATCTTGGATGATATAATATAGTAAATTAATTATTTTAGTGATATTAATATTTAGAATATATTTAAAGTAATCTTAATAGTTACAAACTGTTGTAAAAAATGTAATTTAAAAATTAAATCACAATTATTTTAGCAAGTTGCATACATCTTTTTGTATCTGACATTTCAATTACATTAAAGTGGGTCGTGATCTAAATGAAAGAGAGATTAACTAGATTCACTAAGGATATTTCAAATCCAAAAACAGGGTGCAAAAAAGTACTTTAAAATATTATCATTACATTTCTTATTATTATTATAATTATTATTTTTAATATATTTTATAAATATTTTCAGTCACCACAAGACACCTGCTATCGCGTGTTCATACAAAGCGGCGGCGGGATACCTCTACCCATTAGAAAAGGGCTTCATATATGTACACAAACCACCAGTGCATATACGCTTTGAAGAAATAGCTTCTGTTAACTTTGCGAGAGGTGGCACTTCATCTACTAAGTAAGCTATTTAAATAAAGATATTTTTTTAAATAGTAATATGTACTAAGTTTAAATTTTAACTATAAAGAAAGAAATTATATTCGGTTTTCTCATAATAAAATAATATAAATACATCATTTTAATCAAATTCAATACTTATTAACTATATTAAATAATATAGTAATAGATGTGCCCGCGAACCATTCGCATTTACAATCAGGCGTTGTCCCACTGTGCCACGATGGCCTGATAATTTACTTTTAATATTTTTACAGGTCCTTTGATTTCGAAATTGAACTTAAGTCCGGCAGCGTGCACACATTCAGTAGCATAGAAAAGGGAGAATACGACAAATTATTTAATTATATATCTTCTAAGAAACTACATGTTAAGAATACTGGCAAAAACGTGAGTTGTTCACAAAAATAATATAATGTGATTGATATCATTCAATATACTACATACTGTATATTTTAATATATTTGTATTTATTAATATGTAACAAACAACGTGCAGGACAAAGCCCTGTACGACGACGACTTCGGCGACTCGGACACGGAGAAGGAGCCGGACGCGTACCTGGCGCGCGTCAAGGCGGAGGCCAAGGAGCGCGACTCCGGCGACAGCGACGGCTCCGACGAGAGCACCGACGAGGACTTCAACCCCGACAAGGCCAAGGAGAGCGATGTCGCCGAGGAGTGAGTGTCTTACCACTATCTATATATATTATGTATTTTCTTTTTAGAGCTTTTTTTTATTTTTTTTTGCACTAATCATTGGCTGAGATTCATGTGAAAAACTCAGTTTGTCTGAAAAACTCTGGTTTTCTTTTCCACATTAATAAGTGAATCTATATATACGTGTAACTGTGTAGTAATACGTGCAGCTAAAATAACTTTACTGTTATATTACTGAATGGAAATGACTTAAGAAACAACACTACTCGATCGATTACAATTGTAATTACACGGTTTTAACAAGACTACACTCATAAACGTTGAATTGATAAATTACAATACACGAAATTACACGATGCATAACAAGCGCGCTATACCTAGCGTCTCTAAGAATATTGAGATGTTTCCATCCCAAACGCTCCGAGAAAGAGTCCGCTCCGTTCGTGATGTTTGCCATCTATAGTAAATGGCACGGCCGCACGCCACATGTTGCAGGGACGCTATGAGGCGTTGTTAACAATACAATTATAATAATTAAGTCTTCATTACGGATTTCACACGGATTAAGTACGTGGTGGAATTGTTTAATATTTAAATTATTTTCGTTTTTCTTATCTAGTACCACAAAGTGCCGTTGAGTTTCAATTGAGAGTTCAGTTTGTAAAAAAACGGAAAACGGAGTATCTTTACTCTAGAGTTTCTTTGTCCACCATTCTAACATTCTACTCTATAGCTATATACTATATAGCTATATATTTATATTTCTTCAGCTATTATAAAGTAAATGTACTTTTCCATATCAACAGATGTAACTATATATAGAAGCCGCTTCTGATTTAAATTTGATTATTCCAATTAAAAACTTTTAATAATAACATTTGCTATGCTAATACATAAAACAAATAATCGAAAAATTATAAATATTTAGTTTGTTTTTATAAATTATAATTATTTTATTTTAATAAATAATATTTATTAAAATAATGTTTCCATTTAAGGTATGACACCAATCCATCATCCTCAGAAGAATCTGATGCTTCTAACGCATCTGGGGACAGTAAGAAGGAAAAGAAAAAAGAAAAGAAACCCAAAAAGACAATTACTATTGTAAGTGCGCCTGTTATATTTTAACATTATGTTGTTATTTTTGAGGGCATCGTGGCTCAGTGAAACAGTGTCTAACTGTAAACGAGATTGGAAGTGGGTTCGATTTTCACTCGATGGAATGGTTATATTTAAAATTTATTTTCATTTTTCGACCCTGGTGAGACTAAACGCCACACAGCACGCAGTGTTTCTATTTTTGGCGCAACGCAGTCGACAGAGTGCCTTGACACCAGGTTATCTCTGACTATCTTCCTGTAAAGTATTATATGTAAAGCCAATTAAATTTTTTAAATAAAAAAATATATTCTAAAATATTTCCGTCACCATATTTATTTATATATTTATTTTTATTTCTTTAATTCATTTTAAATATTCATAATGTTAATTATAATTATTATTGTGACCATAATTTAGACTGTTATTTTTAACATAAAAAGAAACTTAAATAATCACCAAATATCTTTTAATTTACAGTCAGAAGCACCCCGAAAACGCAAAGAAAAATCAAAGAAGCGTGAGAAAGACGCGAACGCGCCCAAACGTCCCGCAACCGCCTTCATGTTGTGGTTAAACGAGAACCGCAAACGCATCATGGAGGACAACCCCGGTATCAAAGTTACTGATGTCGCCAAGAGAGGCGGAGAATTGTGGAGAGACCTCAGCAATAAGTCTGTAAGTATTTGTTTATTGATTTTTTTAATAGTATTGCAGAAAGTAGAAAATGCTACAGGCCCCTCGCGCTGTAGGGTCTTTAGAGGGTGACAAGCATGTTCAAAAAAATATACAAATAACTCACGATAAGCGCTTGTTTTGTATCTGAAATATAATATTAAAATGGTTCAGCTGATTGTAGAATAGTTGACCTTCGAAAACACAGTAACAATGATACTGGAGGACTGACTGTGTGGAGGCGAAAGAGGTATGCAAGGACTACAACCTTTGGCGCTCTGTCCTTTCTAATTAACCCGCAAGGGATAAAGCATGAAGCAAAAAAAAATAAAAAAATATGTAAAGGCAATATAATAGCTTAGTTTGCTATTTTGTTAGGTATAAAATTGTTATTTTTTTATTTATATATTTAAAAAAAATGTTATGTATTAATAATATAATATTATTAGTAAATGCCATAAAGCTCAATCCATCAACACTTGGGAGATGATCATAATTTAAATATTTTCTCTTTGCTCTAAGATAGGGTGGGGAATACAGTTTCTTGACATTAGTTCCTTTCAAACTATCCTACGCACGTAAAATCGTGAAGCCTAAAAAAATAAAAAATATCTATATATATTCACATACAATTCACTTTTATAATTTACTTTGCATTAGGAATGGGAAGAAAAAGCTAGTAACGCTAAAGAAGAATACAATAACGCGATGAAAAAATACAAAGAGAGTGGTGCAGCAGATGAATTCAAACAGAAGAAGAAACAAGCTGATAAAGAACGTAAAGCAGCAGATAAAAAAAGCAAGCCTGCACCAAGTAAGAAGGCTAAGAATACCAGTGCAGGTTCCGGGTCCACATCCTTTAAGAGCAAAGAGTATATTGAAGATGATGACAGTTCCTCAGATTCTGGTAGCGATAAAAAGGAGAAAACTAAAGCTGTAAGTAATGTGTAAAGGAGTGTATTATTTATTTAAGTGTATTTACCAATATAGACGAGGCTTTTAGTAGAAAGAATAAGGAATATTTAGCTAAAATTTTAAAACTCGTAGTAACATAATTTTTTGATATATTAGTTGGATTATTAATAGTCAAGTGTTTATTAAGTATAAAGTATAATATTATAAAGTGTAATTAATTTGCTTATATTTAACTCTCCCCTGCTACTAATGTGTAATCATCAAATTTTTGGTCTTTTTATAAAATAATTATAAACTGAAAAGTGAAAGTGCTTGCAATATCTCTATATCAAAAACTAACCGTTAATATTGCATTTTATAATTCTTGTTAACAATTTTTTTGTTTTCTTGTTATATTATTACCATAACTATCTTTAAGTAAACAACGTATGTATTGTATATTCTAATAATATTTTTTCAGTAAAACTAAATTTAGTAGGTGGGTTGCTTAAATTATACAAAATTTACGAAAAGACATTTAATTGCTAATATGATTTTATATGCTAATATGATTGTTGGTGTATGATTTAATATGATTTTTTTCCAGACTGATGACTCCAAAAAGGAGAAAACCAAACATTCCTCGTCGGAAGCAGCGTCTTCTGCGTCAGGTGAAGAGAGCGGCAGCGGGAGCGGTAGTGATTAGGTTATTATATGTTATTCCACCTTTACTCAACAATACAGTGTTTTTTCAACTTAGATCCGTGGCAAAGAGATCGATGCTAATAAATTATTTCAGGTTTATATGAAAAAAAAAAAACAAAAATATGCTTATATTTTTTTGAATGTGTATTTTTTTTCTATAGTAATCGATATAGTCTGATTGATTTAGCTTGTCACTGTTAATAATTATTAATGATAATAAGGCGCTGTTCATTTCTTATGCAAAACGGTTTGGAGAGAAGGTGTTTTGGCTGTCTTATTATTTCTTATAATGAGATAGATAGTCTTGATACTTGCATAGAAAATCATTTTTTTTTTCATAAAAGAATTGCGCCCTATGAGAATACCAATTCGTTTTATTTTAAAATATCTGTTATGCATGATTCTGGTATTTTTATTATGGCCTTCTCTGATATTAAAAAATAATGTATTATTGTTTAAATGTGACTAGATAATAATGTGATATGCTTTAAGATGTGTTATATTAAGTCAAGTAAGTGAAATAAAGGTCATACTAATGAATGATTATGCATGGAATTTCATTTAATTGTACCATTTTTTGAAGAGTTATTTGTTGATAATGTTTTATTTCTTTAATAGTTTACGCGAATGTCTCTTGTAAACAAAAAAAGAATATCAAAGAAATGAGAATCATAGAATATCTATATGTGTTTCAAATACTTATTCGACATAAATAAATAATTTACACTTTGAATACTTAATAGTATTCTGAAATTAAATTTATTTTCTGTTACCAAATTCTGTTTAACAATTAATTTACTCACAAGTGAATTTATTTTCACTAAAACGTTTTATATTACATTTATTTATTAAATAAAAAGTAAATTATGTCTATAGAGATAAATAGGCAATTTTGAATTAAAGGAACAAAACTAGTCAAACATATATACTATTATAAAAGAGAATTTGAAACGAAAACTTATAATTGCCAATCCTTAACCCTATAATCCATACGAAACATGTTTTCGTATATGTATAAAACTTATACATATTCTTATTAGAAAAATGAAAAACGCACTTCGTACATACGTCTTATGGTTTTATCAGAATTTAGTGTGAGAAATAGTTTTATTAGTTATAACATTGGCAACAGATCCAGATGGTAACAGTTGAACGTTTTCTGACTGCAGCGATTCTAATATGCCTATAGGCGTAGTTTGTTGCATACTACTAAGAAAATTTAGAAAAATTACGTCTATATTCTAATAATTTGTTCATGTTGGGGGTTCTTAAACCAGAACTTTATAATGATTTTTAATAGGTACATTATGTCTTAAGGCGACTCCCATATTTTTTGAGTTCACTTTAGGAGGTTGTACTTTGTATGACGAACCAAAATAAAAGAAAATATAAATGGATTCAGAATGCGAAATTCTAAATAATTACATAAAGGCAACAAAATTGTAAGCAATAAATAACATTCTTTGCTTATGATCAGATTATAAAAAAAAAGGTAGGTATACAACATATTCAAATTTAAGAAACAGTAAATTAAATTTCTATTTTAATTTAACTAATATTTGTAACGCTTAAAATTAAATTATGACACTTCCTGATTGTCGGAACTAGGCGTGCAAAATGGCGCGAAAGTGTCTAACAGATGCCACCGCGCGCCCTTTTTCTCCGAAGGGTAATATTGTTCACAATAGTACAATAGCTAGCCATTATTATTAAAATGTGGTGCATTTAATGCAATGCACTTTATTTCACTCGACGTTGTATATCGTAGTTTTTTTTTACTCTGAACATGGGAAGAAGTTTACCGACTTCCTATCCTATATGTAGATATTTTTTTAAACGATGACTTTTACTTAACTACCTATATAAGAATTGTATAATTAATCTTCGTGTGAAATAATAATAAACAAATTTGGTTATGCTTAGAGATTTATGAGTAGGTATGTTATGTAAATGTAAATGTTCTTTATTGAGAGATATAGTTTTTAAATAAAGAAATATATTTTATTGTGTCAAATAGGTAGGTATATATTATATACATAAATAAATTTATATAATATTTTTAAATATATACTTAATTCAATATAGAAAACCACCATTAAAAAAGGCGCCAGAGTCACAAACTTGGCTATCCCAATAATATTACAGAGTACATACCCGTAAATTACAAAATTATTTATTAATAAAATAAGTCAATATTCTTAAAAAGTTGTCGTTTACTTTAATACTTAAACTAGAATATAATTTCGTAATTTGTCGTTCGTTCGATGTACCGATATTCGATTTACCTGCGTTCTTCCTATCTAACGGTAATTTTACTTTATTGCGTCCCCTTGTTAACGAATTTTTATTTACATACTTAAGAAATAAAATAGTTAACTTGAAAAATTGAAGATTTTTTTACTATCTTTTTATATAGATATTTAAAAATGAGTACTTTGTAAAACATCAAAATGGACTCGGCGTAGAATAAATTATTATCGATTTTGTTTTCATTTTTTACTAACAATAGTATAAAATATTTTGAACGATTTTGAGTGGAAAGCAGTCTTCGGAGTGTCTTGACACTAGGTTGTCTCTGATTACTGAAGTACTCTGAAGCTGTTTATATTTTCTACATTTAATCAAATAAGGAAGTGAGTTAAATTAGTTAAGTAGAGTTAATTATATACGAGTTACATTTTAAATTCGATATTTTTAGTTTTTTCTTCTTTTAACTGATGACTATTTGAAAATATTTTCAATTATTTCAATAACTATTTGCTGTTTTATTTATTTTTTGTTCAACACGCATCATAAATAAACAAAAATAGAAACGATGGCTGTATAAAATTAAAAACTAGTAACGAATTTGTTAATTAGTTAAATACCACACTATGGCAATTTTACAAAATATATATTAAGTAAGGTTTATTAAAAAAAAGACTTTCAAATTATTCCTTTGTTTCCCAGATTAAGATACGAAGGGTTTCTAAGAACTTTACAATAATAGTTTTTAAAAGATTTAACTTCTAAGAAGTATACGAACAAAAAAATTAGATTTCGTTTTGGCTTACTCGTACTGGCTTATAATACATACATTATAATATTCTAACTTAAAAAAGGCAACTTACACTAATGCTTTAGTCGATACCGTAACGATAAATGACTTAAAAACATTAAAAAAGCGCGCTGTGGCATAGCGTCATATAACGGTTAAATTCTTGTAATATCGCTGTCTTCATAAAATAAATTGTAGGTTAAAAAAAGTCATCTTTCCTTTTTATAACTACATAAATGGAATATTTCATATAACGTGTTAATATTATTTTTAGACGCTATCTATATTTTTTCAAAAAAATTTAATGAAATTATTTTAGTCATCGTATTGATAACATAATTTAAATTGATACACTTTGCTTTTTTTTTTATTTTTAGCTTAACGCTTTTATCACGCATATCAAGGTAGACAGAAATACAAGTAATGAAATACAAGTGGAAAGCTAAGTACCGAGTTGTACTTTGCTTTCCACCGAATTCGAGACATTGCATATTGAGTGGTTGAACTCAACGCCGAACTTTGTATTTTTTACCAGAGCGAGGTATTGAAAATAATTTAAATATAATCACTCCCCTGAGTGGAGATCAAACCCACAATCGATCGCGTTTACAGTCAGACGCTGTCCCACAACGCCATGGCTGGTCTCCATTGAGACATTAACTTTATAAACTAATTGGGTTTCTCTAAAACTTATCAAACATTTTGCATTTTGTAGCGCTTATATTTGATTTGACTTACCTAAGCACAAATTTTGTCTATTTCGTAACTAATTCACAATATTCAAAAGATATTATTCTAAATTTAACTATTAAGGTTTTAACATCCTTAAAAAATAACTTTTGTGTCTGTTAAATACCTTATGAAATAAATGTTAGTTTGTCGTTATTTGTAGCTTTAATGTTTTGTTTTATTTAAGTATGTAAATCTATATATAGTAGATATTATTACATTTAACTGAGTTATAAGAATAAATGCAAGAAGTATATATACAATTAAAACAATCTTTAGACTTTTTGTTACAGATGCGTGTATTATTTATCATGCCTATGAGAATATGAAATATGAGCTAATTAATTTGCGACAGGGGTCTAATACAAGGCTAGTTAAATCGATAATATGTACTATAGGGATATTTATGTTTTGATTGATGTATTATTTAGATTGACTTTAAAGTTCCATCTTGAATGGTTATCGTCGAATATTTGTTTAGCTTTCCCAATGTTTCCTTATGTTATTGTTATAAGATTGTAGAATGTATTTTATGGCTAACATCTTAAGTACTACACCCTTATATATCAAGAGATAAAAACTATTTCTCAAGTTCCTTCAAAATATCAAATCGTAAACAAACGCGATCTCAAACGTTATATTTTATTGGCATCCCTTTCTCGCCCACGTTTGCCGCGCTTTTTACATTTTCGAAATGAACGTTGGCGGCATTTAAAATCCGGCGCGATGTATTTTGTTAGACTCTCATAAGGGAAACCTAAAAGAGGATTGGGCCACTTTTTGACATACTTATTAAATTAATCTTTCAGAAACCATATCAAAAAATATTTGTTTTTGTATTAGCTACTTCACTGGTAAGTTATTTTAATGTATTTTAGCTAATTCTCTTAATAATTTATCAAAAACCATTTTTGATTAAAATGTACGGGGCTCATACGCTTACTTAGAAATAAACTTTATATTGTTGTAATACGGTACAAATTAGTGTGCGTCATTTATCTAGTACGTCACGGATATACGTAGTACTAGATGCCGATATCGCTTCCTGCAGTTGGCTAAACTGAACGGCCCAGCCAATAGCACGCTACGTAGAGGGCGCTTCGGTAGCGACGCGAGACGAACCCAAGCTAGCTTGCTCTGGGAACATTGCTTCGAGCTCCATACATTTTCTTCTGGTTCTCTACGTCTGCAGTTTGGTTGTGTACCAGTTCAAAAATCATTTCAAAATTTTTGCCATAAGGTAAGTCTAATCAATTTTCTAATAATTGTCAAGTGTTTTTATATGTTTTATTTTGATTATAAGTGCATTATTCATAAGAATATAATTTAATCCACGTTGGAATTCTGTGTCAAACATGGCCATAGGCTTCGTCGTACTTTCCTTAGTACGCGTGGGTATAAGAAAGGACGCCCTATTTTAAATAATTAATTTCTCGGATCTTTTCCATTGAACGACTAAAACAGTTCTTCTACAAATTACAGTTTATTAAGTTTAGATTCATTTGGTAATTATGTCATCTTTAGATAATGCGTATTTTCAACACAATATGAGAAAACAAAATGGCTCGTTCGACTGAGTATAGGCCAGTGAACTCGTTATAAGGGGCGATAACTAATTTAATCGATTATTTCATTTAAATTATGTGTTTATACCTTGATTTCAATGCGATTTAATGCGTTAAATGATTATTGAGTTATTTAAGTTGATATTTTCTTTGTGCAATGCCTCTAAGCGCGTTTCCCGCCAAAATGATTTCCTTGGAACGTACAGTGGTCGCGTGGAAGCACATAACCATGAAAATCTATTAGCGGTACAATGCTTAACCCGTTTTATTATTTATTTTTGGCTAATAACTTTTTATCTGCTTTTAGGAAAAAAGTTAAGATGACGGACAAGCCGAAGCGTCCTATGTCAGCATATATGCTTTGGCTTAACAGTGCAAGAGAACAAATAAAGGCTGACAATCCAGGCCTTAAAGTAACTGAAATAGCCAAAAAAGGAGGTGAAATATGGAGAGGCATGAAAGACAAAAGTGTTAGTATTTAATTTTCGTAAAATACTAGAAATATTCATTATTCTTAATACTGTATATTATATCTTATTTCAATACTACTTGTTTTAGGCTTGGGAGGAGAAGGCGGCTAAAGCCAAGGAACAATATACAAAAGACTTAGAGTCATATAACGCCAATGGAGGTGGCGGTGAAGGTGGTGGCAAAAAGGCACAGAAAAGGGGAAAGAAGGGCAAGAAGGCAGCGCCAGCTGTATGTATATGCATCATATTCGTCATAATGAATTTTATTTGTTTATTTATTTTTTTGTCATTGTTAGATTTTCCTTAAAAGAAATTTGACACAGGAAATCTTGTTTATATCTATATTTAATGAATGTCCCAAATTTTCCATTCTTTAGAAGTCAAAGAAGAAGAAGGACGAGTCTGAAGATGAAGAAGGTGGTGAGGAGGAGGAGGAAGAAAGCGAATGATCTCCCAATTCATAGGCATTCTGTTCATATTGAATAATTTACTTGGACTTAATTTATTACAAAGTAAAATGGGACTGACTTTCCAAAGTCTGTATTGCATTGTCTTAATTTTTATATGAGTATTAGAAAATTTTAATTCAAAGAATAATTAATTACACATTTATTATTGTATTTATAAAGTTTTTTGGTCGACATTATGAAATTGTTGATTATTTGACAGGTGTTATTTACTAATTTACTTTACTTTGTAGTATTGAATAGTTGATAGGTTAGAAGAGTGCAGAATTTGGAAAGTTTCACCACAGGCTAGGGTCTCTAGGTTTCTAAGCCTCGAAAAAAAAATAATGTTTAAGTGTTAGCATGTATTCACTGGGGAATTGTACAGTTAGCCCTCCCTCGTTAAGTTCGCTGTGACTACTGGATGCTCACCTTTGAAATGTACCTCAGATGGTTTTATCAAAACTGTATGTCTACCACATTTTTTTGCCGTAAAGCTGTGCTTTAAATTTGATATGCCATAAGTTTAATTTAATGCTAATTATAATTTGCTCTATAGACATGATAGTTTTGATGGGATCGTGTCAACATGTAAAATTAGAGACAATTTCATGAATGATGTGACGGCTTATTGTTAATTAAACCTACCTCTCTCATTGTAAATTTCAATGCTTATAAATGGTACCAAACGTTAAGCTAAGAATGGACAGCTTGGGCCTTAAGCCCAGGCTGAGCAAATTAAATTTAGGAAATTCATGTGTATGTTGTATTTTTAGTTAGTTTATAGGTAGGTTTTCAATGTGATTAGTCTCTCAAATTTTACATTTGTGTTATTTTGTAAATGAGAATTAGCATTCCTCATGTCAATACGGATTTTACATGTTCAATAAAGTAATTTCATATAAGATTCTATTTTTCAATTTGTCTTTTCATTCTTCTCAACCAATCTTTATTCATAATTTCTCAATTGTTTTCTATATTTTATTTATCCGTCGATGTATTTCTTTGTACAGCTATAATAATTTTAAAAGCACGTTTTATAACCGTATTTTTACGACGTCACTAGCCTATTTATGACGTAACCTGTTGACAGCGTTGTTTTAATAATTTTAGTTGATAAAATTATATTTCTTAAATAAATGCTTTTAATAAATTCTATTCGATTTTTATTTTACTTTACCAATGTTGTATAACGGTAAAAATCATCCAACAAATTACCCATCTGTCCATACAATCACATGGACGACGCCTAATGAATAGCCATTTTGTTGCGTACTATATTTAATTACCATATCATGTTAACAGATAAAATATATGGTGGAAATAATATTTTTATTTTAAAAATTATCACATTCTTCTAGTAATTTATCTAATTTGCTTAGCAATTGACTGTCTTCGATTAGAAAATATATATTTTTTTTACAATATAATAACTTTTTACGTAGATATTTATAACAATAGATATCGTATATTTATATTTTAAAAAATAATCCTTTTTTAATATTGGCAATCGTGTTTATTATGAATAATGAATAGTATTATTTAATATTACTAACTTACTGTGAATAAATATTTTGTGGATATGCAAGTTTACTTTCTGACTGTCCAAAAACAAATTGATGCTTCTGTCATGTGTCATAGTTTAAAAAATATGTCAATATCCTAAGCGAGGAATTGTTAAATGTATTCTTCAATTATTATTCGCTTACTATATCTTGAGTATATGAGTTAAAAGTAGCAAATAAAAATAATATTGATGAATAAAATTACAATCATTAAATTTATGAAAATGTTATGTTAATTATATAAACGTGCTTTTTCAATTTTGTTATTGTTTACGTTATCTTAACGTAAGATAATTAAAATAATTTAATTGTGTCCTTATAATGTCTGGGGAAGGGAATACGGGAGCTGGCTCCCAAGTGGCTCTTGTGACAGGTGGCTATGATCATACCATCAAGCTATGGCAAGCCCATAGTGGAGTATGTTTACGCACAATGCAGCACCCTGATTCGGTAACCTAAGTTATTGTTTACTTTCCCCTTAGTCTAACGAATTATTCGAATGCTTGCATTAAGAACAAAACTATTTAATTTTTTTGCCAACTGGGATTATTATTTTTTTTATTATTGATTATTATATACTTTAAATAGCTTCAGGTTTTATGATTCATTTCTTTTTTTTCATTTATATAAAAATAAGATTGTCACATTTACTATTTTTATTTTTAGCAAGTGAATGATTTGGAAATAAGTCCAAATGGTCAAATGGTAGCTGCCTGTGGATATCAACATATAAGAATGTATGACCTTGCTAGCGCTAATCCGGACCCCGTATTAAACTATGAAGGTGTGGTTAAGAATGTCTCAAGAGTTGGTTTTCAGGTATATTGTTAAATTCATAATTATAACTGTATAAATCAGGTCAGAAAGTAAAACTACACATTTTATGACTGTCAATTTTATTCTCTTTTTTGTCATCTACTATCTATAGCTGTATATATTACTCATCTACTATCTATAGCTGTATATATACTATAGCCCTGTATATATTATAGTATTTTACTAAAAAGTAAGAATTAACATTAAAACTTGATTACATGTTAGGAAAATGGCCAATGGATGTACACAGGAGGAGAAGACTGTACAGCTAGAATATGGGACATTAGGTATGTTTAATATAAGAATAATAAAAACTTTTATACATACTTCAAGTTTAAGTTATAAAATGTTTAAAAATATGTTTGTATATATAAAATGCTTAAAGTTATATTTGAAAAAAAACAAATAGATTAATAGATAGAGCTAAGTAAGCTCTAAAGCAAGTTTTTATGGAAGGTATATAATTACATAATATTATAATATATATTTATTTTTCAGAGTGGGTCATGCTTTTCAATGTCAGCGCATATTTCAAGTTCCTGCACCAGTCAATGCAGTGGTCCTTCATCCTGATCAGTCTCAGATCATGGTCGGAGGGCAAAGCGGCATCATACATATATGGGATTTAAAAACTGATCACAATGAACAATTGGTGGGGAAAATTTTTTATTTAAATATTTTAATTTCTCAATTTATTTATTTCATTTCGGAAAACGGCTTATTGAAGGTACAATGTATAAAATCAGAATGACAATGTGAAAATATTCCATGAATTACTACCCATCTGAAACCAAGACATTGTTTGTTGTGTGGTGAACTCTATGCTGCACTTTGTCTGGCTAGAGTGGAGAAATACAAACAAATTGATTGTTTGTATATTATTATATATTGTTTTAATAATAAAATTTAATGAATTTATATAAAAATGTCATTTATTAAGTCTCAATTTTATTTGTAAATTTATCCCACTAGATACCAGAAGCTGAGACCAGTATCCAGGACATAGCGATCGACCCCGAGGGCAAAATGATGGCCGCCGTCAACAACAAGGGCAACTGCTACGTGTGGTCGCTGGGCGGGTCCCCGCCGCGCCCCGTGCCGCGGAAACACTTGCAGGCGCACAAGAAATACGCTTTGCGCTGTAAATTCAGCTATGACTCCACGTTAGTTTGTGTTTTGATTTTATTTAGTCAGAGACAACCTAGTATGAAGACACTGCATTGGCTGTTTTTCTCTTCAAGTGTCGAGGTTAACGTTATTTTAATGTTATATAAAACGGTGTTTTGTCTACATTAAAAACTAGAGCTTTAGTAAATACAAGAAATTATTTATTTTATATTCGATTTGTCGAACGAAATACTTAAAATTGATATAACTTTCTCATTTATGAATCAATTGAAGTACAACAGACTCTAAACGTTAAAGAAAGCTTATCAAAATACAATAGAAAAGTATATTTAAATTAGTTCAGCCATGTCTGAGATTAGCGTTCTTATATGATATTAAATATATCGTTCGATATATGACATCAATAGTCAATCATTGAGTGATCAATTACATTATATTATGTAAAGATGAATGTTATCTATATATAATGTCGCGTGTCGCGTGTCGTGCAGCATGCTGGTGACGACGTCGGGCGACTGCTCGGCGCGCGTGTGGCGCACCAGCGACTGGGCACTGCTGCGGGAGCTCCGCCACGAGGCGCAGCGCTGGGTGTGGGACGCCGCCTTCACGCTCGACTCCAGATACCTCTTCACTGGTAACTAAATGCATAGTTAGAACACTACACAACTGATCCACGGGTCTATTTCTTAGCTTCACACTTCATACGAAATATCTAGATTCTCTATTTCCGTGACTTCACGTGTTGAATCGTGGAACTCGCCGCTTTTTGTATTACCGAAACGGAGAATTGAAAATAATTTACATATGACCTTTCCTCCGTGCGCCACTCCTCTTATGCCACGATGACCTCTGCTATTTTATAAGTAGGTATTGTAAATGAAATATTAAATTAAATAATAAAACGCGTTGCCTTAGCAACGGCTATGCCACTATAGATACATGAATGTAAAACTCATGTGTGTTATAGTGTAGCTATTGATTTGATGTATATTTTTTAATAATTATTTTAAAAAATATTAGCATTCTACACTTCTTTTCTATATAAAGTATCACACTGCCAAATTTTATGCTCTTTCTCTTAATTTTCGTAAAAAAGGACTTCTTAGTTTTACAATTCCACAGGTTCCTCTGACAGTTACGCGCGTCTTTGGGACCTGGAGAGTGGGACGCTGGAGCGCGAATACTGCGGGCATCAGAAACCTATCACTGCTCTAGCTTTCAGGGATCAAGCTGTTTGAGATTGTTAGCTGTAAATGAGCGTGTGTGTGTGTGTGGAACTCTTGGGAGCCATAGTTTGTAGTAATCATAAAATGAACAATCACATTACATTAATATTTTTTTATAAGTTAATGTGTTTTTTTAGTCGGAACAGTTTTTATTATTATTAGGTGTTTTTAAACAGTTCCTCAACAATTAAAAGCTAACCTGTTAATTATAAATGCTGGCAGCAAGTTGTAATTAAAAGTAATTATTAACAGCAAGTAAATTAATTACTGCATTAGTAAATATTCTAATACTTATGTTTGAATAAAAGTCATTGATTGATCTTTTGCTGTGTAAATAAATGTGAAGCAGTTTTTTCCATGAAATCCTACATAGCAGGGCTTCCGCACGAAAACGAGACATTACCTGATGAGTGGCGAATTCAATGCTGCGCTTGTGTTACCGGAGCGGAAAAGGGAAATTAATTTTTGATTTATATTCATTTCTCCGAGTGGAAATCGACCTCGCAACCTATTGTGATAACAGTCATACCAAACCCATTGCGCCACGATAGTCCCAAATAAATGTGAAGCCAACAATAACATTTTTATTGTTTAATTTAAAATATCTCTTTGTATCAGGAAGAAGTATATCTTCTGAACGTGTTCAACTTTAAAGCATTTACTATGTAAATAAATGTATTTTAGATATACCTACATGTAAATATTTGCTTAATAATAAAGCCAGTAAACAATAATATACTTGTTTCCTTATTATGACATTTAGTAATTACCATATGAAATGATGTATCATTAGGCACATTTTACGATATTACAATTCTCATGTTGGTACCAATTAAAATAGAATATATTTTTTTACCTCCAATTTTGTCTGTCTTTCCCAATAATAGTTTTTCTTTACCTTACTATCATAAAAGGAAATCATGCTTATGATAGCGAAATTTTATTTTTATAATAGTACGTGCAAAATACGGTTTGCAAAGATAGATATTAAATAGAAATCCGATATTTGAACTGTCTTAACACAATACTGTTTACATAAACTCACATTACGTATTATAAACAAAAATTAATAAAAACAAATCTCAACGACTTCGTTTATATGATGTTTTAGAATTTAGAATAAAACAAATGGTAAGCAGATATCGTTTATTTCGTATTCATTATAAATAAACTATGTAAGTTATAAATTTCCATTAAGTATCATTATTGCACAGCGGCACATACAATAATTATAAACAAATACTTATATTTAAATACGGTACATAATAAATGCATTTTTGTGAAGTCAACATCAACAGTAACCCTATATTTGAACTGTCTTAATATAATACTGCTTACATAAAGTCACATAAACTAATAAAAAACATATCTCTACACATTTATGGGAATGTCGAGACCTAATTAGACTAGAACCGATTTTAAAATATACATTTTCTACATTTACTGTTTATATATATATATATATATATATATATATATATATATATATATATATATATATATATATATATAAATAAACAGTCATCAATACTATTTTTAGTACAATAATATAATATTTATATATATAACATACGCAAAGTCTTCCTGTAAAATATTCAATAACACATATTGGCTCATAACTTCATACATTTTTCCCTTTAATATATACGTATATATAATACCAAAACGATGTCCGTCGTATAAATTAAATTATAATATATAAAAATTAAAAATTATAACATTATTGATATATGCACTTAAAATAATAATAATAAACAGGGACGGCGCGGAATTCATATTTAATTATTTACGCATTATTATATTTATTTATTTACGTTAATTATTATAACAATGCAAGTATTTATCCATAAATAATATATTCTATTATACTTTATTTCGAAAACATATAAAAATAAGTAGTTTATTTTACTACAAAAACGTACTTATTTGAACTTATTATAATTTGAAATTTAAATCTTAAAAGAAACTCCGCATTTGAACTCATTTGCCATGTGTTCATACAATAATTGGTGTAGTTGACTGTTTTTGTCAACCAATAATTATATTTTAATATACTTTTCATTATAAATATATAGAAAAGCATTTGTAATTTTAGAGGAAACTATTTTAAAAGTATTAATTGCATATGATTTGGTATTCCAAAACACTTTCTTTCGAACACTTTATATTTAGTAGCCGCGGCCACCAACAGACAGCGTACCTTGGTTAATCCGTTTAAAATAGTTTCATTTTTAATGTGTAAAAATAGAGAAAATCAATGATCCTCTTAAACATTTTTAAGTTTAATTAATACTTTATTTTAAAATTAAAATAAGTATAAATATTAAAATTATGACTTGGACATAAAAAAATAAAAGTTTTCACACAAATAAAACTATTGTTAGATAAAAAAATATAACTTAACTACTTAATATTAATTAGCTATAAATATGTCTATATAATGTTTATTGGGCATTTATTGTTCTACATATAGTCCATTGGTTGACAACACCTCTCATAACTTTCACCAACATTACAAAACACAAAGAAAACTAAGCAAAAAAAGAAGCAAACGTGGCGCAGTGCGACAGCGTCTTCCTGTACATGCCTTTGCTTGCGGATTCGAGTTCCGCTTAGGGAAAGACTATATTTAAAATTTACTTTTAATTTTCTGTTCAGATAAGATAAAGCGAGGTGTTGTGTTAGCCACTCAACACAGAGTGTTATTGCTATAAAGAAAAACCAATCTATTTAAAATAAATAAATAAATAGGTGTTATAAATGAATTGAATAAAATGATTAACTTTTTCATACCATAGCTGGGGTATGGTATGAAAAGGACTTTATTTTACAAAAAGACATTTTTTGTAAAGTTGGTAAAACAGATTTGAACGGCATTGTTGGCAAAGGACATTTAAAAAGGAAACTAATGTGTCTGTAGTGTAATGTAAGTTGAAAGGCCATGTGAATTAATGTCCTTTTAAATTGATTAAGCATTTGCCTATATATTAAAATATTTATAAATGAACTGAAAAAAATAAATAATTGATAATTGTTCTTCTCAGAAAAAAATTAAGTTTATACTTTTACAACATTACTTTATATTTTTATTTTAAGTTATATAGATTGTTAAAAATTCTCATTCATAAATTATATTACATTTTTTTATATTACTAACAATAATTTATAAATATTCGATTTTTAATAAAAAGCAAATTTAAAAGAATACTTACTGGTTCATAGTATTACATTAAAGTTATATATCAGTCAAAGGCAGTTCCTGTACTTGTCCCATCTCAGAGCAGTCATCATTTGCTGTGTATGTCAATACAAAGCTGAGCGAGGGGCGGATGCCGGGAGGCGAAGCAACCAGCATCAGCTGCGTGAGCGCGGGCGGAGGTAAAAATGGGTTGTAGGGCGGCAGGGAAGTCCCCGAGGCAGGTAGCAGGCGCACCTTGCAACCCTGGATGATATACGTAAATGTATAATAATTATTATTATATTTATTGTAAATGCTATTAGAGAATTATAAGGCTTTAACAATACTTGTAGGGTTCATTCCCGTTTCAAAGATTTTTTAAGATTTTTTCCAGGTCCTGGTAAGATAACTGAATAGGCATAATAAAAGTGGTAATAGCCTGAGCTATTACCACTTTTTTCCACTCAACTATGTATCTGATAGCAGTTGAAAGTAAAAAGGTGATATTTCAATAATATTTCTGTCTAAATGTTGTTGTTGTCTAAAAAATATTTATATAATAGTTTGCTCATTAAGTACTCATCTTGCAATATAAATTTCAAGTCAGTAATTACCTTAGGAACAACTGCCTGGAACTTATAATCTTCAATGGGAAAGCTACTTTTGCTTGTGGTCGAAATCACAATAACGCTGACATCCAATCTTGGTTTATCCTTACAAAAATGTAGTACAACTGATAGTCCATCTTCCTCCTCAAAAGCTTTTAACGGAGGTATTTTACTCGGGTGCACACTTTGTAACGTTAAATGTATATCAGTTAATGACTTTATTTCATTAAGTTTAACTTTGTCTTTATGATCTAAACGTAAATTTTCTTGATTTTCTAGTTTATTTTCTTTATCATTTTGTAATGGCAGCCCTAAGTCAAGTATGTTGTCAAGAGGGCTGTCAGGTTTAGCGTTTACATTATTACTGTGCATGTTAGGATTTATGTCGTCGGAGCTTATGTCCACCATGACGTCATCATTAGGTGTAATTGAAGTAGAGGAGTGCGCTATAGGAGAAGCTATTGTTACTTCAGAAGTTTTCTTTGTAAAAAAGTCAAGATCTAAGAGGGCACTGTTTGTTGATAAAATCTCTTTTTTTGGGGATATTTTTTCCAATGCATTCATTGGTATTTTCTTAGAATGTTTGCTGAAAAATAAAATATACGATTTTAAATATGTCATATATATTTCCTAAAATGAATTAATTATCTGTTTTAATTACCCATTAAAATTATCCAATCGTTTTGCATTTTCAGGTAAGGACTGTTTCAATAATTGTTCTCCAAGCGAATCTAGTTCATGCCAACCTTCAACCTTAGATTTCTCTCCCAGTAATTCAATATCATCTGAAATGTTATTAAAAGCATGTCATAATTATATGTACTTTGAATTTTATTTATTAAAAAATTAGTGTGCTTATTGCATAAGCCTAAAAATTTACCAACAATTTTTAAAAGGTATAAAAATGTATATTAAAGACATTTAAGTAATCCTTATAATTAAGGTATAAATAAAATAAATAAACATCTTCACTACTTATAACAAATAACAGTGTAGAAGACAACCTAGAATTCATGATGTGTTACTTAAGAGAACTTGACACTGCATCTTGTCTTACCAGGGCAGAGAAGTGAGAATAGCTTATATATCCCAAAGTAAATACATTTACAGTGGACACTATCAAATTATGATACTATAAACCCTTTCTTTCTTAAATAAACGTAAACAATCACCTGTAGGCATCATATTCACAGGTTTCAAAGGCTCTGCTATATAACTAGTGGCACCGTCACTTGAAAATATATCTCCTAACTCATCAATTACATCAGATCTATCTTTCGGCTTAGCTCCGTCAGATCTGAAGTTGGCTCCAGCAAAGTCTAATAGAGCGTCATTATTACTTAGTGATTGCCTTTTAGGCTCTTTGCTTTTTAGTTTTTTCTCAGTAACAAATTTATTGTATTTAGCAAACACTTCATCCAAAACATCATTTGCATGTATTATATCACCTAAAATAAAAAAATGAGTTATTGTATCTATACTTATAGGTACAAGGAATTTTCAATATAAAATTATATTCAAATTTAAAGATTATTAACAATTTGTCTTATCTACCTGGTTGTAGTAAGCAGGTTTTTTATTTCACATCTAATTGAAATAAATTTTAAAAATAAAAATAATTACTTAAGTTTTCTGTTTGTGTATCAGTAGATGCGAGTCTCTGCAACACAGGACGTAGTCTAGAACAGCTAGCGTGAAGTTCATGAATTAGCTGTTCTTCATCAGCCGATGCATCTTCAGAATGCTCTAACATGTCACTCAGTAGGCCAGCGCTATCTAAGGCAGCACATACTTCTTGAGCTCTGCGACTGTTAGCTTCTGATCTTCTCTCTTCCTTTAATCATGAAAGATATAATTTATACATTTATGAATTGTTTATATTAATAAAAATAATGTTAAAAAGTTTAACTTTATCATTAAACTAAAAGTTAAGCCACAATTGGTTTAATTTTTATGTCTATATCACAAAGTAATAAAAAAACTCAAGACACAATATAGAAAATGTCACCATGTTGTAAAAAAATGATTGAAGCCTCTAATACACCTGTATTAAAAAATTATTGAAGCCTCAAATACACCGGGAGAAAGATACCTCTATATAAATTCTCAATACAATATTATTTTACACATATGTAATGAAGATTTAGATAGGAACACTTATATAAAAATATAATATGAAACTTACTTCTCGAACCATAGTTTTAATAAGTCTATTTGCATGTTGTAAATCTTCTGGTTTTTTACTTTGTAGCAATTTTTGTAGAAGTTTTGATTTTTCCTCATCTTCAAATATTGCATTTTTAGCTCTGGGCCGAGATGTTATCACATTGTCTTCTGGAGGTAAAGGTGGAGGGGTTTCTTTTATTACTCCTTGGTTTTTTAACATATCAAAAGCAACTTTAAACTTAGTTTCTTTAGGATATTCTATTGACCAGGCATGTAATAATTGTAGAATCTAAAAAAAAACATATGTAATTATTTTTATATAAAAAAAACATGTGTAATTTTTAGTACTACTTTCGTAAAACAGAGTGGGAAAAAATAATTGAAAAAATTATACCCTATTTCTGACTTCAGGAGCTGTTCTGTCAGCAAAATATTTGGGAGACACCAACTTAATCATTTCATTTAAAAATCGAAATTTGCCCACTTCTGCATGAAAAACAGAGTCACTTTTACGCATACAACGGTCCAACATTGTAAGGGCCAGAAGAGCTTCTCGTGCATTTTGAGAATGAATACGAGCCGCTAACGCCTGAGCTCCAAGCTGTGGTCCTTCATTCGAATCTCGCATTACGGCCATAAAAGCTTCCATAGCCGCAGCATCAGGTTGAATTAAAGATTCGAATGTTGCTTTAACTGATTACAAAACATAAATTATTACTTGTTTCAAGAAATTAATTTTACTTTTTATTAATTAAGATACTTACGAATTAAAGCTTCCAGGCTAGTGAGAGTCACGTTCATTTTATTATTAAGAACTATTTTGTACTCTTTTTATTTCTATATAAATTTTGTATTTTGCTAAACGTCATTAAACCGCAATGTTATCCATTGACGTTTTGGTTATTTTTATTTTTTTCCGCAATTGCATACAAGCTTTTAAACAATTAGAATGTTGTTTTTAGTTTTAATTTCATAATGTTTTATTTATGTTTTATAGAAATGGTTACATATTTAGTTTAACATAAATAACATAGTTCCAGTGCGAAGTCTCTAACTTGATCACTAGGGTTAATATATACTAAGTTTTTATATATATATATGAATATTCTAACATTCTATGCAAGTAAAAATTAATAATTAACACTAGGAGAGCTTCTGATATTTTTTTACATAATAAATTATTAAAAGTGTAACTATTAATATTGACTGATATTTTTTTACATAATAAATTATTAAAAGTGTAACTATTAATAAATTATTAAAAGTGTAACTATTAAGTATTAAAATATATAACCATCTAAATTTTTAAACGACTGATTTCAAATTATAATCATTAAATTATAAACGTCTTTAAGTTAAAAAAATGACATTGTACCCAAAGCTCCCCAATATTAGATTTGTGCAACTCTTGGAGATATTTAGGCATCATATATAAATCACTTTTTTTTTAAATTACAAATAATTAACATAAAGTAAATACATTAGCATTGTCAAAGTTCATTGAATGTATATGCATTAGGTATACCTAATATACAAATGAAGGAAACCTACAATATCGTAGAAAATTTCGGAGTTGTAGTAATTTTGTTTTGTGGGACGCTATGTATGTCATCTATTTCAGGAAATGGGAAAGAATTTTGCATTTGGTTCATGCTCATAACTTAACGATGGCCATAATGTGAAAAGGGTAGTCAATCACTAAAAAGTATATACACGTCATTTTCACTGAAATCTTCTTCAGCAAATGAACCTTCAATTCATTCAATGAAGAAATTTCTTTTAATATCCTTGTTTCAAATATCTTGAATTTCGCATTATTTTTTGTTATGGGTTCGATCCCCACTCGGGGGAGTGACCATATTTATAATATTTTCATACCCTCGTACTGGTAAAGACAAAGAGCGGCATTGAGTTCCATCACTCAACACGCAATGAAATGACAGATAGTTTTTTGTTAAAGAGTGTCACCAGTGTCATCTAAATTACCCAAATAGGAAAATGTACTTTCTGATTGGAATAACAAATGGGTGTCCATGTCTCCCGTCTGCCCATCTCTCCCTTAACTTTGTTTTTTTTTAGTATCGATTGTGTTATATAGAATGAAGAGTCTGCGTTAATACATTGTCATCTGTCAAAACTGATCGTTGAAAACTGTCAGATAAGTTATTGTTAATTTTATCTTTCTTCGTGTCTCGATTTCTAAAAATAATCTTGGAAATATCATTTATCCTCTCTGTCCATAACGAAAATGGCTATTTCAAGGTTGACCCGACTAGTGGTACAATCTAAGAACATCTCAAAGCATGAACAAGTTTTACCACGAAGAACGGCAACAACAACTCCTACTGGTGCCATTCTCCCTGAACCAGAAAAGACACCTTTTGGATTACTAAGTATTGTTTGCGCTGTTGTACCCGGACTATTGATTGGGGCAGCTATTAGTAAGAATATTGCAAATTTCTTAGAAGAAAATGAACTGTTTGTTCCCTCAGATGACGACGATGACGATGATTAAGTAAACAGTCGATATTAAAGTATTATTCTTAATTACCTTCAATGCGGGTATACAAAACAGAAGTTGAATTTGTTAAATAGATTTATTGTGTTACAAAATGACAATGCAATATAGTTTGTGCTAATTTAAATTACAAACAACTGAAGTGTTATCTCAACTCAATCATGATCTTAAGTTGTTTAAAAATCTCTTTCTAAGTCATATTTACAAAGTAGGTATAAGTACAATTATTTATATAATGACAAGCAATATATATACATTTGCCAGTTCAGTCTGTAATAAATAGAATTCACAATATTTTTTATTTGACTTGAGTAACAAACCATGCATTTCTTGCTAAGCTAGTCAAATGTTACTCAAATTACTATATAAAGAGGCTTTCAATGCACTTGTGCTTAATGTTGTAAATGGAACAAATAAACATGTTTTGAAAATGATATACTCAGTCTTTTATTTCCATGAGTCCTTAAATTTTCATGAGTGGAAGACCAACCTTTTTGTAAATGGTATGTAAAGCTATGGTACAGTGTAAGATTCATGCAATTTAATATTTATTACTTAATTAGATTAGATTCATACAATTTGATCTTTATTACTTTATTTGTCCATTGCAGAAAATTGGTATTATAAATTAAAAATATGTCCAAGGTATATTAACAATTAATCTGTCATTAATGTATCACAAATATAACATAATAGAGATATTAAAATAAAAAAAATGGCCTAATAGACTATCAATGTTATAACTAATAATTAAAAGGTGGCTATTTAAATTTAATACAAATTAGTAAACAAAACTATTATATTTAAATCAAGTTTAGTATATTAAGTGCCATATATATAAAAAAAATCTTATGGCCTTTTGTTATTTCATATCATAACATTGTTATAATACTGTAATTTTTCCTAGATTTTTTAGATTTAGTGGAGGATTGTAGATAGTCACTTATTCTGGAGGTCTTTTGTGGTCTCCCCAGCCATGGAAGCACTTGGTGAAGCGTCTTGACTCTTTGTCTTTCAGTGTGAGGAACAGTTTCCGAGGCCTTTCCGGCTGCATTGTCTTCATGTGTTGAATGTATACCTGTTTTTCAATGTAATAATAAAACGAAAACCTTGTAATTATCTTACTAATATAAAAGTTAAGTATCTTTATTTTGTAGACATAAAATAACCATTTAACAAAGTAAATTAAAAGATTGCACATTTTCATTAGTGAAAGGTACTTTTAGTAAATAAAGTATAATTACCTGTGCAGATTTATAAGCTAGTTTGATTTCTACTTCCGAACAGCGAGCTCCAAGCCATAAGAAAACTTGTTCTCCATTATCCAATATCATTATATCATCATCTGCCAAATCATCCTAAAAGAAAAAAGGATAAGTTTTACAACCAATTTTTCATAGTCTATTGTTTTACTATTGCTTATTGCGTATTGTAGTATTGTAGTCTTTTGACTATTGCTTATTGCGTATTGTAGTATTGTAGTCATCTGACTTTTTGACCTAGTATTGTAGTCTTTTGACTAAAGAAATAAATATTTTAAAATAAAAATATTAACTCGGCTGTCATCCATATCCAAAATCAATACTTTTAGAAATTTCTGATAGTTGTGACAATGACAATTTTTATATTAATCAATATTTATTATATATTTATCAAGTTAGGTAAATGCTAATTTTGATCAATGGACATAAAAAGTATTCAGAAACATGAGTTTTGACTGATTTTTAATGATAATTAAAATATAAAATTTACAATTAAGAATGTTGATAATTTAATTAAATTTATACAGTTGCTCCCAAAATCG
Source organism: Dryadula phaetusa (assembly GCA_032432895.1). NCBI lineage: Eukaryota > Metazoa > Arthropoda > Insecta > Lepidoptera > Nymphalidae > Dryadula > Dryadula phaetusa. The sequence continues at coordinate 742,379 of JAOYRS010000038.1, forward strand.
TGGACTCCAAAATAATTTAGAAATATTATGTATTAGAGAACGCCAGCAACTTCGTTTGCGTGGATTTTCAATCTCGCTATAACTTTGTCAAAAAATATTTTAAATTAATATAAACTTTTTATTTATGAACTGATTGAAATAAATAGATATAAAATATTAAGAAAAGGTTACCAAAATACAATTTTGAAAACTACACTTAAATTGGTCAAGCCGGTTCCGATATTAGTGTGCACAAACATACAAACAAACTGACACACATAATATTGCGTCTTATTACATTAATAAACGTCCCCAATAACATTTTTCTCATATATTTTATTTTCTCAATTCATAAATCTGTACATAACATGGATAAATTGATAAGAAACATGAAATAGGTAACATGATAATATGTTAATAAACATGATAAAATGTTGATGATCAAATACTTTGATCATACACTTGAATTGATTATCCAGACTATCAACCTCAAGCAAAAAAACAACGTAAATACAATAATTTGAGTTTTTTTTTATTAATTTTGATTCATTTTTCTACATACATCCGACTGCGTACTGATAAGAATTGGCCTAATTAATGGAGTGTTTATTATAATTTAATTTCCTTATAGAAGGACATAGATTATTTATTAATAGAAATGGCACTGTTTGTTGTAAATAGCATAACATACCTGACAGAAATCAGTGCATTTCTCAGACACAGTGAAGTAACCCTTTTCGTTGGAGCATCGAAACAGGCGGGTGTAGTTGAGGTAGTCTGCTTCCGAATCGTAGGGCTTGCGGCCGCCTAGTGCCACCCAGAAGAAATTGTCGGGTTCACTGCCCTCCGATAGTACCTTAAAAATGTAAATATATGAACAAATCAATCTTAACAAAATTTTATAGTAACTAGCATCTCGAGGATAACGTATATATTTGTTTACTGTGCTATGGTATAGTATTTATAATTCAATGTATTGTATATCGTTAGTAGAATTTATGAAGAAATAAGTCTCAAATATAATTGGTAGATTAATATTTTGCCAATAGCACTATTGGAATGAGACACATTACTTTATTTATTTGTGTGCACAAAATAAAAAAAGAAAACAAAGAAAATAACTGTTTTTCTACATAATAGCATTTTTTACAATTTTTATCTGTTTCGGAGAAATTCTGATCGCTAGACTTATTTTAATGGGACATTTACTGATAGATAGCTAATGTAATAGGATGTAACATAGGCTACCTTTATTTTACAATTATAAAATAAAGATCCAGAATACCGTAAATTATATGGAAGAATTTGTGAACCCAAGTAATACTTTATATTATAAATATATATAACACAATAAATACTATAATCGAGGCGCAGTGTTACAGCGTCTGACTGTAAACGCGATTTGGGTTCGATACTCACTCGAAGAAGTGATTATATTTAAAATTATTTTTACTTCCTCGCTCTGGCAAGACAAAGTGCGGCGTTGAGTTCCACTACTCAACTAGCAATGTCTCGAATTCGGTGGGAAGTGAAGTACGGAGTGTCTTGATACTAACTCTTTCTATCTACTATGCGTGATAAAAGCGTGAAGCTTAAAGAAAAAAAATACTACCATGAATTTCATATACATATATAATAGCATTACACACGTGGCTAAATAATCCGCCATGATTATGAGTAACAATTTTACATAAAGAAAAGAATTTGCTCGTTATCTTTCCAATTGATAATAAAGATTAAATTACAAATAAAAACCACCACAATATAAATATAACCAACCTGCAAGCTAACCCAAGGATTGTTAAACTTTTCATCAGCTATCTGTTCGATGAGGCGCGCCGAATCCGCATCGCTTTTACTGCCAATCCATGCGTATACAATGGCGGAGCCCGATGGCGACTCCTTCGAGCCTTCCAGTGGTACATTTAATATGTAACTGTTGAGTAAATCATGTTTATATGGTAATTACATATTTGCAAAGCGCGGCGTTGTGAACACCACTTAATGTCTCGATTTTGAGTGGAAAGTAGTTAAAGGAAAGTCTTGACACTACTTTGGGCCTGACTACCCTGCTATGCGGGACAAAGCGTTAAGCTGTGTTGTGTGATATATTTGCATTTCAAGAAGCTAATAATTGCTTTCGATGGACGATTAATTCGATATCAAAATGTTTCCCATACAATCGGTAGCATATTTTTATTATAAGAAAATTATCGTTGTACATTATAATAGTAGTATTTTCTTTAGTAACGATTTAAATTATTTTTTTAATAAAATAAAGTTTTAAATAGGTTTTTTTGTGTAGCTAACGTAAATGTAGATTTATTCAAGTAAATTTTTTATTCTTCTTGTGTGTTTGATTGCAAAAAATTAGTACTGGGTTCCGATTTTCACTAAGGACACTAAATATATTTCAACTATTTTATTTATTCGCTCTGGTAAGATATAACACGGTTTTGAAATTTGCTAATCAACACACAATAATAATATAAAATAAATATCTTATATTAGAGCAAAAAACAGAGAACGGAATGTACTGAGAGTAGGTTCTCTCAGGAGTTCACATTCAGACAAGTCCTTAGATATAGTAAAGAATTATATTATATAATAAAAAATGCATTACCAGAATGCACTGTTGAGGTTGGCGGCATCAGCGCGCACCTGCACGAGGCGCGTGCACAGCGCTGACCCGTTGCTGCGCAACTCGAAGAGTTCCACTGGGGGCTTCGTTCCTTCCTCCTGTCAAATGTGACAATAATTACTTTTTAATTCCATTTTAGAAAGCGCTCTGACCGTCAAGCCATGCGTTTAAGGGTTAGGGCGATTGGATGGTTCCTAAAAGGTAGGTATTCGAATACTACTTCGTTCAAAATTTTATAGGTTTTCTAAAAATTGGATTTATTTATTTATATAAATCTTACATAGATTTAAATAATTGTGTGGCTTATTAACGGTTAGGTTAAATATATACATATAATACTAGTTAAATGGTAGATTTATTCAAAAGTACAGTAAATATATTAAGATTATTGAGATAGAGAACCCATACTCTGAAGAGTACAGGTACTCTTAATTGTTCTTTGCTTACGACATTACAATTACTTATATACAAATTAAAAAGGATTACAATGAGTTTTTATCTTTGTAAAGCAAATGTCTATTTATCAAATTATTAATATAAGCATATTTTAATGGGCAAAAGAAAAAAATATGAAGGAATATTATTTTAATAATTCTACACTTAGATTTATATTTGTATTTTTGTTAAAAAATTGTATGTAAAATTGTAAAAAATGTTGGTTGGAAAAAAACAAAAAACATACAAGCTTGAGATTCCTCTTGCCATCCCTTATAATGAACCGTCTCCGGAAATGCGCCATGAACTTCAAACTTTCTTGTTGCTGATGAGTCCGCACTACGTCCAAGCGTCGGCAGAGTTGCTTGAACTTGCGTTCCAGTCCAAAGGTGAACGTCAACCAGCCCATGTTGGGGGCTTTGCGGCCCTGCCAGAAGTACACCACCCACGATGCTCCTTCAGCCTCTGCGTCATCGTCTACGTCACCCCCGTCGCCCGTACCTACATTGCCACCCGCGATGGTGTCGCCGGCCACTGACCCCGTGCCGTCTTCGTCCGCCTGTGAATTATAATATTATATGTTTACGTTACTTATAATTAACGGTATTCATCATATTTTATCAGTAACCATTAATTGTTGATCATGTAATTGTCTACATATATATTAATAATTTTGTCAAGGGGTACGATTTCGAATCGGCAAGTTATTTTCTTTAGATAAATTTGACGTATATTTAGGTAAATTCTAAACATACTGACAGGCAAATCGCAGTCACTCATTTTCTTTAAATAACTCACTGACGCTTTCGTGATCTTTGACTTTCTACCACATATGACACATTTATAAAAAAAATTAAAATCTCAAATCCACTACACAAGAGACAAAGATACAGCCAGCTTCGCAATAATTCAGGGCAGGACGAGAGGCAATAAAGAAACTGATAGCGGTGGATTGATATAAATAAATTTTGTATCAACTAACAGATAAATACCATCTCATTCTACCTGTGACCACGAACTATTGTCAAGTGTTCGAAATGTTGGGTTTTTAAAAATGTTTTTTCGAATATCAATAACGAATACACACGAATATACGCAAACATATGCGATTAATGCGTTTAATATAGTTTCATTTAAAAAATTAAGAATCATTAAAGTGAAAAATGTCGTAAAATTAATGAGATCTTTGGCAGTAAAAATATTATGTGTTATATGTTGTTGTCGATGCTAATTGTGGGGTGACGTCAACAGAAAACTTGATGCTAACGGATATTAGTCAAAAAAAACCATAATTAAAACTAAACTCACCTCAACGGGCAACACATATCTACATAGAAACACATAACAATCATGGCTGTAGAATACACCAAGCTCGTGGTCGGGAAGTCTCACAAAATGACGTCCTTCTAGTACGAAGGCTTCCATCGCCTCCAGATCCTCGTTCCATTCATCTGCTAGAGTCTTGGCTTCTGTAGCTAACATGGTCGGTTGGCGTGGTGTAAATAACGCTGAGAGATCCGTTCTAAAAATATTTAAATAAAAATATGCTTTATGCATAACATATTTTGTTGTCATAATTTGAAAAATACTACACAACATAAGAGAAGACTTATTTTTGTTCGTTTATTTTTAATTAGTGCCTATATATTTTATTTACCTTTTTAATTTCACGCTTTTATCCCGCATAGCAGGGTAGACAGAAAGTACCTAGTGTCAAGACACTTCGTTCTTCGATTTCCATCGAATTTGAGATATTGCGTGTTAAGTGGTCGAACTCAATGCCGCACTTTGTCTTACCAGGGCGAGAAAATAAAAATAATTAAAATATAATCACTTATCAGACTGGGGATCGAACCCACAACCAATCGGGTTTACCGTCAGACGTCGTCCCACAACGCCACGACTGGTCTATATCTCAATTTTATAATAATATTTTTGTCAGTTCGTCCTGATTTTGTTGTGAAAACAGGGTAGTCAAAAAAATGTTTCCGCATTATGTGTTGAGAAGTAGTGACAGGTGTCATTTAATTTGTAATATTACATAAACGATTGAATAAAAACATAATCTCACTTGGTTTCTTGTTGTTTAGCCCAAGAGGCGAGGTCAGCGCCGGTGCGCGCCACTGACTCCGCCGTGCGAGTGAAGTCCACCGCGATTACCTCTTCCCAGCCGAGGAAATATGTCTTGAATACCTAAATTTGGAGGTATTAATAAAAATAATAGATTATATACTAAAGTTATATGTACTGAATAAAAGTTATTTTATGGTTAATTATTCTATTTATTATTCTATATTAACAAAAGTAACATTTTTAGTTACACGATACAATATTTAATAATTATGAGAAACGATTCAACCTGGTGATGCTCATGGCATCATTATCTGTAATTTCCGTCCAATCAAAGATATTGCGTGTAAAACGTAGTGACTCAGAACCGCAATTTTAATTTGCCATAATGGAGAAATAAAAATAATTCAAACGTAATCAATCGCCCGAGTAAGAACCGAGCCACAACCAATATGGTTTCCTACTGAGTGAGGAAGACTTTTTAAACAATACACACTACTATGTGTTTGACAGTCACATTTATATAACGTGACATATACATTGCCATAGCAACCTGTTATCAGCGTATCAACGGAACATCTAGTAATACATAAACAATTAGTATATTTGAAGCACCTGTGTCTCGGTGCCCTCCTGCAGACGCGTGACCAGCGCGTGGTCGTCGCGCGGCGCCATGCCGAACAACTCCTGCGCTAACTTGACAGCCGCAGCTCGAACTAGCCGTGACGATTTCTTACCGAACCTATTTAACCATATGTTATTATCTTAATTTATGTTGTTTGTTAGGAATAAAAGAAAAGAATTTGACTATATAATAATAGTATTTGACACTAACGTATAGGCAGACGTCCGACATTCTTACACAATAACTCAGTCCATCTAAACTTCGTAGATCCAGTTTTGTTTTACAAACGGCCCATTATTTTAACGCATTAAACAATGACTGCCTGTAAGTAATTGCCTCAGGTTGCTCGAAAATAAACTTCTTTTGATATAAAAATTATATTTTTTTTATATTCTCTAATAGTTTCATATCTGCCAAAGGACTTTCCGAATGGCGAAACAAAACTCTAGGTTCTCAAGGACTCTAGGTGGCTGAGTTAATATCACATTTTGTGTTAAGCTGTATTGTTTACTTGCATAAAGTTACTTCATGTACATTATTTAATGTGTATTTAACTTCTAAAACATTACTTGTATACATATCACATATTGAAATAGGTGGTTTTCTCTAAGAAATATACAAGAAATACAGGAAACAGAGGTGGTTCTCAAGTCGACGAATATATAATTTTTTATGATGCATGCATAACTTTTTAAAAAGTAGTCCGATTTTAAACAACCCTAAGGGTAAGTAAAGGGGATGTTTTATTGGTTAATCACTGGTTGTAAAGCATGATCACACAACTCTTTACAGGGTAGACTGATTATGATAATTCTTATTTTATTCGGCGGTTTATTTTTTGATTAATGTATTTTTAAAGACTATTTTCCACCACATAAAGTTTGAAAAAGGTTTAATTTAAACTAATTATCAGTACAATATAAGCAAAAATAATAACCAAAATAAAGTACCAAACAAACAGATCGTGGTGCGCATCAAGTATGTAGACATTGCGCGTAGCCAGCACAGTGCGGTCCAGCGTGCCGGTGGTCTGAGGTAGCTCCAGATAGCCCATGCCCAGCTCCACGCGGTATAACCGAGGCGGCGCCCATGTAAAGTCTTCTGGTACGTGCTCCTACAAATTTAGAAAACATTTTTGTTATATAGTTTTTTATTATATTATCTTTTAAAGTATCATTCATAGTAGTTAAATTATTTTATGATTCGTTTAAAAAATAGTCATTTATAATATTTATGACATTTTTGTAGCTTCACGCTTTATCCGACTTAGCAGGATAGTCAAAGGCAACCTGGTGTCAGTACCCTCCGTAGACTGCTTAAAACAAAGCCGCGGATTGTCTAATCAGTGTAAAGATATGAAAACAACAACTGATCTACAACCAATCGCGTCTACGTTACGATGGCATGACCATATTAAAGTTATTCACTTTAACAATTTGAATTTTCAAAGTAATTTGTGAACTACGACTTATAAAGATACTTGCTCAATTTGAAAATGGTTTGAAGTCCTGCTCAAATAATATTTTGCCATAAAAATAGTATTATATTGTAAATAATGTAATTTAATACGAATAAATTCTATTTGTTAAAGATATATTGATTATAATCATATAAAATGAAATAAATATTATATAATAACATTTTTGTCTTTTAACTTTAACTATGTAAAATTTAAATGAACGAAATAATACGAACGTTGATTTTATTTACTTATATAAAATTAAATAAGAAATTAGAATTATAATTATATTAAGCAAATAAATACCTCTGCTACAAAAGGTGTATCGTCATCATAACCCAATACTTGCAGGAAGTTCTTAGACTCTTTACCGGGTGGTTCACCTATCAACTCTGCTTTGTTCTTTCTCTCTTCTTTATTGATTTTCTCCGCGAAGAGTCGGGCTTTAGATTTTAAAGTGTTTTTTGCTTTCTTACCATTCCTGTATGAACCATATAACAAAAAATTATAAAAACTTACTTCCTATTGATCTATATTTAAAATAAATATTTGAAGTACAAAATTTTATATTATATTAATCTTAAATAAAATTTAAGATTTTGTCGATATTATATTAATCTTATACATTTTAATATAAAGGTAAAAAAAAACATACATATACATAAACATTACTAACAAGAGCTATTAAATAATAAATGAACACATACTATGATACATATAATTAAAAGAGAACAAATATATATATTTCAATACATTACCATAAATATATAGAAAGTCCGGCGTCCAGCAGGAACACATAGCGCGGGTCCAGCGCGCGCACGTCCACGGGCACCGGCTGCAGGTGCACGCTGCTGCCGGCGCCGTGCACGCGGTACAACCGCGTTACGTAATGCTGGCAAAACAATTATCGGATTTAATAAACAATCTCGAGCCTTGTTCCGCATCGCTGGATAGACTGGAAGTACCTAGCGTCAAGACACTGCGTACTTCGCTTTACACCATAATCGAGACATTGTGTAAATAATCAAACCGAGGAAATGAAAATTATCTCAATATAATAATTTTGCTGAGTGAGAATTGACAATGCGCCACGACCGGCCTCATTGCATAATATCGTTTAAATATTTAAAGAAAAACGACTGCCGTCTAAAAATTGGTAAAAATATTAGTTATATAAGAATATTATTTAAATTTTAATAAATGATATAAATTACACATTATAAATATCAAGCTGCTTATTAGTATGTTAATAATAAACATTCAGTTTGTAATATTTAAAATATAAAATGCACTTTTACTATTATTATATTTTACTTTCACACTACACAACACTTTTACTATTTATAAATAAGAAATTAATTTAAGCAAAAATATTTGTATTGAAAAATAAATATAATTCAATTTTACTAACTAAAATGAAGTACGCTACCGGTCAAAAGTTTGAATAAAAACTCGATCTCCCATCGTTGTTCTCCACATTGAAGGTAAATTGAACATCGGATAAATAGAATAGAAAGTAAATTGAACATTGAACGTCGGATAGTGCATCAACTCAAGTTATCGAAGTCTCATTGCTCTATTGTACGCTACAAGAAAACCAGCAGTAATAACGACCACGCTCTGGGAGATCAAGGGCTACAACGAAAATAAATTTATTGTGGTGACCAGCAAGAGGAATAGACGTCTGACAGCCCCAAAAATTCATGTAGAAGTCAAGAAACGCTCCGTATTAGTTATGATCTGGGGTTGTTTCTCTGGCTATGAGATTGGAAATCTAGTCCAATTCAAAGGCATAATGAAAGACGCCATTCAGACTAAGGGTCACTTCCACTAAGGTTAATCGACCGAGGATTTATTTTGCAACAAGACATAGTTTGAAATTATATATTAGAAAACGTGTACTGGCCTGGACTATATCTTTTTTTATTTAAAATCTTAATTTTAAATTTGTGGAACATGAAAATAAATCTAGTATTACATAAAGTTTTAAATATCTTGAGTTTTATTTGTTTTCTCATATTTTTCATAGTGGTCTCAAACTTTTGACGTGTAGTGTATATACTTCCCATATAAATTTAATACTGAAAAACTGTCAACATAATACAAGTTAAAAATCGATAAGTAAAAAAAAACAAAAAAAAAATCAAAAAATTCAAAATAAATAATTACCGGATCATCAACAGTAAAGAAACCAGATGGTGTTCTGCTCCCATTGATATAAACGGGGGGTGTTGGAAACAGTGCCAGGAACTCTGGCGATTCGTCGCCTTGCTCGTGTCGTTGTGTTCGCTTGGCGCCTAACAGGTTGCGGAGATTAACCGCGTGCATTGCCGCACATGCGCCTTTGTCTAGCTGTAAAATAATAAAAATTATAATAATTAGACATTGTAAGGCGAATTTGAGGATAAAATGTTGGTTTGACTTTCCAGCCACTCTGGTAAGATATATCGCGGTGTTGTGTTCAGCTCTTTAACGTACTCGTTTTCGAACGGAACGAGAACGGGGTGTTGTTGTTATTGACACTAAGTTCGATCTCTCCTGCTACCCAGCGAGCTCTACGGGAAAGAGTATTAAAAAAAAATACGATTTTTTTTCTTATATAAATAATGAAAGTAAGTTACATCAACACTATTATGGGCGCAGTCATATTTGTCCATATTTGCAATATAGTCTTTGGGTGCATTTTTACTCCACGATATGTGATGAAATAAAAATCAATATTAAGTTTTCCTTTTACTTATTTACGCAGAAAAGAATATATAGAATAAAAAAAATTATGTATTTTTTAGGAACAATACTCACTGTAGCTTTAGACCCAATCCAAAAATGTATATCCCAAGAGAGTTGACCTTGTTCCTCTATTGACGTCTTCAGGATAATATAGCAATCACCTTCAAAAAACTTCCCATGTGCAACCTTTAAAAATAAAAAAAAGAATAATAAATAAATATTCTCTTATACCTTTTCAACAATTACTAATTAACTCAACTACATAGAATTTATTGTAAGTATGATTGGATACCATTGGATAAAAATACGTGGTTTATAAGACACATTAAAATAGAATTTTATAATATATAGTTTCTGTAATAAAGCTATTAAAAAAATATTTTATGCTCATCAAATCACTGGCCGGTCGTGGCGCAATGGGACAGCTTCTGACTGTAAACGCGACAGGTTGAGGATTCGATTCCCACTCGGGGGAATGCTTTTAGTAACATTATTTCTATTGCTATTCGGAATAAAAGCTTAAAACTTTCATGTATCTTACATGAATAAGATACAAAGCCTATTGACTTCTTGATTTTTTTGCTTTTCAGTGCGTTTGCGCACCTTAATCTTGAAAACGCCATAAATTATTTAAATACTTTTTTCACTATTGTGTTTTGGTAACTTTCCCTTAACATTAACTTTATGCAAGTATTAAGTTCATAAATAAGAAAGTTATATCAATTTAAAGTATTTTGTTCGACAAAATTGCTATAAAAGAAACTGTTTTCCTAAATCTGTAGAAACTTTAGTCTTCAATGATAAAAAGTCATAAATTTAACATTTTTTTTAAACACATCTTGTTTATTAATATATTAACAAAAGATAATACCTCATCAACAGGGGCAGGTATGAAGTTCTCAATTTCCCATATTTGCAATCCAGGTGATTGTCCAGTATCCTCATCGAAGAATTCCGAATAGTCTAATGGAGGTTTCTCCAAGCTCTCGTCCCAACGTTTTGGTCTGTTTAAAAATATATAAAATTTAAACTCAACTCTTCTAAAGTAAGACAAATTATTGGTACCGTTATAATGCAATTGTTTGATCATTATATTTACGATTTTAAGGCATAATATAGAAAAATAAAGACATGAATGGATAAAAGTAATGTTATTTTAAAAAGGAATTATCTTTTAATTTTATTGATAATATTTATTTCTATAAAAAATACTCAATTTTTTCGTAATAAAATACTAACATAAACAATAACGTTATATATTATATAATAATATTTAATTTTCATTCATCTTATCCTAAATTAAAAATTTAAAACAATAATGTAAACTCAATTTTCTTAAATTGCGACATTACCTTCATCCAGACGTTTTCAGATAAGTTCTCAATCTAGTTAAACAAAAGCAGGTGTTCAGGTCCGCAACTTTATACAGATAAAAGAAAGAGCGGAGAGTATCATCATCCCAAAAAAAAGTCTGTTCATTTATAACTGTTGCAGAGGAATGAAGGGTCTTTGTGTAACAACGTAAATTGTTTTACAAATAACATACAAAACAAACAATAAGATCGAATTAAAAAATTTGTAAACAAACATTGCAATATCAAATAATATTGTTTCAATATGAAATTATAGTTAATTGATTTCATAAATCAATACTTTTTAAATGTCTACTATGTGTTATCTCTTACACTATCGACAATTGCCAGAAAAAAATGTGTTTATCTCTATTGCGACAATATTCGATAACGAACCTTACAATTTAAAACAATGCAATACCCACTTTAGTTCACTGTGAGGTAACTCGGCGCCAATCTGCGCGTGTTGCGTGTTAGCCTGCTCCTGCATGCCGCGCAGTATGAGCGCCGAGTCGTGTTGCTCGGGCTCCGCGCGTCCACGACGCAGGCGGAGTTTGCGAGCTATCGGGTCTGATTTTGCACCTGGGATTTAAATACAATATTATTTTAAACTAAATGAGATGTTTTATTTCTAAAAGTAGCAATTTTATTTTATAAATAATATTGAATTGTTATATTATAAAATATGTAATCAGTCCGTGACGCGTTTTACTGTAAACGCGTTCGGATACAGGCTCCCATTCATTTTAAATTATTGTCATTTTTCCTCTTTTTACTAGAAGAAGATGCGGCGTTAAGTTCTGCCATTCGGTACAGTATTTTTAAAAAAATCAAATTAGTTGGCTGAATTCCGGACCGTGTGCCCGAAGCAAATGAAATAAAAACCTAATTAAAGAATAAACAGGTAAAGTTTTTAATACTGATATTGGATTTGAAACGGCGCTGTAAAACTTATAATACAACAAGTCTTAGGCGCAACTCTTGATCATTATAAAGAGTTTATTTTTCTAATATATAATTTTAAGTAAAAAAGTAAATATTTATTTTACAACTTACAAGATGGCGCCGATAATTCGGGCGTCGCAGCTCCCGCCAGTTGAAGTTGGGTTTGCAATGAGAAATCTATATTATAATACTGCAGGCCAGCTCCCCTAGGCCTTTCCACGGGCTTGGGCGGCATCACCAGATCCGGGTTGCCGTGCAGCTGGAGGCTCTCGAGGTCGCTTAACAAGTGGATCGCGTCGGGTAACGTGATCAACTTGTTACAACTCAGATTGAGTTTCTTTAGCGATCCGCATCTGTTATTTGACACCATTGTGTTACATATTGTGATAGATTATATTTACAATTAACCATAAAAAGTTCATATAGATATTTAGATATTTACGTTTGATTTTTATATGATTTTTACTCACCTACAGAGACCTTCGGGGATCATTTCCAGTAAGTTGTTGGCAGCTGAAAACACCTCCAGACTGCCTAGTTTGCCAATACCCGACGGTATGCCTTCGAAATCTAATTGGTTGTCATCGACGTGTAAACGCCGCAAGTTCTGCAATTTGCACAACGACGCTGGCAGTGCCGTCAATTTGTTCCTTGACAAATTTAAGCTTTCCAGCTTTTGCCAAATATCCATCGCTACAATTGAATAAAAATATTTAAAAAAGCAAAGATAAAGACAGAAGACAGTCACAAAATATGCAGTTTATGAACAGTTTACAAATTATTTTATCAATATCCTCATCCTGGTAAATATACCAGATTCATGTCATAAAAATATTCAGTCCACATCCGATAACATGACCAAACTTCAGAAAATACAAAACAAAATAGATAACCTGCGTGGCTCAAAATAACGGCGTAAGATTTTCAGACAGTGCTAAATGGGTAGTTAAAATTATGCAGGTGAAACCAACAAAGCGTGTTAAAGAAAATCTGAAAAGCCATCTTATAACATAACAAAGCCATTGACTGCGATCGTTAAATGAGTAATTTAGTGTACTTATGATCCGAGATATTGCGTTTACGTGCCCACGTTTATATACGATATGTGTCTTGAAGATTCCAATCATTAACTACGCAGAAAAGCGTACGCATATTAGCATAAGTGAAAATATTCAAATAAAAAATCTAAATCACTAACAAACAATAACTTATCTAATAATAACTATTTGCAAATATAATTGAATACAATAACTATAAATAAAATACACACAAAAAATATCAGTTCAGTTCATTAGAGTTTTATCGTTGTTGTGGTATTATCGTGCCAGTTGGGTACGAATCACTTTGTCAATGTCACTTTAAACACAAAAAATATATGAAAATAATTTATTATTAACTTGATTTATGAAATATTTAACTTTAAAAACTTTTCTTTTATTTGAAATGTCAATCACAAGACATGTAACCTGAAACTTCATGAGATTTGGTGTAATGAATACATATTGAAGTTTTTTACCATTTCTATTATTTTTTCATCATTTTGATCTTCACCGTAATTACATAATATTAATAGCAGTATTGAAGCGTAACACCAACGTGTCTCCAGATCATTCAAGGCATGTCTAATTAATTCTTAATGTACGTAAACGGTTGTTATTTTATCGCTTCTTGTCAATTGTACAAGTGTAATCAGTTTGTAATTATTAACTATTGCAGGTGCATTACTGTTGCAGCTAAACTTGAGCATTTTTTTCTTTTATTCTTATTGTTTATGCAATTATTTTATAATATTAAAGATATAAATGTTTTTTGTATATTATGTGAATATTATATTATTGAGACAATGATCTAAAGAAAGCTATATTAGCTGATAGCTATTTATATGCTTAACAATTATTACATTGAAAGTGTCATAAGTATTAAATCACATTAAAAACTATATATACGCTTTTACTCTTTTTGTTTATAGATATATAAAAACATTGTAACATTATAAGTTCCACTAAGTCCTGTGTTAGGCGTCGCGAAGCGTGTTAGCTAGTAATATGATATGTTAATGTGCTAACAAAGCAGGTTTTCATTGATAATGTAAAGAGAAAATTTTATTTAAAAAACATCTTCACGCTTTAGCATAACAGGATAGTCCAAGACAAGCCAGTGTCATGACATTTCGTTGACTGCTTTCCACCCGAAATCGCGACATTGTGTATTGAGTGATGAACTCAACACCAAAATCAATAAATAATCTTATTAAATATGTCATAAAAGCAAATAAATACATATACTATTTAAATTTATTTGTACACATTTATGGTAATACTAATATGACTTAAAGAGAATTATTTTTGCAGAGTATTATGTTTCCTCTTACCACAAAATAATTAAAATATATTCATTTCTCCAAGGGAAATGTAACCTATAATATTTGCTACACAATAATGAATCAAGGATGATGATAATAAGTTTATGAAGCACAATAATTAAATGTGATATATTTCTCAAATAACCGGAAAATTCGCAAAAACCAAAATTATATTAATAATAAATTGAATAAACAGTGAAAGCAGTGCAAAAATCAATTACTAACTTCTGGAGATAAGCCCTAACTTAAATTTCTTTTGGGATTATTAAATATTTTAACATTGAAATTATTAACAAAGGTTTAAAAATATGAAAGAAGCAAAAAAGAATATAAAATTAAATTATTTTTATACCTGTAGATATTTCAGTGATTTCATTATCACTAAGATTGAGCCTCTTCAAGCTTTGTAGAGAGTACAGGGCATCGGGAACTTTAGTGAGAGCATTCTTAGATAGATCTACATCTGACAGGCTACAGAGTGTATCTAGAGAGGTGGGAAGATTTGCCAGAGTTCTTTGCGTGTTACGCATGTGTAGCGTTTCCAGGTTTTGTAGTGATGGTAACTGTCTAGAAAAAAAACAACTCAATGTTTAAATTCTATATAATTTAATTGACACCAGTGGTGGAACACTAGGTGTCTGGCATTGTAGATTCTATTCTCCACTGGGAATGATTATATTGATTTTTCCTCACTGTGATAAGATAAAGCCCCACGTTGAGTTCCGCCACTGAAAAAAACTAGTGTTAATTTCATTCTCACCTCAACTGGAATAGTCCAAGTGGGTTATCATTAAGTATAAGGGTCTGCAAGTTCGCCAGCCTTCTAGTCTGAGGAGGTAATGTTTCCAGTGCATTGTTAGAAAGATCTAAAAATAATAGATCTGTCAACTGAACGAAAAGTGTTGGTGGAATGCTCTCTATTCTAAAACAAAAATATCCAATTTAAGTAATATTCAATGCTTTGTCAATTTATTTTTTTAACGATGCGTACATATATCATATCCATTTTTATTTACCATTATCAGGGGTCAAATAAGAAAAAAAATTTGCCTTTCCTGAAATTTTTCTAAGCATCATTCTATTTATTTGAGATTAACACCTATTTTTGAAAAATCTTATATTATTTGTTATTGTTTATGTTAAAAATTTATATAATGGACATTTTTTACTTTTCACACAGTCTAGAATAATAATGCTAGTGTCTTTAATAATATTGATAACATTTAACATAATAAACATTTTGCAACCATATAGCTAGACTAGGTTTCAAAGAATGTTTAAAATATGACAATATTGTCATGATAAAACAAGCCCCCAGAGATAGCAATGATTATTTATGAAATTTGTTAGATTTTCTCTTTTTTTAAATGTGAAACCTATGAGAAATATACCATAACTAAACATGAATAGACTGATATAACTGTTCTTATGAGTATATTACTTAAGCTGAATAAAATGCCTCTCTTCTCCTTATTTATATTTTGCATATTTATATATGCTACAAAGAATT
Source organism: Dryadula phaetusa (assembly GCA_032432895.1). Classification (NCBI taxonomy): domain Eukaryota; kingdom Metazoa; phylum Arthropoda; class Insecta; order Lepidoptera; family Nymphalidae; genus Dryadula; species Dryadula phaetusa. The sequence continues at coordinate 758,487 of JAOYRS010000038.1, forward strand.
CATTTATAAACATAACATTTAGTAACATAAACCAGCAAAAATTGTAATACAGTATATGTACAAACTTCAGTAATTATTAGCCTTGAAAGGGGTAAAGCATAATGCAACAATTTTTTGGTTTCTTTTTTTTAAGTATCCCAGTAATGTGTAAATTGAGGTTTACTTAACTTCTAAAAATAGCTTAATAAACATTATTATATTTAGTTTTGCATACTGTTCAGGAAGAATGTTTCAGTCCTAATTGAAAGCCAAAATTAGACCTATTTACTCCTTTTAAAGGAAATGGATTTCTTATTAAGGTACTTTTTTTATCTTGGTAATTACTGCACTTATTAATTCAATTCATTTTTACATTGTTACATAAATTGGATTTATATCTGTCAAATGTAAGATAGAAATCAAAACATACTATGATATTTTGTATTAAATGCAATTTATATATGCTAATTTTATTTATGTTAAATAAAAAGTATATAAATTGTGTAATATTTTTATGTATATTTTATATTAGCAACATTTAAGATAAATTTAAAAAAATAAAAAAACTTTGGATAACATACTTGTTATGACTTAAGTTTAATACAAGCAGTGATTTAGCTTTTTCTAATCCTTCAGGTACTTCTTTCAATCTGTTGTGAGACAAATCTAACGTCGTCAATTCTTCCAATTTAAATAGTTCTGCTGGAATGCCAGAACTCTTCACATTGTTATGCCTCACATTCAATGAACGCAAACATTTCAATTCCGTTAATTCTCCAAATAGCTTTTCTAAATTATTCTTTTTTAAAGACAAATTCTCCTAAAAACACAAATATAAATTATAATAAATTCTGTGTGAAACAATGAATCATAGCAAAAAAATGTAAACACTATAGTTATACCAATTTCATAAGGTTTCCTAATTCTTCAGGAATTTCTTCTAAATTTGTTTTGTCGAGTCTGAGCCATTGCAAACCAGTCATATGCCGAATGGCATCTGGGAATTTTTCACCCTGCAATATAAGTAACATTTAGGCCAAATAACAGCAGAGGTTAGAGATAATATCATTGCACTCATTAACACCGTTAATATTAAACATACACTAAAATCATTGCATGTAAAGTCAACACCACGAACAAATGGCAACAAGCCCGTGTTTGCCATATTTTAACGAAAGTAAAAATTCTAAAACAATGACACTGTCTGTCCTCCATGAAACAATTTAATTTAATGAAACTTTTGAATGCTATTTGCTAAACTTCAAGCTTCAAAATGACATTAGCAAGTTGTCAGTTACGCACAATTTGAAACATTCAAAATTCACAATGAATATTTGCTCCTTTATAAAGTGTAGATTATATAATTTTAAGCCTTTTATAATTTAAATCTTGATAATAAATATGTAAAAAAATATTCCAATGTTATCATTATAACGTATTCGTTTTAATTTAATGATAACTTGGAATTATTTTCACTTAAAGAAAATACTTTAAAAGGATTTTATTTAAATCTGGTAGAAAGATGGTTTTTGTTTGAGACTTCGGACTTTGTATGATGATAAAGGAGCAACTAAGCTTAGTATGTGTTTTAGAGTCAGAAATAATAATACGAGGAAGAATTATAAATAAAATAAAAATAAAGGGTATTTTTTTCTAACAGTTACTCAACATATTTGTATGGCTGGCTATAAGAATATTAATTATAAATAGTAATTCGGCCAATTTACATTGTAAGTAATTATACTGTTGACAATAAGCTTTAGACCATATAATATTAAAACCTTCTTACATTTAAATTCGGAATTATGTACAAATTCAATTATTACTAACATGTAATATATTTTAAAGTAGTGACAATTAAATCAATGTAACTAACTTAGAATGCCTCATCAATGACGCCATCGGATAATCCATGTTCCTGTATCTCACCAGAAGACTGCCAAGTAATTAATATTTTATTTTTATCACTTTTTTTATATAAATAATTATTATAAGTATCATTCAATTGTTTATTTTATTCTACAAATATTTAATCGGACAATCCATTACGTGTCTGCTTACAAAAATGCTACTATGCTATGCTTGAACAAATACTTTTAAATTTTCACAATAGTTATAATTCAACATTTTTCTTCTTTATTAATATTAATTCTTAAAATTGTAATTGTTATCATTAGGGTAGTTTCCTTACACGCATTAACTCACCTGTGACCTTATTTTTTATCATTTTAAACATATGTTACTGTGATTATTTAGTATCTAAATATCAATATAAAATATAATAACTCTATATGCAATAAATATAATAATTACAAAATAAAAAATTATAAAAACAATTATGTGTAAAACACATAAATATACATTAAATCGTTTGTTCAGATAAAAATAAATGGTGAACATAATCTGTAATGTAAACTTGCTTATTATTTTTTTATCTGTATTCTACTCGGTCCAATAAATAAAAAAAAAAAGTAAAATTGAGGTTGTAAAGGATACCTTCAGGAAATATCATCGTGCCTGTATTTCGCGCGGTGTAATTTATTGTTACAAAAAAAACGTACAGTTTTTTCAACAATAAATTAAAATAGTACATAACATGTTAATGGATTTGTCCGATGAAACCGAACAGAGCGATAGTGGTATGGAGTCTCTGACGGCCAGCAAAGATGATACACCAGAACGTAGACCTGAAGATATTTTTATAACTCCAGTGGTGAGATAATATTAAGAAATAAAAATTGCCATAAATATACTGAGCATAATATTAAAAAAAAATCCTTTTAGGTTGTTGGGACATCGCCCACCGCTGGTAACCCACCTTGCACAACTCTCAAAGAATATGATGATGTATGTATAATTTTATTTTATTAAGTTCTATTTTTCATGTTTTTTAAATGTTTACATTATACATTTTTCTTTCAGGAACCTGATGAAACCTTATCAGAAAGAATATGGGGTCTGACAGAGATGTTCCCTGAATGTGTCCGCAATGGCACTTACACTGTTACTACTAAGTCGTGGTATATTTATATTATTTTTTAATGACTAAACATAAATAAGATATTAAGTAAATATATAAATAATTTCGAACCTTTTTCAGGAGTGGCATTAAAAATTTATATCAATTGTCTCGTTCAGTTATGTGGGTGGTTGCTAGTTCATCAGTCATCCTCTTTGCTCCAGTTATTTTTGAAGTAGAGAGGGCTCAAGTAGAAGAAATGCAAAAATCTCAGCAAAAACAAGTAAGTGTAGAGAAATCTTTTAAAATAAAATACTTGACCTAATGTCATATATTGAATATATTGTTCCGTATTAATATTTACTTAACTTTACAGGTTTTGCTTGGAACAAATACTGCTATGTCAGGGCCTACTCCTGGTATACCACCAATGCCCCGATAAAAATGCATATACCAAATAAATTTAGAATGTCTAATTTGAATGCAATTGTGTATGTATATTCACCAACCTTGAATGCTTTAATATTAGTTTAGGTAAAGGTATGTTCTTGAACCATGTCTTCTGGCATCTCAATTAACACTAATCTATATGCATTTCCAATTTAACATTAATTTTATTATTTATCACTTATTGTATATATTTCTCAAGAAAAAAAACTTAGTTGATTATTTCAGGCAATTACTTGAAACATAGTATGGAAGGCAACAAGCGTAGTATACATATTATTTTGAGAATGTAGATATTGTTTTGTTAAACATCTAATAGAAAAATAAAAGTTTTAAAAATTATCTCTTCTCAATCTTACCTTGTATGATGTGTCCTTACTTAATTATAGTTTAAATAACTTTTTACAATGTGCAGATTTCATTTAATTTTTTTTTTGTATACTAGCTACAAATGAAATATCAAAACAAAGTAACTTTGCTTAAAAAAATTTGTGAATATTTTATATTTGAATTATTTGTCCATTGTTTAACTTTGACACATGTGCAGAGATGTAATTCTTATAAAGTTCTAAGTAAAGTAAAACTTACACTCATTATTTTAAGGTGACTTAAGCTGAAGGTGCTGGGGGTTTTTCAAAATATTTTTGATACAATTTTACTGAATGTGTTGCAGGACATAAAGTTAGCTTTTGAGATTATTAAATAAAGATATACTTTGTTAAATGTCATATTGCATTCTTTTGGATACCATATTGCATATATTTACAAATAATTATATACATTTTAAAACTTTAGTATGATATCATATTCACTACAGTACTAGTACATTCCTATAAATGATTAGTTTTTGAACCAAAACTGAGTCTCTCATTAATTAAATATTTTTTCATATTTGGCCGGTCATGGCACAGTGGGACGGGTGACTATAAACACACTTCGTTATGGATTTGATTCCAACTCTGAGGGAAAGATTATAGTGAATTTATTTTAATTTAATCGCTCTAGTAAAATAAAGCACGCCGTTGAGTCACCACTCAACACACAGTCTCGATTCGAAGGAAAGTAGGGTAGGGAATGTTTTAACACTAAGTACTTAGATAAAAGCGTGAAACCAAAAAAATAATAATTTAGTTAGAATAAATACTTTACAAATAAATTTCATTGCCTTGAATTTTGATTTCATCAAGTTTTAAAAGTTAAATTAATAGATATTTGTATATGATAATAGTGCCAATTTGTAGTCATATATTTTTTTAATTTTGTTATTACATAAGGAGAACCTAATAAAATATTACTTAATTTTTTCCTTATTCTTAACTCACCTATTTATAAGATGGACCTACAACACAGAAATATTGTAACAAAAATATTTCTTGGAATAGTAATCCCAATTCTAAATTATGGTAAAATAAATTATAATCTGTTAATCTGTCTAAAACCATAATTTTGTATGGAAATTATCCATAAAATTCATATACTAAAGAGGAAAATACACTACCTCTCGTGACCGCAATAGCTGGCAGCACATTAATAACGCAAAGAGAGAAGATTTAAGAAAGAAGAAAACCACGGAAAACAATTGTGGTGATTCACTTCATAGTTCCTAGGCGATATTAAATAACGGCGAGGACAGTTCAAATACAATTGAAGAGTCGAGGAAAAGAGAATAGGATGATTCATTGTTGAAAGAGTGTTTTAGAAATGAAAAGAGATTAATATCTGATTTAAATTGTATAAATTGTTACTTCAGGGTGTGGGATCTGACGTAGACTTTAGGGCTGATCAACTAATAATTTAGTATTTGTAGATTAAATTTCATACATAAATAAACTTTAAAATAAACTTAATTTTAGAAATTTGTAGCTCATATTAAAGTTTTAATAGTGTGGAGTTATTCTTTTTGCATATATAAATGGTATTATCTTTCAAAGTGCGAGATCTCCGCTTGCGCTTGATTAAAAAGACGTAGTCCAGCAAATAACATATGTATATAATATATAACATACATAATGAACAAGAACTGTGGAAAATTGGAAACTATAGTGTGTACCATCTACGAAATGTAAATTTACATGTAACTAAAACTTATTCAATTAAGGTAATATATATATTGATCTGATTGACAAAAAGATTTGCTTATCTCATTTCAATCGATTATATTATGTTAATAGTAACGACTTATTGTTTAGCTCCAATACTTTCACAAATAGCAACATTGATATTATTATCTGTGTTCAGTAAGTGACAGTTATGCAAGGTCGATACCACAAATGGTCGATACCCATTTTATAAAATTTCTGGAACACCTCCCTGTGATTACATTTTATTAGATATCATATTCAATACGACATATATTATTATTTTTATAATTGTATAGTTGTAATTACACAAATTATAATATTAAACGATTTAATAAATGTATGTGTTTGTATCAAAATTTTGTTGCATTTGGTCCAAAATTATAGTAACATAAGTTAATTGTGAAGAACAATAGTTAAACATATGATATTTTGATTTTGAAGGTTTTATACAAGTATCTGAAAGCCTAAAACTAGTGACGTCTTATTTAAATATTTTAAATTGGACATCTGGGTGAAAGGTATGTAGATTTTTATTTTGATTTCCTTTTTTTATTTTTTAATCATTTTTCAATAATAAAACCAAAGATCTTGTCGACATTAGCTTAAATCAGCGATCGAATTTAAAAGCAGAAGTTTGAAACTATCTTAATGATTTAGTAAAGTTCAAATGTTTAATATAATGTTAATTAATTCAGTGTTTTAGTATTCAACATATGCTTTCTTATTATAATTTTACAATTATATACTTTTAAAACTTATTGATATCATTTGTTATTTTTCAATATTCAAAGACAAGTCAAAATACTTTGAAATATATAAATTACTGAGACTATACTTGTTAAGTTTTTATACTTAAGACCCATTACACTAATTTTTATAGCGGCTTTGGAGGATCATAAGATATTATACATATAGGAGATTATATTAAAACTTTACATAATACCTAAGGCTTCATTGACAAGTATATTGGATTATGTAAATTTTGCTGTCATTAAAATTAAATTAAATACCTTAAATGGATAACTGTTAATCTGATGTTTTGTATTGTTATGTTTGTAAATAGGAGCATACATGTTAGAAACTTTCTGTATATAAATATTACTTTCAACTGGCAGACTCGAAATACCATTTATTAAAACCCAAACCAAACTAAATATTACTTTATGTACTGAATATTTAAAAAAAAGAATGATAACCCACTTTTAGTAAGTATATGAAATTTACATAATAATTATTTGGGAATTTAGATATACTTATACACTAAACTCAAATTATATCTTTATTAAGCAATGACATACTTTAACAGGCAGGCAAAGTTTTAAATTAAATAAAAAAAATCAAGCACACTAATGTTATTATACAACATTCATATTTAACTCTCCAAGTGATCATAATTGAGTTTTCTTATAACTTTTGTCAATCTTTTTGCCTTTTTTAAACCTTTGGCATTAAATAGATTGCCTTTTTATATCATGTTAGTATTTATGTTTAATCATGTGGTAAGGGACTTGTAAGGGGTGTCTGTTAGGTTAGGTATATAATTTGTCTATGAATTGTTCTATTACCAGGTGCGGTTAGAACTTTCTTTCTTTAACTTTTTCAAATTGTATCTTTGATTCAATTGTGAACATTGTTTGTTAATTTAAATTTAATCATTTAATATAAACATTTTAATTAAAGATTTAAATTTATTAAAAAAATATGATAGTGCAATCTTATAAAGTAGGGTTAGGATTGAATGGGAGAGTTCAAGACAGACATCATTAAATATTTAAGGTGACAAGATAAGATAAGAACAATAAATGTAAAATCCACTCAATATAGAGCAAGAAGTGAAGGCCAGACCCTTCATTTTTGGTCCATGTTTATGTCTACATGTGGTTTGCGACTGGCCAATCCTATATATGTATGTTCTAACATTTAAAATGTCTTGTAAATGGCTCACTCATTTGAAACTAATTTAAAATGAGATGTAAGTCACAGAGTCTTGTTTTATTTATGTAAGACTCGATCTCTTTTTATTTCACTGAAAGATATTTGTTTGTCTAGAACTATAGTGTTCAGTTAGATTCTAGCCCATTAAAAAAGGGCTAGTATGATCTTCTTGATTTTTAGGTAGAGAGAGGAGCTCAGATAGATGTAGCAACAATCATTTGGACAAAAGGTTCTAGGCACTGATCCAAGCTCTTTTTTTCTGCAATGTGATAAGCTAGAATGTGCACATTAAAACATAGTGGCAAACATTTTTTTTATACATCAAAAGAAATAAAATTTAAAAAATAAGAATATAATTAAAATATTCTTATATTTTAAATTTTATTTTTTTTGATGTATAAAAAAAATGTTCACCACATAATAATACTTCATAGTTTGAATGTTTTAGCGTGCAGCGTGTCACTGGTAATTTTATGTCAATTTATTTCATGCCTTTCTTTCTTTTTCTTTTTAAATTTGTTTTTTTTTGTTTTCTTGTTTTTATGTATATTTTAAGTCATATTTTTATAATTACTTAATTTAACTTCATTAAGTGCGTTTTTTTTAAATACAAGAACTATTCTGTTTTCATGCTTCTTTTTTGTTTTTAGTTTTCTAATTTTCCATTACCCTTAGCCTTGAGTTAGCCTATAAGTGAGATATACAATTATTGTCATAGATGTTTAAGAATGTATCTAGAATAAGTCACATCATTATATACAACATTGGCTTACTATTTAATAAAAATAAAAACTATATACTATTCACACACTGGTAAACTTCAAAGTCATCTTAAATATTTATTTATTTATATGTGCTATATTGTCCACAATATATTAAAATAATATGTACAAAAGTTGAGCTTAATGTTTATCAGCATTCTACACTAGCCAACCTTGACATGTGCGAAATAAATGAGCATATTGACTAATTTTATTTGAAAACATTAGTTAGGAACTATTCAGTCGTAATAATGTATCTAACATTATGCAATTGCTGTTATGTACTACTGACATGTGATGTAATATCAGGTCTGCATCACATGACAGTATTCAATCTTTTACACATTCAGCCTAGACAGTCATGAGACTATTACGGATCATTTGGTGCTATTAACAGCCAATGCTTACTAGATTTATTCAGATATATCATACGATGGTAATTTATATGTATATTTTCTCAAACAAGTAACTTCCTATAGCAGAAATATTGTAAATAATTTAATACTTTACTTGTTCTATTCTTAAAAGCAAATGATCAGGCTGAAGTGTGAAAATAGAAAAACGTCGTAAATATGTTCATCCACATAAACATTTTTAAATTGAAATTTACTTACCATTTAATCCGTGGCAATTGAAAGATTTGATAGAGTGCAAACAAAGTGATGTATCCCATGTTTTTATATGCCCACGTGGCAAAGTGCCAAAGTCCGCGCATTCCCGGATTACTTTTCTTATTATTGCCGCAGGAAGTAATTCTTGTGAATCATCGACTCTCTCGCGGTGTGTGTATTATTACTGATGATTAACTTTCTAGGTGAAGGTGAGAGTTCAGGGGCTAAGTAAACTAAGATTTATTAGTCGTTAATATTAATGTTTATTATTGGTATTATTATTATTACTTAAGAGAGCCGCATTTCATTTTGATTACTAATTGAGAACACAAAATGATTTCGCAGAATTAATCCTTGTCCTGATCTCAACATCAATCTTTATTGCTTGTACTTGACAATCGTGGACAACGTTCCTTGTAATTGCTTTGGAATTGCTCGCACATTTAAATACAGTTGATTTTTTCCTTTATATATATATATATCTGATCTCATCATATTATAAAGGTAAAGACATACATTGAGTAAAATGTAGCGTTCATTGACATGTGACACAGCGTTTTAAAAACTTAACACACACGGTTAATAATATCGAAAAGAACAGAAATACTACAGCTCAGAAATTGATATTTAAACTATAAAAATATATAACTACACATTTTATTACATAAATGCCAAACCCTCCCTTGCTTGCGTGTGGTGAATCTACTTTTACTAGAAGAAAATACATGGACATGAACATATTTTATTATTGAACGAGCTAATATGTGATAGGTTTAACTGAAATTATATTTTTACCTTTAATACTCATCGCAACTTTAGCGTGGTGCAATAAAATAAAACATATTCTTTTATAATTTTCTTAAATTTGTATTGAACATATTATGTTATACAGTATGCGTAAATAAAACACCACTATATACAGTTTTGTAAGTGTAGGTTCCGTTAACAGAGTGAAATGAAAATGGAGTGTCTTAATACTTCATACGTTAAATAGCAAGAAACAATATGCATCTTTCTATACAGGTCGGTCATAATATGCATCTTTCTATTCAGGTAACATCCGTCAGTCGTGGTCGACAATTAAACTTTCCGTTCAGACAATGTCAGTCAGTGTTGACCGATGCTTATATATTCATAATTGGTGACAAAATATACTTTTGTTAATAAAAGTACATTTTGACATTAAATATTTATAGTTGTTTTTTTTTTGAAAATACAATTGCTCCAAATTTGGATAGAACTGTGATTTTTGTTTGGCCCTAAGGGAAAGTATGCTGCTGGTCAGCACTGACCGCGTTAGCAGTGAACGTGTTAAGTAGTGTTAATCGAAATCCTGCATAAAGTAAAAATATTTTAATTAGAATAAGAATAATATTGTCAGGAAGTTAAGACGCATTTCATTGGACGTACGACGCAAAATGTGCTAGATATACGCAATATCTTTGCTTATAATATATTTTTGATCGTGTTATATTATTTTTTACGTATACATATTTATATTTAAATTACTAAACTTATGCAGAATCATAATAAATGGTTTGTTTTTGTCCCTAAAATAACTTTAATATCTTTGTTCTAATGCTTCGACACAAAACATAAGAAGGGATTAAGCCACATTATTGCAAAGTTTTACCCAGGTTTGTTCAGAATTTTTGTGATGAAAATCTGCGAGATTGTTAGGCTCGATACGAAATTAGAATTTTTTTATGTTACAGGCGTTAGTGAGTATTATTTATCATAGTATAGGTACTTTACACGATTTTTCGTCGTAGCGTCAAATAAAAGAAACCTTCCTTGTCAATGATATTCTGATTTTTTTTTCACTCTTTATACAATACTTTTTATACATAAATACTACAAAAGTATTTTTTGCTATGTTTTTTACAATAGTACTAGTTAATTAACGTTATCGCTTGAGTAGTCAAATAAAGAGAACCTGACCCGATTCAATTCTGATCAATATCGCAACCAAAGCGTTAGTCAAGCAGAGAGACTCTTGAGTTGTCTACATGAATAATATAAAAAGCTAGATAGATAGAGAGTTATAAAAAAAGGTAGATAGATTTTAGTTTATAATACCTTTAACAAATAAATTTAAAATTTCATAGTCATTATGGATTTTTAATAATGTAACGCATTATTCAAAACATATTTTTAAAGTTTTGCGTAAATAATGTAGTTACACTTTCATGTTAGTGGTTACTAAGCATGCAACTCTTTACCAGTAAGATGTTACCCTACCCTGGTTACCGAAAAAAAGCGTGAATGTAAAAAGAAACAGACATTATATCGAGTTATTATGAAAATTATGCAAATCTACAATTTGTTAGACTGATTAATCTAAATGAAATTAATTTGATTCTAAATAAACATTACATGAAGAACAAAAATACAATTGCATAATAAAATAAAAATACTATATATACCTATGGAAAAACTTCTTGGCAACATTGTCTGATTGAGTTTCGAAAGACGGATGTTGTCTTTCTAATAGTAATGAGCAGAAACTATATTTTTTGTAGTCATCATAAAGAAAACAGCTTTATTTTTTTTTAGACTTAATCTTTGAAAAATCCTATTATATTTTTTGGAATGTTTCTTTGATTTTCTAGGATCACTATACAAAGTTTATTTAATTCCAATAAAGAATTGTTTTCAAGTTGTCCGCACATACATTACAACATAACCTAAATGTATGCAACATAAATAAATAATTTAGGCTATGTTATAAATGGTCATATAAATCATTTAGGTTATGTCTGGAATGTGTTACTCATACAAGATTTAGTTTATATGTTGGTCATCTAGTTCTAAATTATGATTTTATTTTCGTATGACATACACATCGGATTTTACATAGAGTGCACTATTTCCGTCATTATCGCTCTGTGTTATATTGGTGAACTGGCGCCCGTGTTTCGCTATTTATTACGATTCTTTGGAAAAGTGCCAGGCGCGGGTCGACAGCGATCTGATAGTGTGTTATGCCAAAAGAAAGTCAAAGTTCGATGGCATGATTGCATGTAGAGCCTCAACGACCCATGTATTTCTTTAGTTATTACATTCCCACTTCACATTGATATTTAAGAAACAAGTAAAATAGAAGTATTATTATTTTACAAGCGATGGTGGTGAATTTCAGAATTGTTTATAAGATATAAAAATATATTCCTTTTGTCCGATTACAATTCTGACTTTAGATTCTGCAACCCAAAACACAATATTCCGGTAGGCGGAAAAAGAAAAATGCCCTGATTAAGTTTTATTACGTTATATTGTACATGTATATATGTTTATACATAAAAATATTTTCTTATTAATGATAACATTTAATCATTAATATTAATGGCAATCAATAAAATAACATGACGCCATATAGTCTATAGGGAAAAATTTCAGCTTGAAAACATTAAATGTATCGTGACGTAATCGATGCGTGACGACCTACGCACTATCCAAGGCCGAGCCCTTACACCCTCTATTACACTTGACATTGGGCGGGCCTTTAGCTTCTCATTCTACAGTCCATGAATGCCAAGCGTATATTGCTAATGCGTTATATACGAGTCTAGAAAACAGTTATATTGAAAAAAAAATAGCAAACCAATGTTCGAATTAATTGTTCGAAAAATACTAATAGCAAATTATTTTAAAACTAAAACGTTTAAGGTAAAATTAACAAAAACCTACCTTTCAAAATAAGTGGAGTACGTCATTGCTTATTACAATATTGAATATGATTATTTTATTTAATAGTTAATAGATATGTATTTAAAATTAAGGTAGGTAACAATAAAGTCAACATAATTATAATAATCATAATTTTCAAACACTCGTTACAGTGTTAGTATCCTATAATAATAATTTATATATTTTAAAAGAGATACGAAGGACGTAAGCAACTTGGCCTTCAGATCTATACTATATAAATATGTTGGAGAGGAGCAGGTTACGCAATGCGGCACTTGTAAAATGACGTCTTGAGAATTTTATTCAGATTTCGTTCATTATTGCATTATTAATTTTCATAAAAACCTGAGTATATAATATCTCCTATTGTAATATATAAAAAAAAAGTAGAGACCAACTTCATAAGCGGAATTTCCGTCAGTGTACCATTACGAAGAGGCTAATAACATTCAATTGCTTATAAGCATATTATCCATAATTTTCAGATGTAATTTAATACGTTTGCCATTAATTTAATTTATACTGCCTAGTTTTAGATATCCCATCCCGATGGGTATCGTTTTATTATAAAATTAGGCTTACTTATTTATATGTTATTATTAGGAGATTTGTATAATTCATTCCTTTAGCCTTTTATTATATTAAAATACTACATGAATTATTATAATAAAGAAAACAAACAAAATATACAAATATATAACATAGTATTTCTATTTTTCGAGTTAGAGTTGTTGGGTTATACTAAAAATATGAGTAAAGGTATAAAAATTTTTATAAATGAAATGTTATATTTCTTTGTCGACACAAAAAATCTTCTATATTCTACATATGCGAAAATATTCAAGTTCACAATTAGGATATATGGGTCTTGTATTTTACAGCTTCCATCAAGAGTAAATTTTATCTTTGGCTGCTTTTGATTCTAGAACATTTATGTTTGACGCGACACACTTGTCTTACAGTCCCTGTACAGGTTTCGGAAAGAACTGATATTTATAAGTCGAGATGCTTAAAAATATTTCAATTGTTTAATTTTTATTCTCCAGATAACCACGTCTCCAGATAATCCGTCGTCTAACCACGTCTAGAAAGTATTTAAATTTATTACAGCTAAATTAGTCCATTTAGTCATCGTGGCGTAGTGGGACAACGTCTGAACACATCAATTATTACGTGTTTTCATTTCCTTACTGTAGCTAACCGCGACATTGAGTTCTGCCACTCAAAACGCGATATCTGACATACTGGCGGAAAGCAGGGAATGGAATGTCTTGTTCAACGTAACTACCCTGACACGCGGTTTTCCCTAACTAGCCTGCTACGCGGGTTAAAGCGTAAAAAAGTCCATCAAGCGAGATATAAGTGTAAAGTTAAACATCCTCAAATCATCAAACGTCATCATATGTTTCAGACATTTGTCACAAGAATAATATTTTCAATCAAAAAAATAAACATATTCCAAAGAAATTTAAATAGTATGGACTATTACTAAGAAAATGAGAAAAAAACACATATCTGTATATCGACATATCTGTATATCTTCGCAGCTTTTTTGTACTAATTAATAATACATGCTTGTACATTGTTTTATGCATCATCAATGGTTTTCGCAGTGTTTGCTAAATCATAACTTGTAGTCAATTTTGTCATTTGGCCTAAGTGTATTAAGTATTACATTTCATTTATCAATGTCTGCTTCAAAGTCCATTTTGAATATACTCATAATAACTGATGAAAAATTAAAAATTGGAGGATGCTTTTAAAATTTATAATGTAGTTAGTGACTTCCATTTTTTAATGATTACACGAAATGTTACTTCTAGTGGGTATAAGTAATATATTTTTATTACTGCAAACATTTTAAACATAACATTTGAGTTCATATTTCTTTCTAAAATAACTACTGGCGTCACCTGACTGTTGCGATGTCGCAGTTTCCTGGCACTGGTAAACTGATAAGTTGATATGAAATTTTTACGTGGCTTTTAAAATTCTTAAATTTAAAAGATTGGCGCGGTGATTGAGTTACAAAAAGATATCTAAGTTTTGTTTGCCCGTGGTTGACATTATTAAATTATTCACAACATGGCGATATTAGATATTCCAGTTTATCTTAAATAGAATATTATTTATCAATGTTTATTGAGAAAACATAGTTAAACGTCATAAAAAACATTAAATGAATGAATATAAAAAACATTATAAGAATAAGAAAATGAATCATGTATTATACTGCTTGCATATGATACGTAAAATATTGTTCAAAAAATATAACTTGTATTATGTGACTATAACCACAAACAACGATATGTTAACCGTTAACAGACCACGTCAATATTTAGAATTATAACGTTTGGATGCATAGGAAGTTTGAGTAGTTTTACAAAAATAAGGAATTGAAAATACTGTATAAATTAGGATTTTAGCGAAATAATCATTGGTCATTTTTAAGCCTGTTACACAGTTAGTGTCACACACACACACGCACACACGCACACACGCACACACGCACACACGCACACACGCACACACGCACACACGCACACACGCACACACGCACACACGCACACACGCACACACACACACACGCACACACGCACACACGCACACACACACACACCCACACACCCACACACACACACACACACACACACACACACACACACACACACACACACAGTCATAATGAAACAATTCAATATAAGTTAACGTAAATACCTCATACTAGTAGTACCTGTGCTAATGGAAATCGAACCTACAATATCGACTTACTCTGTAAGCAGAGTAGTGCCATCAAGCAAACATTGCGTAATGCGATGTTAATTCATTATTTATTATATTATTAATTCTTTGTATTGTTGTAATAATAAATGCAGCAAAAGTATAAATGCTTTACTGATGACATGTTAACTTTATATTTTCAAGACTTCTGATTTCTATATATTGACGACATTATTAATGATATATGTATTACTAACGAGCTGGGCACAGCTTGGCCGAGTTTATTCGTATGGAATTTCTGGATGTTTAATTTATAATTCTAAAATGAGTGTAACGTAAATTACTGTTTATTAAATAATCTAAGTTCTAGTGAGGTAAAATGCGGCATTGACTTCCATCACTTAACACGCAATGTCTTGAATTCGGAGTACGGAGTGTCGTTAAGCAAAATATTTTATATATATATATATGTGTGTGTGTGTGTGTGTGTGTGTGTGTGTGTGTGTGTGTATATGTATGTGTGAATATATATACATATACATATAATTAGCAGAATTCCTAGGCTTTCGTCAATCTCGTCGGTATCGACGAGTAAATATTAACGATGGTATTTACAAAGTAAATGTTTTCTTTTCTATTTAACCTTCATTTAATTTGGTTGCACGTGGAACGTCTAATCTTAGTACAGTGGATGATTCACGTTCGTTAAATTTATGACCATTAACAGCAATAATCAATTTGACTAAAATTCATTATTATTATTTAGTAATAGGTGAACTTATTTTTAATAATAGTTTTTTTTCAGAATAGTACAAAAATGTTTAAAGAATTTATATTAGATATTCACTATCAATAAAGTGATTCGTATATAATATTAACAATAAATGCTCATTTAAATCATTGCTCGTATATCACTATAAGTACGGCTTACAACAACTTAAGATAATGAGAAACAACAAAAAATTTAGAGCGGCCGCCTGAAAACTACAAACTATTACAAAATTCAGAACATCAGATATTAAAAACCAATTCAATTTTAGTTATATTTCTGTAAACCATGGTTTATGTTTCACATTAAACTGTTTGTTCCAATAAGTTTAAAGAAAATTACGAAATTAAACTTTTAGTGACAATCAATAATTTTAATGTGGATAACATTATTATCACGCTTAATTGCAGTTTGGCGGAATAAAGTTGCTTATCTTATCATTATATCTGTACAATGCATGCTAGTGACGGTGTTCATTGTTGATGTTAAACTATGTTACTCTCAGGTACGCGGCGCACGTCTCTTCCGACGCTCAATGCGGAGCACAGCGTTACGCCTTCAATACTCGACAGTAATTTAGCGGAGGTATGATTAAATATATTTATTTTCCAATACTATTTTTTTTCTTGTACAATTTGCACCTCATAATTCAATAATAATTATCCTTGTATCGTTTATCCTATTATTTGCTACAGTTTGATAGAATAGCACATATATAATATAAAATAGAGATACATTTTTTATCATTTTTATAATTATTTCTTCTAAATCTTTCATGTTTATGCAATATATCAAAACTTTAATCGATTATATTTAATTCTTATCACTTGTTGTTAAGATTTTAATGGAAAATCTTTATTATCGTTATCACAAACCACTAGATATACTTAATGTGAAAATTTAAACAACAACCTAGTAATGAATCCTTATTGTTCTTTCTTTGTTTTTTAAAAATGTTATATGATGTTAAAAGTATTTCTTTTAATGAAATATTGATAAAATGTGAAACCAATGTTTAACTATGACCGCCATAATATTTTTAGTATTTAAAACTCTCCGGACGGTTTCCAATGCCACACCAAAATATTTGAGTTTGTTCGAATGTTAGGCAACTTGAATATTATATTTCTAAATATTATTTATTAACGCTCCCACGACTCGATTGCTACTTATATGATATTTAATCAGTAGCAAGTAAAATTACGATAGTTTTGTTTTGGATTGTAATTGATTGCCGTAAGTGTACATCAAGGATTTTTTTTCTGAAAAATGTGTATCGTACGTTGACCACAATCATGCAAATCTCTTTAATTATGTTGAATAAACTTATCATTGATGAAGGTTGCGACCTCTTTGCGACTTGAAAAAAAAATTATATTTTTGAACCGTAATATGCAGATAAATATATTTTAAACGTTTGATGTATGTTTTTATGTTATGCTTATTAATTTAAAAAAAAAAGGAACGAAATTCTTATAAGCAATCTAGTTACGTTGTTGAAGTTTATGAATTACTAGTTCGAAGTGACTTAGTGTTAGCTGTGTAGATATGTTTATTAACCTTGGCTTGATCTTATGACAATGTTAAGAGTCTATTCTATTAAATGAAAATTCTGTTATATACGGTAGATATTTAAGGGCCACTCGTTCACATTATTCAAAATCACGAACAGATACAAGTATGTATCAGCCCAGGGAGTGCTCAAAGCCGAGAACAATGCTGGTCGCGTTGCCTCGGCACAGGCGGGTTTACTCCTGTTCAATGTGTGCGTACCCGATTTACAGACGAACTGAGTAGCACACAGCTGCAGCGCCCATCATTGATTCGTGGTTCGCAACTCAACGTCTCAGCTCAGTCACTAGTGCGCAACGCTAGAGGTAGCAAGTGTTTTGTGTCGGATATTTGTTTTGAATTTTATTTAATGCAAATTTTACTTTTTGAAGAGAAACCTGTTTTAAATCTGCTCAGCGTTTATTTGTGATCGTGATCGTTTTAGAACGCGAACGTTTTGATAGTACCAAGTGAGCTGTTTCGCTGGATTTCATAGAATTTGATTCTTGTGTTGGGCAATATTCTGTTGCAGTGCTTGTGCTTTTGATAGAAACGGACAATTTCGTTGTGAACGTGTTCCACTTTAGGATTTCACCACGAACGGGCTAAAGGAAGTTTATAGTCAAGTGAGTTATGATGTCATGAGAAGACTTGCTAAACATTATTATATAAAGAGGGGCACGACACATATTTGGAATTTTGTAAATAAATGTTTTTAAGTGACAAAGGCATCCTAACAATGCTTTGTTATTCCATTTATGTTGTATATTTTGGAAAATAGAACAAGCGTTGTTGCGCATTAGACGTATGATCGTTACGTTGATAAATATCGTATGATTTTGGTTCTCCGCTACCACGTCACACGCATCGCTGCTTGTTATGCTGTTATCTCCATATATGTTAATAATTTGAAATTCGTATATACATTTATATTTATTTACACGTGTATCCGTCATTGGTATTTATACATTGTTTAGTAGATACCTAACATGTTGAATGCGACTATATAAATTTGCATGTATTTTGAGAGATTGTTAACGCGATTGAGAGGAATGTTAACGCGAGTAATGTTTTATTTCTTATTTGTTTTAAATGTATGGAAAAGTAACTAACTATTCTTGGGCAATCGGGCATACATTGTAACAACGACGTTTTTTAAATAAAATATTATAGGTAGCTACAATGTTTTGTTAATAATTTTTACTATAGTAAATTTTATATTATTAAAAAACGCTTATATATCTATTTTATTATTAACACTTTATAAAAATTTTTACATATAAATAAGATAAATTTCTTGGGAAAAACCCAAGAAAAAAGTTCATGGAAACATTTTAATCACTTTTGATTTGCTATGTTATATGATTATAATAACATGATATATAATACATACAAGGCCGCGGTTTACGTAAAACTGTTTACTCATCCTATTGTCTCAGTGGCAAGATTGTTACTAACTCCGCCAGACAGCCAGCCTCTACCGTCTTGCCTTTGACATTGATAGTTGTGACTTGACCGTATTATTTCTCACTGGTTTTGTTGGTTAACACATTATGTCACCAATGTTCATCAACATTTTGTTAGGGTCGAGTATTTTCTTATTAATAATACTATTCAATAAATACTTTAGACTCTACTATAAACAAATCCTTAAACATTTGAATATAAATTTTCCAACGTTGTTGTGTTTTATTTATAATAAAATTTATTGTTAGTGCCAAATTACTAGAGATTTCCGGGACATGGTAAAGTATGGTATAAATTTAAAGATTGTCAATTCACAGCTGTCATGTGTACACAAACGTATATTTTACCTTATTGTAACCCTGGCTGTTGCTGCGGAAGTGGTTAAGGTAAACAGTCTTTTATTTGTTAGACATCTACATATTAAAATTATCGACGTAATCTAGTTAAGACTAACATGATTTATCTATTTTTTGACTACCTTTTAATTTGTCGTTATGTGACTTTTGATAAACTGGTAATGTTTTTATTTCAAATTGTGTTTTTCTATGCGTTCTGGCTGTCTTTAACGCAATTACTAGGTATATATAAAACAAAAAACAAATATTAAGTGGCAGTAGTTTTTACTATAGTAAGCCAGTACCTAAAGAACTAATGAACTATGCGAGAAAATGAATTATATGAGTTGGAAACTAGTGAAAGTGACTATGCAGACTTGACCTGCCCGTTGGCCCACAACAGTAGTGTCGCAAGATACGTTCAATCAATGAATTCTAGAAAGCCTTTGTGGAAATTTTGTTGTGAGCCAAGTTGTAATTCCGTCACTACATAGTATTTACCTAAATTCCTGCTTATAGAATAAATAAGCTATGATTACCTATATTCATTTTTTTCACACTTTATAATAATTTCAAAAAACCACTAAAATTACAGAATTTTTTTTTATAGAAATTAATTATTATTGTTATTGAATGAGTCTTTATTATTTAATGGATACTTTTTTATTAGTTGTAGTTTATTTCTTACTCTGATAACATTTTTATTTAAATTTGTATCTACCTCTTTTGCAGGCAACGTTGTTATTAAGTTTGTAGCAAAATTTCGGAAGATCGATCGATCGATATGTTGAGTCAGAATTATACAAATAATGGTTAATATACCACATATACTCTTATTTTTCCTTAAAGACTGAAACAAACACCACATATATGACATGATCTTTTCAGGGATTGTGTAGATTATTTTTGTTCTAATAATTTACTTTTGTAATGAGGGCTGAGGAGACATTTGGCATCTACGAAAAACACGTGCTGTATCGCGTGATATTGCAAGCACTACTTTCGAAACCGCGAACTTTAGTCATTTACATTCAAATTACTAACGAGCTCATATCCGCTATCCTAGTAAAAACTAGCTCAAAATTTCACATTGAAACTGATCGATTAAAAAAAAATAAATGTATATTTTTATTTACCGATCTACGTTTCGCTATATAGTTAGTCGACGAAGGCTGTCAATTTACTTAGTTAACTGCCTTGACGTGCTTCTATTGAGACTGTTATTTGTAGGTACAACAGTTGCTATGTACTAAATTAGAATATGTAGGCGTGTGGTTGCGTTTTAAAGCACCTATTTCGATTCACGGTTTGAAGATAATGCCACCTGTCTGTTTCATCATAGCTTTTTGTTCGTTGTTTTCGGTTGTCATACAGAATGATAATTGAAGTTCAAGGTGAATTGTGAATTAATTAATTTATTTTATACTGTATTTATAAAGTTATTACTTTTTTGTCTAACTAAATAGATACAATATTTTAATAAGAGAAGCTTGTAGTAGTAAATATAATATAGGTACAAAACTATTTTGTAGAATTCATTTAAATTACAAGTTTGCTAAATATTTATTATAAGTTTACATAAGATTCTGCACACTTTCTTGTTGTTTAAAATAGTATTCTTATTATTTCAAACGAAATCTCTCGTGGATATTTTCCATTCTTAACGCTTATATCACAGAGTTTACTATACAATTATTATTCAATACGATTTATCTGCTTGGTAGAGTTAACATGAATGAAAACGTTGAGTAAATTCTTGGCAATAGTCTCTTTCCATGTAATTTAGCTTATGTTTTTTGTTCAAAGGAGTTATTTGCGTCCAAAATAGATTATAAATATATCAAAATCTTATCGATGGATTCATATAAAACGTTTTTCCTTAAAAAATTAGTCACACAAGATATAGCTAACACCCTAATCTAAACTGAATAGTTTATCAATTTATTGACAACTTTGGTCGTGACGAATTCTATTTGTATGCGATACACGTATGGTTTTAATCAATATAAATATATAGTATGTTTATAAATAAAGGAAAATGTTATTTTATACATGTTTTCGTACACTCGTGTACATATATTATGTTAATGTATTTAAATATATAATAACTCTACACAAACACTGATACTGCTGCATATAAGATGTGACACTTGTAATTTGTATGACTGAGCGAAAATTCATTTAATGAAATGCTACTCTTCCTATTCTATGAATACCTACACCGACGTTTGTTAACGCATCCAGTCGCGACCTACTAACATGAACTTAACCTATTTTCTACATATTTATAAGACTCCTAAATATTTTTAAACCATATATTTTAAGTGAAGTGCCTAGAGACCTAATATATTATTAGGTAGCTAATAATGAACGAATATTCCATTTTTTTACGCTGTTTTAAAGGGGTGTCTTAGTTTTTAAATTGGTGATGACATTACACTTAGTTTTTAAATTGGCGATGACATTTTCTTGGTTCATTATTTAGGTCAAGACATGATTTTAAATATAAAAGCTTTACGAATACTTAAAGTATTGAGATATTTTAAATGGTACTTAATACAATGGCAGGCATCACTGTTTTGATATATTTGCGGCTTATTTGTGTACATTTATATTTTGGAGAACAGGGCAACTACATGAACAAAAAAATGTAAGCAATAATTTAGTGTATGAATAACTAATATAGAAATTTTAAATTTCGATAGCATATTAGTTACTTCTTTCTTACTCCTATTAACAATATATTTCTATATATAAAAGTTACCACCCACATCTTACTAGACTATTATGGACAAGATAAAAATAAAAATCTATGGCAACATCCCTCGATATTTTGCGCTGCCACATTGGCCTTGATTTATTTATATTTTGTTTAGATGTATAGTATTATAGAAAACATATTAATTAAACTGAAAATTAACTTATTTTTAAAAAAATTATGAACGTAATTTTAATTATACCACGATGATCCAGTTTCATTTGATAATATGCCAAGAAATTGTACCGACTTGTGCAACATTTCATACATGCTTAGAATTATTTTAAAGAGAAATTCCTAGAAAATTATACGAAAGACAAATATTAGTAATAAGATTAAGACTATCTTATGATATATTGGCAAAGTACTTATTCACCATGATTCTAGTAATTTCTGACACTTTTGTAATAGGTAGCATATGTCTATATTATTATTAATGACATCTCGTTATTAGGATTATAAGAACACATCCATTGTGTAATTAGGCACTTCACAAGCTAAGTAATTTTAATTGGTTCTACTACAATTTAATTTGCTCCATGTTATACTGAAATTGTGTTGCAAATTGTAACAATTGTTCTTGTAACTGGGCTTAATATATTTTTCTATTTCATTGTTTTCAATATGGAGATTCGATCTCTATTCGAATTTATAGTATACATGTATTTTACTTTATTTTTATAAATATGCACGTTATACCTAAATAATCTTCTCTTTATGTTCCAAAAGAAAAAAGATAAGCCAAGTTAATATAAAACCATAAAAGTATATTTATAAATAACTTTTAAAAAGGAACACGCGGGCTATACCAAGAACGTTGTAGGAGGATGCTATTAAAACTTATTGTTTCTACAAACCTTTTCCCGTCGTCTTTTTATATAAGTATGGTGATGTATGAAAAAAAGAATATTGTCATTTTTCGGGTTAATATAATAATATATTAAATAGCAACTGTGCAAATATATTTTATACTTAATAAGTATGTATATTAGACATTTTATTTTTTTATATTGAAAGAATAAGTAATTTTAAATTAAGAATTTCAGTTTGTGATAGATGACTTATGCCGCCATCTCGGTTGTTTAACATTTGACATTTGTGTTGTTTTGTGTTCAGTAATGTTTGCCATTTAATCATGAACAAGTTCACTTTACCTCAACGTTTGGAAATTTTCCAAATTTTCTATCAAAATTCGAGAAGTATTGTCTCTACTCAAAGAGCATTTCGTGCTAAATATGGTCGTCATGGTGCACCGTCTGAGCTCGCTATACGTCGCATAATCCAAAAACTGGAAAGTGAATATTCTTTGCACGATAGTAGGTAGACCACCAACACGACAACGGACAGGCCGTAGTGAAGAAAATATTGCCGCCGTATCAGCCAGTGTCGAAGAAAATCAAAATGTTTCCGTTCCACGACGTGCACAAGAATTGAGCTTATCCAGAATGACAACCTGGTGAATTTTACGTATGTTGGCCTGCATCCATACAAGATTGTGTTGGCATAAGAACTCAAGCCAGTAGACCATCGATTACGTCGTGAATTTGCTGATTGGGCGCTTGAAATGATGGAAACGGACACCGAATTTCATAGGAAAATCATCTTTTCAGATGAGGCTCACTTTTGGCTCAATGGTTACGTGAACAAACAGAATTGTCGTTACTGGAGTGAGTCAAATCCAAGAGTGGTTCATGAAACACCATTACATCCTGAAAAATTGACTGTTTGGTGCGGATTATGGTACGGTGGAATCATGGACGAAGGCCGTACTGTTACTGACAATGGCGACCGTTACCGTAACATGTTGAACGATTTTTTTTCCTGAAGTATATGAAATCGATGCGGACGACATTTATTTTCAACAAGATGGTGCAACATGCCACACTGCGACCGTCATAATGGATTTATTGCGTGATTCGGTTATTTCTCGCAACGGTCCTCACAATTGGCCACCTAGATCATGCGATTTAACGCCCTTGGACTATTTTTTGTGGGGGTATGTTAAATCTCAAGTGTATGCGAATAAACCAGCTACGATTCAAGACCTTGAACGCAACATTCGAGCGACTATAGCGGCCATACCAACCGAAATGCTGCACCGAGTTATCGAAAATTGGACCGATCGTATTCACCAGTGCAAAAAAGTCTTGGCTTTCATTTGACCGATATTTTGCTTAAATCATAAATAGCATAAAATTTCCTATCAAATAAACGTATAAAATATTGAGAATGAAATTCGAACATATATTACATGTTTTATTTCAATTTCAAAACATATCGTTCTTTTTGGGAAACCTCATACAATCGAATAAAATAAAATTGCCATGGATCTTAAATATTTTGTGAGTTTCAACGGACTAACATACGTATTGTTATGACAACTGATAGTCCTAATCAAACCAGTTTTAGTTAGTTGAATTCTCGTACGTGACCAGATGTTCACTATCTAATATTATTCAAACATTTACGCTTTAAAATTACGTTCATTGCATTAGTTAATTCTATTGTAATATATTTATATGATAGAAGTAAAAAAGTAATTTAGTTACTTGAGATGAATGCGATGAGGCTGTGTGAAGACTGAAATTAAAATAAAGTCCTAGGATTTAAGTCCTTTCTATCTGATTTTTTTGCAATGTGGCAAATATAGGAGCAATTTTTAATGTGTAATTATTTACATTTTTTTTAAATTATTAATATGTATAATGTGAGACGGTTAGCTTGTACATATATATTTAATGGGAGGAAAGTGCTTCCATTTTAAATTATTATAAAATATATTATATTATTTGTTCCCGTTGTCTGTCATGTTATTTACAGTTGCCAATTATTGTAAGTTATTATTGGCAGTACAATATATTTATGAACATTTATTTTTGCACCTCTGTTTGTTATGACGTAAGGACGTCGTGGTGTTTTTTGGTTTGCTGGAAGAGCAGCGACTGAAAGCTTAGGGCGGGGCCTCGCGTCACGCAAATATATCTTCGATGTGTAAATTTCGCGACGAGTTCGCTTCTAATTTGGTGACGCTGCGGCCCCAAATCTCCGACGCCACGCGTACGTCACTACCTACCATTCGTACAAAAACATAAATAAGTTCGTCACAGGCATCAGTCCATCAGTCCAAAGGTCTTAAGATCAATTAATATTTGTGACTTTAATACAATTAGTTGTTGACAAAATGTTGTCTTCTATTTATAAGATTGGTCTATTATTAAAGTATATCTAATTATATTATACTTTTAAAATAACCGTGCTATTTCATAGAAAAATATGACTAGAATTATTTAATCAATATGTATTTTTTTAATGTAGTTCCGTCAATAATACATAATTCTCTTAAGTGTAGGTACATTATTAGGTTACGTTTTTATGTTATTATGGTATCTTTTTCCTTATAATATTACTTTTCTTATAGAAATGTGTATGTTTTATCTTAACGGCAGCTTCGACCTGTGTGACCCTTTTTAATTGTACTATGTCCTACAGTACCCTTGCGTGAGACGTGACCGCCTCAAGCTTTATGTGTTCTTTTTGTAATAACTGGTCGGTCAGTTACCGGGCCGCATTGTGGCAGTGTACGCCGGTCAGAACCCAGCCCGGTTCCTGACCTGGCTTATGGCCGAACAAAACTAGTTCTCGACTGAATCTTGTAACCTACACTGACAAAAGTCATTATTGTTCATTTGATTTCATTGCACTTGCATATTGTAGTAATCAAAAGCCATTTTGACGCGCTTGTGCAACATGCTTCTAATCTTACATCATTCAATAAGTTTTTTCTTTACTAGTATTGTTTTTTATCTTAAATCGAGTTATTGATTTGACGCCTTGTAATATTACTTATTGTTATGATAAATTTCTACGATTGGTCTCCAAGGTAATTCGTTTTATTACTATGGGGTTTTTTACAGCGTTTTTAACATATCTATGTTAATTATAAAATGTTAACAAACAATAGCATTGTTTACTTATTACCTTTTGACAGTAAATCAGTAGAACAACAGCGGTAACAATAAAATAAGACGCAATAGAGGAAAATGTTGCGGAAACAAATATTGAAAGATATGGTCTTTCTCTATAAAAGTTACATACAGCTTAGTTCTTAGTGAATCATTTATCTTAGTTACTTACAAAGTGCACGACTAAGTGACTTTTTTTTGTTGTCATCAACGAATATTAATTTTCACTTTGTCCTGCGTAGGTATGAGTAATATGATAACTTGTTATATATATATATATATATATATATATATATATATATATATATATATATATATATATATAAATACAGAAATAAATTATATACGTACAAAATTCTACAAAAAAAGAATAAATAGTTCCAAGTTATATAGAAATTCCCAAAAAATGTATTTTTTGGAGTATAAAAACACCTTACACCTTAATCTAATATTTTATTCAAGTTTATTTAAGTTTTTAATAAAATAATCTTTGTAAGAATACGATACATAAGGCTTTGGTATCATTTCTTATCAGTACGTAAGTATTTTTACCGTGACACTTGGCCTTCTAGACTAATATTTAAGTAACATTTGAAATTTATTCGTCCACATACAAAATGGTAAACAAAAGACAACAGGGCGGATTGGCGCCATGTTGTGTTTTATTTATGTCCGGTGACAGAACAATCTGGAATAATTGTCAATGCTGTCGATATGTTATCTAAAGTTTAAGACAAATATAACAAGGATGATGTTTGTAATAAAAAAAAAAACCATAAATCAATATTGTCAAAAAATATAGCTCTTTTATCTCAAACTAAGACTCATCTCATAGTGATGTCAATGTAAATGTAAATCGTCGTTTAAAAACATTATTATACCTTGTTATTATTACTTATAAAGTGTATCTTATCATTTTGATAATACTCTAGTTAAAGCTCATTGTATCGTTCAATGATCCTCTCGTGTGTTATGTTTAGTTGTGAAAAATGCTCTTCACTCAAAATATTATGGAAGATATTTTTGTTAAGTGCAATGATCATCTTCCGTTTAACGAGATGAGAAATGTTGGGTATACATTTAATCAAAGCAAATAATCTATTTAGGGCTACTGTTAAGGTAGGGCGCGGTTGGACACTGGCCCAGCGACATATAATTTTCCGCACATATATTCTAAATAGGCCAGATTAGTAGACTTATAAAATTAAATATAGAATTAGTAAATAAAAAATATTTATACATTTGTATGTATTACTGACGAAAATTTGTATACTAATGAAATAAAAAAATTGGTTGTAGAAGCATTTGTTTTTATAGTCGTTTAATTTTTTCCAGCTGGACAGCGGCGGCGGTGGCTCGGCCGAAGTAATGGTGTACTCTCTCGGCTGGGGCATGGGGGAGCCGGAGCGGCGCGCGCTGGACCGAAAGCGTGCGCAGCCCGTCGTACACACACTCTCGCCTGATGACGGGCACGAGGTTGATGTACTCCCGCTTAACAATCAGGTAAGTAACCTGAACAAACTTCAACAAACTTGAAAATGTTAATATCTATATATTGAATTTTATTATGTTAGATGCCAAATATACGTAATTATTTCATTATACTATTATTATCTTGCTTCCCCCTTCCATAGTAGGTATATGATTGAAATGTGGTTTACTTCTTTATTTTAAATTATTAGGTAAAATATAAGTTATTAGGTATTGTTATTTAAGGAGAACAACAATATAAGATATAATTTATCATACATACATATGGACTTAACTACGCCAAGCGTTTCCAAGTGAAAGGGAAATATCACCATCGCTTAAACGTGTTCAGAACGAAGCTCAATGACATCCCACAATCTCCTTCGTCACTTAATGTCCACATATTCAACGTTTACTTTATATTAGAATTATGGCATAATAGTTCTCATAGCAAACAGTCTGGCGAAAGTCATAAACCTTTGTCCAATAATAAATTTTTTGTACATGTCATACATACTGAAAGGCTTTCATATATGGAAAATGCCTTTATTTTGAAGGCCATTTAAACCAAAGTAATATTTAATTTTGCTAAATAGCTCTGTTGTAGCTTCGTCGATGTAAACATTGTGTAGAGTAGATAAGAAACATTAGGCATATAATTATTTATGAATATTATGGTGGCGTGAGTCTCTTGTCTAATATATTGCATGCAAAATTTTCCTGCGACCTCGACGCGTAGCGAAAATAGTATTAAAGTTGAAAAGTATATATACAAATAAAAAAAATGAAATGTAATGATAAAATAAATGAATGAAATTAAAGAAATGACAATGTTAATTTTCCATAATTTGCAGAGATTTACTTCAATCGTCAATTCTCAAATACCACAATATTGTTCTTATTACCAATTTCTTATTGATATTAATCATCCTATAGTGTATTTCTTTGAGATGTAAGCAAATAAACGTAAAATCCACTTGAATTATAAAAAAATCTCATAAAAATTAGAATTTATGACGTTTCTAATTATTGTGAATCTAGCTCTTTGTTCAGATAAGTTGCGAAGAATGAGCGCGTAATTGCATAGTTTCCTCGTCTTGTTCTTTGTTCTACGGCCCGTGAACGAATTAGTAATCGCAATGATAATGACTTCACATCTACAGTATATCAAGTAGCACTGTAGGGAGTTTTAAATATATTTTTTGAATATTATTTTAAAAGATACAACATTAAAGATACAAAAATTCAGCAAGCGAATTATGTTTAATTTTATATATATATATATATATATATATATATATATATATATATATATATATATATATATATATATATATTAACTGGCAAATAGTCAAGTATGGAAATGGCCTATTGTCATCGCATATTCCACCATTGCGCTTCAGATTTCTTTTAAAGAAATATTTAAGTTAATACGTATTTGTGATCATTTGGTGTTATAAGTGTAATTAAACAATATTTAATGTTAATATGTTGAATATTTGGCAACTGCTACATGTAACACATTCTGATTTCCGTCCAATTCCTAAATACAATTATTGGTTTAGATCTAGCATATATTTTACCCAGACATGATTTTTATCTTTAATTATATATTTATGTTTTAATCGTAAAATATTCTGGTGAATATTTTACGATTAAAACATAAATATATAATTAAAGATAATCCTTAAAAGGAAAATATTTCTTTTTTACTTGTTGTACTTGATTTTTAACAAGATTTTAAGTTGATTATTAAGAAAATATATATATTTTTAAAAAACTTTACTTGTGTAGTGTTATCATGTAATTTTAAAGCAAACAGTCTAAGTAATTGATATTTTTTTAAGTAATAAAATTTTTAAATTTTTAGAAATGCCATTAAGCTCATGTTTTTTTCTTTTTAGAGATATAAATTTTTGTATATCTATTTTATGTTGCTTATTTTATTTGCAAATAGATTATTATAAATGAAATAAGAACAAATTTATACAATATGGTCACAGTAATATATTTAAATTAAGATTACCTACAAATCTGGTTTAATTTGTTAAATACTTGCATACTCAATGTGCATACATAATAATAATTAAAATATTTGAACGTTTGTCAACATATAACTCCAATTAGAAACACAATATATAATATTAACCACTTAAATAATATACATGTTTACATGGAACAAGCGCCCATATAAAGCAGCCAAAGTCAAGAAATTAAAAAATCTGGGAGTAACAATAATCGATAGCGAGGACAGAATTATATTGAAAGGTCAAGAGCTATTCCACTTAAATTCACACGAGGTTAACTCATAGATTATTATTTTAGACACGACATAGAATCATACTTATCATAATATTAATATTTTAAGTAAATTTTTTTAAAGAAAATTATGCAGATGGAGTTAATGTTAAAATTTATATGCAAAAGTAGTGTAGAAAGCCAATATCTTCCATTAATTTATTATAAATATGCGAATTTAGGAAATGATATATAACACACACTACCAAATGTTTGATATATATATTTGTACAGAGTGACCTTAACGTTGTTAAGGTGCGTCACTAGTAAAAAATAACAGGCATATTTTTAGTGTTTATATTTTTAAAAGTTTTAATAAATTGTTGCACATTTTTAGAGGTATATTACCTCTTCAATGTGAGAAATTTTAATAAATAAATTTTAAGAAAATATATACCTATTAGTTCCTGACGTTAATTTCCGGTCACGAGTACCATTAATTTGTAATGTCACAACAGGTGGGCGGGCACACGAGACTTTTGGTGTTGAACGACAGCACAGTGATCAAGCCCCTGAACATACGCGAGTTGCATTTCTACCAGAACATTCCGGAGGACATACAGAGTTTCGTACCCAGATACAAAGGTGAGCATCGATTTTTGTTTAAGTTGGAGAAACAAGCGTTTGCTCGGTACGCTTTTATGTTTTCGCTGAATGCCTCATTACCATTCATTGCATTAAATATTTATTTTTTAATTTCTATTATATCATTATATATTTATTTCATGTTCCGTTTTTATTTAGTCTCTAAATAATTGTTTGTTGTTTATGCATTTTCGAGCACTAAGGAAGTTATCGCTTTATTTTTGTTTTCACTTGTTACGCTATTTAGTATTTATTGTTTGAATGTTATTAATAGATACTATACGTATTATATCGACTATTTGCGTCACAGAAGATCAAGTACCGTAACGGCGTAATAACGCCGCTACTTTTTTTATCCACGTACTCGGCTATCTGTCGATGCGTAAAGTGTAGATGATGGGATAATATGAATAAAATGTTACTGGATTAAACTTTCCTTGCTGCTCATTTGAATTGAATCGTGATCATCATTTCAAACTGAGCTGTATGCATGAGAGAGATGCTTGAGTGAAGATGAACAAACCCGCCGACCGCTATTATTTGTTTAAATAGTAAAACCTTGTTACCGTAAAATTATAAATCTATAAACTAATGAGCGTTACCGTGAAAGTACTTGCTAACTGTTACGCGTCGAAACACACGGAAGGCTATGTTGGCCTTCCGTGCGTTTCGACGTCAATAAATTTAGCCATAAGTAGGATAAGCTGTATTAAAGTATACTATTTAAAATATCTTCCATTATATAGAATTTATTGTAAATAATATTTGTTAGAGTAAAGTCGCATACAGCTCAATAAAATAACCGGAAAAGATACTTTTATGCCATATGTAAATTATGATAGAAATTAATTTAAAATGTATCTTGTACATGGAAGAAGGGATTTTGCAGTACTGCTTATCCTATGATAAATAAATGCTACTTATTTTTAATTAAAGCATTAAGTTTATATTATTGATAGCTACTAAATTATTTTAAAAGTACATTTAAGAAACAAATACGGTATTAGAGATAAGATATCATTATAAATAAAAGATAACTACAAAATGTTTTAAAATATTATTTATATCATATAAAAGTGTTGATTCGATATATGACGTATAAACTGCCAATTGAATGCCGGAATAAGTGGTATTTCAAGTAGAATGGCATACGTTTTGTTAGGGTCGAGCCTCGTGCTCGCGGATGGACGGCTGGCGGGTTTGGGCGTAACAGGAGAAGCGGGAGCGGGTCAGGGGTCAGGAACACAATATTAGTTTCCTTGTTGTCGCAAGGGTTGCGGCGCTGCGGCGGGCGGAGCGACGCCGGCGGCTCTCCACACAACCGCCCCTAATAGCGCCCTAGCGGTAATTTTACATTATGGGTTTGTAAACCTTTACTTAAACCTACAATCACAACACTCACATGATTCCTTACAAAACACTACGTGTTGTAGTGAGTTGCACTACACACACTGTATCAAAACAAATACATACATACACTCCCTTACAACAACTCATTACAAAAGATATACAAACCCTTATTAAAATTACGTAAATTATATATTTTCACTTTTCATTTATTAAATTAACGCTGGAACAAGCACATTAATAGTAAGTAAAATATACAGATTTTACAGAGTAGATACTAGAATATTTCATGTAAACGATATCACTTACTGATCTGAGACCTGTCACCGATCACTTTAAATTTTTAATTTATAAAACTCGAACGTCTAGGTCAATGCTATTGCATCACCATTAAATATTAACTTGTAAATATTTTAATGGTTGCCAAGAAGGATGAAGTGATATATAATTGTATACTAGTGTTAGCATGTGTCGCGCGCGGACAGCAGCAAGCAATGATGTGTGGGCCGTTTGTTCCAGGCGTGATGCAGGCCTCGCATACGGGAGGCACCAAATTGGACAAGCGGTACTCTCCATGTTTCCGCGACGAGAACGGGCGCAAGCAGTCATTGAGCGGGAAGCGCAAGCGCGACGATGTGTTCAAGTGCGTATCCGAGCGGGGCCGCTCCCCCGGTCGCTCTCGAGCCGTACACTCCTCGACACTTGTCATGTGTCCTTTATCATATTTCAGAAACTATGACGTACGCCGGTCCGGCTCCCGACGTCGCCATTAATTCATATCATCGCAATACTTACATGACTATCCCACTAACGTGAGCGATGCACGATCCACATTCCACACGGCGCGCCTCCGAATGTGACTTGCGTCGTGGAGTCGTGGTAATTCATACAGTTTGATTGCAATGTAACAATATAAGAGATAACGCCAACTCTTGTGTTTCAATTAGCTCCTTACCGACGCTGCTCGTGTATTTTTGCAGCATTCTTTATTTTGTTTTTTCTATTACAGATTTAAAGTGCACCGAAACGGCAATGCTAGCGAAGTACTTAAAAGCATTGCGCACATGGACAATTCCAACAAGCAATGTAAGCTTTTTCTTGGCCTTACGATTACGTTGCTTTAGAATTATCCAATTTGAACGATTTATATTTTATATGAATAATACATTTATAATGTCACTAGATTTTCTAATGATGGAGAATATAACGTCTTCATACCGACGGCCGTGCGTGCTCGACCTCAAGATGGGCACGCGGCAGCACGGAGACGACGCGAGCGCAGAGAAGCGTACCAAGCAGATAGCCAAGTGCGCCGCCAGCACCTCCGCCACGCTCGGCGTGCGCCTCTGCGGCATGCAGGTGTACGTGCCCGAGACGGGCGCGTGCGTGCGCCGCGACAAGTACTGGGGGCGCGCGCTCTCGGAGGGCGGCCTGCGCGACGCGCTGCGAGACTTCTTCGCGGCCGGCGCGAGCGGCGTGCGCGCGCGTGTTGTGCGCCGCGTGCTGCGCGACCTCGACGCGCTGCGCCGCGCCATCGCCAAGCAGACCAGCTACCGCTTCTACTCCTGGTGAGCGACACGTTCCGCGGTTGTCAGATTATTTTAAATTGAGCTTCCTTCTAATTGTATTTTTATTGTTTCAGTTCGTTACTCATCGTATACGAGGGTGATGTGGTCAGTTTGCTCCCGCCTGACGAGACCAGCGGCGGTGCTTCTTCGGAATATGAGGGTGATGCGTCCGGCTCCTCAGAGTCGGCGCCGTCCCCCGGGCATTTCGACATGTCTACGCTGCACGACGAGATATCCGGCGACGCGCGGGAGCTCTTCGTGCCGCATTCGGAGGAGACGATGGGCGGCTACGAGGAGGGCGAAACGTCCCGCCCCGGGGGCTCGCCCCGCCACCACCCGCCTAGCCCTGACTCCGCCGACAGCTGGATGGCATACTCGTCCACGAGCAGCGAGTCTTGGCGCCGTGAAGATGAGCCGGAACCCGAGAGCGACGTGGAGGGTAGCAAGCGCGCTCGGACGCGTCCCGTGTGGCCAGCGCCGACGCTCGCAGTGGACGCCCCAGCGCTCGCGCCGCCCGCCCTGCCTGCCGCGCCCCCCGCCCCCGCCGGTGCCGCTCCAGATGAGCGTGTGGACATTCGCATGATTGACTTCGCGCACACGGCGTTCGCAGGCGCAGCGGCGGAGTCCCCGCTGGCGACGGCCACGCCGCACCATGGACCCGACTGCGGGTTCCTTACGGGCGTGGACTCACTGAAGCGCCTGCTCACTGAGATCCTGCATCCGCAGCCCTACAGTTAATGAGCCCCGTCCGCCGCCTCCGCCTCGAGGCGCTCTCTAGACAGACTACTGTACCATCCTCTTCGCCCGTGTCGCGCCGGGCGCGCCGCGGTCGACGACGACAGAAATATTTTGGTGAGAATCTATTTTCCTTAAAAATTGAAAATATTCGACTGACGTAGCCGTTGTGGAAGTAGATACGTGTACCTCGCCGGGCCCGCCCCGGCCGGCCGCGTAGCGGTCGCGCACTTAGTGAATGTTGGCGGTACGATACACGTTCATTTCAAAGTACGATAAAATTTATTATAATTTAAAGGGACCCAGTAGTTATTCTAAAGTGTATTTTTAAGTAATAATATTATGTTATTCCAGAGTGATGCGCTTTGTTTTTATTTCCCTCCGTGGAATGATGAATGACTTGTTCGGTTGTTTTGCATTTAGATCCTATGTTTACGCATTCCTATAAAATACCTACAAAGTTACTATTGATACCCGGTAACGATAGCAAAGTGAACATTAGGATTATTACATGTGCCCCAAAACTAAATAACCCTTATGAAAGCATAATGTCTTCTAAAATATAATAATAAATATTATATAAACAATTTGACTTGCACTATTTGAGAGAGAATATTGCATCAAAATATAATTTATATGTACATGTGAAAATTAATTTGATTTTTTATATGAATGTATATGCTGTTGTATAATATAGAATATGATTTGTAAAGAGCAGTATTATTAGAATTTTGAAAAATATAACATTATGGTTTGGACTTAAGTTTGTTATTGGCATAGGTGCTACCTAGTAATTTACACTGCCAAAGTGAATGTGTGACATGGACACTTGGACAATTGGGAAGTTGAGACATAGACACAGAGACCTAGGCTGCGCAAGTTACAACCCTATATATTACAGTGTAATAAAAAATATGTAGTTTATATATCAAGGTAAAATTTATCTTAATATAAATCGGTGCTAAGAGTTGCTCAGTCCGGGTGTTCGCGTCTATGATCAGTGTAAACAGGCGGGTGTATGGAGGCACACGAGTCAGTGGATGTGATTGACCTCTAGCGTTAGCCAACATTCCTTCGTGCTGCATTATGGTTGTTTGTTTTTTACTTTTAATTGTGGGATAAATTTATAAAAAGTACCTGGTTTATTTAGGATGCTAGGCTGTATTATAAATTATCATTTGTTATTTTAAATAACTGTATGACACTATTTTGTTAATAAATTTTAGGTATTAAATTTCTTTTGTTTCATTTATTTTAAGCATTATCTATATGTAATAAAAGTATTTTTATCTTAAACGGTTATTTTTTTACAAACTCCTTTTAAAAAGAATGTTGAAGTGGGGTGTATCCTTTATTTAAAGAGACTTTATTTTAGAGATATCTTTGAATCAGCTAAAGCAATGCCGGATGGAGATAAAGATTGTTGGCACTAAAACCAGTAACCGTATTTAAATGTAATTCTTTTTTTAACTTATGTGGAGATAAGCAAAATGAAACATATTGAGTAATATTGAAATACATAAAAACATTTTGAATTTATATCCAAATAATATTTTTTCCCTTATATGTGTATTATATTAATAATATTTCACATTTAAGTGCAAATGGCAGTACTTAATTTTTTAAACATTAAGTAACGTATAAACTATAAACAATGTTCTTTAATATTTTACGTTTTAACACTAATATTAAAAAAAAGCTGTAAATTATTATCAAAAATAAAGAAGTAGGTATCTAAAATATTATTTTTTATACATAAATTAAATATATAAATTTTAAAATGTTTCAGTCAACTAAGTATGCGGAAAAAAGAATATGAAAAAATTTAGTCTAAAATTGAAATATATTATTCTAATTTCATAAAAATACTTGTAAAAAGGCTGTATATTATTAGTCATTTACCAATTTTCAACAGAAAATAACATTTCCCGCCATTATTATCATTCTATTAGCCATCTTAGAGGAAAGATTATCATAATAAAAGATTTGATAAAATCGAAACATAAAATATTACTATGACAGATTCAAATGAAGTTCAGGCCCTGGAAAAAATATCAACCGAAGTGGATGAATCTCAATTAAAAATCATACTTTCAATACAATGTATAAAAGGTATCCATATTTTTTGCATGGATTTAAATAAAAATAATTTTCAGACAATAGTTTACAATTTTCAACAACGGGAATGCATGATAACAATTTATTTCAAAACTTTGTTTTTATTCCGTTGTTGATCTAGCTCTAAAGGTCAAATCGATAAAGCGGTGTGCAATTAATAAGGATATTGTAAACTGTTGAAAAAAAACAAAAGTTTTAGCAATATTTTGTTTAATTAACTATACATGTTGTAGCTCAAAGTTTTTTAGTAAGTAAATTACACAAGCAAGCTGAACAACAAAAGCAAATTTGTAATTTTATAAGTAACGGTAACTTAAAATTAGAAACTGAGATCAGGCTTGCTGATCAAGAAGTTAAAAGGTAAGTGTTTTTGTTATACCTAATAATGTACTAGTAATATTAAATTATTAAATAGGTATACATTTTATGCATATTAGCTTACTTGTCTCCCTCGAGACAATAAAAGCAGCAAATGTAGAATTACGAAAGGAATTTCTATTAGCTAAAGAGAGAACTATATCCACTAGTGAAAGAGTTAACAGTGGTATTAAAAAATATGAAGAACTTTGGCTATCATCAAAACAACGATATGAAAATATTCCATTCATTCAAAAGTACCTTCAAAATATGAATATAAAAGATAATTTACATAATAATATCACTAAATTGGCTAATGAGAAACGAAAATTACTCAAGGATATCAGTAAAAAGAAATATGATCTTAATTGTTCAGATAGAAAAAATATAATAGAACTAGCAAGATATATGGTTCATGAACGACCTATTACCCTGCAACATATACAACACAAACAAGATGAATTA
This sequence comes from Dryadula phaetusa, assembly GCA_032432895.1. Classification (NCBI taxonomy): domain Eukaryota; kingdom Metazoa; phylum Arthropoda; class Insecta; order Lepidoptera; family Nymphalidae; genus Dryadula; species Dryadula phaetusa. The sequence continues at coordinate 795,456 of JAOYRS010000038.1, forward strand.
AATAAATTGATAAAAGAAATTCAAGAAAAAACGAATTCTAACGATAGTACCGCTATATTAAAAGTAGATTTAACAGTAGATAACAATGTTTCCAATGCTTCGAAAAATATACAAGAGTCTTGGCTTAGTATTCCCAAGACTGTTGATAATGAGGGAATAACAGTAAGTTGAAAAAATGCTAAAAAGACTTTTTTAAATTAAGGTTTGAATTTCATTTGTATTAATAGATTAATTATATTTTAGATGCCAAAACTACAACTGCGCAGCATTGATTTAGACTTTTTCAGTCATAAATTAGATCAGGTACAAATATTTTGATTATTATTCGATAGATTGATTATTTCATAAAAAACGATACGAAGAGCTATATATAGGTGTGTCTCTCGTAGCTATATGTATGTATATCTACTCTTCCTTTGATTATGAGATTTCGTGGGTTGAATATAGGACCCCAGGCAAATGAATTAATACAAATGAATATTTATGTTCAATGAAAATAATAACTTATTAGGCTTTTATTTTATTTTATTAGAAACAATAGTTCTCATTAACTGTAGCGAGAAAACAACAACAATATAACAATAAAATAATTTAAACTTACTTTTATTATTTACAATTTGTAGATAAAAAAATTTGATTCGCAAAATATGCCGATCAAGAGAGTTGATTATCAGTGTTTAGATAATCAACTGAACAACACGAAAACAGATGAGATGATTAAAGAAGTGTACATTTCAACATATTTTCCAATAAAAAATGAAGAATCCATTGATTTAAAATCTAATTATTCTAACAAAAAACTGATTCATATATTAGAAGATGTAAAGTTGGATAGAACTGAAACCATTGAGATTGTTGCGAAAGTAAATTACAGCGCCCTACAAAACGTTGATAAAATAGGAAAAAATGTGCTGAAGGAGAAAAAACTTTCTCAGGAACAAGTTTGTAGTTTATCTTTAACAAGTCTATATTAGAATACCCTGTGAAAGTTAATAAGTAACTAACTGGGTAGTTGAAATTCTTATTATACCAAGACCTGGTGCTCGGTTCAGTTCTGTTACGTTTAACCTTTTTGTCTTCTTCCTTTCCGTCAGAATTAGAAACTTTGCGCGTTTGTCTTATCAAAGTAATTAAAAATAATTTAAATATCCTCCCAGTGGGAATCGACCTCACAACCGTTCTTATTTACAGAATTTGAATATAATTTTATATTTTTTATATCTACAATAACTTATAATGAAGAAGAGAGTTGCAATGTACAAAGTGTAATTAAAAGTATACTTATCTAATGATTCAAACATTTTGCACGCTTACATTTAAATGTCTGAATTCAAAATTTATCGAATTTGACATAGTTCTATATTCAAATATTGTATTCAAATAAAAAACTATGTCGAAATCTATAATTGTTGAGTTACTTCATTTCTAAAAGTGCTATTTATTAAGTAAATAAAATAATCAAAATTCTTTAGAATGAAAATACTGATGAAAATGGGGAGAAAATTGAAGAAATCGATCTAACAAATACACAGGCTTACAGTGTGTTGATACCTCCTTCACAATTTTTGGATTTTAGTCAAGTAATTAAAATACTTAAATATAATAGTTTTGTTCAATTTTGATATATGTAGAATACGGAAGAGTCGGGTTTTTCTTACTTCGCCAAATGTAATGAGATATGACATACTGTATACAAAGTACTAATACAAAATATTATTAACATAATATTCGTATTATCATTTAATGTTCCTTTCAGAATGAATCCATTGAAGACTCGCAGGTCCATCTTGATACAGAGAAGAAAAATATTAAGGTTATTAACAGTATCTTATGTGTATTGTTAAAACATTTCGTCTGATTATAAACACCATTAATTATTGGTTCGATTCCCACTCAAGGAAAAATTATATTGTTCAGCTTCACGTTTTATCCCGCATAACAGTTAGTCAGAGACAACCTAGTTTCAAAGAATATTCCGCTGGAACCTTGGGCGTTGGGTGACGACCTAAGAGGAATAAAACTAAGAAGTGGAGCGGAGCGGAAATAAAAATGAATTTTAAATATAATCATTCTTCGGAGTAGGAACCGAACACACAACCAATCTTCCGAATAACACTATTTCCTTACTTTATTATAGAGCTCTCAAGAAAAGAAAGTAACTTTTGCTGAAATTGTACCAGATAAAGTTACAGAAGTTATAGATTTAGACAAACCAATGGATGAAGACCACAATCAACTCGACATCAGCGCCACTAGCGACGACAGTTACAAAAGAATTAAAGAAATTGTATTCAAAAAACACAATCTTGATATATCGCCGCAATTTACTTATTCGAAGAATTCGGTGACGTCAATGGTAGTGTCAAAAAAGTTGATTACTTATAATGATTTAATATGAAAATCACTGTTATTTTTGAATAATAAATAACGTATATAAAAATGTTAATTTTTAGATTCTAGTGTTAAGTTTAAAGTAAAGGTTTGACTAAGGTTAATTTAGTGTAAAAATATAAACAGCCATATGCATAATTAAACCAACAATAAACATGTGTACAGTGAGAAATGAGACAGAATGGACTTCATTTGAAATTAAAAGTAACATTATTCTTTTTTGCGTATAGTAAAAAAGCATATGGCATTTCCATATAAATAATCAAATAAAAGTCATTCAATGTCCTATGATAACTGTATATTAGGTTTGTGATGTATTAGATTTATACCAAAATCATGTATTTTCTTAATATTAATTTGATGATCTTATGCATCCTCGTGTTTTCCTGCATAGCAGGATGGGTTGAGCGTTAAGTGGCGAACTCAACGCCGTGCTTTGTTTTACAAAGCGGAGAAATAAATATTAATTTTAACATAAATATGCTTCCTAAGTGGGAATCGAACACACAATAAATTGTGTTTACTGTTAAACACTGCCTCACTGCGCCACGATGACCTCTTTTGCATATTTTTTCAACATTTAATATAAATATATATATTTAGAGATCTGAAAATGTTACATCCAAATTTTTTGAAGAACCGATTAATGATGAAAACGAAAAGGTTCAATCAAAGGATGTTGATGAGAAACCTGGTAGCATTAATAAAGCTGATTCTAGTCAAATAATAAGAGATGATAAAATAGCTTCAGGAAGTATTAATGAGGTATTTTATACAATCGGTATTTGTTTTTAGAATTTAAATGTTACACATTTTTTTTAATAATTATTTTAAAACAAACAGAACAAAAACGAAAATGATCAAAAAGACACATCAACAACAGGGTTCCTTTTTACCCATGGTTCACAAGGTATTGTAGAGCCATTGGATGTGTCTGTCAGTACACTGGGTTATGAAGACTCTGATTTACTACCCTGTATTGGTAAGCTTTAGTCAATTATTGTTATTCAAAAACATTTAAATATCTGCATCTTCAAATTTGATAATTTAGTTTACCAAATTATAAAACTATATTTTAAATTTAGATTCTAGTCTTCTTTTGTCTCCGAAAGCTGAGGATCAAATACCACCAACTAGTGGCAATGTGCAGATAACATCTCAAGAAGCTCCTAATTTCTTGTCAGGTAGTTATTATAAATATAAGAAAAAAAATAATATTTTTCATTTATTTATTGTAAACTGTTCATTTATTTATTGTAAATATAGGTTTAAAGAAAACAGGGTTGTCTTTCTTTGGAAATCAGCAATCGCAGGATACATGTACTACCCAAAAACAGAATAATAATTTTACTTTTGCCTTTGGCGGAGATGGAAAGAAGCAGAGAGCTGGTTTCTTTAGTATGTTTCGTTGATTTAATTCTTGTCAGTTGATTCAATAATACTAACTTATTGAAATTCCATTATTAATTATATTAAACATAATACCCAAACATATTGTTTTATTTAGCTATAATTTATTAAGTGTATGGTAAAATGGACAATTAACATATTATTGGTGTAACTGACATGCTCTCACAGCTATTAATTGCAATAAAATGAACAATGGAGCAAACACTTCACTGTACTCGATAGCTTGATCACCCTGAAGTTTTCTACAAAGTAAAAACTTGAACACAAATGTTAATCCTAAAAATATACAACTCCAAGAAGCTCTGTGTATAGAGGCTTTGTATGAATGTTCTAAGGTCATTCTTATGCATACTATACAACAAAAATATGCATTCATAGCATCACTTACAAATAATGGTGCAAATATTGTCCACCAAGCACTGTTAACCACACCATCAATCTTGAGGGCTAATAAGGCTGTAAATATTGTTATAGTTATTAAGTTTATCCAAATCTCAAACACTGTCAGTCCTATCCACATAACAATTTCACTTAATGTAAAAAACATTTTATTGATTAACACCAAGTAATGCGGTCCTAAATATCCTGATGTGAATAGATGATGAGTGCCTGATCTGCGCACCGAAATCTACATCATCTGTCAGTGGCTCCAAGTCATCTGTCAAGACAGTTTGTTTTTAGAATACGGCATACATGTAAACTTTAATTAAAATTTCAATAAATAATGTTAGCGTACCAATTAAATCTACCGTCCCAGTGTTGACTTCTATTTGACATGTTCCAGTGAACAATATTTCAAGTTGCAGGGCAAGATTGCAACATCTTTGGATAGCAGCACCCAGTCCATGCAAAATGATTTCCTTTTCTCCTCTAGCTAGAAGATCGCAACATTTGTCCAGTTGAGCCTTTAAAAGAAAATTAATATACTAATATGACTTGTCAATGGAAAATACTTGGCTTTAATTCTGTGGTTACCTTAAAATGAGTCTTTTTTGTTACATAGATTACATTGTCACCCTCAACTGGTCTCGTTGGTAATCGCTTTTTAAGAGCATATTTTTTATTTGGTATGCGTTTAGTATTTTTATGATCTTGTTTCTTCTTTCCGATGTTTTCATCTGCCATATTGCTTGACAAATTAGAGTTGAGCTGTCATTGAAATGAACAGTCATCAAGTGTTACCAATACTGTAAATCTTTATTCTAAATATTTAACTATATATACTATGAAATTACACAAATAACAAATTGAATTTTATCATATTTTACAGAATTACTTTACATTTTTTCAAAATTATTTTGTTTATAAAATGTAATACCATTTATGGTATAACGTTAGTTTCGTTAAGTTAGACATCTTAAGTTAGTTAGAATTCTATTGATTTTCAAATTTTTGTAGGAAAATAGTGTATCATTTTTAAATGCTATAATTAGATATCTTTACTTAATTTTGACATATTTGCCAAATTATTGTCATATTAAATCGAGGTTTAATCTTATTTTAAATTTATAATGCTTTAGAAATAAAGACATAAGAAAACAGCACTTAGATGAGCTAATTTTAAGAACATTATGTTAATAATAAGTTAGAAATGGGCTGTGTGTGCTGTTCTTTAAGTTCATTCGTATCCATCGTTTTAGATGCTTTAGAAAGGTAATCGTTATAATATTTTTAGGATAAAAGCTGTATTTAAAAATTAATATTACGTGGTACAACCAACTAATATTGATATAGCTAATATGTATTTTGTATTTCAGAATATCATTATGCACTGTGTGTGCTATGTTAACATGCTGTTTGATGATAACGCTAATAACTGTGATGGTCTTAGGCATTGGTATCGGTTACCATTATTGTTTTGTACAAAATTCTGTGGAAGCTATGGGTACGTTTAAGCGAATAGTAAATTCAAAGAATTATTTCAAAATAAAAAAAAAATAGGTAAAATATCTGGCTCGTTCTGGCGCAATGTCAAACATATGTCATATTTCAAAACCAACGGCAATGAGTCTGTTATAATAGTTCATTCGTTGTAATATTTCGTTACAATGATTATTGACTTATTTGTAGATAGAGAAAAGCAAGAAAATTAAAAAAAATAAAAATCTATCTATTATAAAATTGATTTTTAGAGATACATAAGTAAAAAATAACGGTAGATAAACATTGTGTAACTATTTAATCTTATTACAAACATGTGAAATTTAACTTGTACAATTTTTTATGTTTTCTAGTAAAACTTCTGTTCAAAGCCAAAAATCAACTTGAAATACGTATGTCAATGATAAACACTTTAGTTGTCTAAAGCTATTCTCTGCTCGTCTAAATATTTCATTACAGTATATAATATGTAATACACACATTAACAACGCTTAACATTTTACATTATACTAAATTTCATAATATTATGATTCAGAAAAAGCCGCAGAAGCAGCCGGCGCTCTAAGTTCACAGCGTCGTAGTCACGTGATGCGCTCTGTGGATAAAGCGGTGCAGCGCGGATTTGCGCACCGCGTAGCTCGACGCGAAGTCGATAATCCTCCCGAATCGAACAAAAATAACTTAACGTTTCATCTGAACAATACTATGTTACTAAAAAAAATCACTGTCGCTTAAAGATAATTTATACGATTAAATGTTTTTTGTGTTCCCAATAAAGATTATTATTTTAAATAAAACAATTGAAACTGTTGATATATTTAGTAATATTCACTTTAGTTATAAGTATATAATTTCAAAAATATAAAATAAGTTACAAAAATTGTAAAAATAAGAGAAAAGTATAATTTTTAAGAAGCACTTATTAATATTGGTGGTTCCGTACTATTTAATGGTCTAAAGAAAGGTATGATTGAAGATGTGATATTTTTTGAGCGTCTAAATCTTCCAATAAGTCTCCGCGCCAGTTCTCGCTCTTGCGAAGACAATTGAGGTTCTCGGGGTGGTCTGAAATTTTGATACATATAATAAGCATAATAAAGCAGACAAGACCGTCGTAGCGTAGTAGGACAGGGTCGGACTGTAAACGCGATTGGTTGTGGGTTCGCTTCCCACTTTGGAGAATATATTTTAATTTCTTCGCCCTGGTAAGAAAAGCGCTGCGTTGAGTTCGCCACTTAATACTATTGTTTCCTTGGGGTTTTGATTTCGGGTGGGTCAATGGAGTGTTTTGACACAAGTTCTCTGACTACCCTGCTATGAGAGATAGCCTGAAGCTGTAAAATAAAATAAAGGAGACAGGTTTATTCTCTGTCCGTATTATTATGTGGCATTAGCTGTGGAAGTGTTAAGAGGAATCTAATGTCTCAATACACTTCATTCACCGCTTTCCGCTCAAATTCAAGACATTGTGACATGAGGAAGATATGTAAGCAATTTCAATATTCTCGAATCAGTTAGTACTGGGCTTACGATTATCTCGTTTAGAATCAGAGTACGGAGTGACTTGAAACTAGGTACTTCATGTCTGCCTGACTTCCTATGTGGTATAAAAACGTAAAGCTAAAAAATTGAAAAAATCAATCTAATATAAATAACTTTTCGTTCGTCTTCACGTTAATATAAAAATACAATGCTAATTTATAAATACACGTATCTAATATAATATTTATTTTGTACAACGTGTAAGTATAGGTAGGTATTATGTACATAAGTGCACCAACTCTACTTAATTTTTAGAGGTGAATCTAATAAACAAATAAGTACAGGTTGCTGCTTGCTTATTATAAGAACAAAACAATTTCAAACCTTTCTGTTTCAAGAACAACAAGTGGCGTTTCCGATGTCTCCAGATACACTTGCTCGCCTGGTTTCCTAGTTCGAAACACTTCTGTAACAGTGTATTGTATGTGTAAGCATAATAAAATGTTGATATGTTATAAAAAATTGAAAGTAGATTGATTTGAGCGCAACCATTAACAATACCTGTATATGCTCTTAAGTTTAGGATTCGCCTACTTTTTAGTATATGAACCTACGCATTACAATTAGATATAGAATAAAATAATTGATATTTTAATACTGTAAATAGGCGGGACAATTCTAAAGTGAGGATAATAGACAGATAATAGATTGTTTACACGAACCAAGCATGGGCGCAGGCGCATGTTCCACTTCTGTCTGGTTGACGGCGACCAGTCGTACTACAGACCTGCCTTCCTGTCCTGATCTCCGGCCTTCTCCTATCACAGTTGATTCTGTTGTCGATCTCGACGACACTAGAAGAATTAATTAATTTAAAATTATGAATTAACTGGTATAATGCCCTTATACGAATACACGTTACATGACTTATATATATTTAAGTAATACGTAGGTAATATTAATATAATCTTAATTTATCATTTGTTAAATTTTCAGTATAAAACTATAAATATTTCGTTTAAATAAAAAGTATGAACAGCTCACTTGCAAAAGACGATAGTTCCTTTTGAGCATAATGGTATCCAACAGAAATCCCATAGACCATTAATACAATTATAGAGAACATCAGAAGCATCAACACGAACGCGCAACATGTCCACGTTAAAACTCTGAACAACGGAGAGTGCATTAATATACAGCTATGTATGTATTGAAAAAGAGAGAACAATGTAATAACTCAAAGACACGATTGTGAAGCAGTTATTGTTAAAAAAGGTAAGGGTTTGAATCTTGTTAGTAAAAATGATATGAAACCGGGTTTTTCTCTAAATCGACATAAAAATTATTTTATCTTAAATTATGTTATACTTATAATATATTTTTCAGAAGAACTTTACAAACCTTTCCACGCAAAAAATCATAGAACAAAATAGGGACTGTATCAAACCCATCGCTAAATACTCTGTATGTTAGAAATTAAATGAAATTTCAGTTAATATATATAAATTTTATAACTGAAGTCTCAGCTTAAACTGTGCATTTATTATTAGTATATTATATGAAATATATTTGTTATGTAACAATATCAAAGCATTACTATAAAAGAAATGTCAATCAATGCCATTTTTGCATACAGATGTAGAAAGATTTGTTCTTAGTTTATTTACGGATAGAAGAAAGAAGGTTTCAATAAACAGTTTTAATAGCACAGATTAAAAAACATTTCGGTTATTGAATAGCTGATAAAACAGTCAAATTATTTAAATATAAAAAAATACTGATTTTATAAATGTTACTAAATATAAATAAGGTAAGGAGATCGAATAAAGAAGAAATAAAAACAGTAAATATGAATTTTATTAAACAAAACTGTATAATAAAATACAAATACAACAGTATCAATACTTAAACACAACCAATCACGTCAATATCATCGAAATTTACAAATATATCCCAATATTATATTCAATCTTATATATTATCTAACACATATCAATGACTGAATTCTAAATTTAAAAAAAATACAGAACATAATTCCATTTTATTATTTCAGAAAATTGCTAATTATTTATTAGTAATTAAGAATTTCTCAATTCTTACGTAAAAAAATCATACAGAAACAACAAATCTTTTGAAAATGTAAAATTAAGTAAACTAGTAAATTGTAGTTCTTCATTTTTATAAATAAATACATACATGCACATCAATTAGTAATTACTACAATAATCAACAATTATTTAAATAACAACAATCAATATCATGGTAAGATAACGTTTACGATAAAATTATTGCTTCAAGTATAATATTTGGACACATTATAGTAAAGCGAAATAAAATAACTGAAGTACAAAAATGAACCTATTGTCATATGAGAAGAGTCCATATTTTTTAGTTTTTAAAAAATGAATTCTTTGCAAAAAATATGTTATACATAAAGTGTACAAAAAAATGTTAAATAAAAAATATCAAATATACGATAAAATAGTGTTAAATAAGGACGAAATTCGGCACAACACTATCTGAATTATTCTTAAAAATGTACCCATTTTTATACACACAATTACTTATAATGAAATATAGTAGTGTCGTTTATTTTTAACTTTAGGAACATGAAAGAGAAAATGTAATGAAATAGTGTGAAATTTAAATGAAAAATTATATCATTGCTATATGTACTTACGTAAAGATAAATATTAAAGTATAAAAAAAAACAAAAGTTTAGTATAGAATAGCTATACCATGTTCTATATTATTTAGTAAAGTTATTATAAGTGAATTAATAATACATTAGAAAAATAGTATACAATACAAAAACAGAAACAAGGAGCAATCTATATATCGATCTATAAAATGTCACATTATAAAGGGTCAACGCTATGTATAGACGCCCCCTAAGAACAACTCTTAAATATATCCTACACAAATTTCTAAGAAAAGTAAATAACGTACTTATCATTCAGTGTTGAGTAAAGATGTAAATGTTTTACTACAGGCATGATATATGTCAGTCTATAATAACATTTGTTAGTGAGATCGTATTGGACCAGTTAAATGAACTTATTTACACAAATTATTAACACTCTAGTGGCAGTTTACTCCGTTCAATGTTTTTGCAGTCATTTATTGTACTTTTTACATAAATAAAATAATTACAAAAATATTAATTAATAATAAATTGACATATCACATTTTTATATATGCCACTGATGTTAGCTTTTTTATAACCAATACATATTTGATATTTTTGGCCGGATTGTACACGTTAATGTATTTTTGCTAGTATTTTAAATGATAGAGATTTTAAGTAACTAAAATGTAGCAACAAAAAAAATCATTTACACATTATATTATATTTCTCATATTAGTTAACTTTGTCAAAATGTACTTCCATTCATACTGTTTAGTTGTAGCATAACAATTCCCATATTGTTTTTTTCAAACTTTCGACAAGCCAAGTGAGTCAAGACTCACGCCTACAAATGGAGTCAAAAGAACTTTACTTTAAAAATCAATAATACTTAAGATTTTAACCTCTGGAAAGTATGACCGGTCTACTCATATTCCCATGGGAACCTAAGATTATCAGTCAAGTGGTTTATTGTGTCTCAGTTTTACATATCGCTATGTTACAATAATAAAAAAGTAGATAATAGATAAAAATTAAGTTAACTATTATGAAAAATGTCAACAGTAAAGGGAAGGTCTTGACATTAGGTTATCCGTGTGCTATGGGGTCCGGTCCGGTCCGATTTAAAGCGTGAAGCTGTTTAATGAAGAATTTACTGTTTAGCATGCAACAATTCCCATAATTGCAGCTCCGATAAAGCAGTTCTTAGCTCGTGCTGCAGTTGGGCGGCGAGTGCGGGCGCGGCCAGCGCCGTGGCGGCGCCGCGCGACCACGCGCGCACCGAGCGAGTGAGCGCGCTGAGAGGACCCAGCCCGCTTATGTGGAGGTCCATGTCTCTGTTAATTATTATTACATAAGAATAAGTAAAAAAATAAATAAATAATTATGCAGTGGGATGGCGTCTAACTATAAACGCCATTGGGTGCGGTTTCGATTCCTATACGGGGTAATGATTACATTTTTAAATTATTTTCATTTCTGCGTTCTGGTAAGGTGAAGCGTGAATTCGCCACTCAACACACAATGTCTCGATTTTGGACGGGAGGCAACTAGGTGTCTTGATACTAAGCTGTTTTTTCTGTTTTCTTTAAATAAATAAATAATGTCAAATGATTTTTTTAAGTAGTCTATAACTCGATCTCCGACAAACCAATCCTTTTACAATCAAACGAGAATATTTTTCTAAATTTTAATTATACCTATACATAATAGAGATGCCAGGGATAGTATTCTCTTTAGGTGCGCTACGCGTCGCACACAAGCACATCTCTTAGCGTTGTATTCAAAAGGCATGAATACATAAGGCCGACAAAAACACAAAGTATATTTACAAAATTGTAGTAAAAAAATACTAGAGACACTATAAACATAAGACATCTACATTTTAGGCCGACATTGAGTAGTAAATACGTAGTACGTTTCAGAGCGAGGTTAAGCACGAAGTGTAGTTAAAAATAAATACTTACTCCAAGCGTTGTACTCGTAAGTCATCTAACTGCGCGTAGGGCTCCCACCGGGTGAGGCCGACACTGATCGCCAGGTGCAGCGCGTTGTCGGCCAGTGCGGCCTCCATACGCCCGCTACACGATACTCCCATACCCTTGATACGGTATTCATCGTATCCTATCTGGGATTTGTAAAAGTAAAATAGCTCTTATTGTTTTACTTAAAAGTAAAATACATCAATAAAGATATGTACAATCAATTGATTAATAAAGCATCCAGAAGGAAGACATCTCTTACAGTTAAAATGTGAAAATGCATCAATGTCGAATACAAATATATAGCAATTATAAAAAGGTAAAAAATAAGCCCTTGATGACGATGTAATATTATTTTCATTAGATATCAATTTTATTACCAATTTTATTTATGATGTATACATCCAATTGAAATATGACAGACATATTCCTTCTTTTATGTTATTTTGAAGGTAACCAACCTGTAAATCCTTTATTTTGAGAGTGACATGAAAGCTAGTTTTCATGGGATCAGGTCTCGTGACGCTGACGTCGTTTATCCGATTAATGGTCGCAAGATTCTTCACCCAGCCCGTGTCCGTTTCAAATTTGCCTATAAATGATATTGTTCCTATCTGAAATAAAAAGGTCGGGCTTTTGGAGTACGACAATGTAAATATACTAGAATATATCAATCATCAGCCATCGCGGATGGGCTTTGGTCTAAATATTCTTCCATTCTGCTCTATTCTTAACTTTCGTTTTTCAATTGTTAACGTTCAACGTCAAATACCATCTCGATTTAAGGTGGAAAGCAGTCAATAGTGTCTTGACACTAGGTTGTCTCTGACCACCCTACGGTATATGGAATAAAGCGTGAAGTTGTAAAAATATTTATTATAATTTCGTACCTTATGCAAAAAAGTAGCATGTAGTGGAGGTAGTTCTAACACTTCTCGGCACGTCTGAAATAATGTCCTCCTCATATTTATTAACACTAAATCCACCACTCTGTTGCCGTTTTCTGCTAAATTGTCGACCATTGCACTATAATCGAAAAAAAAAATACAAATTATTTGAAAATTAATGTTAAGAAATAGATTTTGTTTAAAATAAACACCTAATTCGATTACGTCTTAAATAAAAAAATATTTGGAGCAAGATTTGAACCAGTACCTCTTGGAATCTATCATTTGTCATTCTATACAGCCAATAAAGCTAAATATTTTTTTTTTATTATTAAGTGATGAAACTTTTGTTGTTTTTATGATATTTCAAATTTATATGTTCTTCTCTGCCTAATATATCATTTTTCAGTATACTTTGAGACATATTAATTATTTTTATAAGTTTTAAATATAAATAAAATTACATACATGTATGCTTCCAGCATGCTAGGATTACTACAAACGACATCGGACACACTTGTAGCCTGTCTTAACACTTGACTCAAATGCTTTTCCAATTTTTGTTGAAGCAATGCAAAGAGCGGTAAAGATATTGCAGCAGTAAGGGGCAGATCATCTAAAATAAATACAAAAATATTTAATATAAAACAAATATATTTTCCACTTTCGCAGATTTTAGAGACATAACGTGATGGGTGGCGGATCTCAACACCGCGCTTACTTAAGCCGGTTACCAGTTTGAGAATTTGAAGATAATTTAAATACATATATTTCCTTGAGTGAAATGAAATTGACAATTGAAAAAATTGTTCAAATAGAATGTATGAGAATTATGTGTATACAAGTACTATGATTATTGTAAACTAAATTGGATTAAATTATATTGTTTTAAGACATTCAACTTACTCAAAGCATGTTATATTATAATTTGAGATTATCACAAATTTATTTTAAAAAGTGTTCAATACAATAGCAAACAATCCTTATCTTTATTGTTCGCCATCAAATAACATTAAATAGTGATAAGGTATGCATGTATTGTTTTAAATATATATTTCATTGTTATAAATAAATATATGTTTTTAAGTATATGCATGTTAAGTATATCAAGATCCTATAATATATACATATTTATAACATATACATCCGCTTAATCTACCTGCGACCATGGAATATAGTAAAATATTTAAAAGGCTTTTCAAAAATTTATTTTCCTAAATCAAAAATGTACACAATAATCCATTTAAATAGTTTAATTTATAATTGTTTTGTTATTGCTAAATATTACATAAATATATTAAATTAGCATAGCATCCCAAATATTAAAAAAATAAAAAAATGAATTCAGCCATACATTCTATATCTATATATATTCTACTGCTTTAAGATTTTTAGGTTTTTAGAAATGTTTTCCAAACTGAGTATGGAATAACACTTTAAAAAAAGCAAAATCTAGCATTCTTCTTATGTTTTTAATATAAAGCCCACTAAGATGAAAGACAATGGTCATATTTATAATTATGTTAAATTCAAAAAGATATCTTACCAATATGTTTAGCTAGTTGCTCTGTAGTTAGGAAATCGTAGCCCCCACTTCTTTGTGGCGATGGCCATGATAACTATAATTATATTATATTTAGGTAATTATATTGCTAATGTAAGATTAAATAAGTAATATTTATTGCTTCAGATTTTTAATCAAATATTTATGTAAAATAATAAATATGGGAACTAAGTAGATTATGTAACACTAACATAAATATGTCCAATTTGAAAAAAGCATTTTTATAAAAATAATACTATTTTACCTTAACAAGTACTTCATCATGAATAAATTGAATGCCCAAATTAACAAAGGAATAGGCGTCATCCTCCAGAATCAAGCCTACATTCACATCTGCCGTTATATTAGATAATGTTATACTGAAATATAAAAATATTTTATTTTATTATGACGAAATGAGAATTTAATGAAAAATCTGTTGTATCATATGATAAAGAAATGAATTACTATTCAAATAACTTGTATTATAGTTAGACAAACCTTATATCCCTTTATTAGCAAGACCTATAAATTAATTATATTAATAAATGGCATAAAAATTTATATGGTTTTGTCTTACAGAATATTGAGGATTTATTAGTAAAGTATTCTTACAGAACATGCCCTTCTGCCATGACAGGTATGAGGTTGTATAGGTTTTCATTAAATGCACTGTACAGTCCTTTTACACTCACTTCCCCAAGTGAGCAGCGTAATGATAGGGACATTGATTTCAGATTCAATGATACTGATTGCATATGAAATGTTGGAGGCCTAACTAATTCTAATCTTGACAAGTTCCTAGAAATACATTAAACTTTATTTAATAACATAGCGACAAAAATATTGTCACTTACTCTTATTTCAAATTATTAGTCGTAATAAACATACACTTGTGTATTTTTGGCAAAATATGATGTGTCTTCTAATGTATCTGTTTTAATTTTTTCTCCATTTTTAGTTTGTTGCAAAGCAACATTAGTAAAACTCTGTAATATAAACAAAGAAGAAGCGAGTAAGTCTCAAATATTTGTCATTTATTCAAAATAAATTCATATTTCAGAAAAAAGGTTAGGTAAAATGTTAGGTTTATTTACTCTCTTGATAACGTCTTGAAGATTAGGTTGAACTTTTGTTAGGTGGTCATCGAGCTCCTGTTCGATATCCACAGGTTCTTCTTCTGCCATCTTTTGATAACCATTATTCATTGCAAAAAATAATTAATTGTACACAGTCGATTTATTTATGTCAGTAATTTAAGAACGAAACTTCCAAAACATATTGGAGTATGATTGCTATTTGCCACATCAAATTTGACAGCTTCAGAGACCAATTTATACTATTCGAGAACTGAGTGTTGACAATACCAATATGTCACTACAGGTTATTGACAGTGATATTTTGTCTCTGACCAGTAGTAATATTTACACAGAACTATTATATACATCGAGTAGGCGAACCAGATTTAAAGGTGTCTGTTTATTTTTTCATGAGTTATTAGTCAAAGATAAGTATAAACCTCTCGTATTCTCTCTTTTATTATGTATTGGACACACGCACTCACACAGTCTGCGAGACTTCATCTCTTAAGTATTCACATGCTACTCCAACACAACGTTTCTATGCAATTACAATGTGAATATATTTTTTTGCTATAACTTTACTCCATGCCTTTAAATATAGAAAATTAAAAAAAATTGCGAGTAATGTAACCCGTCGTATTATTTTATATGTACGAGAGATGGGATAAGCAAATATTTTTCATGTTTATTAAGAATACAAGTATTTATTAAGTACATCTTACTTTTTACTATAATAATTGCACAATTTATTTTAGCTTTACGCTTTTTATCCCGCATAGCAGGGTAGGCAGAAAGTATATAGTTTATTTGACAATATTTATTCGGAGATTAATGGGAGTGTTATGAATTTGGAAATCGGGATGGATAGCACATTTTTCTGGGCTCCCTACATCTGCGAGCTTAGTCGCAAAATCTTTTCAACCGTAGGTGTATTGATAACATGGAAAAGTCTTTTACTCCTAAATACCAAAATATCCTTAGCTCATACCCTTCTCCTTCCTATTCTTGATTATGCTGATTCCTGTTACCTAGATTCATCTCAGCAAATGGTTAGCAAGTTTGAGCAATTACAAAATCATCATAAGATTTATCTTCGGACTGAGATCAACTAAAATAACTGACTGTTACACAAAGACGCCATTTACATTTCCTGACACTCCTTTACAGTATCCTTTATCATCCTACTACTCCTTCGTACCTCTAAGATCGCTTCAGGTTCTTGGGGTCGGATAGTCTCCAAGCCCTACAACTCCGTTCCCGTAATAATAACCTCCTCGAAGTTCCGTGATGCCGTTCGAGATGCTATGGTGACTCTTTTACTGTGAAAACAATAATACTTTGGAAGGAACTTTAAAATAATGAAAATTACCACTACAAGTAAGACACTCCCAGTCAGTCGGGATAGTAAAACGACGTCTCAAAGAGCATTATCTTAAGCAAGCTCTTTAAATATCTATAATATATTTTGTGTATTTATATATTCTTGTATATTATATGGTAATATTATAGTAACTAATATTTATATATATATATATATATATATATATATATATATATGTATATGTATATGTATATGTAAATTTTTTCACTGGATAATTGAGAAATAAATAATTCATAGCTGAAACATTTAAACGTAGAAAGTCATGTATAGTTTTATAGGAATGAAAGGAGCATTAATGCCTTACGAAAGTGAGAGTAACAACTAATAATCCTATAAGTAAAAGATTGACTTAGAATATTTTAGCAATGAAATTACAAAAAGATTACATAGATTAATTACGTTTATTACGTTTCAAATTGTAGTTAAATATTGCTTTATTATATTTTTTCTTTAGAGGCATTTTACCTCTGCGACGTTTGGTATTAGACGATAAGTTATCATTCTCATTTTCAGAGAAGTCTGCCAATGCATCTGAATAATCAAACTTGACCGCGACAGCAGCTTTTGGTTGATTTTCTGCTTGACTACTGTTGGGATCCGGTAATGGCGAAGTTACATTGTTCTCAGACTCTTTAGAATTTGTCTCAGTGTTGGTAGGATTTGTCTCTTGGTTGCCTTCATCGTTATTTACTTCCATTGAACCATTGTTATAAGGTATAAATAAAGGTACTGTAAATATATATTTTAGGTAGTAAATAATAACTTACTTATATATATTATGCACATAATATCAGCAAATGTGAAATGTCTAAACGTACCACAACGGTCCAAAGTGCTCAGTAGATTTATATTGAGGGTTAGCGTGTTGACCATTATTGCAATAATATGACGTTCAAGTAAATACTTAAAGTTAGATATCACTCTGTTGGCTGGGCCTTCAACTGTTAATGATTCAGGTCTATAAATATAATATTGTTATTTATTATTTTGTTAATATTACCTTCAGGCGACGTATGCCGCAACATCAAAGTACTTTTAACTAACCGAGCCTCTATAAATTTTTATTAAATAATTTAATAGCATTACTAGTATTAATACTAGTAGCCTCTTAGTTAGTATTATTCTACGTGATATATCACGTAGAATAGTACTAACAAAATAAAAAAAATGTATCAGATCTAAATATAACAATAGAATAAAAATAAATGAAACACAGTGACAAAGAATGTATATAGATGATGTCACACTCACTTGGTTTGCTCCAAGAAACGAAACCTCAAGTCTGCGGCTACAGGTGATTTTACCAAAGACAACCTCATATGTGCAGTTAAATCATCGGCTGTTAAAATTATCGTGCCCTTTACTGGCGGAAAGCCAGTCTTAAGTATCGCAACATACCTGTATGACAGCTATTTTTTTTTTAATATTTTATTCTATCGCTAGCATGTAAAAGATTTGAAATATTGAAATAATACTTATGTGAACGGTACAATATTTCGTTTCCGATGTCTATTTTCAAAGATATTTTATATCTTTGAAAATAGCAGCTTCACGTTTATTTTCCGCAAAGCAGGATAGGAAACTTAGCCTCACGGCACTCTTTTCTTACTTTCCGTCCAAAATCCAGATACTCAACGCTGTATTCTCAAAGTGAATTAGTTATATTAAAGAATTAACATGAAAATCTAATTTAAATTATTAAATCAAGTTTACCTTTAGACTACTAAAACCAACAATAGTATCTATTCTGCTTATACTGTCTTCCTTAGCGTCTGTGGTTATTGACCGTTTGTAAATAGTTTCTAAACCACGTAGAACACCCTCTCTTAAACTTATTTCCTAAAAATAAAAAAAAATGAATATGAAGACTTGTATACTAGTATACTTTATTTTTTTAGATTCACGCTTTATCCTGCACAGACAAGTAGTTAGAGATAACCTAGTGAGAAGACATTCCGCTAGCTGTCCAAAATAGAGACATTGCGAATTGAGTAGCGAACTCAACGCCGCGTTGTCCAAAGCGGAGAAATAAATGTAATTATTCCTCCAAGTGGGAATCGAATTCACAACCAGTCGCGTTAACAGTCAGACGTGGTGTATGTTGTACAAATAAGTACATATTGTAATCAATAAAGAATGTAAAAGAAAAAAATATAGTGTTTAATAATTTATATAGATATATTAAAAAAAAGTGATAATTTATATATATTTTATATTCTTTCTAACTTATATTTTAATTCACATGCGATATAACGATTTATTATTATAAAATGATTTAATTAGTTGAATAATAATTCGAATACCTTATCGACGCTATCGTTTATCGTAAATACGGGTAATTGTATAGCGTTTGCCTTCAATTGGTTTATTCGATTAATTACCACATCGATGACTTTAGAAGTATAGTTATTCAGTACCTTTGTTTTTTCTTGGTAATATTTCCTGTAAAGAAAGACATAAATTGAATATTATAATATACAATAGTAAAAAGTAGGATGCAAGCGGTTACGTCCTCCACCATTGCGGTCATGCCCTTTTCCCTTTAAAATATATATAGTTTTGTATGTTTAATATGAAAAAATATTTATATAAATGCACTGCGTAGACTTCAGGTAATTAAATTTTGTGAAAAATTCGCTTAAATATAAATATAGATCTTTGATCTAAGTAACCAATTATAATTATTATATATAAATGAGAAATAAATAATTATAGTCTGTAGTGAAATAATTATTATATTAAAAAAAATACAATAGTATGACTGAAATATTTTTCTTACTCGAATTCAGGTTCTTCAGCAACCACGAAGTACATAAGATAATCATTAAAGTAGTCTTTGAGCCATTTGTCTAAATCCAGTTTTAGTTTTTCCAAGAATACATCTGTTAAAAACAATAACTTTAAATTTTTGAAAATTGATTATAACTGAATCGCACCTACACTGTAGGAAGACCGATATATTTTTTTCTATTAATAAGAATATGAAATAGCAACATAATTATGTCGTTTTTTTTAGTTCCATGCTTTTATTATATATATTTGATTATATATTTTATTTGAGCCGGTCGTGGCGCAGTGGAACAGCGTTTCACTGTCAACGCGACCGGTTGTGATCAGCCAATCAATACGCAATTTCTCTACTTCGCTGGAAAGTATCTTGACACTAAGTACTTCTTGTCTCCAGTATGTTATGTGGGATAAAAGTGTGAAGCGAGAAAATATTTTACGTACTATCTAATAATAAATTATTATTATTTTCATGTTTCCGCTCTGCCAGTCAACATACATTGTGTTGAGTGCAGTAGAGAAAAGAGATTTTTACAGGTACTCGAATTTTCGAGATTGTTACATTGAGGAGTACCTTTTTAGATTCTACGAAATTAGTGAGCATTTAACTCTTTATTATTATTTATATAAAATATTTTTCAGCATATAATTAAATCATTATTTACCAATATTTTTCTTTTTCAGTTTAATAGTTAGCGTAGAATTTTTATTTCTGTACTGAAATAAGCGATATAATAATTAGATAACTATTATAGTCTAGTGTAGCTAGGAAGTTATTCTATAGATATATGTAGGTATGACTTTGTATTGGATATGGACATTTTTTCCTAACTGAATAAGGTCATTTTTAACAAGTCATTTTTAACTAACTGAATAAGGTCCAAATTTTTAAGTAACTTTTTAAAATATTTTTAAGTAACTGAATATTAGGGTACATATTCTATGTATACGATCTATATATTTAAGTTTTGAACTAGATAGTTGATACTTAAGTGTAATTTACTAACGTGTGATTTAATTACAACTAGCTTTAAATACAGCATAAGTTTCTTAAGGCCGGTCGAAGCGCAGTGGGACAGCGTCTGATTGTAAACGCGATCGGTTGTGGGTTCGATCCCGACTCGAGGGAGTGATTATATTTAAATTATTCCTGTCGTCTCGCTGTGGGAAAAGGTATAGTGCGGCGTTGAGTTCCACCACTCAACACGTCTCGAATTCGGTGAAAAGCGAAGTACGGAGTGTCTTTACACTAAGTACTTTCTGTCTACACTGCTCTGCGCACTATAAGCGCGAAGGTATCCTATAATCGATATATAATTTGTCATTCAATATTAGTGCTAAGGTACTAAGCAATATATTTCAGTAACCTATCTAGGTATTTGTAAATTTACCATAACAAGTACATCTTCTACATATACTTCAGAGATAACCATTTCTATGTTCAATCTATTTTTTAGTAATCTGTAGCGTCCATCCATATTATATGTAACGTTCTTTAATAAAATTCTGAGGAGAAAAGTTACGTTGGTTTGTAAATAATTATATCTATATTAAAAGCCATGACGAACAAGCACGTTACAATAAAGAAAATAGTTAGAAATATCATAGCGATGAAACTAAATGAACAATAATTCATTTATTGCTAACTAGTTCCTGCTTTCTACGTTCGAAGTAATCTAATATTTGATAAAGCGAGAAATAAGCGTGAACAGTTTCATAAATTCACTTACTCAACGTGCCCAAAAGTTGGTTCGTAAAATAGATATCCAGGTTTATGTGTGATTGTGCAGTCGTAGGAGCCAAATAGATGTAAATCGTTAAGATGGATTTTAGCTAGTATTTGCAAGTTGGCTAGGTCGTTCTTAAGTTTTAATACACGAAAAACGGTGTTGTTGCGAAGCTTCAATCGATGAAAAAATCTATAAAATATATAAAAATTGTATGATGTAAGGTTTAAAATAATATCTATTAATTTATTAAGAATATTTAGATGAAACTATTTTAAATTATTAAATTAATATTAATCACAGGTGGTACATGTCTACATGTGACCACAGACTACTGTAAAATGTTCATGTTGTCAAATATTCGCAATTAATCTGTTTAAAATAGATTCATTTATATGTGTAACAATTGTGAAAATCAAAGATCTTTAGAATATTTAGTTATTCTAATTGAGCTAATATTATGCATAATCTATGTTACTGTGAAATATGGGAATACATTAAAGTGCACTATACACAAATTTCTAATCAAAATTTTAAATTAATCAATGTAATAATAAATAATTATTATTTATTTCATTGAGGCCATCGTGGCGCCGAGGGACAGTGTCTGACAGAAAACGCGATTGGTGGATTTTCATTTTGGGGAGGGATTGTATTCAAATCCAATTGCATATTTCTCTGGTAAAACAAAGCGAGGCGTCGAGTGCGCCACTCAGCACGCAATATCTAGATTTCGGGCGAAAAGCATTCAATGGAATTGACACTAGTTGGTCTCTGACTATTTTATAACATTTTTTTCTATTTTAAATTAAATCGGCGTCAAAAATAAGTTTAAATAAATATTTATTAGGTTACTTACAACACTGTATCAGCTATCATCAACTGGCAATATCCACCAAGATTTATGCCAGCGGGGATCTGGTTTCGGATACCTTGTGCTGCATGAAGAGCCCGTTCTGATATTCCACGATTTTTTAACATTATCTGCAAAATATTATAGAGAAGATACTCCTTAGCATTTTGTACATTTACTGTATAGCTACCGAAGTCATCGAGATGCAGAGAGACCGACCCAAAATGTAGGTAGGTAGGTTTCGCCTCCATTGTTGAGCTTAGCCTCAACCAAATTGATACTAATATATTATAAACACTTTTTTTGGTATAAATGTTTGTAGTGTATTATCAATATGATCTTTAAATTTGTTAATATATGTATTTTGTAGCGTAAACAGATAAACTCTCAGGATACATAAGGCATATAGCGCAAAAGTGATATCGTATATATATATATGTATGTGTAAAAATTACAACCTACCATAATAACCAGAATATAGACTTTTGGTACTCAGAATTTGCAATTTCAACGGAATGTCTTAATTCCAGTCTACCCGAAAGTAATTTCAGAGATATGACTTACCACAAGCATTTTTTTATCCATTTGGCTACCTCCATTCGCGACTTGGAAGCCCTTTTTTACATCTTTATACTTATCTAAAAGTAAAATATTTTTTATATATCTTAAAAATCATTTTAAAACTTTTCTAAAGTATTGTAATTTATTTTTTTATAACATTTTTATTACCTTTCTATTTGATGAGTACATACATTTATACATATGTATGTACATACATATATTTTTGTGTTATATTTCTTCAAGTAAGACGTATTTCGATTTTATTTGTTATCAAATTGAATGTACATATTAAATAAATAAACGATATAAAATCTAGATAGTTTTTTAAAATGTTTTATATATAAGAAACTATTTATTTTTTACATATGCTAAGAAAGTAGAAAAAAATATTCAGCCTTACTATTTAATGCGTCTATTGCCTCAAAATATTTCATTCCTTCAAACTTCATCCAGCAATTCTTTTTACATTCTACAAAACTACTATGAAAATTTATAATAACTGTAAGCAAGCATAGAACATATAAAGTAAAATTTTTACCCAATACTTTCATAGTTATATGATTAATGATAACTGATCATGAAAGTAATTAACTTTTCTATTCTATTATTATTTTACATACAATTTCACGTTTCAGTACAATACAAGAATTGGAATTTTAATTATTTTTTTATTACTCTGTCTGTGTATTAATTTCAATCAATATTTCAACAGGTTATTCTTATAGAAATGCTTAAAATATTTGTTACGACGCTCGCTATAGGCATATTGAGTGTTAATTCGGCCTCGGTAGAAGATAAGATAAATCAATACTTTAAGAGTGGTGAATTTATATTTATTAATGTTTTATAGATTTTTCTTGATTTTTTAATAAAAAAGTATCGTGCTACCGAATTCCCAAGTTCCAGCTTATTTTATTTCTTCTCGGTCAGAGTCATTGCGTGCCGGGTGGTAGGATATAACGCTGCGTTTTATTGTACCAGACAATCCTCTTAAGTGAAACTTGAACTTAAAAACCCTGTATTTACGACTTGACGTCACCTTCAATGTTTTATATATGAAATTTTTAATTAACATAGATCTTAATAGAAATAAACGGTGTTTTAGATGTATTTAAGAATTTTCAAAAGCATTGGCAAGCACATCGAAGATCTTTTGAACACGCTTTACAAATGGTATGTACATTTAGATTTACAATCATAATGAATACAAACATAATGATTTTTTTAAATGTATTCTTCTCATGATCATTCTATTATTATCTACTTCTAGGCATTAAAAGAAAGCTATGGTCACAGAGGTATGAATGTGTACGTGAGGAGGGCGGCGGACACTCTGCGCATAACTGAAGGTTTTTTATTAACAGATAATGTGATTCACTTGTAAGTTTTTCGTTTCATATTGAAAGTATTTCGATGTTCATGATGATCTATTGTTCTCTTTTGACGAAAATTACGCAAACGGGGAGTATCAAATTTGATTTACTTAGAAATTACAAAAGTTAAGAGTAATATATGTAATAACATATCTTATAAGATTAATACTAATAAAAACAACAGCACCGGCATGACCATTGGAAAAAAACTTTGTTTAATTTTTAATTTCGACAAAAAATATCTATAAAGAGCTACTAATTAGATACTACCATAGTATAATAAAGAAAATGCTTTATAACTTTTTTTGATTATAAATTTTTCAGATTATTATTAGACGTGACTTTAACAAGCTTGCCGCATATGACAATACCGGAAGTGACATTTGCCCTAGCCTCAAATGTTTTAAAAATAGAAGCAGGTCTCAGCAAAATGATTTTTGAGACGAGATATCTATTGTTCAGGAATCAATCTTCTATTTTGTTCTCAAAGGCGGACCAAAATCCCTTTAAAAATTCTCCTTTTAGCTATCAACAAGTGCAAAAAGTAGGGCAGCTAGCGTAAGTACATACCTTCCTGTTGCATGAAGTTTCTATTTGTAATTAACAGATATTAAATGTATTTTATAAGATAGTGATTTAGACATGCAGCAGCATACTAACCCATTGTAAGCTAATAGAAATGAGGTTAACACCGTGTGTAATATTTAATGAACCATTCTAAGCCACTTTTTACTACCTCATTGCTAACAATGTCACTTGAACATGTCAAGTTTGGCTCATATATTAAGACTTGCTCCAAATTTCATAAGCATACCTCAGACGGTTATTTAGATATTAGAACTTCCAAAAATCGTAATTTATTACCCAATTCCGGATGACTTAGATAGTTAATATTTCATAATTTTTTAATTCACTGAATCTACACTTACTTTATAAGTCTGTTATAATAATTTATTGAATAAGCAAGAAAGTAATCTATTAATAATTTTTGTACTAAAAATATATGCTATACATATCCCATCAAAAACCTAAATGTGATCTAATATTCCTAATTTATAAGAAGAAAGGAAATGTTAAATTGTCATACATTATTCATATGAAAATCAAAATGTTGAATTTTGTTCTTATTTCATA
This sequence comes from Dryadula phaetusa, assembly GCA_032432895.1. Taxonomy (NCBI): domain Eukaryota; kingdom Metazoa; phylum Arthropoda; class Insecta; order Lepidoptera; family Nymphalidae; genus Dryadula; species Dryadula phaetusa. Next base: position 820,556 of record JAOYRS010000038.1, read on the forward strand.
TTCATGTTTTTGATGGGATTTTCATTTACAATTATAGAATAGTAGCTGAAGGATGCATGCTTGATGGCTACGCATTGCTGAAGTTGAGCGGATCTGCTGTAAACTTAGGACATGATACATTCCATGTTAAAGATTGTAAATTTAGTGTTGAGGTAAATACTAGTTTATGTTATGTTTTGTGTATTGTAAATTTTATAATTTATATATTAATATATGTATGTATTAACAATTTGCGTTGTGTTACGTCGTTTTTCCTCATAAGTTAATAATATTATGTACAATGTTAAAACTCAAAGTAAGGCTTTGTGTTAGAGGCCGGTCGTGACGCACTATATTCAAAGAATATGACGATTCTTTGAATATAGTATTTTTATAGTAGGAACGAACCCATAACCCTGTCCACTGAATTTCAATGTGAAAAAATGTGAAAAATTGTGATAATTATATTATAATTTTTCGTATTGAAAATGTTTAAAAATTTTGTGCTTAAAATGTAAACCTACTTATTATATTATATTTCCTTTACAATTTTTTAATCAAGTATACTACTTTAAGAGAAATTATCAGGATAGTTTTAATAATATTTTGAATATGTACTATATAGATATCTCATTATCACTTTGGAGGACCACCTGTGATTGCTCAATATTTTTCTGAAGATCAGAGTAAGTTTATAGCAAATAATTCATACATACATATATATATATATATATATATATATATATATATATATATATATATATATATATATATATATATATATATATATATATATATATAGGGTTTCCCTATAAGAACAATATGTTTTGAAATTAAATAAAACATGTTATATGTTCGAATTATATATAGAAATTATATATAGAATATTTGATAGAAAATTTTATGCTATTATTATTTATGATTTAAAGAAAATATTGTTCAAATGACCGCCATGACTTTTTTGCACTGGTGAATACGATCGGTCCAATTTTCGATAACTCGATGCAGCATTTCGGCTGGTATGGCCACTATAGTCGCTCGAATGTTGCGTTCAAGGTCGTGAATCATAGTTGGTTTATTGGCAATATATACACTTGAGATTTAACATACCCCCACAAAAAATAGTCTAAGAGTGTTAAATCGCATGATCTTGATGACCAATTGTGAGCACCGTTGCGAGAAATAACCGACTCACCAAACTTATCACGCAATAAATCCATTGTGACGGTCGCAGTGTGGCATGTTGCACCATCTTGTTGAAAATAAATGTCGTCCGCATCGATTTCATACACTTCAGGAAAAAAAAATCGTTCAACACGTCACGATAACGTTCGCCATTGACAGTAACAGTAGGGCCTTCGTCCACGATTCCAACGTACCATAATCCGCACCAAACAGTCAATTTTTCAGGATGTAATGGTGTTTCATGAACCACTCTTGGATTTGACTCACTCCAGTAACGACAATTCTGTTTGTTCATATAACCATTGAGCTAAAAGTAAGCCTCATCTGAAAAGATGATTTTCCTATGAAATTCGGTGTCCGTTTCCATCATTTCAAGCCCCCAATCAGCAAATTCACGACGTACTCGAGGTTTTGCTGGCTTGAGTTCTTGTACCAACACAATCTTGCATGGATGTAGGCCAAGATCCATACGTAAAATTCGCCAGGTTGTCATTCTGGATAAGCCTAATTCTTGTGCACGTCGTGCAACGGAAACATTTTGATTTTCTTCGACACTGGCTGATACGGCGGCAATATTTTCTTCACTACGGAATGTCCGCTGTCGTGTTAGTAGTCTACTATCGTGCAAAGAATATTCACTTTCCAGTTTTTGGATTATGCGACGTATAGCGAGCTCAGACGGTGCACCATTACGACCATATTTAGCACGAAATGCTCTTTGAGTAGAGACAATACTTCTCGAATTTTGATAGAAAATTTGAACAATGTCCAAACGTTGAGGTAACGTGAACTTGTTCATGATTAAATGGCAAACATTATTAAATACAAAACAATGCAAATGTCAAATGTTAAACTACCAAGATGGCGGTTGTAAGCTATCAAAATCCTATCATCCCTATTGGGAAACACCATACATTGAGACGATTTTTAATTAACGTTATATAAATTTTTTTGAAGGACGGCAGTTAGAACTTTTAATAACAAGGCCAATTCGAGAAGAAATGCTGCCCAAATTGCAGGCGGCAATGTATAGTTACATAAATACATCTACCATATTTGGAGATTATTTGCCCAAGTTCCGGTAAGAAATATGAATCTAAAATTAATACTGCTCATAATTAATGAACAATGGTTCGTTTTTAGTATGTTAGTAAATAATATTAGTAACATGACGTAGTTAGTGTTCTATGAATTACTTACCTTGAAGTTTATACAAATTTATATTTTATGTTATCAGAACTCTATATTTTATTTATTAAAAATGTTGATTTTTAGTGATTACCAAGATAACGCATATAAAGTCAGTATTAAGCACATAAATGAAATCGTTCAGAAGATTAATAATCTAACTGTTGAATTGGGAAAAGTTACAATTGATTTAAAGCCATTTGGTGTAACATGTAACTTTACTGTAAGTCCCGTGTTCTATTTGATACCTCTTACAGATTTGAAATTTATCTCCTTGTACTATTATGGTGAATGTAGCAAATTCAGATTTTATCCAGTTATTGTTTTCATCTGAGAACTTAATACAAATTTACTTAAATAAAACTATAGTTTAAATATCTTTATAATAATGATAGTTATAATTTTTTTAATATTTTTTCAAATAGTGCCCTGAAGAGGGTCAATGTTGGGATCGTTTTTTGGTTTCTAACGTGACATTGTACGGCTTAGATACATTATATTCGTCTCATACTGGCGGTCCTTTCAAAATAAAAGAAACACTTATAACTGAATCTTTTAGATTTAATTCTATGATGGTAAGTTAAATTTATAATAATTATAATTTATAATTCATCGAAAAATGAATTCATATGTAAATCTTAAAGTTATAATGTAAACTTCATTTCCGTTCTATTTGACACACACTATTTAAATATTTATCCAAATAACATACTAAACGTTACTTACAACCTAGAGGAGAAGAGTAAAAAGAAATAAGTAGGCTCTACAAACGTAGAGCCTACTTACTTGAATTATGAGTTAAACACAAATAACAGGTGCGTGGAAACCTAGGTTTTGAAAATAATACTGTGAAAGGAGATCACGACTTCGTTGCTGAAATACGGGACTTTACGGTTAATATTGAATTGGAATTAAACAAAACAAAACCAGTTGTTGATGCCATGAGTTGGAGGTAAGTTTTATGGTTTTTAAAATACATTTTAACCAAAATTTGCTTGTGAAGAGAATTTAAGGTTATATAAAATATTAACGACTTATCGTCCATTACAAGGTTTTTGCTTTCTATTTCTACGCCCTTATTGGACGGTCGTCAATCGTCGGTCGTGGCGCCATGGTATTCCATTGCGTCTGATTGTAAGCCCGATCGGTTGTGTGTTTGATGGATTGCCACTCGGGAAAAGATTATATTTAAATTATTGCCATTTTCTCCTTCTGGTAAGATAAAGTGCGATGTTGGTTTCTACCATTTAATTGCAATGTCTCGAATTCGGTGTATAGCGAAGTACAGAGTGTCTTAACACTAGGTACTATCTGTAAGCTCTAGTATGCGGGATAGAAGCGTGAAGATAAAAAAATCTTATTGAGAGGCCAAAATGGAACAGCGGTTTACTATAAACGCGTGTGCTTGTGGCTTCACAGTCCATTATGGAAAACTATATCTTTTTATTTTTCATTTTTTTAGCTTCAGGCTTTTTCCCTTGCGGGGTAGTCAGAGAGGACGGAGCACCAAATTATCCCTACATACCTCACACAGCCCGCAGTCATTAATCCCTTTATACCCTTTAGGGGGTCCCTAATGGTTTTTACGTGACCTTCTTCCAGTATCATTGATATTGTTTCGGAAGGTCACCGAGGTCTCCCCCGAACTATCGTACCCCTCACCTTTGCTTCATAAATCTTTCTTACACCTGAACACGTGCTTCAAATACATGATTTCTTGACGCCACGTTTTCTCTGACTCGCATGGTATATGGGAAAAGCGTGAAGCAGCTAAAAACTTGAATAAAAACAATTATAATCACCAAAGTGTAATAAAAAATAGTGAATTAATAAACACCTCCATCGACTTGCCGCCAAGATGTGACTTCATATGTTTAATTATAGGGTCTTAGAACTATCTATAATTGAGATGGAACATTACCTAAAAGACCGCAGAGCCGCCAATTCTTTTGTACACGGTTACTTATTAAATACATTGCCTGGCGTTCTAAAGGATCATGTCTTCCATTTGTTTGTGGAAGCATTACGACTAATAAAAGACAATGAAAAAATAAAAACATTAGAAAGTAAGACAGAGTGTCGTCATTGATGTCAAATAAAGACAATAGAAATTTGATTTTGTTTTTATTTCTTTAAACCGGCTATGGAATATATAATTTAAAATATTGATAATTAATTTTGTATGATGTAAAGCAATAACATTTAACTTTTAAATAAAACAAATAATTTTTCATTCATTATATTTGTGTTGCAAAATTTATGTTCTTTTAGACAGAGAATACGAAAGTTAGCAGGATATTTATTGAATGAGAATCGAGTCCATACCATGATGTTTACGCGGGAATAAAATTTATATTCAAAATTAATTACAAATTATATTCAATATGTTATTGCTCGCAATTTCGTTTGCATAGATGATATATATCGTTTGCGTAGACTATAGCTATATTATTTTCAATTGTATTGTTCGCAGTTTCCGTTAAATAAGTTAAATTTAAGTTTTTAATTCCCCCAAACTTTGGTATATCCAACTTTGTCGGTCAGTCACTATTAGAATATATTAACAATTACTTTTGGTGTAAAGAAATTCTATATGCAGTGAAAGATGTGAATTATTTATATGGGAAGACCACCCCTAACATTTTATTTTGCCACGTCCTAAGTAAATATGTGTTTTGACCGGTTCGACACAACATGTTAATATTTAGCTATCTTATTGAAAATGGTTACATTCTCGGGTAAGATATCTGAAGATGTAAACTATAAGTTTAATCGAATATACAATAAATATATGTTTAAGTCATAGATATTTTCTTAACGGTTCACTCTTTTATCCCGAATAGCAGGGTAGACAGAAAGTACCTAGTGTCAAGACACTCCGTATTTCGCTTTCCACCTAAGTCGAGACATTGCGTATTGAGTGGTGGAACTCAACGCCGCACTTTGTCTTTACCAGAGCGAGGTAATGAAAATAATTTAAATATATTCACTCTCCCGAGTGGGGACCGAACCCACAACCGGTCGCGTTTACAGTCAGACGCTGTCACAGTGCGCCACAACCGGCCTCTATAAAATTTTACATAATGGTAATAATCTATAAAAATAAGGGTTGATTAATTTAATGTAACTTGTGTATACATGTACGCATAGATGCATATAAGCACAGATACATATAAACAAACACATTAACAAATATTACATTTATATATGTCACAGTCAATTAGACTGAAAGAAAAATATACATGAAAGACTGTGAGGGGAAGCGAACATAGACTAACATGTCGGTAAGCAAGTTGCGCTCGAGTCAGAATTGACTCTTTGGCACAGCAGTTCGGATCGCCTACGTCGCCTACGATATCGATAATAAGTATCGACATAGAGCAAATTGTGACGACGGCATTTACCAATATTTGATATGAATTTGTTCTTGTGGCTTGGGTTCTGTAGCAGATACAAAAACGTTTTGATAATTTCAATATATAGTTTTTAAATAAAGGAAATTTAACAGTATAATGTAACTTTTTGAGATTTGTAAAGAATGGTGTATTGTATGAAATTTTAAGGGCTTTATTTTGAATAATTTGTAATTGTCTGTAGTTACAGTCACGTGTACTTCTCCAAACCGGAACAGCATAAGTGACATATAGTCTTATTAAGGTGGAACAGATTTCCATTTTCGTTAAGGGGCTTAGGTTGCTTTTTGTATTTAAGATAGGACTTAAAGCATTCATTGCCTTAATTTCGTTTAAGTGAAGAGATATTGTGTTTAATGACCAATTTAGTTGTTATCTAGAATTATTTCAAGATATTTAATAGTTTTACTTGTGCTGCTATCTTAACTTTGAAGTTTTCTGCTTGGCAGTGAACGTTTGCGTGTAAAGATGATTGCTTCCACTTTTTTGTACACTTAATTTTAATTTCCATGTGTAACAATTTAGTATATTATAAGATCATTGCAAGCGAGTAAAGATTGAGTCAAATTCATTTAGGTAAACTAGAAATAATTGAGGCCCCAAAATCGAGCCTTGGCGACTCCTGCTACGACGTTACGTAGGGTGGATTTAATATCATGTATATGAAGAGAGAAAGAACGACCTGGTAGGTAAGAATGGATAAGTTTGACAAGAGACAAGTGCAGGCACATTATGCTGTACAGTTTATGTAATAAGTCATTGTGCCACACAGTGTCAAATGCCTTTTCAATATCTAATAATATCATAGCAATAGATTGTCCAAAATTAAGGTGGTGAGCAAAATGCTTGGCATACTGTTGGGTAGTAGAATGGTTTCAACGAAAGATGAACTGCTCAGGTATAAGTTGTCATTCATTATTTTTGGTAGGTAATCTTTTCGTAATGATAGATTCAAAAATTTTACTAATAGCCGGGAGCAAACTAATTGGCCTATAGTTTTTTGGTAAAGTATCGTCTTTACCTGGTTTCTTAATTGGAATTACTTTTTTTTTAGCTTCACGTTTTTATCCCGCATAACAGGGTAGACAGAAAATACCTAAGACACTTCGTACTTCGTTTTCTATCAAATTCGAGACATTGCGTGTTGAGTGGTGGAACTCAACGCCGCACTTTGTTGTACCAGAGCGAAGAAGTGAAAATAATTTAATTATAATCACTCCTCCGAAATCGAACTCACAACCAATTGCGGGCACAGTCCGACGCTGCGCTAGTACCAACCTTAATATGTTCAACTAACTAATTTAATTATTTTAAACAGATAGATATATGATATTTGCTTAGTATTTTTCATCTTCTTAATTTCATACACAACTTGTACAAGTTTACAAAGTTTTTTGCAGCTCTACGTTTTATCCAACTTTTATAGTGGTGTAGTCAAAAATAATCTATTGCCAAATATTCCGTTTGATCGTTTTTTGCTTGAACGAGACCGAATCGAACACTTCATAGACTGGGTAATTGAATATAGAAAAATTGCAAAGATCAAAGTTTATAATGTAAGGAAGAATGCGGGCGGACAAGAAAACGAAATAATTTCATTTTACAGGGACGGAACCGCGAGTGGGTCGCTAAAATAAAAATAAACTAAACCAACAGGGAACGGTTGAATCTAAATCCAACCCCTCATTTACAGCTGTAACAATAAATGAACTGTTACACTATAAATAAATTCGTACAAAATATGTGGTGATGAGATTCAGCCCACTAACGTTTAACTGCTAGCTGAGCCAGAGTCTACACCCGTGGGCGGTGGTGAGGCCTTGTGGCGGCTAATCTAGATTGACGAATTTCACATTTCTTTGAAGGGTGATGAGTTCTAGAGGTCAACTTTTTCACGATGTTTTTCTTCACTGTTAGAGTAGTGTTAAACTAGTGTAATACATAGGGTCTTGACTGTTATTCATGTATGTACTACTGTTCAACATTCAACTATGGTACTTTTGGCCACGAAGTAGCGCATGGTGCCTTCATGATTCCGCGATATCGCACTTTACACGTAAATGCTAGGACATTGAAAAAAGATAATCCTTTGTAACAAATTAAACTATTAATCCCAACAACTACCCCATAGGAGTCGAATTTTACAGCGTCACGTTAAAAAAAAATTACCATACAAAATTTTATAATCCTTACACTTGTAGCAAATATCGACTTAAAAACAATCCTTTGGAGATAGCATTTCGCAAAACCTGTCTTAGCAAGCACCTACCTTCCAAAAAGAAGTCTCATCCAAAATTTGAAACTTTTAGCATCTATAGTCTCTGAGATTTTGTGATACATGGTGAGTGATCTTTCACTTTTATCTATTTAGATTATTTTTATTTAAAGAACCAAATTTTTGTTTTTAATACTTGGTAAAAAAAAAGAAATTCTTGTTCAACAATATATTCCTTATTTCATATGATTTTTAATAATATTTGCTCCGAGGACGGCTCCGTTTCCATGATCGAGGGCGGTGTGGTTGGCCAAAAGTGTCTCATTTTAATATGGGTACTGAAATATAAGATTAAAGGACTTGGTGACAGTGATAAATTTCACCCTTTTATTTATCATTAAGGAAAATTTAAAACATATATACATTTTACAACAATGTCATTTAAAATCAATTATGACGTTTATTTTTATGATTATTAATACTTGAAGAAAAAAGCTATGTACTTCCGTTTAAGAAAAGTTTCATAAAATTCTCAATTTTCTATTTATTCTATTCTATATTTTTTTATATTTTCTAAAATTTTCATAACCTTAAAATAATGCGTCTTTCACACGTCAACCAATTAGCCCTACTAATTTTATTTAATATTCACGCATGTTCTGCTCGATACCCAGTTTTTATATCTCATGATTTTATCGCTCGGAGCTAGCTTATAACTTAGATTTAAACAACAAACAACAAAAATGACATGGTAAAATCCCACGTTTATTTACATATAAATAATATTTAGCTATTTTATGCAACATAACATACCTTTTAGTAAAATCATCAAAAACTATTCTTATATCAGGCGTTAAAATTTTCTTTCTGAAATGGTCAGCTGTAATTATTTTATCCAAAGCTTTGTTCTCTTCTGGATGTTTTATATCTTTGACGTAATAACTTTTGGTTGCGGCGAAGTCAATTTTTAATTTCGTTTTTGTTCGCATTGGTTCAAACATTTTCATGACTATATTGGAAGAAGCTCTATGCTTCATTAGTGTAGAAAGCCGCAAAGTGGGCGATATACTCATAATTGCAACACGATGTGGTGTGACGGATTCCATTTTAGTTCTCTGTGGATTTAATTTGGCTTCTAAGTTCTATCATATTATTTATAGTAAATATTAATAATAACTAGTTGTCCCGTTGACGCGTTGATAACGCGTGGCCTTAGCAACGTGCATGTCACTTTATATAAACGAGTATGTAAAACTTATGATAGTTAAGTTACATTTATTTAAGTAATTTAATATATTTTTGTGCATTTTTTTAAATATTAGCATTATGCACTCCTTCTCTGTATAAGCTATTACTGTTCGTGTTATTTCCGTAAAATGGGCTAAATCATTTTTGCTTCACATATTAGTATATACAATAAATAAAAAAAATTCTAAGAATAAAGTTGAAGTTGATAGTACAAATAAAAATAGACATAAAAAGTAGCAAATTACTTTTGTTATTATTATTATTAATTAGAGAGAATTTTAAATGTAAATCAACAGATTAAATAAAGTTTTCAGAAAGGCCAGCTAGAGTTTCAGTGGAAAAGTTACATTAGTTATTACAATTGTACAGAGTCGCAGTTTGCTTATTACCTGAGGAAGTTGAACTTGCTCGTAATCAAGGAAACCCCTAGTTTCTGAATATTTAGTTACTTTTTCTCTATACGTTTCTGTGCCGTCGCTCTGTTGCCATTTATCTATTTGCAACGAACTTTCACTTGCCTGAATTTCTTTTTGGTAATCTGCAAATAAATTATACGTAAAAGTTATATATAATGACATTTATAAAAATATGAAGATGAATTATGAAATTTTTACATGTAATAATAATAATCACGGTTTTTTAGTCACTTGCCAAATCTGTAGAGAGTTTTTATGACGTTGACGTATTTACATATAAAAAAAAAATTAGTCCTAAATGAATCCAAAATTATTAGCTTACATGTTTTGGTCAAATCTAGATCTTAATAGGTTTTCACACTCGTTTATCAGTGGCAAAGGGAGAATTCGACACTGTTTACACTGGTGAACGACATTTTATGACTAGAAATGTGCATATTAATTTTAATTTGCCTACTTATATAAAAACTATGTTGATTTTTATTCCATTAGGTCTTTTTTGCTCATGTTGCGTGTGAAGTGTACTTAAGTTACGCAATGCAATGTATAAATTATAGACGGCATATTTCAGCTTCTTGAAATAAGACAATTAATGTAAGATTAAATTTTATAGAAAAACTTAGTCGATTTGGAAAAATATTTAGAAAAAAATATTATTGAAAATTATCTCTCATAAAAGTTAAGTCTTAAAAAATAACTTTTCGAATAATTATAAAAGTATTTTTGCAGAGCTGTTATGTACGTGTAAAGCATTATTACGCATTTTTTATTCCAAAAATTAGTCGCCGCGTAGTAAAGGCAAACTTCAGCTCACTCATGCTTTCAAACTTTTGTTTAATGTTACAACGAGACGGTCTTGTAACTAAATATAAAAGAAAATCATAAGCTAATATTGATACTTTTATCTCATTGTAGAGAACTGATCATGTTGTTGATGAAAACTGAAATTCTTATATCCTCTATATGACCCATATCCTTGATTTTACATGTCTAGACATATAAAATTCTATATTACGCAAGCCCCAAGTCAAATCAAAAAAAAGGTGCCACTTTTACAAAAAAAGAACTCACGACTATGTTCTACACGACTAATAGGCAGAGCAGTGATAATGTGCTACGGTAGAGTAAAATTTGATTTGCTAGTATTCTAGTAACTGTAGTGAGAGTTTATTTAACAGTTTGACAAAGAGCGACGCGTTGGCTTTAATATATTCAATTAATTGAACAAAAGATTAATCAAGCCACATGTTACATGTATACATCTGTTACATGTATACATCTGAATATGATATTTGATTTGACATAATGGCCCTTCTAAGTTACATGCTCAGAAGGACCTAAGATAAATTACCTACTTATTTGATTTTTTTAAATATCTACTCACTATACAAAAACAAGGTACATATACCAAAATATGTACTTTTACACATTCTGTCTGCCTGTCTGTCTGTTTGTTGATCCTTGGAACAGCTGGAGCGATTTTGGCGGGATTTTCACTGTAATAAGGAATATGAATGAATGAATTTTAATTTAGTTACCGGTATCATTGACTCTTACTCTTCCTTTTGGATACATTATATCCGGATTGTCGTCATACTGTCCTCTCCTCATGTAGATTCCGACGTCGTCAGAATCTTAACATAAAAAATATAAACGTTAAAAATAAAAAAAAATTTAAACGTTTATTTAATGCATTTTCAATTTTGACATATTTCTCGCATAGAAAATATAACATTCAATCATGATGGACAGAGAGAACATCATTATATATGCAAAGGTCTAGATCATACTAATCTCGATTTTATCTTGTCATTGAGATATATTTATATATTATATATCTACCAAACCAAGCGTAACCTGTTGTTTATAAGTGAAGAAAAACATCGATCGATTGTTTTTTTGAAAATTATCCGGTTGGAGGATGGTAAATTTTGCGCAATTGCAAGACATTCGGAACAATTCTACACTTGTTCCGAATGTCTTGGCCGTATTTTTCATAACAATATGATAAAGAATTAAATATTGAGATCATAGTAGTGCAGTGGGCAAGTGAATTAAATTTATGGTTATAGATTTGATCTCTTCTCCGAGAGTAAAAAATATTTAAATTATTGTAAGGTCTGGTGAGACTGAGGCGTTGTAGAGTTTGGCGAATTTATATTCCATGTCTCAGTCTCCTCTGTATAGTCGTGTTATATTGTTTTTTTTTAAATTTATGCTTTAATAAATAAGAAAATATTGCAATATTATTAGTGTAAATTTTATGTATTTTTAGTTTGTTTTTTTTAGCATAAATAAAGAAACATCTAAATTCAGATGTTCATTAAGTTTTAAATTCTGTATATTTAAAAGTACTTTATAATATAACATTTCGTTGTCAGATAATTTCAATTTGATTTGTTTCTGAAAAAACTCATAGAAAAATAATAAAAATAATTATCTTACTGGTAAGTGTTAAGAATTCTACTATGGAGTAGTTATAACCGTAGGCCATACCCGCAACTATGGCGACAACAAAACCGCAACATACCGCAAAAGTTAACCAACACGTCAGAATGAAAGTCAATATCCTGTTGGAGAAATATACTGAAATTATTATTTACAATATTAATAAAATATTAAACGATTGTTTTACATTAATTAATAATAATTATACTGTTCAATACTTCAGGAGTGTGAAGTAGTAACAATTCTAGTCATTATTAAGTGTACAAATAAATAATTTTTATTTTATTTAAAAAGTTTAGCTAAAATAACAAGCTTAGCTAAATTATATTTTTCAATAAATGGGCTATAGTACAAAAATATTCAAACAATCAATACAAAAATGCCTTAGAGTCTCCAGTTCTACAAAAAGCTACCGACTGCATAGGCAGTTTTACGAAGAAGAGATAGGGCGTAGTAGCTCTGTTAAAATATGATTCAGGGCGTAGTAGCTCTGTTAAAATATGATCTTATTCGAAAGATCACAACAATCATAATTTTTCTGAATGAGCATCAATAGTATTTAGTTTGGTATATTAACACCACAGGATTCTTGTATAGTGTTTTTGGATAGCTGAATGAATTTAAGTCTTAAGTTTCCAAATGACTTCACAATTTTTTTATAATTTACTTTTTTTTATTAGCTTCACGCTCTGATCTTGCATAGCAGGGTAGGCAGGTAGTACTTAGTGTCAAGACATTCCGCCCAATTAAATTAGACATGGCGTATTGAGCGGTAAAACTAAACGTCGCGCCTTATGTTCGCAGAGCGAGGAAATAAAGATAACCATTTTCTCGAATGGGAATCGAACCCAAAACGCGTTTACAGCCTGATGCTGTTCCACTGCACCACGCTCGGCCACATTTACTTCAATCAAACTAAAGAAATAAGAAAGTTATATATTAAAGAGAAATGTTCTATTATCTAGTAATATTCTGTAAGTGATGTAGTACTTGCATATATAATATTGTTCTTACGTATTTGACCTACAACCGAAATCAGACTTTTAATTCCTCTAGAGACTTGTATATGTAAGCTATACAATATTAGGGATAAAATGGTTCTCGTGTTATTAGCTAAGAGCTTTAGCAAACATTATATAATGTTTATGTATTATTGTTTTTTCAGTTTAATTTTTATCTATAACATAGTTCACGGACAGAACCTAGTGTCGAGAAACTCCATTCTTTATTTTCCTCTTTCGTTTGTTCCTTCCGTCCTTTAGTGCCAGAACTAGACGCCGCACTTTGTCTAATTAGGGCCGGGGAAAAAAATTAAGTACAAAAATATTAACATCAGCAAGTTTACTATTTTTAAAAGTGTTTTCCACACTTAGGATTAGGAAACATTTTTGAAAAAACGTATAAAAATTTGAACACAGCGAGATCCTAGAGGTGTGGGTTTGAATTCACGTTCAAATTTTTATAAGTTTTTTCAAAATTGTTTAATGTAACATTAGCTACTTTTAACAAACAAGCGGAGCTTGTTTCAACAAACAAGCGCCGCCGACGTCTTACTGCGCTACGATGGCCCCAAATGAACTAAACGAGCTTTCAAATAAAAAAAAAATTGAAATATTGTAAGGAATTTGAAACTATTTGTGTAATAAGTTTTAGTAGTTTAGTGTTTTGTGACAAAAGCTATTAGTGGCTACGTACAATTTTATTTAAAATTAAATGTGTCGATATTACCTTTGAATTAAATCCAACGTCCACGAAAAGCAATTACATATATAGCACATAACCAGGTGTCAAATATAATTCTGGTACTTTCTTCGAAATTAAAATATCTGAAAAATAAAAACTATAATAATAAATTTCATATATTTTATAGAGCAGATATTTCCAACTAGTAAAAATTAATTCATTTGAGATGATCGGATATAAATAAAATGAAAATAAAGAAATAACGGAATTTTTCGATTAATTTTTCAAGTATAATTTACATTTTAAATAAAGTTATAAAAATAAAATAATGTAGATAGTATATATATATATATATATATATATATATATATATATATATATATATAGGGATTTCATGTATTTGTTAAATTTCTTCTTTTATTTACTTCCACGGAACTTGAAAGATGGGTCGATGACTGGAAGAGATCTCTTTAAGAGATAAGTCCACCTTTGTATACAAATTTTCACTAAATTGTAAATCTTATTTTTTAAGTGCAATAAAGAGTTTATAGACCATTTCTTTAGACTTTTATAAATAATAGATAAAGCATGACGGTGGATATTATCATTCAAGACGTTGTCTCTAACATTAACAGAAAGTCAGAAAGGGATAATTTATTATCAGGTTGTATTTTACTCCCCAGAAATCATCGGCAGGTGCGTGAGGAATATTATATTAATTCAAACGAATTTTCTTGTCTTTTGATATCCTCATTGATATGTCAGTTATGTTATGGAGTCCACTAAACTATACGAGTGAGGGGTATTAAACTAAAATAAAATATTTGTCTTGTTATCCTGGTAACCCCAACCAATAATAAATTAACTCTAAGGTCATGTTTTTTTCAAGCCAATCAGATCATAATGTATAGGTTCAAACATTGCAAGTTTATTATTTAATAAGCAATCGTTAGATAGAGGTGGAAATATCCAAAACATAAGTATAGGTAACCAACCAGCGTAATAAATTGATAATCTCATTATTGTGTTGCCGTGTTCACACAACAGCTCTATCTTCTATTATTTTTAAGTCACATGTATTGCTATGTACATATACATGAATCTTTTATGAGGGCTTTAAGATTACGTTGGTTTTGTAAAGATCAAAGAAAAGCTATTCATGTGGCATTTCGCCACTGAGGCCCAATGCTCAAATCGGGTGTGGTTTTTTCCTCGTAGTGATAATTTATTTATGAGCAAAGCTTTGACAAGACCTCCAGGTTTTTTGATCAACGTAAATTTATATAACGCGTGGCGTAAAATTTGCAGTTGACATCTATTCGTAATGTTTAACAAATCGAATAAATCAAGATTTCGTTCTTGTGAGCTTTCACAAAGGTTAATATTACTGAATGAACACATTTATATATCTATCTACAAATCAAAATATAATTTACCTCGGAGTAAATTTTAGGTGTTTATTGATTTAGTGATTATAATAGTGGTATTTAATACATTTTTCATTTCGTTATACATAAGCGTTTGAAAAAATCCTCCATAATATCGTAACTTAATTTTAATAGACGTAATTATGTACATTAATATGAAGAAAATCAATTTACATATATTTTCGATATGTTTATTACATGTACATATATAAAATTCTATTATTTAAATTATATTTGATACACATAAAATACGCCATTAATAGCAACTTTTAGTAATTAATAGAATAATAATTTTCTATTTTAGGCAATTACTTAATGTTACGTAGGTCATTTAAATTTTTAGTACATATATTAATATATTTTTAAAAAATTCTTTGCTAATATTTAAGAATACCTGACCTCACTTATATATGGCGCTATGTATAGATGGGCCCTGAGACGTATCGAGTGTATTGTTCTAGTAGCGGCACTGCTTTGTAGTCAAAGTACAATTCATATGGAAATTTTAACATTCACTATCTTTATAGAAGCAGTAAAATTTCTGTCTTGTAATGCATCAATAAAATTGAATGTAACGATTTTTTTTCTTTTGATTTCGCTAGAGACCGAATGTTAAACGTGATTTAATACAGATAGATAGATATACACAGATATTTAATACGATGTTTTTGCCGAATCAATTAAAAATCAATTAGTCAAAAAATACTTCTAAATTTTAAATGTGTTAGTAAAATTAAAGCAGAATGATTTATACTATACTCTACATAGAGTACAAAAGGTAAAGCTATTTTCGTGTTATAAGCATTCATAAGCATCAAATTTTGTCTTACAAAAGTTTCTAGCGGAAAATACCTTTTAAAATACTTGTTACACCCCACAAACTCGTATTGCCGGCAAATTGAATTGGGTATCTTCCGAGTCATTCAGGAAATTCAATTTTCGATATATATTATGTACAAATATAACATACGGCGTATACGTCCGCTTGTTACAATTTTGAATAAATAAATCATTACCGGAAAACGTCGTTTTTGGGACGTTTGACGTTTAAATGCTTCGTTCTCGTTTATTGATGTAATTTGATAATAAAGAAAATATATTATGGAATAGATAAAAATAGAATGTGGCGTTTTATCATTTATAATATTTTTAATACGAGTTAAATTAAAGTCGATTTCATATAGAAAAATAATAAGCATTCAAAGTTAAAAATTACCCGACCGATCTTTATTTTATGTTCAAGTAGAAGTTGTATGTTATATGACACACACAAAGATCACTTTTACTAAAATTCTAGATTTTCTGCAATGTTTGTATAAATTGTAATATATTCATAAGAGCAAAAAGCTTATTTAAATAAAAGCTATAGCTTATGTAAATAGCAGATCTTTTCATAATGTATGAATAAAATAAAAATGAGCTTTCACCTTTAGAAATGTTGAAACAGCTCGTTTTATATGCAACGACACGAGCGACGAAACAGTTGTGTGTGTCTTTCTAACTTTACTATAACATGTTTACTAAGTTTGTAGTTCAAAGTTTTCGGTTACGTACTATCAATAATATAAATATTTGTTAATTCTAAATGCTTCAGTAAGATACTGAAACAGAGAGATAGTTGAGTGGCAGAGCTCAATGCTGTGCTTTGTCTCACCAAAGCAGAAACAAGAAAAATCCACACCCAGTGAGAATAAAATCCACAAAAAATCGCGTTTACTGTCAGACTTTGCTTGATGCCACTTTTTGACAAAAAGAGTGAATTGGAATAGAAATAATAATAATATATCTAAGAATAAACCCTTCGATTCGTTATGAAATGCATCTGGCTTGAACATTTTTTCATATAAAGTGTAAAAAAACAGACTACATGAGATATTAGGTGCGATTCTTTGATATATGAAGGGAACATACATACACATAAATCATAAAATTAAGCTCGTCTTACCAAAATTTATTTTGAATGCTACTTAAAAAAACTTCAATTTGTAAGTCCTTGGACTATTATAAAGTGAAATACTACATATATATGTACAAACATTAACGAATACATGTGAATTCTAACATGTGTTACGTTTTATTTTCATGGGACACTAAAAATATACATACGCGCTTTGTAAGCGTTACGAATATGTTTGTAGTGTCAACATTTCTTTACTATTACTATGGAATAAATAAAGAATTTAGTATGTCGCTGTATAGATAGTAAATAAAAATAATACAATACTTATATAATTAATATAATTATTGTTGAAATAGAGTACGAACCAAATTAAGCAATGGCGACATTAAAATTGAATGATTTTTAACCTAAAATAGAAGACATTGTGAAAGTGAAAAAAGACTTACCTTATATTTTATATATTCGTCAAATTGTAATTTATATACAACAAAATAGTTTCTAAAAATATATCGATCGAATAAACGAAAAATAAAAATAAAATATATTGCTGTCTTAATTATTCATTGAATATTAGACATTACCATTTACTAAAAATAACACAGATAACGCAATATCTTCTTTTTAATTAAACAGATTATAAATTCATTTATATTTCAACTTTAACAATTCACCGTATCTGTAATATCACTAAAATAATTATATATTAAAAAATGATCTGACTTACGTAATATTAAATTAACTACTTTTTCCATTCCGCCATTTTAGGTTTTGTTTCTACCAAATGACTTCCATAATCCGCTGTCTGGTTTACCGGCAGAGGATATTGAAAATGAAATATGAAAAGTATTTAGAACAGCGAACGTTTTACAGAATATAAATATGCGTTATTAATTTAATAAAAAATGGGAAGAGCACAGAAATGAATAGTTCTTTTTTCACGGAGAATGTGTTATTTTCAGAGTGCGATTTCCGAATGAATTTACTATTTAATAAGATGTTACTCGTAATAATATCAGTGTTTCCTTTCTCCATTTTTAACTTATATGGAGATATTGCATTCTAGTATTATTTCTATTTTTTTAATTATTAGATATATTTTATACTTCAAATATTTAGTGAAAATATTAAAGTGGTCTAAATATGTAGCATTTTTTAAATGATTTGTAGATAAGAATAGAAGAAGGAGCGTAAAATTAAATATTGATGTGACATAACGATACGAAAGTATTATTGAAATGATTACAAATTATATGAAAATATCGTCATTAAACAATGTTTTTTTGTTTCATTGCCAAGAATTGGTAAGCAAATGTCGCCAATCGTACAATATTTATTTGAAGAATAAGTTAATTGAGTCAAAGGCAAGAATACTAGATGTGTAGCAGAGTTTCAGTATTTAGTTCACGTCAGTTGGCCATCGCGTATCTACGACGGCGCACGCCCGCCCGCCCAACGCTTCGCGCTCTGCCGTACTCTAACTTTCGTACAGTTTAAATAAACTTATATCAGTTAATTATACGCAAAAATATTTTTTTTGTTGTGTTTTGTGCATTTGGCTATCAAAGGATTTAAAAAATTTTCTTTAAGGTAAGATTTTTTATATAGATATAAATTTATATAATAGACATAAACTTAAATGAAGTTATAATAAAATACAGTTACATCATTATTTTCATTATGATACTTCTTTAAATTTATTGTAAGATATTAAAAAAGAGGATTAAATAATTTAATAGAAGTATAGCTTGTTCAAATTGTTTTCAATGTTTTAGATGAAGTTAACATAAACTTATATTCTAAATATTTTTTTATTCATGTATGTAATGTGTAGAACACCTAGATGCAACACTTAGTTATGTAAACAAGAAACAAAACGGTAGCTATTCGATACATATTCCATTATTTAATATATATTTTGTCACATGAAGCCATATATTACGAATACGAATCACTATTATGTAAAGGGTAATGAAACTATTGTAATAAAATTCAAAAATCTTAATAGAATTTGAACGCATACCACGTCGTAAAGACAAACTAATAAAAAAATCTTGTATTTTCTTTTTATTAAATAATGAGCACGTAGGATTAACAATGTGTAGCAGTTGTCACAAAATATATCAATAATATAAAAATCGATATAATAATGTGTTACAAGTCCTAACTATTTAGTTAATTTAATATTTTTTACATTAACCATACCCCTGTGTATCATAAAAGACCTCTTTGAGCAAAATATGTGGGTTTATGTGCTAAGCCGAGGGTTGTTATACAAAACATTCTATTTGTTTCAAGCATACAAGTACTATAAGTGTACGCATACACCAATATATTATTTTGAGAATGTAAATAATATTGTACTATGATATAATGTCAAGGACTTAAGAAAATAAACATCTGGAGAATGTTATAATAGAATTAGTTCTTCAATTTTTTATTAGAGAATTATGCAGCAAAGGTGAGTAGTACGAGAGGTCGAGGGTGTCCCCGGTTGACCTTCGAAAACACAGTATCGAAGATGCTAGAGGAAGGTCAAGTAAAAATCATGAGAAATCTGTGGACGAGGCAAAAGAGGTGTGCAGGAAACGTGGCTTTTGGCGCTCCGTTGTCTAAAAAAATATATACTTTTTATTCCACATACGCATATTATACACTTTTGGTAAGAAGCTCAACAGAGTTTTGTTAAAGTTCTATTACAACTAAATAAGATTTTGTTTAGTAAAATTTATCTTTAAATTTTTATACTTATTCAAAAGATTTTTTTGAGTTAGTTGAGAAAGTAGTTAATAAAAAAATAATTAGCGATTTGTCTTGGATATGTCTATGGTTGAAATATTTTGAAATCTACTTTGATTTTCATGTAACACATTGGCAATTGGGAAAAAATTCAGCTTACTCCAAAACTTTTTTATATGAAATTTTATTAAAAACAATTGTACCATTTCATTTGGACAGACAGACAAAGTTACTTGATATATATGGTACAAAAATATAAGCATTACGAGACATTTCATTATGAATTACAGATAACAGATATTCATATTTTTAGATACACGTTTCATAATAGTTCCTCTTTATGCATTTTATATATTTGGCACGGTTTCATTAATTCGAAAGACATCTTAAACGAAAAAGTAATATTTTAGATTCTTAATCTTTTCTAATATATTACGCTTATTTTTGTATAAAGGACTGTACTAAAAATATCTTTAAAAACCGGGTTAATATTATTTATATGTGTTTCGATTGCTTAAATAAATTATGTGGTAAATTATAAATTTGATGGTTCTCATTTTTTTAATGCTGTTAGATTTATTGTGGTGAGCAAACCGAAGCTACTCGTTGAGTCAATCAACGATCCAATGCATAACATTACGCAAAAAATAGTATTAAGGTTATAATTATATTACACACTTAACTTCTCTTCATATCGTTCGAACTATATAATCATACATACCAATAGTTTTTGTTTAATCACAAGCAGGTATTATATAGTGTGTTAACGAAGTAATAGCTGCACGTATATATAAAGTGTGTTGCATCCCTCTCAGTTTAATAAAAGTCTCTCTCCCGCTTTATCCTTTAGCAGAGTTGTCAGAGTTGTATTCATTTTTCTCGTTCTCTAAACTCTTCATACATCATCCTTGTTTCTTACGTGACCATCCTCCAGTATCATATCTACTGTGTTTTTAAAGGTCAACTGCGGTCCCCCTCTACCTCTTCATAGAATATCTGTATTAGCATTCTTTCATCACTTACCTTTCTGGGAGCTCAAACCACCTACTCAGGTCTTCTTCTTCATTCTTATTATAATATTCTCGCTTATACCTGCCATGTTGTATATCTCTCCGTTGCAGATCTTTCTGTACGTCTAACAAAGAGATTGTATA
Source organism: Dryadula phaetusa (assembly GCA_032432895.1). Lineage (NCBI taxonomy): Eukaryota > Metazoa > Arthropoda > Insecta > Lepidoptera > Nymphalidae > Dryadula > Dryadula phaetusa. The sequence goes on from JAOYRS010000038.1 coordinate 841,548, forward strand.
GATATAGAGATATCTCATATAAGATTGGAATCAACGATATGATTGTCCTCAGCCAATAATTTCCACATTTTGCCTTAATTCCATTGCATTTAAGTAGTTGTAAAATAAGTCTACTTTATTTTTATAGTAAACATATACTTAAAACAGCTATATATTCTACCATATATACATATAACGTATAGTACAATCATACAAGTGTAATGTATTTTATATGAAGATTAGTTTCCTTAGTAATGTAACATATGAGTACAAGTTGAATGGCATTGTCGCGCTTGTTTCACAGCGTGCTTCGCTACTATTAACATATATGCAACAGTGTACATTTATTGCATTTTTATAAGTCTGGTATTAACTAATACTTTTAAACTATAACCCGTGTAATTTATATTTATAATTTTAAATTATAATAATAATTTTAAATAATTGATATGAGAAAAATAAGGAAATAGGCAGGCCCCTACCATGTGGACTGACAGTCTGATTATGCTCACGGGCAGTCGCTGAATGCGAGAGGCGCTCGATCGATTGTCGAGGAAACCCTTAAGAGAGACCTATGTTCAGCAGTGGGCGTTTTTGGCTTAGAATTTGGATTAGTATGCATAAGGGATACTTACTAATCAAAATTCTATTTTTGGTGTTCTTATTTTAAGAAACAGAAAATTTGATCTGAATTTGTAACTAAATAGTCTTGATTAAAAGCTTGCCCAAAATCTAATATTAGAATAGCCATTGTTAAAAGAATTATGTACTTGTATAATTATAAAATGATTATAAATGTTTTAATGTAATAGATGGGTATCAGAACCCAATGCTGCGTTTGTCTCGCCACACAAGAAAAACTATATTTTTTTAAATAGATTACTTCTTTATAGTCTCCAAGAATGAATACCCATACCCACGGCGTGTTTCCTGACAATTCCTTTACAAACATTTTTTTGCGTCAAGACATTCCGTACGCGAAGTACCAGTTCCACTGAATTAGAAACATTGCGTATTGAGTGGTGGAAATCAACGCGACACTTTGTCTTACTACTTTGTCTTTCAAAATTAGTATATAAAATACATATAAGGTGCCATAAACTACGTAAACAATTTAAATAAAAGAAAAAGTCGACGACAAGCAAATATTATATAAATTTTTGTCAGTCGAAAACATAAATACACAAAATATAAATACAAGTTTGATAATATAAATACAAGTTTGAATACGAAATTAAGAAAATGCACAATTGCTTCAATCGAGAATGTTTTACGATTCAAGCTCACGCTATATTGAGGCGTGTCTGTCGTTTGATATTGGACTTTTGTAAAGATGTATTCGCTTTTGTCAACGTCAATCAACATAGTGCTGGCATAAAGAATTCTGTTTTACGAATAATTGGGTACTTATGGATTAAAATGTTTTTATAAACAAAATTTTTAGTTACAGTTATAGTCATTAATTTTCAGAAAAAATAATTACGGAGTAGCAAATTTTCAGTGGAGATTAAAAATCTGGCTTTGTGGATTACATACGAGTATATTCACGTTAAAAACTAATAAAGTAAAGTTACATATACAGTCACATCCGTGCTATACATTAAAGTATACGTGGAAAGAAATTTCTTAAACATACACAAAAAATCAATTGTCATAAATTTCCCTCTATCATTTTTATTTCTTAACTAATCACTATTGTTTCTTCAGAATAATGTTTTTTATATAGTTATTAATTATTAACGAGTACCTAAAAGTTGGTGAAGAAATATCTTGACAGTAAGTTAACTTTTCACATCTGTTTTGTTGGCTATCGTGAAACTGAAGCTACCTAGCTATCATTAAGAACGACGAAGTTCAATTCATACAATATATTTAATACAAACGACAAAATAAATAACTTCATGGTTATTGATTGTTTGAAAAACTAAAATGTGCAGGCAGCGTAATAAGTGAAATATTTGACTTTATTTAAAGAATAAAGTCAAATATTTAATTTATTTTTAGGTTGATGCTCTTATACCGCATAGAGTATACAAGAAGTACCTAGAGTGGCGGAAAACTCAACCTCGCGCTTGTTTTAGCAGAGCGAAGAAATAAAAATAATCTAATATAATTACTCGAGCCAAATGGCAATCGAACCCACAACCGATCACGTTTACACTCAGACGCTGTCACACTCCACCGCGACCAGCCTCTCTTTATTTATTTTTAGATCTGTATTTTTAATCGCAATTCGGTGGAAAGCGAAATACGGAGTGTCTTGACACTAGGTATACCCTGCTATGTAGGATAAAAACGTGAAACTAAAGAAAAAACTAATATACAGATCGCAGAAACCACCTAAAATAGTAACTAAATGAGTTAGGTTTGTTTGAGAATATAGTAGTTTTGGTTGTATCATTAAGACAGTGTCAGGCATCGAGGATTCTTCCGGGTTGACGGGGTTCAAATCAAACCCCGAAGAGTTAAAAGACAAATTTATCTTTAAAGTTAAATAAAAAGACATACAACAATTCGTTATTACTATAGTAGGTACGTGATATGATAAAGAAATAAGAAATGTCATATTATTTACAAGTTCCTTTATAAATATTTTTTATGGAATTTTATTGTTAACACAATAGATTTTCATTGAAGGCTTATCATTTCGACTTGTGTCAGACAGCGCGTCGGGAACAGACACTGATATATTAAATCGCGTCCTAAAAACGTGTTGTTATTGTAAGCGATTCGACTTAAGTCATGTTATTTTTATTTATAACATTTTTTTTTTATTTCTGAACCAATATAAATAAATAATGTTATTTAAACTATATATAATTGTGCACCGCAAACGATAATGAGCGTACAAAGCTGTAGCGTGTTTGTACATAGATTACTTAAGCGTCTCCTAGTTGGCATTTATCCCGGCTTTGCCAGGGTCTGCCTTGCGGCTCAACTTTCAAAGGGTATTTTAAGTTTAGACGCACTTTGAAAAAATTCCTGAAATTTCTGTAATAATGGAAAAAATGGCTTTTACATTTTACAGTCGTAACTAACGAAGAGATTTAATAAAATTGTAAATTAATTTATTATAAAAAAAATAATTTGAGTGAAAACTGTATATCACTATTAATTTTCACAAAATTTTTGTTATAAATTTACCGCGTGACAGTTTCAATTCGTAGTATTTTTTAATATATTTTAGGTGTTTTTTAAGTGTATATGTACATGTGAAAATGCAACCTCGTTAATGAAAATATCCATCCGTCTTTATCGTAAAAATTTACAAATTTTAATAATTTGTAAATGTTGTATTTTTAAGAGCTTAGTTAAGTTTAAATAATAATGTATAATAAGAAGTAATATAATATACAAACAGATGTGTAAAAAAGATTTTTTAAATTAGAATTGCATAATAAGTACCAGAGATGCTAAATTCCACGTGGACGTAGTCGCTGGCTAACTGAATATAAATAAATTTTCATCAAAAAAAAATATTTTTCATGTTTTTATTGAACGTCAGAGTAGCTTTTCTTTTTCTATAAATTACGTTTACTACTAACTGCTATCAGTTTCCCGACATTTATTTAATGGAAATAACCGTAATCATAACTGTAATGAGCGATACTAGGTCCAGTAATAGGGCTCGACTGCTTCATAATTTCTACTGAATCAAGAAGTCACCGCATACACTTAGGGGTAGGCGCCAATATTATTAAACTCGCTCAATTTATATGACAAGGGTTATATAATAGAGTTGTGATGCCATATATGATTATATAAGGGAGGCCATAGAGGCGCAGTCAAATAGAGTCTTACTGTAAACTCTATTGGTTGTGGGTTCGAACACTACTCAGAGAAACGTTTATATTTACTTATTTTTATTTCTCAGGTAAGACAAAGCGTAGTGTTGACTTCCACCGTGAGAAGTCACGCAATGTTTTGATTTCAGGATTTATGATGGAGAATAGTGGTCTGAACATTATTTATTCTATATACCTACCCTTATACGGAATAATTATAAAGTTGGGTTAAATACGTTATTTATATAGTCATGATGCATAAGGTAAAAACCGTGAATCTTATGAGGATAACAATAAAGTTTTTTGAGTACGAAACTTTACGAGTGTATAAGAGACATTATTAGTATTTACGATTTCTTGAAATTGTTAACTTTAATCATATTGACCTATTGTCAATATGATTAAAGTGTCTGAAAGGCACTATTTAAATACAGTCGGGCTTAGAAAGTGTTAATTGAATTTTGTAATCGCGGCTTGTAATGTAGTGTTTGTTTGGTGTCTGCCTTTTATAAGTTTTAATCAGCATGAAACTAATTTTATTTGATTGTAACTATGTTTGTGTTTTGAATAAACACGTCACTTAATTTGTTACAATATTAAAATTGTAATTTAATACTTAATAACTCAAAAGATACATTTTCACTTTGTTCTAATAAATAAGAAAATACAATTGTATTATAATCCATTTTTTTTGCGCGGTTGATGATGGGAACTCTGCTCTGGTAAGACGAAGCGCAGCATTGAGCTCGCTATTCAATGTACAATGTTTCGGCCTATAGCATGTCTGAGTACTAGGTTACAACCCTGCTATAAATGCAGGATAAAGCTATATAAAGCGTAAAGCGTGAAGCATTTTCAAAAGAACAGAAAGTTAAAAAATAGTAAATCAATTAAGTGTTTCCTGCCCTACCCCACTCACGTTCACAAACGTGCTGTATCGAAGTCAATTCCTGTAAATAAAAATTCAAGGCTGGTGGACGATTAATATTTTTGTCGGTTATCGATAAAGGCTATTTGTGGTTTGACCTTCAGACGACATTAATGAAAATGTATTGATTGATTTATTATTTTCAGTTTTCATGTGCACTGCTATTAAAATAAATATAAAAACGTCATAAAATTGTATTAAAATACCATGTGACTGCTATTAAATGATATTACAAAATGATATTACAAAAAAAGTATTTGCGGATCAGTTATTTTTTTTAAATAAACAACATTAAAATTAATTATATACCAAAATCAAAGTCTTAATATTTAATAATAATAATATTTAATACAGATCATAAATGTAATTAAAACGACTTAATATAACAAATAATGCGGGATACATAATTCCACGTGATGTTCCCATTTGTGGTTCACAGGTTCACAAATATATGGTCTACGGTTACAATAATTTAGATGAAAATAAAATATTGCTTCTCTACTTGGAGCGGTAATAGTTTATATCCGTTTGCCTAAGTAATAACTTGTATAGATATTGTTAGTTAGTATCATTCGTGCTCGTGTTTCTGTTTGTAATCAACTCTTGCAGTTGAATTTGACCCACTTCTTCTTTGAAATGGAATTGAAATGGAGTACATCATTAGTTTCCGATGATAATGAAACTATACATAAATTATAAATCTCATTAACTTGCATAATTCCTTGGAAATCTAATAGAATCGCCGCTTCCTTAAAAGAAGATATTTATGGAGTATGGAGAATTGTTAGTAATCCTTTTTTACTTAATGGATTTTGTCCTACATATTATACTGACCAGCAGGCAGGTATAATAGTGTCAACTTTGTCACAAACAACCATAATTGATATAAAAAGATTAAGAAAACGTATTAAACGACTTAATATGTACACAAATAATAATGAAACTATTTTAAACGGATTAATCGTGTATTTTTTGGTATGCGAAAGTACATTTTTGTACATACATACAGTAGTCTGTAGTCACAGGTAGACAGGTAGTCTACCTGTGACCACGCAATTAATCCGTTTAAAATAGTTTCATTTATAATGTGTAAGAATCGCGAAAATCAAATATTTTATTATGTACACAAATTACCTCAGCAATCACCTGTTATGAGAACCTTTGTTAATCCCACGAATATATATGTGCCTATATGGAAATTGAGGCCTACGCATGAGTTTTAAGTCATTAACTATTCAGTCGATTGACAGGCGATTGACAAGGTTTTTTTTATTACGCAGGAGAAATCTTCTAAAGCAACCCAGCTGAGAGCTGGGTTATGTGGGACTTTTACTCATTAAAACCCTTACACTAGTGTCTTTGGCAAAATAGAAATGCCCGAAAAATTGGTAAAAATTGGTTTAACCGCATCCGTTGCCCTCCCTGGGTGTCCCGCTTACTATGGAGCTCGTAGCCATGGAAAAATTGGTCCCCATTGCCTGGCTATCACAGCCTAGTTAATACTGTCGCGCTATATAAGCAATCATACAGCCATGTTAAAAATCGAAAAATCTATTTAGACTCCGCGTGCTGGATCTGGGCGACCAGAATTGACAAGTTGATTTAATCGTTTTCCTTACCTGACATATGAATGTCAGGTAACTAAAACGATATAAACGATATTTGCTTATGAAACCAAGCTCGCAAAAATGTAGAGATTGTATATTTACTTTAGGATAAATACACATGGAAAATATATGAAAAAGAAATAAATATATTAGGGCCATTTCTAAATGTAAAAGAGCTCAAAACAGTGGCATTTTGTATTTTTTACCTGTTTGACTATGCCATTGCACGTTAATCTCGGAAATGGCTGAACCAATTTAAATGCAGTTTGCAATGTTGTTATTTTTGCAACTTTGTTTATTTTACTTTAATCGGTTCATAATTAAAATATTTTTTCATCAATTTCAAGTATTTTGGTTAATAAAGACATATAAAGGATAGTCCACGCCAAAGAAAGTTGGGGGCTTTCGTTAGTATATAATAAGTATAATCGTATAATATATTATATTATGAATCGTGATCCAAAATAAGTGAACAGAACTATTCCTTTCTTCACTTTCCATATCTTTGCAACCTACAAAGGTAGGTACTTTATTTGGTATACAGGTGTATACAATAATTAAATACGTAGTGACAGTATTGTTAAGTGCGAATATTTTTTTTAAATTTAATAACACAAAGTTCAGCGTCAGTTTCCGCTACTTATTAAGTAACATTTGTAAATGGATAGATGTGAATTTTACCATCTATCTCCCTTCAAATATACTCTTCCCCCATCCTTCCCAAATACTAATATTATGAACCAATGTGTTACTTTGTTAATGAATAAATAATTTCAATCAGAATTTAGATACCTTGTGTGTTTGAACCTATATTATCTTTATATTCTTTACTTAGCGAAATGCTTAATAATGAATTATATTTCATTATTCGATTTCTATCTTCTCTCTTGTCTCAAATTCTTAATCGACATTAAGATGTCTCCCCTGTCTTTATTTAATAAGTGACAACGTGTGGAACATTCTGTAAGTTAAGTATTATTTATACTAAATCCTTACACTTTGGAGTAATTTCCAGTAATAAAAGTATACAAAGTAAAAATACGAATTTCTTTTATACCGTTTCATTACTGATAAGTGTTGTTAATGGCCTCTTGATTGAATAAATTCGGCATGCTAGTCGTGTATAAATATTTAAGTAACTATGTATATCTAATGTTATGGTAATTGAATTTTACCTTTACTAGTATCTATAAAAGATATTCTTCAAGATTTTAGTATGTAAGCTTTTCTTAGAATTGAATTGGAAAATATAATAGTGAATTTATATATGGTTCAAACGTACATTGATTAAAAGGAAAATGTCAATTAAATTTAATATTAAATTTTGTCTTTGGAAATTCTTATTAACGATATGCGTCTTATTGAAACATATTTGTAAGAAAAATTAGCAAGAACTAATTAATACTTGCTAATTGTAACAAGATATTTAAAATTAGGAGTATTTAGAATATTAAAATATGTAATACAGCTTTGATTTTGTTAAATATTTTTTTAAATGTAAAACCTACAAAGTTTTATTCACGAAATCTATCTTCCATTCCATTATAAGTATTGTACGATAGTAACGGTGTTTTTATTTGTTAATGTTGCTAAATCTAATAACTAAAATGAGCTCTAAACTTAATTTAAAAGGAGTGCCTCAGCTTCCCAACTCCTACAAAGTTTGTCGCAGCCAGGTCATTTATACGAATTAAACTTTTCATTACAACCTTTAATGCAGTTAAACGTGGCCTTTAGTTTCTTATGACGAAAGTAACATTTATTCCAATTACCAACTGTCACAGATAGCAGATAACTTTCCGAAGCAATTAAGGCTGTATGATGTTCCGTTTATTAAAAAACTTTGTATGACAGTTCGTAATCGCATTCGCATTGCAAGAATGTATTTTTGCTTTATGATCTTTGTCCGTCCAAATATAGTTGTTGAGAATACCTAATTTAAGGTTTAATGTTAATAAATATGTATAACCTTAAATGAGATATTATTAACAATTATTTTTATTGCTCACTATTCTTATTATATATTTAATGTTATATATTTATATTTGTATCTAAATGTACAATAACTTTTGCAGTTCTTTTAGTGATTGATTGACGTTAAATAAACTAAAATTTTCTACGTTGAAAGTTGAAATTATCTATGATGGTTTCTTGTTTCGATAGAAGCATAAGGGAATGATATATCGACTTTAGAACATAAAACTGTTTTGCCCGTACAACGCTATAAATTTCTCTCTTAGTGCTCTGAAACTCGCTCATACATTAATTTCTAATATAAGATCTTTGATTTTCGCAATTTTTGCCCATTTTAAATGTAGTATTATTTTAAACAGACTAATCGCATATATTTTGGTATTCGAAAATACATTTGTGGAAACCTGACGTTTCCAACACTTTATAGTAGTCTGTGGTCACAGGTAGACTGGTCTACCAAATATACGATTAATCAGTTTAAAATAGTTTCAATTAATTTCTACTGTGCGTTGTCTGTCAGTTTTCAAATGTTAATGTAAAACAAGTTGCTGTAGACCGACGTATAGAACAAATTATGGAATAAGTGATCCTCTTTATAGATCATATTTTGTAAACAGCCAAAGCAAAACGAGCGAACAGATATAAATAGATCAGTTTTACTGAAAATCAATGTGGCATGCAATTTTTGTCTCATGCCGAGAGCTCTTTCAGCACGCCACGCCAACCTTGGCACGGCATCGATCAGATATAATGTTTTTGTGACATTCTCATACGCAGCCGCATGTACTGATACCGGAAATATTTAACACTAAGTACTTATATATTTAAATATTATATATTTTTTATATTTCATTAATTATTGAGAGCAATGACTTTAATACTGATATACAACATTTATTTTAAATATTTTTAATTGTATTCATAATAAAGTAACATTAAGTCAACGTCATAGTTTATAGCTAGGTATACTTTCGGTTGCATTCTGCTAAGAATAAATTTTGATCATAAAAATTAGAGAATATGATTAAGAAAAAGTAATAACTAAAACATTAATTCATATTAAGGCGTAAAAATAATGGAATTTTTGTTGTTGGAATGGAGTTAAGTGACAATGAACAAAAATAATAACATAAAAACCGTTAATTGAATTTTCGTCACTTATAATTTAATAACTATATATATCAATATTATTAAAAATGTCGCTATATTTCAGGTATGATAGACAAATTTTAAAGCATTTGATACGTTTGATACATGCGATTAATCCGTTTAAAATACTTTTATTGTAATAAATCTTGAATACATCTTGAATAAACATACAATGTATCTTATAAATGAATATTAAAAAAACGCTTAATCGATTAATAATAAATTTCAGTTTCACCTTTTTTTTCTTTTCAAATTAGTAATCCATCTATTAATAAAGACCACCATGGCTCGCTGGGACTGTATGATTGACTGTAAACGCGTTTGGTTGTGGGTTCAATTCTCACTCTGGGGATGATTATATATAAAATTTGTGAAATGTGCCACTCAAAACAAAATACTTAACGAAGTGTCCTGACAATAGGTTGTCCTGATTACACTACTATGTGGGATAAAGCGTGAAGCTGTAAAAAAAATATATAAACAACTAAAAATATAACAACTAAAATATATCAATATAATCTTAGAAATGGTTAATTTAGAATTAGTTATTTAATTTGAATGAAGAAATAGTATTTATGCGGAAGAATCTATAGCGGTCCGTGGCATACACATGTTAAATATACCATAATTAAAAGTATACTACGACATATTTCTTGTTGTCTAATAAAAAGATCTAAGGTATCATGTGAGTTTGCAAGCGATGTTAATAAATCTCCTTGAGGAAGAAACAGACCTTCCAATCCCTTAATGCCCTACTGTCCTTGTATGCCATGTTTTTTGTATATTAGTACGAAATACTATTTCGTTCTATTTTTTCTTGTTTTCTGTAAAATTACATTTTATTTTAAATTTAGATTTTTTAGATATGCTTTATAAATTAAGTTAAGATTTTGAATATTTAATACAAATTACAAGAGAACGTAAGTATATAAGTACATATGTAATCTAAAATACTTTCACAAAGAAACATAATTTTTTTGACTGACTTGATATTAATTTTAGAGAGTTCAGAATCAATTTATAGATAATTTCTTTTTAAGAGAGTTAAGCTACTATAAATAAGATGGTAACAAAAAAAATAAGCGGTGACTAGTGGTCACAATACCGAATAATTTCAGGAGGTTATCAATTCGCCTTTTATCTTTTTTATGTATGTACAGCGACTACGCCAAAAGTTCTGGACCGATTTACATGATTCTTTTTTTGTTTGATGCAGCAAGGCTGCCATTTAGTTACACAAAATTTATTTTCAGTTGAGCTCTGTAGTTTTGATTTTATTTTCATATTTGGTAATTTGACGATATCATTTTTACGATTCTTTTTACATATTTACTGCGATTTCTTTTTTATTTGTGAACCAATATGCGTTTTTTTTATTTAAAAGGGGGTATATATACTTCGGAGATGTTCCCACAAAAATTTTTAAAGGTCAGATGAAGATCTTCGGAGATATCAAGAAAATCGCCAATTAACAACAGAAAGTGATTTACGATTGTTGGGATTGTTTTATATGTGTTTACCATTCCATAATGTATATTATTATTGCATATATACTCATTCAGATCACTATGAAACCCTATATACCTATAAGCTACTATATTCAAGAAATATTACAGAACGGACCCTAAAAAGTAAAAACTGAAAATTAAAAGATATATTAATTGATTTTATTACTTACTTATAGGTTTGGGGTCGGTGTTAAGCCGTTTTGTTAAATACAATAGGAGTTTTATAGAAAGTCGAAAAAGTCATATATATATTTTCGTCACAGGTCAAACTGCGAATAATCAACAGTTAGTCTGATTTTGTAATTCGTACAGAGAAAGCATCTCTAAGGTGTTTGGCTTGACACCGACTTTAAACCTGAGATGGTAACAAAACGAAACAATAGTAGTTATTTTATTAATAAACATTTACAAGATGGGTTTAAATTAATCTTTATAAATTTTTTTCTTATGTTTCAGTCTTTGAAGTCAATTTTTTTAAACGTAGTTTATTTTTATCGGGGCTTCCCTTATATTAGACAGATCTCGGTATTCTGATTTTTTTTCGATATATTTGCGAGATTACGATAAAGTTTATATTATAAAGCATTTTGTGTTGTTTTATGCTAATTTAGTGATATATGAATAAATTAATTAATTTAAAATAAAAAAGGAGGCTTAATTGTAAACCTACCTGTGTAGGAAAGCTGCATTAGACCTTAATGCTACGGTCTTATATCCAATATGCATGTACGTAGGTACGTATTGTGTTGCACAAAAGACTACGTAGAATAGCGTGTCAGGTTTTGGGTTAGCCTTTTCCTTATAATCAAGTTTTCTGTATTATATAAAGCTTAAAAAAGTTTGTGTAGGAAATACTTTCCAGTTATTTTAGAATTATTTTTATATTTTAAATACTTTACAAATAAACAAAGGATTTTTTTGTGATATACATCAGAGGAAATATTTTTTGGATATTTAAGTAAGAACAAATGTAAATAAATATTTTTAAGTTTCTGTACTGTTGTACTATTTCAATGTTTATTTAGTGGAAATTTATAATGTAACGGTAACGGTTAAAGTTGCGACTACCGCAGCTTCAGGTCGATCCTTACCTCGGCCTCGTTTGGCTATTGTGCCTATTTTAAAACTGGCTTTACTTTAGTTGCAATGAAAGAAGTATAATAAAAATTTTTGTTACTTTTTTTACTTTCTGCAAGTTATTAGCTGAAATTGCTTCTCCTAGTTTAGAATTTAATTTTTTTTGCGCTATGATTGTACATCTACATATATTCAAGTTAATTTCTTATAGATAAGATAAACTTGGTGGCGGATTTATCAGCAGGCTGAGTAAGCTTTAGCCTAGGGTGACACTTTATAATTCTTTTTCGTAAAACAGATTTTTATATGTTCTGACTGATTTTTTCTTGTTACTTATCACTGTAACACAATGGACCAGTGCATTTAAAATCTCAAATTTTAAAGTAAAAAGGACAGTTGGAGTCCCTCAATTAGTACTTTTATAAAGGAAAAAACTTGACTTCTGTAAATTTATGAGGGAAGAAAGAACGAAATTACGAAATAAAATATGTTTCCCTTTTGCCACTATGATATGGTATAACTAGGTAGGTAATTTATTGTTATCCTGTAAGCTTACATATGAGTCACAAGCCTCTTTAAGTGTATATTTATTTAAGATCTTATCATTACATATTGTGTGTACATTTGTTTTTCTATTTTATATTTATGTAAATAATTGAATGAATGACTATTCAGTCGAGATTCGAACTGAATGGTAGAAGAAAAAAACAAATAATTGTTTTAAATTCAAATATTACATGATGATCGTAAGACGTTTACTTAATCATAGATTCGCCACCCTTACTTGTACTGACTATATATATTTATTTGTTGCCCTTACAACCAAATTAAAAATCATGGGCTCCGTAAGGAAAACTAACTATAGTTTGTCTACTAAGACAATCATGCAATAATGCTACAAATACGTTTCTGTATATAATCGCTTACAAGTAATAATAAATAAGGTACCCGCTTGCTTTTGCCAAAATCTTGTAATACAACTGAAGCTTATCGTCTCTTCATGTTGCTCCACGAAATATTATTATTTTTGTGAAAACGACACGACACTGGAAAATATTGATGACTGAAATATTCATGAATGAAGGTAACACAAAAGAAAACAAACATTACAGGTTGGTGAGCTAGAGTGGATGCATGTAAAAAATAACTGTAGCAAAAATACTGTTACAGGAAACGAAGCAACGGGTAGTCTTTCCAAACCTAGAAATACTGTAGTTGTATCAAATGTTTTGTGCAAAAAATAAACTCGACTATAGATTTGATTACTGAAACATACAATAGACACGGGAACAAATATAAAGGCAAAAAATATTAAAACATAATTTTAATAAGAACAATTAGACAAAAATACGAGATGATTTTTATACACCTAAATAATGCACAAATATACTACTTTCTATTATAGTTGTGACAGTAACATTGATTACGAAGGAATCCTTTATTGGCGCCCCTGATTTATAACATTACGTGCGTGTTTTAATAATGACCGGCATTGGTTAGAGATTACTCTTGTTGATTACAATATATACTGACTAGTACACATGTGCAGCTGAATTCATGTAAATACTACTGAAAATCATATAAGTATATTATTATTAAAAATTCTAAATTATTTCTTTACATTTCAGCTCACTAGTAAGTTAAACGGCGATTTCAAAGGCATACCTATAACTTTTTGAGGCAGAATTAACGTACAAAGATAAAAAAGTCGTTGCATCTGTTTCAAAATGTATGGTACAAGTAAAATGTTTCAATAAAATATTTTAACCTAGACGAATAAATTCAAAAAATTGTAATACTTAAAAGTACACCACAGATAGATAAGGTGTAGAAGTTAGTTAGTTATAATTAGTTTGTACTAATTTAAAGTCGTCAATGTGGTGCATGTAATTATATCTTTCAATAAATCTAAAAATATATATCAAATTTGTAATCACAGTCATAGAAAAAAAACAATATTTATGCCATATCTGTATATTAATATACTTTTAAATTCATTTTATATCTAATTATATAAAAATTCGCTTGTCTTATTATAATGCAAGACAGAGAACCCTTTGAACACATTATTTGACATTGTTCGTCAATTATTTGCCCTCTCTACAGCAGTCTGGATCAGTAGCTCATATGGTCTTGTGGATGAACGTTAACGTCATGCATAATAATTACTTCCCAAGAGCGATTAGATTTAAAAAATACGAGTTGTTTTGTTTATAAGTAATTATCATGACTTATTCAACCAATAATAAAAAGAGAAATAATTAGATATTTCATTTAAAAAAGCTTTTATTATAATATATCTCTATAAATCTATAGTAATTATTTCAATGTGTCGCTGAACGTTACATTAACACTAATATCGTGCCAGTAACCATAAATATGAACGATGGTATAGCACTGAAAATGTATTTTAAGAAATGATAATTTCTTAAACTTTTGATGGCATCAATCTATTTATATTGGTACGTTGAAGCGATAAATATTCTCCCGAATGATATATTCTTTGGACTTTGGCATTCTCTTCTATCTTATGATGGTGTACATAATATATCATTTGTATTACTTATATAGTTAGGGGAATTATTATATTAAAATTATTTTCATTTTTTTGCTTTGATAAAACAATGCGTGGCGTTGAGTTCCGCCATTCAACACACAATGTCTCAAATTCGATGGAACGCGGAATACGCTCTGTTATGACTCTAGGTACCTCCTGTCTACCCTGCTATGCCGGATAAAAGCATGAAGCTAAAAAGAATAGTTGTGCATAGTAGAGCAGTTAAATTATATTCAATTGTTGGTTTGTTAAGTCTTAAGACCATGATCACTTTCGAGATAAGATGTCATCTCCCTTTGACTCAATACAAAAGCCGCCCGCAGTCTGTGTTAGACGTAACTATTATTCAGTACAATGAAATTCTTTAATGTTTCAATTTCTTGTTACGTTGATTAAGTGAGTAATTTGCAATTTGTTAGGCATTAGTTAATTAACTAATAGCTTTCGGTTTGCAAACTACAACATCGGTATTGATATATGGCTTAGAGGCTACTAATGCTTAGTAAATAGAGTAAAAGCATGATTATGTTAGGATATTTGCTTCGCGTGTGAATTTGCAATTTATTTTGTTGTGACAGAAAGCTTATACATTACAATCTAGCCTTGTAACTGTGATTCTCTAATGCATTCAATAATAATTAAAGGAACGTACGAGGTGTTGAATTTATTTTGAATTATAAATGTGTCTTTTTATCTGTTAATTATATCTATTCTTATGCGAATATAAAAATATAATTTTAACTCAAAAAGATGGAGTCGGATAGTATAAAATTTATTCATAATCGTTAAACGAAATAAGGCGTTTTATATGTTTAATACTTGCCAATAATAACCTATTGTTATCAATTTTTTTGTTTGCGTATTTCGCAATTCTTTTTTTATTTTATGTGTAATTCACATTAAATAAAAATATTTTACCTGTCAATGGAATAATCATTTTAATAATCATTATTTGGTTAGAGTGCTTGAACAATTTTTTTTTTTCAACTTTATATATATTTATATAAAGTTGAAAACTGTTAAGACAATAGATAAACATTTTAAAGATTATTAGTATAAAATTTTTATATGTGAAGCTATGAAGGTTAATGTGAAGATTGATTTTGAAATGAAAGCCTCGACCTTTGGTCACGCTCTCCTCAGTGGCTGGCATGCAAAACTTCAGCGACAATCACGCTAACCACGTTATACCTTTCTTGCATATAGGCATAATACTTACTAGTTTCTGATATTTTTTAATATTTTAAGCTTTTATATCAATAAACTAATATTGAGTATCAGAACTTCCAAAATAGAGCGAGGAAATTAATCGTTTAAATATAATAAATTGGAGTGGGCATCGAACCTACAACCGATCGTCTTAACACCAGTCACACCCTGAGTCACTGCGCCACGGTCAACCTCAACGTACAGTGATGTTACCATAAAAAATAGCTTCACGCTTTATCCCGATTAGGTAGGGTAGGGCACTACTATAAGAACCACTCTAGACATTTTTATTATAGGCTGTAACCCGTTTAGTATAAGCGAGGTTTAGTAGCAGCAAGTTGCTTAGTATCACCGATGCTATCTCTTAAATTACTTTGTTATTGAATTTACTTATCAGATTTAAAAGAAAGACGTCTTTTGTCTACTGAGTGATAATTATGTCTAACGAGCTATAAGGTACACTTTATTTGAAGTATCATTATTATATGTTATTTAACTCAAAACAGACTAAAATAAGAAAAACGAAGGATTAAAAAAATGGTAAAGAGGAGCTTTATAATTAATAACTAAGTGCTGTCAACGTGAGACAAGCAGAAGCAAAAGCAAAATAAATAAGGACAATTATTTATAAACGTGGCCGTTGTAGTGAAAGATGAAATGTAAGAAGTGATTATAAAGCGGATCTTCAAATGTTTACCATTTAAAATGTTAATCTACTGAAAACTGGTAAAACAATGTATTACAAATACTTTATTTAAATTAAAGCGAGAAACACAAATAGGTTGTAAGAAGCGTATTAGAATATTGTTTGTTGCATTCGTATGTAGAACATGGCTGCATGCCGGCATGTAGAACGCATGGCTTAGCGGCAAGAGTGCTTGGACGGTATGTTAGAGGCGTGGATTCAATTTCTTACGTTTTTTAAAAATCTTTCATAACCTTAAGTGTGGTGTAATACTTTAAAAATAGTTAAATATGAATTGAACTCGTTATTCACGTTATTGTTAATAAATGTAACGAAATTCACAGTGATAGTTTTTTTTTCTAATGGAAAATGTTATCAAACAGTATATTTTGATAAATAAATTATCTTGTTATTTATGGAGTTTTGATAATACAAGGTTAATTAAAAAAAAACTATTTATTTTATTACAAATCAAATATTACGTTTAATTTTCAAAGAAAAGGATTAAGTATAAGACTTATGTGACTAATACCTACATTACTTTGAAATGGATTATTTTTTTTATAAAGTAATAAACAAAAAAAATAAGCATAATAATGAGTTTATGTTATTATTAAATAAATAAACTACTTATTTAGTATGATTTAGGTCAGGATAATGATAACAGAGCAAGTATTAAGAGATCAATTTTACCTAAAATAAGTATAACAGGCGATGGCTATTAAATTTTAATGTTCCAATAGCTCTTCAATACAAGGCCAATATAGCTAATAACAATGTAACATGTGTTGAGTAATATCTTGTAATATATTTATATAGATTTTTCATTAATTATTTTCTTATTATATATTCTCCCTTATGTTAATCCTGTCAACCATTTTAAGTTAACTTTATTTATTCATTCAACATAGAGGGTAGTCAGAGAGAACCTAGTGTATACACTCTGTTGAATATTTATTATTTATAAGTATCACAATGATACATCTTTTATCAGCGAATCAAATCAGAAACATTTCCGTCTAAAAGATAAAAATTAAAGTTTAAAAATATCATTCTTTATTTTATATTTTTCTAAAGTTAACATATTTCATTTATTTCATGTGAATCAATTATTTATTTTAAATTAAATTAAATTTTTAAATCTATAAACACCTATCATTTGAAATATATTTTTTAAGTCACATTTTATGTTTTCAAACAAAATTAAATATCCTCTCATGCAAGAAAATATTATAGGATATTATGTCATAAAATTAGATTATGATTGATGTTGTAACATTGTCGTTATAAAAATTGTAATTTTGTTGGTGTTAACCCAAAAATAATGCGGTTTAATATAATATTACTTCAATATTGCCAGTATGGTAATAAATTTTTTTATGTATATTTATTTACAGAGTACGATGTACGGACGTAGGCTCGTCATAAAAATATAATAATAAATATTTTAAACTAACGTTATTTAAGTTTCTGTTATATTTATCTTAATATATTTCAATAAAGATTTCGGGACAACATTAAAATAACCTTGAGTTGCGAAAGCTCTAGATAGTTCTCATGCTCTGTCAAACTTAGTTGTTGAGAAATCAGTTAAAAGTTCACGGTAACATCAAAGCAAAGGCAACATGTGACCTGGACGTCAATACCGGATCCCTTAAATCTTTGTTACACATTGTATTTCCAATTTTTTTTAATATTAATCTAGCTAGGTAGGGTAGAAAGTGCAGCTGACGCCTTTTTTATTGCCTTTGGAAGATTACTACTAGATAGAGGAATGGATGTTCAGTCACGATTTCTGTTATGCGTACATATAATGTACATGCAATGTATATATGTATATACATATATATATATATATATATATATATATATATATATATATATATATATATATATATATATATATGTGTAAAATCAAAGATGTGTCCATTTCAATTTTCACTTAAATATAAATTAAGCAAATTACCTGTTTATTTCGCAACAATAACTTTAAGATAATTTTAGAATATTTGATCAAAAATTCTCTTCTATTTTTTCATGTCATCAAATTTTACCAAGACAAGTTAAAAGAGGAATTAAAAGCGGCTTCACATTTTATCTCATACACCCGGGTAGTCAGAGATAACTTAGTGTCAAAATACGTATTGCACTATAGAGTTTCGCATTTAATAAATACCTTTGGATACGAGAAGGCGCGACAAACGAAGAAATGGGACAAAGTGTGGAACAGCTTCATTGATTTTTTTCTAAAACAATAAGATTAAGGTGATAATGTGAACGTATCGTAAACTTCAAAAGCAATTTGCTAATACATGAGCTCACCCAGTGCTCTAACAGTCAACTTTAGATTACTCAATTCACTGTCCCATTTACAACGCTTCGCGGTGGCATTTGATAATTATTACTTCGTAACTCATAGTGACATTGAACTTCGCATGGAAGAAAAAAGTTATCTTAAATCAATAGTTTTCTTTTTAATAAAGATATTTCATGAATTTAAATTTTATTTTTAGCTTTTCGCTTTTTATCCTGCATAGCAGGGTAGACAGAATATACCTAGTGCCAAGATACTCTGTACTCCGCTTTCCGCCGAATTGGAGACATTGCGTGTTGGGGGAAGGAACTCAACGCCACACTATGTTTTACCAGACAAAGGGAATGAAAATAATTTTAAACATAATCATTCCCCTGAATGGGAATCGAACCCACAACTGAGCGATTTACAGTCAGACGCTGTTCTACTGGGCCCATCCACGATCAGCCTCAATAATTTATTTTTGTTTTAATTTTTTCTAAATTATTCTTTACGCGGTGCAATGATTTTTTCAGTTTGAAATTCATGAATTTGGCCGTATTATTTTCATTTCTATATTATATTTTCTATTTTCCTTAGTCTCGTTTTGGAATGTAAAAGGTAAAATTCAATTTCTTACTGTAAATGAAACATAGAGGAAACCTTTAGTCTGTAGTTCTCTTCTACACTTCTCACAGGTAGGATAGGTTCTTTAGGATATATAGAGCAGGAGGTAAGATTGATTTGATTTGATTAATAATTTAGCTGCTTACACCTAGTTATTTCAGTATGTCTTTCAGTTAGTGAGTAGCGAAAAATTTTAAATGTGTCGAAATTTGAAATATGTGTCAGTTAGTGAGTAGCGAAAATTTTTAAATATGTGGCGAAGTCTGAAATTCGCGTTATAAATTAATAATAAAGTCTAGAATCATATTTAGTATTTCATTTACAATTTTTTAATGTTGGGATTGTCTTCTATGACTTTTGTATAGGTTTTTTTACTTTATCAAATAATTGTGTTTACTATAAATATAATTTATTAAAATTTTACTAAAGGTACACCGACGGCATTCAAGTCATATGGAGACTTCATTGTTTATATATTACGTTAGTAGTATAAATTAAATATCAAGAACGATTGATTTTTTATTAT
Organism: Dryadula phaetusa; assembly: GCA_032432895.1. Lineage (NCBI taxonomy): Eukaryota > Metazoa > Arthropoda > Insecta > Lepidoptera > Nymphalidae > Dryadula > Dryadula phaetusa. Next base: position 861,452 of record JAOYRS010000038.1, read on the forward strand.
AAGCTGTGAAAAAGTTACCTTGAGTTAGCACTGCCCGAGGAGTGAGATATGGAAAATTGGTAATAAAGTAAGTTTGTTACGTTTCGCTCTATAGCTTTAACATCGTTCTAAATTAAGTAATGTTGAATTTCATATACTTCTTATTGTACAAGAATCGGATTTTAACTCTAAATTTCAATATGCAAAGATCCTTTTAGTATCATCATCGTTGTTTTAATATCGTCATCAGGCTTAATATATACCCGATCTGCCAATAGTTAGTTTTGTAACTCTTATCTATTTTGTCTCATTTTAAATATATTACATATTTAATTACGTAACTTATCTAAACATTAACTTATTCAAGAGATACGAAGAAGCTAACTAAGATCGCCAGTCGTTTTAACTTTAAATTGCTTCGTTAAACATCTTATCCCTCGCTCTGTCGAACATTTGTTAATTATTTATTTTTTAATTAACAAACGAAATTGTCATCAATTAATCGTGTTATTTTATAAATCGATTATACTTGTCAGTATTCATGGGGATCACATTTTTAACACTTTAATAATAAACGCAAACGTCGTTAAAAAACCAGCAAAATTACACTTGTTACTAAACTATTTTCGTTTGTGTGCTAAATTTTAGAATTATAATAATTTTTTTAAAACGCCAAGTGTATTGTTATTATTTTAATCATAAATTGTGGTGAGTGGAATTTAAACTAGTTACCACTACCAGTCGTGTGGGTCAAGGCGTACTTTGAACCAGATGATGAATTTCAATCAATAGAAATATTAATTACATTTTACACATTTCAAAAAAAATATAACTTTTAATTGTAATTATCGTATTTTTGTATTAATAAGAATTTAAAAAAACAATAAAGACACATATTTTACAAAAGAAAATTTTTATGTAGAAAAGAAAAGTTATTTTATCTTTATTAAAATTTACTCGACGTGTTGAAAAACTATATATTTCTCATATTTGCTACAAGTCTAAGGTTATCTATTAAATCTTACGGCTAAAAATAAATTGAGTCATCCTCGGTAATTGCGTGTTACGAAGCGATGGACGGCCGGACGCCTATTTTACAGTTTTGTAGTTCTAGACAAATTTATTATATTTCCTCATTTAATGGAATAAATATGAGTAAATATGATAATTCATAATTCATCAATTAAATAATGAAACATTTTAAAAGAACTGTCTTTTTATTTTTGACGAACAAAATTAAAAAAATATACAATATTATATTGTTTCTATTGCGTTAAAATAATCTAAGATCATAAGTATTATGTATAATATGAGTACAAGTTAATTTTACAATAAGTGCTTCCAGTTAGTTACTTATACAGTATTGACTGCATTAAGAATGAACGAAAATAGTAGTCACCTGTTCTAAAATGACGTTTTATTAGAAGTAGAGGCTCTGTTGATATGTAACTTTATACAAAAGTGTTTTTGAAAAGGTATAGTAATAACAGCTTCAATGTCATGCCACTTACCGCCTGAAATCGAGACATTGCACCTTAAGTGGTGAATTTAACCACACACTTGAGCACAGTGGATATGCAAATAAATTTTAAATATAAATCGCGTTAACAGTCAGACCCGGTCTTACTGCGTCACGATGACCTGTGCGAAACATGTGTAAAATTCATTCTATTAAATTAATGCATTTCTAATGTATCTTTAAATTAATATTGATAAACTGTGCCAAATATCATCCTTATCCGTTTACTTATATTGTGTTAAAAGGGATCACATATCGATATATTGTCTACCTAAACAAATGTTTGCCATAGATATTACAATTTTCGTACTATGAGAAAATGATTTCATAGGTAACATTGTTTATATAAACACCTCTTTACTAGTGGGTGGCGTTGTAGAAATAGCTTATCGACAGTTGCCAGATAGCGATAAAATTAGATTTTTGATAGCCTTTTCATATCCAATATATGTCGTGGTGTCGCCGCTAATTCATTACAAATCAGAATATTGTAAGAGATTTTTATTCTTATATATGCTATTGAAAGTCCAACAAATTTTGATAAGAAATAATTATTTGAAGTATTCAAATTTATACATTCTGTTTAATTAAATATTCTTTATTGCACACAAATTTATACAAGCGCAGTACGGAGTGTTTCGACACTAGGTACTTTCTGTCTACCCTGCTATGCGAGATGGAAGCGTGAAGCTAAAAAAATAATATACAATTGCACAAAAGGCGAGAGTAACGCTAAAAAGCATTTTCTATTAGCCAAACAAATATATTTTATGATCTCTATTTTAAAAAATATTTTAAACTACTCTCTCTCTAATTATAAATGAAACTATTTTAAATGGATTAATCGCGTATATTTTGGTATTCGAAAATACATAGGACTACTGACTACTGTAAAGTGTTCGAAACATCAGGATTTAAAAATGTATTTTCGAATACGAAAATATACGCGATTAATCCGTTTAAAACAGTTTCATTCACATTATAATGTGTAAGAATCGCGAAAATCAAAGATCTTATTATATACTCTCTCTCTCTCTCTCTCTCTCTCTCTCTCTCTATTTTAAAGTGTTGGATTTATCTTGCAAGTGATCTTGCAAAATAATTCCAATATTTCTCTGCAGGAAGCAAATCTGATGCTGAGCAAGTACTGGTTAGAATGTAGGGAACGTAGACTAAGACAAGATTTATCGAAATTTTCAACGAATTGGGAAATATTAAGATTTTATGTATTAAAATCGACACAATCGGTAGGATACAACTAGTTTAAACGCAATTTACATCGGATTGTATTTTATTAGTCCTCCTGTCAATAAAAGTAACGTTTATTAGGCAGTTACGAAGATTCAAAAGGAAATATTGGTTTCTTTTATTTGGTAAGCAGCCGTGCCGCGACAAGCCGCTTCTTTGATAATATAACATTGTTCAGCTTCCTTTATTACGCTATTGTATTTATTTCCTTAGGGTATTTGGTGTGTGGGAAATATGAAAATTAGTTTTTCTGTCAATTCACTTTAAATGATTAAACTTTTATAAAATAAGTGTCAATACTTACGACCTATAGATATAATAAAAATATAACTGTTCACTGCCTGTACATGGAAAATATATGAGAAAAAATATTATTAGATGTGTATATCATTGCCAGAGAACCTACACTGTGATATTTAATTTATTTATATTTTGTTTGTGGGCTCGTGCACGCGAATCTCAGAAATAACTTATCAATTTTAATGCAGTTTTTATTATTGTATTTAGGTAACTTCCATCATAATTAATGTTTGTTTTATTTTATTTTAATAAATAAAAGATCTATATCAATTTAATGTTACTTTTTTTAAATTTTCTTACTCCAATGAAGTCGATAAATAATATATATTTGTTATTATACTATTATATTTATTATAATATTAGAGTACCTTCCTGTAGTAAAGGCGGTATAGTTTTAGATCCAAGTTTTAACATTAAGAGTTGGTAAGACAATAAATAAATATTAAATATTATAAGTACAGCTTAAAATACGCGCTGTCAAGGCCATTTCATTTTATACTAAAGTAAATTTCAAACCCAAAGTGATGGATATAATTTATTATTATTAATAAGAGTATTGGCATTCCTTTCTTTTGTATAATTTAAATAAAATAATATTCTCTGTATAAATAATATGTGTTATATATTATATATATATATATATATATATATATATATATATATATATATATATATATATAGTATCGACGATATCGTAGCACAAAAGTATTTAAAATTGCTAGATGTATGTACTGGTTGTCAATTCTAACCGGGAACATGTAATTTTACAAATAATAATATATATTAGTAAAAACAAAACCAGCCAATATCAGTTAGATACCTATCTACATACTTTTTACTAAATATTGTATGCAATTCTAACTCCTACTTATTTCACTTACAAAAATAATATTCCTACACTCGTATAATTAGGTACAATATTTATAGTGTCTTCATTATGCATTAATTTTCAAATAATAATACATTAATTTATAATAATAAAATGCATTAATTTTCAAGAATGTAGCTCAAAATGTAATATATAAATTTACTGCAATAAAAAAATTGCTTTTCAAAAGGAAAGTGGAAAGTTTAAAATCAATATTTCTACATGGTGCCTAATTAGAACGTATTTATCATACCTAACAGTAAAATAATTATTTATATTCCTATTAGTAAAGTTGCCTGAATTAATAAAAGTGCTGAGTGTACTTATAATAACTAACAATAAACTAGCAAAAGGAGAATTAATAAGCACAGAATTAGTATAGAGGCCAGTTGTGGCCGTAAACGCGATCCGTTGTGGGTTCGATTTCCACTCGGTGAAATGAGTATATTTAAATTATTTTCTTTTCCTGACTGTGGTAATATAAAGCGCAGTGCTGAGTTCCACCACTCAATATGCAATGTCTTGAATTCGGTGGAAAGCAGAGTACGGAGTAATCTTAACACTAGATACTTTCTGTCTATCTTGCTTACCTGTTCGGTATAGAAGCGTGAAATTAAAAAAATGGTTTACAGTAGTGAGTAATACTTACAGGTGTGTATTAACTATTCTTTTCAGAACGGAAGTAATTAGTAAATTTAATTTATATATTCAGAAAAGGATCTTAATTTTGTGTAATCTAATAGTTTTTTATTATCAAATTAGGACGAACTGGCAATCCAGGCGGTTATTTTCATATAAAAAGAGATTATCCTTGAAGTTCTTAAACGCTTTCTGACCCTTAATGTTTTTGTAGACCGTAATGACGTCATACGCAATTAACTTCTAAAATTACTGAACTAGAAAGTAAAAGTTTAAGTAGTATTCCCATTTATTTACCCCTCGCAAAAGTAAATTCAAAGTTTTCATATGGAATATCTGTTTGTTTCTCGTTGAAAGTTAAAATTAAAATTTAATTTTGTTATCGTTTCAAGTACTAGATTTCATATGTTCATTATATTATTGATAAATATTAATTAAAAAGTATGTGTTTGAAAACAAGTATTTTTATAATGTATTGTAGAATGCAAATTAAGCCCTACCATTTGATACCCGTATTAGGTGGATTGTATAAAAATTTATAACCCGGTATTTTGTTGCGGTGGCCATTTTAGATTAACAATATTAATTTCATGTTATTTTTTGTCATTAAGATTGAACATTTAATCCAGATTTCAGGCCAACCCGTAACTGAGAATTAGGTCAAATTGAAGTTTGTAACCTAAACCTGCAATTAACTAACACTAAGTTAAATAAAGCTTCTTAAAAATATATTATATATTATTCTGAAGAGAGTTACTAATGATAACGAAAATCTATAACAGAGAATATTTTTACTTAGTAAATTAACATGTTAATGATCATTTATTACGGTACCAAAGAAATAAATTATATACAAATTTTCTAGATGACTTGACGACCGCCCTCGGCACATTCATCTCTTTGTGGGTCAAATTTACTGTTTCTGCAACCGTGCAAATGTAGACAGCAATTTTCTAATTGAAGTACCTAAAAACACAAGTTTAATAAACTTAATGAGCTTATTAATAGTTAGAAATAGAAAAAAACAACATGGAACTCTAACATTACCTTAAAAAAACATTATTATAAAAATGCTGTTCATTAATGTAACAAACATACTTTTTTGTTCCAATATATATTTTTTTTCTGTTATATGTTTATAACTACATCAATATTTAATATGATATTGACCTTGATATCTAATATTTGATCTACTGCAATAACTTCAGATTACACATTTATGGATTTCATAAGATCTGTCTATCGTAATATTCTTCACATTGCTATTGGTAGATACAAGTGTGATATAAATTTATCGATAGTTTCATATATTATGGACAAATACAATATTTATTTAATCATAAAAGCTTTAGCGAAACTAGCGTTTTATTTATATATAAGAAATTATTACAATAAATGAAATAAAGTAAAGGGGAATATAAAATGTTATTCTTTTTATTTAAGATCTCTTATCTGATGATATTAATTAATATAGTATTATTGTAATGCCTAAGAGTCACTTTTGCTAATTTTCTCAATTTCATTGAATTTTGGCTTTCAATTTAATCAAAGTTGGCAGGTGTTTGCTACAAGCCACTGTCGTCTGACCTCTGAGAATTCTGAGATCATCTAGAGGATATAATGAGGCTGTCATTCACGTTTCATTTACAATCAAGATCTCTCAGATAACCTTTATGCGAAAACTTCATAAGAAAATAACTTTTTAAGGAAAAGTACTACTAAAGGTATTAATCGCGTATATTTTTGTATTGGAATTACGTTTTTGTAACTCCACCGTTTGGATCAATTAACAGTTGTCCCTGGCCACAGGGAGAGAGATGACGTTCGTCTACTAGTTGATAATATTATAATAAAAAATAATCAATTAATCATTTTAGGAATGACGATATGAGGCTTAACATAGTGGTTTCATTTACTGTATGCTCACACACAGCCGACTGCAATACTCGGCTTGATGTTATTATTTAGATCATTGAAATGAAATATTCCTGAGTAGTGTGCAGGTGTGAACAAAATAGATGGTAACTATGTTAGCTTACATTGGTCAAAAAAAGAGGAGCATCGGTGTAAGAGAGAAGAAACACATCTCCGATGTCAAAGACGGAAGTATTATGCAGTCAGTTGTGTGCGAGCTTACAGTTTATAACTAGGAAAATGATCATTATTACAGTAAATTATTAGGCAGCAATTACAAAATTTTCGTTACCCCAATACTGTATTAAAACAAATCGTTTGTCACTCAGTCAGTGTGTAAAAGAAGAAGTATACCATGTTGTATAACGTATATTGATAATTATCGTACCATTTATTTGTTAAAATAAAAATCAAGGCCACCTTAGCAAAGCCGATCTATAAGTATAGTAATAATTTTTATTTTAGACATATTGACTATAACTAAAGAATAACTATCTCTCGCAGATACAGAAGCAATAGCCTTGCTAAATGTGTAATCGAACAAAGGTACGGCGTTCGGCACCAACTCAGGAACGTAAAAACAAAACCATTAGAAAGAACTTTTGGAACAAAATATTAAATATTACTTGGAATATTATTTATGAAACTTAGCAAACTGAAGATATGAAACATATAGAAATAATTAAAAAAACAAAAGAACAGACTAAACAACATATGACACGGGCGACTCATATCAGTGGTGCTTGAAAGATTGGAAAAAATTATATATTTTTTCCAATCTTTCTTTTAAATTGTTTTTTGTTATAATAACGTAGTTAGTTACTTAGTTTGTAAATTAAGTACTTACAGCGTTAGAATCTTTTTGTTTTAATTGCTGGCTAATATAAATATTGGATATGAGATAGCAACGAAGTCAGTTTGTATATTCTCATCTTGATGTGAGTCTTCCGCCGAAAACAACCCATCTGGTGTAAACATTTAGACGTCGCTCAACACTTTTTTATAATCTAAAACGTACATACAAAACAAACGCTTATACACAACGGATTATATTACATAGTGTAAAGTATTACGAAATGAGTAAAAACAAGCTTAATATGTAGCATGGATCAATAGCATAGTATAATAGACGGGGACAATCTAGTGTCAAGACACTTCTATGACTGTTTTCCAGCCGAAATATAGACATTCCGTGCAGAGTGGCGAACTCAACGCTGGGCTTTGTCTTACCAGAGCAAAGAATCGAAGAAACAAGCAATTATGTTTACAGTCAGACCTAACTTTTCTTATATATTTATTATGTTTGCGCAATCCCTACTCTTGCCAATTCTTGATTACGCTGATGTGTGCTATTTGAGTGTAACTGAGGAGCAACAAAATAAATTAGAGAGTTTACAAAATATGGTAATACGTTTTATTTATAATTTGCGTAAATACGTATACGTTTCCCAGCTTCGTGCTCATCTTAATTGGCTCCCAATCCAATTTCGTCGTGATATGCACAACTTGTCCATTATTTTTAATATCCTTAATAATCATTTTTCTCTTTCTTATATTAAATCTTGTTCTAGCGTTCCGCCCGTCCCAACCCGCTCCCGACACCTTGGCTTTACAAATATGCTGTACATACTAATTAGTAATACCAGATTTCGGAAAAAGTCTTATTCTATATATGCTGCTCTGCTCTGGAATAAATCTATTCAGGTACTTAAACAGTACTTATAATATATAAAATAATAATTTTCTTAGTCAGGTTACAGTTAGTCATAATAATGAATAATCATAATATTCTATTATATATATATATATATATATATATATATATATATATATATATATATATATATATATATATATTTGATTTGATTTGAACCCAAATCCTAGTGACGGCTAAGCAAGAAACATATTAGGCCTATCTAATATTTACGTAATATAAATTACAAAAATAATTTGCATACCCTCTACTCCCCATAATAATTATGTTATTACGAGTATCTATGAATCATGAAATATTCCTTTGTAGGTAGCGGCAAATTAAACGTCAATATTATTCTATCATGAATCTAATTTAAATACAGCTGCGATCTTGCCAATAATAAAATTATATTGTTATACGTTATCATATTATATTTTTATTTGTTTCTTTTTTATAATTAATTATTAGTAAGTTGTAAGTGAAAAAAAATATTAGCATAGTACATAAATACCAAAAAGAATCTTCTGTGTTTACTTTAAGTTTGCTTAATTTCAAACTCTTCCTTGCGTAAACATTTTTTCATAAAATGAGGTTCAAAGTTTTTCATTTATATTTTAATATAATATTCACATCATAATATAATTATATTATCTATTAGCCTTTCTCAATACTTTATCGATGTGAAAAAGTTGTTTTAAAAATGTATTAAAATTATAATCCTCCTCCTTTAAAAATTAAGCTTTCAGCAAGTTCAAGAAAACAATTGTACAATAGCAATTTTGTCGAACAAAACATTTTGAATTCATATAACTTTCTTATTTAGAAAGGATATAAAATGGACACTAAATGTTATCAAAATATAATAATGATAACTACGTTTAAAACGATTAGCCGTTTTAAAAATTACCTTGCACAGACAAAAAAAATATAAAAAAATAATTGTTTTATTTATTCTTTACATTAATAAATAAGGATAAAACCCAGATAGTTGTCCCACTGGGATAGTTTCCCCGATTTTGAATACACTACGTTAAGTACGTTAGTGACGTCAGGGATTTACTAGAATAGTCAACACTCTTCCCTTAGTTCCCTTACTGTATATCATTTAAAACGTCAATACAGAGATGTGCCTCTATATTTGTGAGCTGTGACCTTATGTGAAGTCTTAAGCAGGCGTTGCAATTACCTTGATAAGAAATTCTTATGATATTTTATTACTGATTTTATCAGTTTACTGTTTTAGTCTTATAGCTTTTAATCAAGTTTTTTTAAGATTCAAGCTTTATCTTTTCGGAATGGTCAGTAAAAAGAGAGTGACTAACGCTACGGTCCCTGCATACTTCTTTCGTCTCGTCCACAGTCATTAGCCTCTTAATACATATACTTCGGGGGTCCTATGCTTTCTACGTAATCTTCCTTCAGTGACATTGATACTGTTTTTCGAAGGTCAACTGAGGCCTCTAGTATCGCTCGCCTTTTCTTTGAAAATCTTTCTTACCTTTCATTCTTTATCATTAATCATCGCAACGTGTCCAAATGCCCTGAGTATTTTCTTCATCATTCTTACTTTGACATTTACGCTTACGCCTACCATTCTATGAATGTATTCTGTTTTTCATTCTTCTACTGATACACCCACGTTTCGCTGCCGTATAATAGTGTCGGAATCAGTACTGCATTATGAACGACAATACGTGAAGCTATGCTAATGTTTTGCTGTCTCGTTAATGTAGCCTGAGCACTGTTAACCCTCTTACCGGCAGCAATACGCTTTTTATGTCCATTCTATCTCTACTAAACATACTTCTCAGATATCACCTCTTTCACTTGTTCTATTGTCTTTCTATCTACCCTAATCTTGCATTGGGTTTTTTCTTTCTTTTTTATATACCAGAATCTTAGTTTTACTCGCATTGAGGTTAGGACACTACTTTCACACCCTACTTTCAGAATGGTGACCAATGCTTATAACTGGCAGTCCGATGATACAATAAGCACTGCATTATCTACGTACAACTGGCAATTAACTGTCAGATCAGCTACTTTCATTCGTATGTTACTTTGCTTTATATCTTGGAGACAGCTTATGCCTGCTTATTTGTATGTGATGATGATAGATTAGTGCTGTACTATTGTTTTTATTGTTGCTATCATTAAATGAACGAAAAAAAAACAAAACCGATAAGGGAGCACCATTTTGACGTGAATCTGCTATACTAAAAACACCGTTAGCATATCTGAGAGCCATTGTATGAGATGTAGAAATAAATCCTTTTTTGTTGTTTTTATAGTTTTTGAGAATAAAAATATTAAATATTTAATAAAAATGATGAGCTCTATTTAATTATTTTTTATAGCAAATAATTAAACCTGATCTGTTAACTTGATATAAAATTGAAAAAAAAATAGTATTATGCATTTATTCTCGCACAAGGCCAGTATTCTCTGAAGTATTGTTAACGTTAGGCAACTATACTTTCCTTTAGAAGACAAACAGTATTGACTTTAAAACCATTACAATTTATGCCCATAAAAATAGACTAACATAATAAACCATTTTTGGTTGCAACATATATTAAAAAAATAAACTTTTGTCTATGTTTTTAAATATATGTCGCATTCTTCTTAAGAAACTGACAGTTACTTAGACAATATTATATTAACTTTTATGAAAAGTGGGGCAACTATCCGGCGTTTACCTATAGATAAACAAAATATATTTTGTTTGTCGTCCTCGACCTAAAATCACTAACTTTGACTTTACTAAAGTTTATTTCAGTTTATCATGCAACTGGTGTAGTTTACAATATCAATATAGTATCAGCTGGTGCTGAAAGGGCTTTCTTCGTGAAGTAGTTCTATTTTCTATCCCAGTGCAATTATTATATTATATACAACTAAAATTTTATATATAATAATAATATTTAAATTTTATAGAAATATCTGTAGCATATTTCAGTTGGTTATTAAACCAATAATATATAAACTATAAAGCTATATATATCTTAGAGTATATTAATACTCTATGATATATATAGCTTTATAGTTAAACTAGCTACGCGTCCCAACTTCACGCGGGTGAACAATTATGTTTTATATTTTGAGATTCAAGCAATTGTTTTATATTTAGAGAAGCGTACAGTAAAAGTATCAACTACAATTTTTTTTATAAATTAAAGTTACTGTACACAAAAAATTGAAAATTTTATTTATTTTATATTTGACATTGACAAAACAATTTAATATCATTGTTTTAGGTTTTATTACATACTAAATAAACTGTACTAATATTACCGTTTCTTATATACCTTCCATAGACAGTGATCAAATACATTTTTATACAGACTAGAAAATGTATATGTTCAAAGACAACATTGCCCTTCAAATTAGAATTGAATGAAACGACTCAGGCGAACTATCTTGCAAACGATTTCGTCAACCACGACTTAATTTATTTATAAGGGCTTATGTACACTGATAGTCAACCCGATAAATTCCAATCCATAAAAAAAATAAAAGACCCTTCGACACGTAAAATACGCGTTACCTTAGCAACGAATTTTCACTTTATACAAAAGTGTATATGAATCACGTAGTGGCGTGTGTAATATTTATTTTATTAATTTATTGTATTTCTACTGTATTATAAAACAAACGGCTTTCGGCATTACATACTTTTCTCTTATGCCAAATATCATTCGCTTCTGTCTTCAATATTTTTTGTTAGAAAGAGTCGCACATTTTTTCTTGTATACAGTATGTATATACATATAGATGTTACGAGCATCATATGCCTTGTTGTACGTAATATCTATATAGATATAGATAACATTTTTAGTTAAGCATTCTTCATTGTTTATGTTTTTTTACCATGTGACATTTATCCACACATGCAATGTTTTTTACTAAATTTACAATTAATTACATGTTACATAACAAATTTAAATTAAAAATAATAACTTACATGAACGCAAATTTCTGTTTTTTCTTTATATCTACAATTAATAATATTTAAATATCAAAATCATATTTGTGTGATTTAGATTAACTGTATGAATGGTGATATAAACAAAAGTACACGTCTACTTATTTTAATACTATTTAGAGAGAATTTCGCCGAAATGTCGAAATTTGTTTGGCATTTGTGAGAAACAAAATTAAATTGTTACGCTTTAAGAGCTTCATTTTTGCGGTGATTTAGTGTCATACATTGAATATCCTAACTGGCAGCGACGCGGAATTTGGCTCCAGCGAGGCGCAAGACGAGACCATTAGCATTATTATAAATGTCAGACGCAATGTTGTTGACGATACTAATATGAATTTACTATTAGTAGTTATCATAGTGGTGTCCACATCTGTGTATAAATTAGAGGTTGTTAATTTTTTTTAGCTTCACGCTTTTAACTCGCATACCAAGGAATATAGGAAGTACTTTCTGTCAGGACACTCCGTATTCCACTTTCCACCGAATTCATGACATTGCGTGTTGCATGGCGGACCTCAACGCCGCACTTTTTCGGGTCTTGCTGGATAAAGCGTGAAGCCATGCAAGAAAATCATATAAATCGTGTCTATTTTTTTACCTTGTAGTATACAAGAAATTTATTCTTAATATATAGACAATATTTTAGAGATAATCTATCGTAAAAAGACGACATAATAATTACTGCTTACACCTACATATAAAATATTTTACGGTGTTTTTCTACAAAGCAAAATACCCTGAAGCTCTCATTAAACAAAAAGTTCCTCTGAATCAAAAGCGTTGAACTTTTTCTAGCGCATAAGAATGTCAAATATAATAACACAATCATTTTTCTATCATTTCAAGTAAAGATAAAAACATGAAAAAATTAAAGGTATTAAAGCTATAATTTTTTTATTTTTATCTTCAATGTAGTAAAATTAAATATATTTGAGCATTTACGACTACATATTATAGTCTACAAAGTATTAAGTCGACTTAAGAGCTACAAAGTCTTGAGGTATTGTGATGGAAACCTTTGTTGTCGATAATTGTCCATTTACCTTTATTAATTTAATTAAAATACAAATGTTATTATTTAATATAAAATCTATTTTTCTAGCTTTTGCAAGTAAGCTTTTTCGAAACAAAAGACTAAAATATTATAATATTCATAAAACTTATAATAAAAAGCAGTTTCACGGTTAAAACCGTTTGGCAGACAAAATCTAATGTTTCCGTTCGATGCTTTTTGCGTGAGTTCAATGTACAAACGACCATTGACTTATTTACGTTTTTTTATTTTAATCACAGTAAACAGCAAACACTTACAATATCGGTAAAAAAAATGAAAATGAAACTGTAAGTTCTTTTCTCGTGGAAGGCGATGATGGGTAGCGTCCCGGCCACTATCCTGATAAAAGTGAACCGCCGAATATCTGCTAATGTGTTCCGATTCGATGTCATTTAAGACAGCTTTCCCTCTTCCCAGCCATCCTTCCCATTCCCTCATTCCCTCAGAGTGTAGTGGTTTTGAGAGTTCTGGCTGTCGAGGCCACTACACTATCTCCTTTCACTTCCCAGGGCCGGCTTTGCATGCAAAACTCTAATGTTTTAGATGTCCATCGGCGAAGGTGACCATTTACCATCAGGTGGCCCTTCTGATCTTTTGTCTCGTTTTACTATAAAAAAAAACTACAATATGCTACTAAACTAACATTGTATAGTAGAGAGAATGGCCTTGTTTGGAAAATATTTATTAAGATTTCTCACATTACATACATTACTCTAGAATTCACGTCGCTAATGTCACGTAGCTCATATCTTATATTACGAAGCATTGGGATACCAGCGGGCCACTTAGGCAATAAATCTTACATAACATCTAATTTTAAGTAGATGAAATAAAACTGTTGAAACAAATACTTGAATATTTATGCAGTGTATATTTATTTAAGTAAATTTTAAAATTAATAATTAAAGAAAAAATGTCAGGGTGATCAGAGGCTACTTAGTGTCAGGACACTCAGTTAACGGACTGCTTATCGTCCAAAAATCATGACATTGCGTGTAGAATGGTGAAATAAACTTTAATTCATTGTCCCGAGTGGGAGTCGAACCTACAACCAATCGCTATAATGTTGTCTTGAAAATTCATAAAGGAGAACACTAGAGTAATTTATGAATGTGAAAGTAATTTTATAAATATTAAATTTAATAACTATGAGGCTGGTTGTGGCGCATTGGGACAGCGTCTGACTGTTAACTCGACCGGTTATGGGTTCGATCCTCCCTCTGCGAAGTGATTATATTTAAAATTATTTTCACCTCGCTCTTGTACGGCGTTAAGTTCCGCCATTCAACACGCAATATCTCGAATTTGGTGGAAAGCGAAGTATGAAGTGTCTTCACACTAATTTTTAATTTTGTTCGTTTTTATTAATAATACTTTGCATTTACCAGTTTTGTTTGTTGTAGTACATTTTTATTGCATAAATTACAAATTATTTGCTTAATTTTTCAAAATTAAATACTTTAATACTGTTATTTAAGAGTTACTTGCCCAGAAATTTACATACTACTGAAAACTGTTCTTTACCGTAGAATCGTGTATAAGAAAACAACGGAAGAGTTTGAAAATTAAACCTCCTTTAGAAAGCCCGTAGCTGTTTAATTGAAAATCTCAACTTTGAACATAGCTGGCACAAATTGTAAAATTGAACATAATGGAAATTAATTAAGGAAGCGCTGTGTGCTACAGGTTGGCTTGGGAATTCTAATATGGGCGCGTTTATGTGACTTTTAAACGAAGTATTTGCATATTAAAAAGCTTAAAATAAAATCATCTCATATATAAAAAATGAAACTGACTTCATTATGACTATAAAACTACCTATCTATATTGTTTTCTAACAACGAATTTACCTATTCTAAGCTTTATACTTTTATCCCGCATAGAAGGGCAGACAGGAAGTACCTAGTGTCAAGACAATCCGTATTCTGCTTTTCGCCGAATTCGAGACATTGCAGGTTGAGAAACGCCGCGCTTTGTCTTACCAGAGCGAGAAATTTAAAATAATTGTAATCATACCAGTATCATATAGATTTATCATATAGAGTAAGTATATAAAGCAACATTACTTAAGAATAAAAGTAAACTAGATCACTTCTTATTATTAATTTCAAGTACAAAATGTGTTTATTGCGACTTCAGTTTACTATTGACAAAGTGCGATACTTTTATGACATAATATTTTATTAGATTCTCAACGTAAGGCTTTCGCTGTGTACGTGAATAGACTAAAGTACCCTATTTTTATCTATCTATACAGTAATAAAACAGTAACAACAGTGTGTACAGTAAGGGTATTTATGAAAACCAGGGTATACGCAGGGTGATTTAAAATAGTCGTAGATATAGAATCTATGATTTTTAAAATTGTTGTCTATCTTGTCTGTTTGAACACATGTAGATTTTGATTATCTTAACCAATATTTATAACTAAAACTAGTTGTTATTCTTAACTTCGCTTGCGTGAAATTTATGACCTTTGCCGTACTAATTTTATTTATATCTTTCGCAAGAGCGACTGAGATATCCATATAAATTTGCTGTTTATAGTATACCCCTTCATTTTCATTGGGGAGTATCAAGGTAACCGTAGGTCATTAAGCGGAAAATCGACGATAGTTTGAATTCATATTCTCTTTTATCCCATGAAAACGAGAGATGTTTACACATTTTTTAAGAAAATAATTGTATTTTTACAATAAAATCATATGAAAATACATAATTTTGCTCCTTAATTAGATAAACGTAATTAAACGATGTTAATTAAGTCTCCTCATTGAGATTCATAAAATTAATAAAAGTAAAATATTATGAGGATTGATAAAAAAACAAGGAACAAAAAATGTTATTAACAGTTACTAACAGTTATTAAATGTTAATAAGGTAAAAAAAAATGTTATACGAGTAAAATATTACCATTGTTACTAATTGGCTTCACTTATTATATAAAACTAGTCAACGAACACAACTTCCTTTGTGCTCTTAGGTGTATAGAAAAAAATACATAAATATGTTATGAATATGATTCATAGGCGAAAGTCTATGAAATAACAACTGAATGAAAATCAATCAGGTTCTAAAAAAATGTTGCCTGTAAAATTCTTATTAACGTTTAACATCAAATTCTTTCGAAAAGTGTAACGTTTGTGATACAGTATTTTCAAAGAGTCAATCTGAGTTTCTTGAAAGGACAACCATGAACTAGTGTTCTACTTTTGGTTCGGATAATAACTAAGCGTGATTTTAAAACAAAAATGATTTCTTAATAAAACTATGATACTTTCTCCTTTTTCATTTTTTATTCAATACAAATTTACAGTATCATAGACAGATTTCTTAGGCAATTCAAATTATCGACAATAGCCATTGCAGCGCAGAAGATAACTATACCGAGAGTAATAAAGTCCTCGAAAACGAAAATGCGGCCAATAGTTATATTATAATAAGAAGACATATTCTAAGGCCGGTCGTGGCGTAGTAGGCTGACTATAGACGCGATTGGTTGTGGATTAGATTCGCACTCGGGGGAGTATACTAATTATATTTAAATTATTTTTACTTCTGCTCTGGTAAGACAAAGTGCGGTGTTCAGGTCCGCCACTCAACACGCAATGTCTAGAATTAGGCGGAAAGGGAAGTACGGTGCGTCGACTTGACCCTAGGTAATTTCTGTCTACCCTGCTATGTGGGATAAAAGCGTGGAGCTAAAAAAAGATATATTTTGATGTTTTTATTCTATTTAGCACATTATTCCTAATAAAATGGTGTTATCTTCAAGAGCCCAATCGTAGGACGTTCTATTAATAAGAGGGTTGAAATACAAAACCTACATTTCTTAAAATTTCGAATCCTTCCTTGTGAAACCTGATAACGAAACGCTCCAGCGAGGCGTTAAACAACTGAGCAATTTACATTAATGGGAAAAAGCCGGAAGAACGGCTTAACGGACTCAATAAAACGTAGGCAAAATTAGACTATAGTATTACGTTTTCATTTTATTACTTGGTTAATAGTAAAGATCCAATATTGATTATCTAACTAAAAAAATATAATAACTTTAATATTCATATCAACGTAGAGATAGCAAATTATATGTACCTTTCATTTTCAGATTTCATTCATTCCGCTTGTGATTGAAAAGTACGTATTGTGTATATGCATATGGACAAAGGCGTTTAAAAGCGCGCTTGATTGTAGTAGGACTATGGAGTAGCCATCATGTTAGTATTTTCAGTCTCCGAGGTGTATATAAAATATATAAGTAGGAAAAGAATTATATGTTTATGTTTAAAACATGTATAACACAGCCACAATATAAATAAAACCAGCGAAGTGCGAGTCGAACTCATGTACGAAAGGTAACCATTTGAATTTATAACTAAATATTCTGTGCATATTTCATACTTCTTCCTGTTGCCGTTATTAAGCTAAAAAAATGGAAAAAAAAATCACGGTTACTGCATGGAAGCCGCACTTGAATAATTGTTTTATTTTATTTTTCATCAGCGAACATTTCATGTATCTAGCTATCACGCTTCATGGGTTACAGCCTGATAACAGACAGATGAACAGACTGACGGACAGGTGGATGGACAGACAGAGTCATACTAATAGGATCCCGATTTAACCATTTAGGGACGGACCCTATAAAATCTGATGTACGTACCGAATGGCAAAACTAAGCCTCTAAATAATAATTCTTAGGCCAAATCCAAATAGAGCATTACGTGCTCGTCGAATGTATACTAATAAAATAAAGCAAAAGAGTTTGTTTTGTTTGTTTGTTTGAACGCGCCAATCATGATCTACTAATTGGAATTGAAAAATTCATTTTGTGTTAAATATTTCATTTATTGAGGAAGGCTATAATAGGCTATAAAACATCACTCTACGACTAATGAGATTGAAGCAGTAATAATAAATGTTGTGAAAACAGGAACAATTGTATATTTTTAAAGCTTATCTTGCATGCGCCGAGTAAACGGTGAAACTCACTATAACAACTTTTATGTATACATTTTTAGTTCAAAAATAATACATTAGTTGCGAAGGTTTTTTTATGAATTAAATATTAATCCTTATCCAAATAAATAAGTTATTTATCACTGACTTTTATATTTGATTTCAACTAATATGCAAGGAATTATTATCGTTTTAAAATAATAAGGTTAAAAACGTGCGTAAAGCGGGGAGGCGGGAGGACGCTGGCTTACAGTATCGATAGTCTTCTTACTAATATTATAAAAGGTAAAGTTTCTGCGGATATATGTTTGATTTGGATGACACTTTACAGTATTATAGGTTGTATATCAGAATATTATATAGAATATATATATATTTTTTGTGATTTGGTCGTAATATAATGATACATATCAAGTAAGTCGGCTAATATTCCTTTGGAGTTACACAAACATAAGGCAGTGTAGGATTGTTCGTCTAAAATGGTCTAAGTAAACACCGCACCGCAAGATAGCATGTATCTATCCTTTATGTCAAAAGCCATTATGAACAAAATATTGAATTATAAATTTATTTAAATTGAATACTTTCTTACAAAGCACATTTTAGAATATCAAACCCTTAAGTATTTAATATAGATTAACTATATCTTTTACAACAAGTAATTTGGCCGAATAAGAAAAAACTGTGATAATATAACGATAACTGTCAATTACAAATATAGTTTTATCAATGTGACCATGAGGGCGAAGCCGTGAGCGAAATCTAGTATAATATAAATAATTGGTTAGAATTCACAGCGGTCAGTCTTACAACCGCATCAGCTTATGCTTCAGTTATTCCGATCAGAGTAAATTAGATTAAAGAATTTCTTGTAAGCTATTTTACAATGCAAAGCTGTACTTAAGATTATTTTATTTTAAAGATCACGTCATTCAGCTGAAATGGAATATGAAATTTCTTTTAATATAATATTTATTGAATTCTTCGGTATAGGTTTACGCATCAGCGGATCTTTAAGTTGATTTATATATGCGGTTATCCATCAATATTCATATTTTAAATATAACAGTAAAGTAATAACAATTGTTGTTTTTCGGAGGACCACTTTAAAAATGGATAAAACTATATAAAAGTCACTTTAGTTGTTAAAAAGTCACTTTTAAAATGGATAAAATTGTATAAAATATTTACATACATAAGTGATATATCACTTATATTTCAGAAATATAGTACCAATAATACAGATTCACGCTTTATTCTGCATAGGACGGTGGTCGGATAGCCAAGTGTCAAGACACTCGGTTGACTGCTGATTGATTGTTCCTCCTGAAATTAAGATATAGCGCGTTGAGTGGCGAGCTCAACGTCACGTTATCTTACCAGAGCGGTAAAATTCAAATAAATTTTCATTACAAAACCTTTTCTCGAGTACAGAATTCCGTTTATAGTCAGATGGTGCTCCACTGCATCATGACGGCCTCTTATGTACAAGTATGGCAGATTACACTTATTTTTTTTGCTTCACGCTTTATCTCGCTTAACGGGGTAGACAGAAAGTATCTAGTATCAAACACTCCGTAACTCTTATGAGGGTGAGAAAATAAAAATAATTTAAATATAACTCCACTGTGTTACGGCCATATTTCACTTATATTGTAAAATATTACGGATAGTACGTAATACGTTCCAGCCGATAGCAAATGAGTTGTTTTCCACTAAGCTCTTTACTAAAGAAAAAGAAAAAAACCATAACAGTGAACATTAGAGTATATATCCATAATTGTGCCACTGGTGTATGTTTAATAAGGCACTCTACAAGACACCATAAGTGAGTGTTACGTAGAAACGAGTAAACGAATTAACCACAGCGCCGCTCCACTAATTGCGTCTCCGTGGCAACTTGAAACCCCCATCTGTTGCTTCCATCAGAATAAAAAGAAATTGTTTTAGCTGTATATAATGGTAGGAAATACATTGTTTTTAGATTTGTTTAGTTGGTAAACCCAAATATTCTTAATATGATATGGTTATTATTATTTACTATTTTTAAAGTGTTATTCCATGCTTAGGATTAGGAAACATTCTTATGGTTATTATTATTAACAAGAAACTGCTAAAGCGCAGTTGCTATGCGTTTGTCGCAATAATTTTTAATTTGAATTCTATATGAAGAAATTTTCCACTACATATAATTGGATTAGTTAAATACTTAAAATAAACATGAAATAATAACTACTACTATCGTTGGAAATTAAAAAATGTTACTCTAATTCGATGGGAACATCAAAATAAACATTATAACAACAATCATATAATATAGTAGAGCTGTGCTCGTGACTTAATACGAATTGATATCTGAATTATTATTATTTTTTTTAGTATCACACTTTTTATCTCGCAGGGCAGACAGCAAACTAGTATCAAGACAGTCTTTACTCCGCTTTCCGCTGAATTTGAGACATTGCGTGTTGAGTGGCGTTCAACGCCATGCTTTGTCTTACCAGAGCTGAGGAATGGAAATAGTTTTAAATATAATCACTCCCCCGAGTGGGAATCGCACCCACAACCAATCGCTTTTACTGTCAGACGCTGTCCCACTTCGCCACTACCGGCCTTTAATATTTTTAAAATAGAACTATTACTCCTATAAGTTACATCTTATTCTTAAATATTTCTATTATTTGCTACTGAAAGTCTCGTCAACATCAGTCGAGCCAGAGATTAACCAGAACAAACTGACAACCAAAAATTGTAAAAATGTTATTTTCATATACGTACCTTGTATATATACATACATGTGCATTTAGTAAATAACAATTATTTTAACACTATAAAAACTCCAATTTTATTTATTAGTATAGATTGTAATAAAATATTCACGATTATAATAATGGTTTTTGCTATCATCGTTACTGATAATAATGATTATATTGATCATAATTGTAGTACTAAAACTGTATCACTGACAAGCATAAATATTTAAGACCAGGAGGAACCATTTTACTTTGTATTGAAAGCAGCGCCAATAAAACACATATGATGATGGTATGTAGCTAAATCTATTAATATAAGAAACATTTTCAATATATGAGATTGTAACAATGCGTCATCTTGATCCTTTTACCTTCCCTTAGAGAGTCGACGCTATTACAAGCTTTTATATATCAGATTTGGTCGTTCATTCGGAAATGCTAGTGGTGTACATTTAGATCTATACAGATGTGGTTTTTGATTATAATATTTATTTGTTTACAATATCTTTATTTACTTAAATATCAGGTTAATTCCATAAATTACTTAGAAGTCTCTCTTATTATCATGATCTTATTTAACATGATTTTGAATCCATCGAACAGCGTATACTCAGGGGAACAATAGCTAATAATATTTAAATAATTGTTATTTCTCCGCTCTAGTTAGATAAAACGTCCTAGAGTATCGCCACCTAATATGCAAGGGCAGGGAGTTAAGAACAGACTGTCTTCACACTAATTTGTTTCTTACTTCCCTTAATATGTGAGAAAAGGCTTTTTGGCCGATTTTAATTGAATTTCACATTCACAGAAACCTAATAAGCATTAAAATGTAGTATTTTTGGCTTTCATCTGCATATAACGTTACTCTGCAACATATTATTCTATAAAACTGTAGAAAGCATTAAATTAGTGGCATTCTCCGTCATTAGAAGCAACGACGCTGTAAAAGCCATTCAACAGGTTCATGGTGCTTCTAGATGCGAGTATAAGTGAAAATGGCAGACGTGATGCTATTGTGCAGCATGGAGTGGAAATAAAATACGTTGACCATAAAAAATATTTATAGGAAGATAAAAATTATATATTGCAGTTTCAGTAGAAGATGTTTTTAATTCAAATATGTTTTTAAATATTGTTCTTAAGGATTATTATGTGTATGTGTCTTGAATTCGACTACTTTAGGTATAAATTAACGATAATTTATTTTATAGATGTAATATTCTATTATTTAAATGCAGTTCGGTACAGTTATTTTTTCTATTATTATGTATAAGGGCGCATCGTAGCCGACAGCGTCTGGCTGTAAGTACTGTGATTGTGTATTGATTTCCACTCTGGATAATAATTACATTTAAAATTTATTTTTATGTCTCCGATCTGATATAAAAAGCACGGTATTGAGCTTGCCGTTTAACACATAATGTATCAATTTCGGCCGGAAAGCAGTCAACGGAGTGTGTTAAGACTAGGTAGTCTCTGACTACCCTGTTATGCTGGATGAAACAGGAGAATTGTTTAATTTCTTTTCTTAATATAGTTATGAATCTATATTAAGAAAGGAAATAAACAATGTTCTCGGAATAATAGAAGTCGATTATTTAAATTCTAAATTATTAATTGCGTCCAAAGATGTTCTAAAGGAACAATGGTCTTAATCTAATTCTCATTGACCCATCACTGCAACTGGTAGTTATTTAATCGTTTTAAGTTCTATTAATAAACTGTGAAAACAAATAAAATTACACGAAGTTAATGTTCAGACCACAAATTGCGTTTCTACAAACTACAGTGTTGGAACAACTTCATATTTCTAATTTTATATGCATTACATACAGATTGTGATGAAACTTTCATATACGTTGTATTGTTAAGTATATATGCTATTCTTATATGATCCTCTTTAAAAAAAATATAGGGACTGTAATATCAAAGAGCTATTTTCATTATATCCTTCTGAACTGTTGGTAGTAGTTGGTCATACATACATACATAATTAAACAAATTTTATATGCCATTTATGTAGCTTCGCCTCGTGTTTAATGTCCTTCAAGCGTTCATTGCTTTAAAACTTAAAGACCTTTTTAACGTATTCACGCTTAAATGTTTGATGTCAGTCAACACTAGCGAACAGAAGTTAAGCATTGTTACGAGGCTACCGAGAATACGTGACGTGAATTTTTTTGAATACAATTCATTTTAACTTGAAAATTAAAATGGTTCGTATTAATTTTTTCGTCTTTTTTCAAACATATATGTATGATTTTTCAAATTTCAAAAAAGCTACATATAAACAAAGTTCTTATCCAAATTTACCTGTACAGTTATTCTACCTACTTAGAAATAGTGAAGATTTTACCTTATAGCAACATAGAAGTAGACTGTTAATTAAGATATTATATTATATAGTAGAATATATTTGTCTTAGAATAATTTAAAAAAGCGCATAATTGTTAAAATGCATAGTCACGGCTATTTACGTATCTTAATCTAATTATTATTTTCTTAAACAAACGTGAAAATAAAATAAAATGATAGAAAATAAAAAAAAAACAATACTTCAAGTATTAAAATTATTTTATATATACATACAATTCTGTTTTACTTATTCAAATGTTCTAAATACTGCCTGCTATTATAATTTACAAGACGATTTATACATCTAGTTTTGATATCCATGAATTCTAATTACAATTTCGACGTCGGATCGCAAACATGAGGCCCAAAAGTTTCAAATTGAAAATTATTCATGTGGAGTCTATAGTGAAACTGAAATGAAAACTTTTTTTATCCTGAAATGCCTATAATATCGTATTTGTTTAATGAAAAGCCGCATCAACAACAACAAGTATATTACACATTTATGAGTCCACTGTTTAAACAGAAATACTTTTTTTTACGCACCTTAAAAATAAGACCATTAAAAACCATATATTATTTCATATCATCAAAAGTAGAAGTAATTACATTAAAACTAGCTATCTATTGACTATCTATTTAAAATATATAAAATTTCTAACATGGTCGTAACGAAATCGTAACGCAACATGATATACAAAGCAGTATGTATATTCTCGTAGGAATATACATATGTATATATGAATGATATTAAATAGAAAGTAAATTTATAACGATATTTGCCTTAGTTACTGATATTATTAATTAGTTTTTAGTTAGTAGGTATTGTAATGGAGCATATTAGTGCCACAGCCCAGTTCGATATTAGTTTCGCTAACTTAGCATATAGGATGCCAAGTTCTCAATTTATGCCTAGGTCATTTGAGCCATGCTTACTGAGAAGGAATTGGAACGGATGTGTTTCTTGTTATATATATGTCTAAGCATATATGCATATGCTTAACTATTTAGCTAAGTTTTTAAGGTGTATTTCAACAATTTGATTAATTTAATATTTATTACTTAACGTTTCAGTATTTTTATTTAATAATTCTAAAATTACTTACGTTACTCTTTATTACATTAGTGAAAGTCCCGACAAAATCACACCTGACGTTTCGAACACTTTACAGTAGTCCATGGTCACGTAGACCTTTTGAAGAAATCATAACGAACGTTGAGGACTGTTTATATAAAAGCCAGATTTTGAAGGAAGATTCAGAGCTATTCGTCATGATATTTCTGCCATATTACGCCCGTAGTAAACCAACTAAATCTAATCTTTATCGTGATGAATCTCGTGCTCTTAAAAATTTGTGGCAAAACGAAGACATAATAGTTCTCAAAGCGTATAAAGGTAACGCTACGGTTATACTATATACCGAGGATTATAACCAAAAAATGTCAGTATTGCTATCGGATAAAAAAACTTATAAAATTGTTGACAAATACAGTCTACCTGTGACCACGGACTACTGTAAAATGTTCGAAACTGTCAGGGTGTCCAAAATGTATTTTCGAATACCAAAATACACCCAATTAATCCGGTTAAAATAGTATCATTTAAAACGATATATATTCTTTAGTAAAAAGGAATTATTTTTATATTAATTGCACACACCCTAATTTTATATAAACACACACAGTTAAATCAAAGGATGACAAAATAAATATTTATCATTTTTTTTATTTAAATTTATTTAAACCACTCCTATTATAATTATAGTCTTTTTCTGATATATAATCTTTATTTTGCCGTACTATTCAGTTAAATATTTACGTATTAAATTTTAATCTCTTAACAGTTTCCCGATATAATATTACAAAAATTTTTTTAAAATAGTTTTATAATATTATATCGAGAAACTTATAGTCGTATTTACAAATAATAATTATATATAAATAAGCCTTAAGAATATATTTTTTTAACTTCTAGATTATAATCATCCGAAATGCGATGGAACGCAGCTGCAGCAGTAAGATGAGGAAACGCTCTATAGAAAACGATACGATATCATGGTGTAGCTAGAGGATAGTAAACGAGGATACAGACAGCAAGTGCTATGGAGATGAACGGGACGGAGGCTCGAGGCGAGGAGGCTGTGACGCTCGCTTTGAGTGTCGCCGTTACCGTCATCTCCGCCGTCGGATTACTGCTCAACGCCTACATCCTGTTCGTTATTGTTATAACTAAACAGGTAAATATTAAATAAGGTATTTTACAGGGTACCATAGCGTAGTAGGCTTTCTTACTTTTAATTATAAATTCTTTTGGTTTTAGGTTCGATTTCCAAACGGAGGAACCTGAATACCAGACTATGTCAGAAAGACCTTGTAGATTTAAATTATATTTCCTATTTATAAAACATTTCCACTCGGAAAATTAATTATATTTAAATTATCTTCACTTCCACCGAACACGCAATGTCTCGAATTCAGCGGAAAGCGAAGTATGGAGTGTTTTTGTACTACTTTCTGTCTACCCTGTTATGCAGGATAAAAGAATGATTTTAATGAAAGAGTCAACATAACAAAATTATTATGTATGAGATTAATTAGTATGTCCAAATATCTGTGCATAAATTACAATTTATCGTCGGATTATAAGAGCGAAATCTCTCTTATAATCTCATGCAACACGTAACGTATAGTGAATGATAATGCAATTTTATAGGTCAGGCTAATCAAGGCACGTCCATAGACAAATTGGCCGAGTTAGAATTTTTGATATACGAGTTTAACAACTTAATAACGTTTTTTTATACTTTGTTCTCTTTAGTCGTTCACTCTTGACAGAGTGATCGAGGTTGATGATGTTGCATTTTTTTTCAGGAGCACGTGATATGCATCTTCATTTGTTGCGATCTTTAGCATTTCTCATGTTTTGGATTATGGAGGATTGTGTTGTATCTTTTATGGAGTCGCCGCTTGCCGTCCGCTTGCCCCTGAACAACAATTTATGCTAAGGAGTATTCATTTCTGACAATATGTCCTAAGTATTTCAGGGTTCGTGTGAGTATAGTCGACGGTAATCTTTGTTTGATCTTTAATTCGTTCAAGATCGAAATTTTCGTTCGCAATGCTGTTTAAGGGTCCCAAATCGGTTGCGGTTGCATAGAGGAACATTGGAAATATTAGGCGTACTTTCGTGGTTTTATTGATATTACAATTACACCAGAATCCTTTAAGTCTACCAATAGCAGATCTTGTTAAAGCACATCTCCTTTGAATCACTTCGTCACACTCTCCAGTGTTCGAGATTGTGGGTATTTTGACCGAGATAAACGTAAGATTGTACAACTTCACAATTGGCAATCATTGTGACATCAGTTTGTTGATTTCAATTCCATCCACGATCATTATCTTAGTTTTATCTCTGTTGATAGCAAGTCCGAAGGAGAGGCTTATTGTCTCTAAGCGTATCAACAGATGTTTCGTATCTTCCTTTGTTTCAGTAAGAAGAGTAGTGTCATTGGCATACCTTAAGTTGAATATCCTATAACTTCCCACTGAGATACCCTTACCCCACCACTCTAGGACAATTCTTATAACATGCTCCGTATATATATTAAAAGGAGTGGAGATAACATCTATATGAGTCCAAAAACTTTTCGAGTCGACACTGCCTATCTGAAAAGTCGCAGTTCCGTCTTCGTATAGTCGCTGAATGAGATATACAAGATGTTTAGGTGTTCCCATTTCTATGAGTATGTCTATTCGTTTATTCTTTTCTGTTGTCCGGTGAAGAATTAATATTTGCGCTCTTGTTTCTCGTGCTTTAACAAATTCGGCCTGCTATGGAGCAGGCTATGCTAATTATAGCTATGGGGCTATTTCAGGATTCAAAATGCTTTCAGTCTGGCGTTAATAATATTAAGGAGTACTTTGCTGACGTGTAAAATTAAAGCTGAGTCTATAATTGCTGCATTTCTTCGTCAACCCCTTCTTGTGTAGTGATATGAAAACGAAGTGGGTCCAGTCTTGAGGCCATTTACCTGTCTCCCAGATGCGATTACAACGTCCGAGTAGCATATTAACTCCGTTTTCACCCATTTCTTGAAAAACTTCTATTGGGATGTTGTCTGTTCCTACGGCTTCGTTGTTTTTGAGGTAATCAATTGCAGGACGCACCTTACATTTCAAAATAGATGGTTCCTTAGCATTTTGTTCAGTTTGCGGAAGTATGCTAGGGTCGCATATTTTGCGGCTAATACTGAAGATTAACTCACAATATTCTTTCCTCACATCAACATTTTTTTCCAATTTCGTTACTGTTGCTCCATTTGAATCCTCAACAGCCCAGGTCTAATGTTTGAATTGTCGAGTTATAATGCAAAAAAATTCAAAATTCAAAATATCTGTGGATGTTCCTTTGGCCTTTATCTCACGAAGGTATTCTATAAGGCGCCAAATGTCTTCTGACATCCAATGTTGATGCTTACTTTTTTAATTGTACAGGTTTAATCCAGCGTACAAATTTTGTTATTCGCCTTTTTGCAGATTGCCAGAGTGATTCAGGGTTATCACTTTGTGCTCACATCTTTCATGGGTTACCATCGGCTGACAATTGGTTGGCCTTTTGGTCTACTATTCTGTCTATTGTTAGTCTTATGCGGAATGGTCTTACGTAGCTTAAGTTTGAGAAATTGATGGTCAGATTGACAGTCAGCTCCAGATAATGTGTGTGCGTTTATTGCGTGCGTTGAACTCTGCTATTTGGATCTTATTAGTATATAGTCAATCTGGTTCCGGTGTTTTTATCTGGTGGCGCATAATCATAATGTCTTAAATTTAAGAGCGGGACAACGTCTCCGCTCTTAGAGGTCTTCACCCGTAACCCTGGGCACGGACTCCGCGTTATACCCCACAGAACTGGGTCCCTGCTGAACTTTGCCATCTATTCACTCCAGCTTACAGAAGTGTAAGATGTTCACCCCCGCAACGTGGTCGCACCAGACAGGAATTATCCAAATGGAAAGTAGAAACGATGGCTCTCCTGTCCCATGAGTTGGGTTATTGGACGTGTAATATATAACTTCACACCCAAAGGCTTATAGTCTGTATTGTACTATAATTATTTAAAGAAGGCTGTATAAAACAATTTCAAGCAATTCTTGAAATTTTATATTTCATATGTAGACTTGAAAGGAATTAAAGCTTATATTTTTTGTTATGTGTATTATGTTTAAATACTACGTATACTCTAATATTCATGGTATACGTCTGGAGTACAAAAATATATTTGAAAAATTTCAAATATTTCTTGTTAATATATTTATTTACAGTTAATTTATTTTTAGAAGTGTTATTATATCAGAAAAGGCTTTTAACATATTTTTTTTTAATTCTTTAAACAATGATATAATAAGACAACCCAGTGTCAAGACACTTAATAAAACTACTTAATAAATGTAGTATTTAAGTACACAAAAGTTAAATGTAATACAATTAAGATAAAAACTTATGAAAAATATCAGATGTCTCTTTGTAAAGATTGTTACTAAACGTACATTTAGGATTTCACTTTTAAAGAGGAACAAAATAATCCTCTGCGCATTAAAATTATAGAGAATTTATTTCGATTTGATGATCTATATGATTGCCATTGCGATAAGATACAATTTGAAAACTAATGATAGAATATTTATGTGTATAAGTGACATGTGTATTTTTCTGATCTGAAAAGGCTAATTCCGGTGTAGACGCGTAAGTAGAGAATAGGGAACGAAACAAAAAATAACTATGTATCTATAACTGTTCAAAAGCATTATTGTTCCAACTATCAAATTAGTGTTAATAGTAGTAGAGGACGCAGTTATCTATTTATACAAATAAATAAGATTTCAGTGACTATTTGTAATATTAAAATGCATATGTCTGTAAGTAGACACACATAAACCAAAATACCTTAATTTTTTGTCTGTTTCTCTGTCTGTTTCTTTCGATTAATCTCTAGAATGGCTGGATCGAATTCGAAGGGACTTACACTGAAAGGGAATTATAAAATAAAGATCTCGAGATATTTAATTCCACGTTAACGTAGTGGCGGGCACAGCTTATTATAAATAAAAAATAAATTCATTAGGACAAGTAGTTTTGTAAACGATTATTTAATAGCCACCATTATTTAATAATAGTAAATGCGGCTAATGCATAAATGAATATTCACACACGGATGCTGCCCATTTTTCCTTTTGAACAGAAAGAAAAATGTACGAGTATGTATTGTTTCTTTACATTTACGTTATGCCCGTCTTTATGTAATAGAGTTCAACGCGGTTGATATAAAAGACGTGAGATAAGGGAACAAGAAAGCAACGTGTTGTCTATTATATGGATGATAAAGCTGGGTGCAACGGCATTTTGTTATTTGAGAAGAAGAACGTATATGTACTCTTATACTTTTCAAGAAAAATGTATTCCTTAATATTATTATGTACGTTGTTTTCACATTGTGATTCTGTGATTGTTTGCAATCATCAAGATGGTCATGTTTTAAGTTTTTAGTAATCAATCATACAGATGCGTTTAGTTTTAGTATCATATCATATATCTCTTTAGGCTAAAATTAAAATCATTGCCGATAAAATAAAACTAATTAATTATTATATTAAAAATATTATACATATATAAATATTATGCATAATTAAAATATTAAAAATATTATACGTATATTGAATTTAAAATAAATTTATTATTATTATTCATGTTATATGTTACACAGGTAATGTAAAAAATCTAAAAAAAAATTTATAAAAGTTATAAAATTGTAACTAAAAGTAACGATTTTTGTTGACAAACCCTACTTAAAAAACCTTATAGCAGGTTAGACAGACATAGCTGTTACAAAAGTAATATAATTAAAACATACATTTATCTTTCGGATGAGAGTCGAATCCGTAAGGCTCATACTTAGATCCTTTTTTAATGCAGTACAACAACTCTTTGGATGCATTAATTAAAAAATATTATATATATATTATAATATAAAATCTATAATTTAATAAAATTATTATTTTTGAACTAAGCACAAGTTTCAACTTGTGAATAATATCTGTCTTTTTTGTTGAAGTTTCAACTCAAACACTTTTTAATGCAGTATAACAGCAACTCTTAGGATGCATTAATTAAAAAATATTATATATTATAATATGAAATTGATAATTTAATAAAATTATTATTTTAGAACTAAGCACAAGTTTCAACTTGTGAATAATATCTGTCTTTTTTGTTGAAGTTTCAACTCAAACACTTTTTAATGCAGTATAACAGCAACTCTTAGGATGCATTAATTAAAAAATATTATATATTATAATATGAAATCGATAATTGAATAAAATTATTATTTTAGAACTAAGGACAAGTTTCAACTTGTGAATAATATCTGTCTTTTTTGTTGAAGTTTCAAAGACCTGTTTACATGAAAGGGCTAAAAAGCAAGTAGGCGAGGGATCGAAACGCTACAAAGCCGAATTTCGTTGTTTGAATATGATAGTAGGCTGTTAGGGTGAAAGATTCACGATATTTGACTTCGTCGGGCGGATGTAAGTAATAGTAGACGAGTTTAATAAAGAAGCACCTTGAATGAATCGCGCTCGCTCAGTATTCAGTTCTAATATATAGAGCATTGAATATTGATGGGAGAGCCGTCAGTGTTTTTCATTACGTAGCTCTTGGGTACACAGTTATCCAATTTTAGAGGCACAAGCGAATAAGGAAAACAATTTTGATTTTTAAAAATATTGCCCACATATTAACTGTTACTATTGCGTCTAAGTATTAATAAACCACCAATATGATATAATTTTTTTTATATTATCACTAAGATACGATAGAAATTGCAGAAAAGTAAACCTCTTGTTCAAGCTCGTGCCTATAATATATACATGTCGAAATTTGATTAAAGATTTTCTTTTTTTTAAAGTTATAAAAATTATTTAATTGAAATATTTTATATAACAAAATTTATAAAAAGAATTTCCTGTTCTATCTGGGCCATCTACATCTTCATCTGCAATCTTAACTACTCAACTGTTCGGCGTATCCCAGCCAGTTATTAAAAAAAAAGATTTTCTTTGTTTGTGATGTTTTTAGACTGTGTTAAAAAAGTTAGTAACATTTTAATATCGCTATAAGATTATATTTTCTTAGATAGAACTAGGTAGCGCTAGCTTGACGATCACCTGTCTGTTTATATTGTTAAATTCCTAGGAGACCTTTCTAAATACCCATAGACTTTTAAATGGTGTGACGTTCGTAACTTTGATTTCTTTATAATACTTGAAGTATAATAGCATTTTAGTAATAAAAATCATTAAAAAAACTACTTTTTAGCTTATTAGCTTAGAGTGTGAACAGGAAGTAGTAGTAGTGTCAAGACACTCCGTACTCAGTTTTCGACAAAATTCAAGACATTGCGTGTTGAGTGGCGGAACTCAATGTTGCAATTTGTGTTTCAAGAGCGTCGAAAAGAAAATAATCTTATAATCTTATATAATCATTTCCTCGGGAATCGAGCCCACAAGTGATAGCGATTACAGCCGGACGCTGTCTCACTGCTCCATGACTGGCTAAGTCAATATTACTAAGTCAATATATTGGAATAAACACAAATGCTTTAATAATAAATATTGATATTAAATTGTACTTATCTGTATCATTTCTTTGAGAGCTGACAGCCGACTCGTCTGTGATCATTTCAATAGGCAATATCTCTTTCAATCCACACGTAGGTATTGCGTCGTTTCATCCCCTTACTGAACTGACAAACGGATTATTTATTGTCGGAAAAGCTTCGTTAAAAACGGAAAATAAAAGAAAAATATATAATTCTGCCTTGTTATATGAATGTTGTACACATCAAGTATTTTTTAAAAGCACCTAATAATTTCTATGAGAACTGTAGAACTTACATATATATAATTATTCAATAGTTAAATAAGAAAAAACATCTTATGATTTATCAATCCCTCGTGGCACACTATAACAGGGTCTGACTGTACAGGTAATTGGTTGAGGGCTCGACTCTCGCTTTAGAGATCGGTTATGTTAAAAATATCTGACTTTCTCCGCTCTAGAAAGACAAAGCGATGCGCTAAGTTCCTCAAACCTTTTGACTCAATGCGCAATGTCTCCATTTCGGAGTGTCTTAGTACAAGGGTGTCCATGATAGAACTCTGTCGGAGGCTGGATATAAATACCTATATTTACGTATAAAATATTATGCCAATGAATATTACTATCTGAACAAATAAATATTCGGGGCAAAATAAAAAAAATATATATTAGGTATGTTTAGCATAATTCAAATAGAATACTCTAAGTTTATTTTGTGTTGTAATATAATGCGAAAATACTGCAGGAATGGGAATGCCGAGGAGAATTGCTGAGTAAGCCTGCGCTAAGCTAAGATTAAGTAAGAGTTCAAACGGCGGATGATTAGGAAGGTCTCGACTAAAATACTGATATTACGTTTAATATTTACTCCCCTCCTCAGGTAATAGACATTTTTATTTTCATTGACAAAGAAAGCTGAAGGGATATGAGTAATTTTTAAATGATAGTATAAATAAGTACTTCTATTATGTCTTAATTTTGCCTTTATACACGTAGGTGTAGAAGGACAGCTCATAGCCGTAGGGTCAATGTTATGAGTTCCATTCACTTCGGGGAAATTATTATATATATATATATATATATATATATATATATATATATATATATATATATATATATATATAAAATATTTTCATTTCTTCCCTGTGGAATTTAGTCAACGTTTTAGACAGTATCTCTATTTCGAGCGAATGCATAGAACAGAAGATATTAACACTAGGTTCTTGCTGTATTACTACATAGAAAAAAGGGTGAAGCTAAAAAAATTTTAAAATTTTATATTTACTATGGATTTATTCTCCCCTAATAGCATACTGAACAAAAAGTCATTGACAATTCATGCTAAAATTAATAATATTACTTTAATATTTATTATGTTTAATGTCACTAGTGTATATTATTATTAAATTTGTATTATTATAGAGGCCATAGCAGCACAATTCAACAGCGTCTGACTAAATGTGACTGATTGTGGGTTCAATTCCCACTCGGAGTATTGATTCTTCAACTTTATTTTTATTTCTCCGCTCTAGTAAAATAAAACGCTGTGTTGAATTCGCCACTCAACAAGCAATGTCTCGATTTCGGGTGAAAAGTAGTCAATGGAGTGAATTGTTAGAGCGTGAATTTATATTATAAATGAAATATTGAATTAATTACACTCTAAATTTCGCAGCATATTAAAAATGTTGTTGTCACTTTTTTAAGTTTATCTCATGGGAATTGATTAAAAGCTACAAGGCCGAAACAGAAGGGCTGTATTCACGCCTACTTTTACCGCATACAAATTAACTCCAAATATATTCCTGGTCAGTTCATTAGTAAGTTAAAAATTACATATAACAAATTAAAATGAAACGTAGAATAGAAAACAGTAATTATATAATTAAATATGAGGACAAAAGTAAACTTTCACAAAGATACATACAGTAAGATGTAATCACTGTGCAGACAATAATTTAATTAAAATATTTGATGTTGTTAAAAACGTATTCCCATTTAAATCTTCTTTCTTATTGCTAGATATTTCCTCACTGGCATCAAGTGATGCATGAGTTATACTAGGAGCAGTCACTTTAAAAAAGCTGATTATTCTTTTCAATGTAGTATCAGTGACAATGCTATGTTTGTTTTCATTGGCATTATCAAAAATATTATGGTGCCTCTTTTTACGCATCGGAATACCTTTAATTTCATCTTCGTAATCATTTTGTGGCTTTTTAATACGTGTTTTAATTTTCTTTAAAAATTCATCTTCGTTAATCCTAAAAGAAATTTATTAAGTAGAATAATTAAAATAATATTAATAATTATAATTGTGGCTGGTTGTGGCGCAGTGACACAGCATCTTACTGTAAACGCCACTAGTTCTGGGTTCGACTCCCACTCAGGGGAATGATTGTATTCAAATTTTTGTCGTTTCCTTGCTCTGGTAAGATAAAGCGCGGCGTTAAGTTCCGCCAGTCAATACGCAATCTCTCGAATTCAGTGGTAACCGGAATACGGAGGAGTGTCTTGGACACTGGGAACTTCCTGTTTATTCTACTATTCCCCTATAGCGTAGAGCGTAAAGCTAAAAAAATATATTAATCATAAATTTTGCAACTCTCTCACCCTGGCTCATCCATTTTATCATCAAAAAGTTTTTCTTTAAATGAATCCATTTCTTCGTCTATAGATTTAGGTAGATGAGCCTCAGCTGTTCTTGATGGTGCAAAAGTTTTTCTTGTTGTAGTACTCGACGGTCTAGTATTAAATATTATTTTTGACTGAGTTGGTCTTGCGGGACCAGCTCGTGGCGTTACGGGGGACGGATATGTATGGCGCACAATATCATCTCTATATAATTTATTCCTCGAACGCCATTCCTCTTCAGATGATTTTATATTAAACTTTAATCGTTCATATATATCATTTTCCGGTACCGATTGACGAAGGGAGTTATATGTAGGAACGGTTTCAAATGGGGGTATATCATATTTCATAGCACGTCTAGCATTCAAATCAAATTTTGAGAAATCAGGTGCCTCGTTTGGTGGTAGTGGCTAAAAGTGTAAAATAAATAGTATTGTAACCATATAAAAAAATTTTTATGTAACCTAATTTTTATGGCCGATCGTGGCGCAGTGGGATAGCGTCTGACTGTTGTGGGTTCGATTCCCACTCGGAGGAGTGATTATATTTAAATTATTTTCACTTCCTAGTTCGGGTAAAACAAAATGCGGCGTTAAGTTCCGCCACGCAAAGTCTCTAATTCGGCGAAAAGCGAAGTATGGAGTGCCTTGACACTAGATACTCTCTGTCTACCTTGCTATGCGGGATAAAACCGTGAAGCTAAAAAAAAATTAATTTTAGTTAAACATATTTTAGTTAAATGTATTACCTTTTGATTCTCCAATGACATACGACGCGCTGCAGCCGCCTCTTTTTTCATGTTAACGGCGCTTTGTAAAGCCTTGAGTTGATCGAGTGATCCTTGGTTATATTGCCTCATTATCTATAAGATATGTTACTTTATAAAGTTGTTATCGAAATGTTGCTTGCGTAAATATATATGTATACTCTCTGTAATTTCTGCTACGCGGAAATTCGGTATTCTAAGGTACAAATTTTAACAGTTATTATTCTGTAATACCCAAAAATAAATAATTACCTCAGGTATTGGCACTTCAGAACTAGTAGTAATTGGTGAAGGGAAAGGAGCTTTTGCTGTCAACCGCATTAGAGATCCTTCAAAGTTATTTCTGTCATTAGACTCATATATTGAGTCATCAAGGCGACGCCCCGACCTCACCGTTGTTGATACATCGTCAGCTCCCGTTAGAACTGTAATAAGTATGACAGAGAATATTATAAATTGCAACTCAAACACTTTTGGTTGAATACAAGCCAGATATAAAGGTAAGTAAGACTGACTAAAATGTTTTTTATAATGAACTTCTGATACAAAAAAAAACTTTGTATATTTAAAACTTTTATTTATTTATTTATTTTTATTTATTTATATGATATCTCATCAATACACAGATAGATTACCTATAATTAATTATTTGTACATGACTCTGGTTTTAGAAGTAGTAACAATGACCTGTCATTGTCACATACTACATTCGCAAATTTTTCGGTAAATTACAAAAAATATAACAACGATGACAACAAATTAATTAATTAAATGATTTAAAATTAATAAAAAAAATATAGGACAAAATAATAATCAAAACAACAACAATAATAATAAAATAAATATAAAATAAAATAAATGATTAAGATAAAAATAAAATAAAATAAATGATTAAGATAATTAATAATAATATTAATAATATAAGTAAAATTTAACAATATATAAAATTCTTTTATTTCCATAAGATAAAGAAGAATGAAATTATAAAAAATATGGATAATAATACTATGTTATTCAATTTTATAAATTTCTTTATAATCTAATTACTACTCCTTAAACTAAGGTTGATGTTCCTTTTAAAATGGATTAATGTATCGTAAAAGATGTCAATGTCGTCGGTTAAATTGTTATAGAAATTTAACATGCGATTGATTGATTGATTGATTGATCGGCGAGAATTTACGAAGATTACTTTTGGGGTAATTGGCTAAGAGACTATTTTTGAGAGGATATCTAAGAATAAGATGAGGAACGACGAGATTAATCTGTCCCAACGTAAGGAGAGTCAATTTTATTATTGTTTTGCATAAAGTTACTAAATCTGCCACAGCCCTTCGATTTCCGAAGTGGTTGGATGTTAAAACAGTTCATACGCTGTACATAGTCCGCTCTATAGGGACAAGATTTGTCTTTATGAGCTAGGTACCTTGTCAATGAGCATAGAGCCTTTCCATTTTCAAGAAATGGTTCTTATAGTGCGGGTTCTATACGGTGGACGCGTATTCTAATATATTGAATATAGCCTAGATACAATCTGTAATCTTAAAATTTTGGGTATTACGCTTAATCAGCCCCAGCCATGCCCATGACTTAGAAACTATTTAATTGTAATACTCTATAAATACTAGTTTGCTATCAATTAAGACGGCTAGATCTCTTATGACTTCTTGGAGCTCTTGGTTGCGTTTGAAGTATTTTGACTCAAACGTACTAAGTACGTACTGTGTCGCACGTAAAGAGTTATGCCGTTAATAAATAACGAGAAAAGTATAGATCCTAAGTGCGATCCCTGAGGTACACCTGATGTGGCAATATACGTTGTTGTGTTGTGTTGAGATATTAAATATTGAAGAGCACTGTCTTGCTAATAAATTATTTATATCGCTTCCGCAACTTGCTATAGTATCATCCAGGAGCATTTCAGGCGGTAGTTCAGATGGTAAAGCCTTAAATCTCTGCACGTGAGACAAACATTCTTTGGGTTACGTAATAAAGCTTCCTCATTTTTTAAGATGTATTGAGAGTAATAGTGTTTCAACAAAGATTCAACCCTACTTTTCCGCAGTGTATATTCAAGCTTATCTCTTGGATATTTAAAAATTTTCAGTTTACTTCTAAGTTCCTTTTCATTTTCCTTGATTAGTTTCAACAGCCTTTGTGTAAATCAATCCGTTTCGAATTTTCGGACTTAATTTTAGGAACTAGCAAGTCATTGATTTGTTAGTTAAGTCTAAACTTAATAAAAATATTATCCCTCAAAAAAATACGATAAATACCAATTTTGGTCTTATATGCATTCGATATAAAAAGAACATAAAATAATTGTATAGTATGAATAACAATGTTTAAAACTTACGATTATTTTCACCAATATGACCATCAACTGGTTGATGACCCCGTCGCCGCCAATCCATATCATCAGCAATTTCATCATCAAATACACCACGCTTCAAATACACAGACACATTTGTTTCTGTAAATTAAATAAAATGGAATTTTATTGTATATTATAAACTGTTATCAATAAAAAAAGACATCAGACATCGTGCAGTGCATTCGTTCACAAGCAGGGGAATCATTATATTTAGAATTTATTTAAATTGATACTAGGTTGTCTCTGACAATCCATCCTGAGATGCGGAATAAAGGAAAAAAGAAAACAAAACTGGGTCACTATATTTTAATAATTGATATAAAACCAGATAAGACTTCAAACGTGTTTTAAAGATTTTATGCAGTTGCTCTCTGAATGTATAAGATATCAGCAAATAACAATGTCACTAAATATCATTGTCACAGACACTACGCCGAATATTATAAACGTAAAAATAAAATACAAGATACAAAATATAACCTTTTAAATCAATGTATTCAGCTAAGGAGTAGTTGTAGCCGAGAGCGACGCCGGACATGGAGGCAGTAACAAGAGAACAACATACCGCGGAACTTATACAGCAAGACATCGTGAACGTCCATAATCTGAAATAATAAAGTAATAAAAAAGTGTCGAGAGGATGAATGATGAAAGATTGATAAGAAAGACATAAAGCAAAGGTGAGCAGTACGAGAGGTTGAGGGAGACCTCGGTTGACCTTCGAAAACACTGTGGACGAGGAAAAGAGGTATGCAAGGATCGTAGCGGCTGGCGTTTTATTGTCTTCGACTACCCTGCCAGGAATAAAGCGTAAAAATAAAGAAAAAGTGTTCGTGTGGGTGATGCAAATTTATATTTTAGGTAGTGGTATATACGGTTAGTGGTCGATACGGTTGATTAAGAGACTAAGTAGTGCCTTCATAATTATATAGTTTTACACGCCGTTATTACCTGTTCTCGTCCATCCTACAATTTATGATATAAAATCTTGCAATGATTTTTTATCTTCTTTTTGCAATCCGATATACTTGTTAACTTGCACATAGTAGAGTATATCCAGACATTATGACAAATACAACATTTTGGTATGGCCTTGGCTTAAATGGCATGACCAGGGTAACAAAATAATTTTAAATGTAAAGGTATTTTTGGAACTAAAAAACTTACTTTTTATTTAGAATAATCTTAGTTTCTTTTTAAGGTAATTTCTTATATTATTTTATGTTGTAAGTAAAATTCAGAAAACAATGTTTTTGTATATTTTATTAAAGCAAATATATGTTACGTTACCTTTCTTACTTTATAAAATAACAAACAAACAGAAAATAAATTTCTTGAAATATGATAGAATAGAAATTTAATAAGCTTAATATTGTTAAAAGAAAACAACGTTATAGATTTATAAAAATGTAATATTATTCCTTTGCCCTTGCCAAGAAATACAAGTTTTTTCTGAAGTATTTTGGATTAGTAATAAAAAATATATTTCCATAATATAGTATGAAAAATGAATGCTATATACTTTGCGAGAAGTAAAATTACATTTAAAGGTTACGGTTACTTTATTAATAACATATGCCAGGAACGTTTGTGTCGAATTTAATATTGGTTCCCTCAAACTAGGTTTTTCTTAAAATTTTATATGAAAATGATTTTTAAACTACAAAATCTCTTCAATATAGTCGCGGATTAAGCTGAATGATTGTGTCACTACGATAAAACGGGTAGAAGAAATAAAGGAAATAACGAACGGCGGAAGTCGCTGAAAGGAAGTGAATTAGTGAAGGGTTTTAAAGACTGTGGTGTAAAGATTGTCGTAAGTACCTACGTAGAATTTGAACAAAAAGTGGTAGATGGAAACCTTTGTTTCCAATATTTTATCCGATGTAAAAGTATACATTTGAATTCGATTCAGTGACAAATAAAATTTTATTTTCTTACTAATCTTTTTTAATTGTTTTACACTTAATAAGATCATTGATATTCGCAATTTTTACAGCTTTTAAAAGGAACTATTTTAAATGAATTAATCACGTTTATTTAAGTACGCTTTACGCTTTTTTCCGCGTACAGCAAAATATGTAGAGATAACCTAGTATTAAGACGATTTGCCCCGCACCTTTAAATCAATTGTTTTGGGTGGCGGTACCCAACGCCGGGTGTCGTCTGACCACAGCGGGTGCTCTGGTCAGACGACGGTCATCCGGCGTTGCACACATTGAACCCAAAACCATCGCAATGTATAATATTACTCTGTATTCATTTATGTTTATTTTACCTTTAAGCATCCTCAAAGAATTAGGAAAATATAATAACAGAAAATTTGCAAAGAACAATGCTAATACAATTGTTTCAAAAGAATTTCCCTTCCTCGTTTTCACTTTAACTCAATATTTAAAACGAAATAATTTCCTTGTTGTTCTTTATATTATTTATTTTTAAATAAAATAATAAAATCCTGTATGATGAACTTTAAAAAAATCTTCATTCAGAAGCACATATAATAACATCTTGACAGGTGTGACAATATTTATTTTATTAGTTTAACCTATATATGATTGAATATTAAGAAAAATTGATTGTTTTGCACTTCTGTTCCTCTTTGATTATGTAACATAAAATCTCTTACACCTGTGGTCTCATTATTTTCGTAAATACGTATTAATTATCATATCTATTTAAAATAATTATTAAAATAATAAATTTATATTAAATGGACGGCCCTTACCTCTGAATGAGATCTACCATCCAACCGCAACACGTGAATATGCAGCACATGATGTATTACTGCATGATTTCATTAATCACCATTGAACTGAAAATTAATTAAACCTAAGTATTTCCTAAATGTACTATTATACATACATGATTGAATGCTGTTGATTGCTATTTAATATAGTAATGTTATGGATAGCAGATCATTATGCAGTATAATATCTTTCGTATCAAGTATCGTCACTATTTAATATTTTTCTATGTAAATAGTAATATCTAATGGCATTTTTATCCCCACTTGTCTCGCAGTACAGAGAACTAGTCTTTAAAAATCCTAGTAATCCTTTTAAATTTAATTTAATTCCATACTTTTTAGTGATCGATAACTTTTTAAAAAAGTGTAAGGTAAAATATAAGGAGTTATATTTTTACATAACAATATTACAGCTTTCTTGGCTTGCATTCAACATATCATTTAAATTGAGATTTATGGCAGGCTTCTCAGTGCATAGTACTGATATGATTTGTACGTTTATCATCTAACCAGGTCGATTTAGATTTCGTTAGAGAGCAATTTACATACCAATATATGACCTATTTAGCAACATTTTAAGGGGAAAATACCTTGATGTTCCTGCTGTTTTGAAATCCATATTTGATGTACAATTTCATTTTACGCTCATGAAATTATAAAAGTTTAACTGTTTCCTCATAAGCATATTCATAATATAAATTAATTAAATGTATTTTTAGAAATTGTAGTAAGCAGCAAGCTTATTAATATGATATGATAAATAAATTTATGTAAAGAAACTTACAAATGACTTACATTTTGCATATTTCATTAGAAACTAGATAATTTATTTTAACTCTAGCTTCTTTAAAGATATCAAAATAACAGGCATGATAAGAAATTATTATAAATACATTTATACAATGTTATAACTACTTAAGTAATTTTATCATACTCTTTGACAGTTCAACCGTTTTCAATGTCAAGCCAAAAATTAAACTCTACGAGCGTACTCTATTGATCCAGTATACAGCCTCTTTATCTACAATGAAATTGTTAGTAAACGGTGTTAGTAAGCAGTGCCCTACATATTGGCTATTCTGTGAACTAGTTTTAAGAATTGTAACCAATTTAATAAAATAAAAAATATTTGTTTGCAGCATTGTTTTGTTTGTTAAAAGTCCTCAGCAAAAACGTTTATTTTAATAATTTTTAGTTTTCCTTGAAGTTATTGCTTATTATTTCTTTTAAATAATTTCTTAATTTGTTTTTAAAATGGTAGAGGTGTTACAGAAAAGAATGCTGTTTTAAAAAAATAAATTTATCGTTTTTAAATCAAATTGGTAAAACATAAAACAGGCTACCATAGGCATTGAGGTCATCGGGACGCAATTAGAAAATGTCTGATTGTATAATTCAGGATATATATTTCAGGATATATATTTCTTATGGGAATCATTATATAAATTCTTTTAATTTTTCGTTTTGGTAACAAAAGGTGATATGAAGTTCAAAACTGCCTCGATTTTGGGCAGAATGTGAAGATCTCTGGTTTCTCTTAGATAACATAAATGCTATGCGTGGAAATGCGAGAATCATAATAAAAATAACATAATAACGAAGCAAGTGATATGTAATTACTAAAATTCCAGTAACGAAAACGCAAAGAAAAGTTACTTCAAAATGAGTACTTATACCAACTATCACATTAAAGTGATAAATTCCACAGTAGCTTAAATGCTGATACCACTTAACTACTGCAATCAATCTACGTTCGTGACCGATGGCTTAACACGCCCATCAACACATTGAAATTAAGTCATTATATCACTTACCGGGAACTAATCTAGTTTGACTGATGCCACAACGTAACACGCTAGATAGTGTAATTTACACAGTGTTTATATTAAAACGACCATTTAGCTGAAGTTATTTATTAATATTAACATATAACAAACGTGCAGCTTCATCTGCGTGAACTATACTATTATACCCAGCTGTTTCGTGTTCTTCTTACTTAAATTGAATGTTATACTTAAATTTGTTATTTTATTCAAATCTATAAAAAACTAATGCATCAATTGTTAAGATAAGTTCAAGTATGGATACACCTATTTTGGCTTTTAGTAATTAAAGAAAACCTAAAGTCAAAGTTTATACAGAATAGACCCGAATACTCTGAAAGTCCTCGTTAAGAAATTATAATTTAATTAAGGCCTACTTTGAATAGGTATCATATAAATATTTTTTTAGATTTGTACCCAAGTGATCGAATTTTCTTTCGGTTCTTTTATTTTTAATAACACTAGAATGGGTAAGGCAATCTTTTTAGACGATTAGATGACCAGGCACGATAATTGCTCTGCCACCTTATTTTAAACTTCTGATATCTTCTAAGATAGTAATTTTAATGATACTCTATAAACTTCAATATTGTTCTGGATACACAATGTACCTATGAATATTTGTTGTGACGAAAAATATTAATGTGTTGTTTAATTAATACTGTAAATAATGTATATTTTTTAGTTATATGTAAAAGATAAAAATTATTACTTTTTAACATCAGCAAATAGGTATATACCTTTTTAGTCGTTTCTAAGACATACTATTTTATAGTAGTTTTACATTATCTATCACATAGGATTAGCCAGCATTTGCAATTTAAAAAAAAACATATATGGTGTTTACGACAAACGTATAAAATTCTTGGTTTTGCTCTACTATAATATGCATGTAAAACGTAATTATACGTTATAAATAAATGGAATAATATATTTATACGTTATATAATATAATTATACGTTATAAATCAATGGAATAAATGGAAATCGCATTAAAATTTATTGGATATGTTTTAAATATCTAAGCAGAAAGAAGACAGTGGTGATTCAGTTTTGTACTATATAATAAATACGATAGTGAACAAACAGATATAAAGAACAATAATATAACAAAATTAATTGTACTGTTTGTGATTTTGAAACAAAAATCTAGATGTTTCTTTAGGTTTCTTTGTTTCTGATCTTTGCATATGGAAATTGATGGAACCAAGTATATTAAAATGGTATAGGATAAATAAAAACTTTACTTTATAAATCTATCTCAATTTGAAATTACACATATAATTTAATTAAAATGTTTCAGGCCATCTAGGACATGGAGTACAAAGCTTTATATACTAAGTTTTACGTTGTAAAATATTCTTGAATTCCAAAAGTTACTGCGAGTCTCCTAACGTTATGGTATTTCACGTTGTTCCTCAAAATGAGTTACGGAAGCATTTAATATTGCAAATTTTCTTATAGGCAACGGGTACACTGGGAGAAAACCAAGATCGATAATTATTTTTATCAATTATAGAAATTATGAAATATGATTTAATATGTAAATATATCTATTTATTGTACACAACAATATCATATAATAAATCGACAATAATAAAAATATTGTATATTTCTTATTGTATGTTATGACACGCGACCGTCGGGGTTCGGTGAGCGTAATAGCTTACTGATAAACGATGTCGGTGGCGCGACCCAACGTTGCTTGGCATCTCTGAGGCTAATGTAATTAGGCTCAGGTGAACTGCTATGGCGATGTTAGTCGGTTGCATCGCGGCTGGTGCTGTCTAGCGTAGCGATGCTTGTACGGCGTTGGATGTTGATATCACTTGCGACATGCGACCGTCGAGTTTCGGTGAGCGTCATAGCTTAGCTAGCTTAGCTGACGTCGGCGGCGCGACCCAATGTTGCTTAGTATCACTTAGATTAATACTCTTGTCTTAGGTGAACTGCTATGGCGACGTTGGTTAGGTTATCACGTCTGGTGCGAACTCGCGTTGCGTGAGCGATGTTTGTACGATGTCTGATGGCCGCTTTGGCTATCTTTTCTCTTACTATGATTACTTCCAATGGTTCAAAGTGAGAGAAAGATAGGACACGCCTTTGGTTTTTCCTCGGACGAGCCGTGGGTGATCTCAATGAAAAGTTAAAGAATGATATTATAAATATGAAAAACCTTAACCTACGAGTCGATACCTTTTGATGGCAAATATATAATGAAGGAGATTACCTTCTGATGGCAAATTACATAAATTTAATATATTACAAATGAAGTTTCTTAGCACTCTTATTTCTGAATCTCTAAAAGATCTTGGGTTGTATATGAACACAACAATAAGTGGGTCCTAACCACGTGACGTATGAGCTAAGGCAAGATTTCATTAATA
Source organism: Dryadula phaetusa (assembly GCA_032432895.1). Classification (NCBI taxonomy): domain Eukaryota; kingdom Metazoa; phylum Arthropoda; class Insecta; order Lepidoptera; family Nymphalidae; genus Dryadula; species Dryadula phaetusa. Next base: position 906,115 of record JAOYRS010000038.1, read on the forward strand.
TAGTATTTATATATGCTCAATGAAGGCAGATAAACGTTACAATATGTCAAACACGTAATTTGTGCTACAATTATTTTATTAATTTAATGTAAATTTATATTATTATTAAAATATATATGAATATTTTACTCTTCTTTATAAACTACAACTGTGTTAATTTCATATTTCATAGTAATGCTTGCAACAATAGGTACAAAATTTTTGGTTCCGGTATTAATATTTTTTATATACCAATTTCATATATTCGTATAAAAAAGTTTTATTATAATCATCAAAATATAGTAAAAAACACATAATACCAATTTATCATAAGTAAAACGTTTTTATTTTACTATTATACTAGTTTATCCTTACAAAGTGACGTAGAGTCTAAAATAAAGATAGGACGTGTAAAATAATTACAGTTTTTTTCAAATAGCTTTAACCCCCATACTAGGATAGTCAGAGATAACCTAGTGTCCAGACACTCCCTTGACTACTTTCCGCTTGAAATCAAGATTGTATTTAATTAGAAATAAGATATTCTTTATTTTATGAACTGATCATGAAACTTATAGTCGTCTTATCTGACAAACAATAATCATCCGTGTGTTTTTAGATTTTTAAATAGTTAAATAGCTATTATCACTGATACATTCTTTTATTTATTATGCATTTACCGTTTTAAACAAGCAAAATAATTATAATCTCACTTTATTATTAATTTTTTGTTAAATACTTTAATACAACTCAAGTAATTATTTCAAGTAAATCGTATTCACCATTTTAGTACAAATGTACTTGTAAATTTGACTTACAAACTTTTATACAGCTTTCGGTAATTCGATTGTTGGAATAGTACACTATTTTCAATGTACGTGACCAGCATCTAAATGGTTTTATTACTAGTGAACTTACGTGTTTTCATTTGATACCTTATAAAGCTGGACCTAACACTTAGCTTATTGTATTTCTTTGCTAATTGCAAAATGTTTTATACGATATATGATATATGTTTTTACACTTATTCCTTTGTGTTATAATTAAAGTTAATAATAAGTAAAATACTCGTTACCTTAGTGACGGTTAAGTCATCTAAAAAAAATTTATACTGATAATATAAAGCAGAAGGGTTTGTTTGTTTGAACGCGCTAATCTCAGGATCTACTAATTGGAATTGAAAAATTCTTTCTGTGTTAAATATTCAATTTATTGAGGAAGGCTATAGGCTTTATAACATCACTCTATGACCAATGAGAGTGAAGCAGTAATAATAAATGTTGTGAAAACGTGAAGATTTGTATATTATTAAAGCTTACCTTGCTTACGCCGAGTAAACGGAGAAAGTTGCGCAAAAATTATGTATGACAAAATTGTTCATCTAAAAGTTCTAAAAAAAGAAGTCCACAACAGCATATGTTTAGCTTTTACGGTTGACTCACTATAACATTTTTTATGTATATTTTTAGTTCAAAAATAGTTCATTATTTGCAAAGGTGTTTTATAAACCAAATATTAATCGTTATCCAAATAAATATGTTATTTATGACGACCACTTATTTTTGAACAAAATTGCCTTGTAAGTATTTGATTTCAACCAATATACAAGGAATTATTAAATAATTTGCGGGGCGTGTAAAGCGGTGAGGCGGGAGGACGCTTGTGTCTTTTATGTGGAAGCCACTATGAACAAAATAGTGAACTACAAATTTAATTAAATTGGATAATTTTTTACAATGCATATTTAAGAATATTAATCAAACACTTATCGAAATCATATTTCACTTTAAGTACTTTCTATAGATTAACTATATCTTTTACACTAAGTAATTTGGGCCAACAATGTAAAAATTATAGCAATAATATGATTGACTATACCGCCTAATAAATGAGAGGCGGTGCGCGGGGGAGGAAAAATTCCGTAGTAATATAACGATAACTGTCAAATATAAATATAGTTTTTATCAACACACCATGCGGCCGAAGTCGCGAGCGAAATCTAGTTTAATATATTTCTCATACATTTTAAAGAATACTGGAAAGACAGTCTTGGCTCAGCGGAACAGCGTCTGAATTGAATGTGATTTTGGATTGAATTACCACTCCGAGAAATTATGATACAGTGTTTCGCAATAAGGATGATAGGATTTTGATAGCTTACAGCCGCCATTTTGGTTGTTTAACATTTGACATTTGTATTGTTTTGTGTTTAGTAATGTTTGCCATTTAATCATCTACAAGTTCACGTTACTTCAAAGTTTAGAAATTATCCAAATTTTCTATCAAAATTCGAGAAGTATTGTCTCTACTCTAAGAACATTTCGTGCTAAATATGGTCGTCATGGTGCACCGTCTGAGCTCGCTATATGTCGCATAATCCAAAAACTGGAAAGTGAACATTCTTTGCACGATAGTAGACCACCAACACGACAGCGGATAGGCCGTAGTGAAGAAAATATTGCCGCCGTATCAGCCAGTGTCGAAGAAAATCAAAATGTTTCCGTTCCATGACGTGCACAAGAATTGGGCTTATCCAGAATGACAACCTGGCGAATTTTACGTATGGATCTTGGCCTACATCCACACAACATTGTGTTGGTACAAGAACTCAAGCCAGCAGACCATCGATTACGTCGTGAATTTGCTGATTGGGTGCTTGAAATGATGGAAACGGGCACTGAATTTCATAGGAAAATTATCTTTTCAGATGAAGCTCACTTTTGGCTCAATGGTTATGTGAACAAACGGAATTGTCGTTACTGGAGTGAGTCAAATCCAAGAGTGGTTCATGAAACACCATTACATCTTGAAAAATTAACTGTTTGGAGCGGATTATGGTACGGTGGAATCATTGGCCCGTAATTTTTCAAAAACGACGAAGGCCGTACTGTTACTGTCAATGTCGACCGTTATCGTGACATGTTGAACGGTTTTTTTTCCTGAAGTGTATGAAATCGATGCGGACGACATTTATTTTCAACAAGATGGTGCAACATGCCACACTGCAACCGTCACAATGGATTTATTGCGTGATAAGTTTGGTGAGTCGGTTATTTCTCGCAACGGTCCTCATAATTGGCCACCAAGATCATGCGATTTAACATCCTTGGACTATTTTTTGTGGGGGTATGTTAAATCTCATACCAGCCGAAATGCTGCACCGAGTCATCGAAAATTGGACCGATCGTATTCACCAGTGCAAAAAAAGTCGTGGCGGTCATTTTAACAATATTTTGTTTAAATCATAAATAGTATAAAATTTCCTATCAAATAAAGCCATTGAGCACGAAATTCGAACATATATTACATGTTTCAAAACATATTGTTTTTATTAGGAAACCCCATATTTAAAATTTATTTTCATTTCTCCTATCTAGTAATGCTCAGCGGAGCATTGAATTCGCACACAATTTCTCAATTTCTGGCGAGAAGCAGTCATATACTATATAGCATTAATATGTCATATATGAAGACAAATATAAATCAGTTTTCCATAATAAAAAATATACGTGAATAAGGTAAAAAATATATGGTGGGTTGACTTAAAATAACAAAGTCAAAAAGGAGATGAAACGAAAACATATTTTATTAGCTTTATACTCTTAAATAGTGCTTTAACTTAGAAGTAACAAATTTTAATTTGTAAATGTTTGCTCGGCATAGCAAGGTAGACAGAAAGTACCAATTGTCAAGATACTCCGTACTCGGCTTTCCGCCAAATTTAAGACATTGCAATGAGTGGAGGAACTCAATGCCGCGCTTTGTCTTACCAGAGTAAGGGAATGAAAATAAATTTAAATATAATTATTCCTCCGACTGGGAATCGAACCCAGAACCGATCGCATTTACCGTCAGATTGTTGCGCCACTATTGGCCACTTTCAACATGACTACATCATGTTATCATGTTAGATATGATGTTGGTTATATAATTTCCTATATGTCTCTGGGGGAAGGTTGTTAATTTGAAATAAATTACTGTTTTCTTAAAACATTTAATAAATGTTTGTATTTTATAGATTGATAAAATTATTTAGCCTGTTTTTAACTTATTTTTGCAATGCTAACAAAAAGTCTTATACCCTTGTTAACGGCACAAATAAGTTGTAAGAAGTATAAAAGTATTTTAACGGCCGATTGTAGAATACACGGTTTAGCAGTACGAGCGCGTGGACGATTTCTAAGAGGTTCAGGTCCGAATTTCGTTGCATTCTTAATTTGTACATGTTCTTTAAAATGTTTTCTATAACTAAGTATGTAGAATAATACTAAAAATAGTAAAATTTTCTCAGACATACTCTTTTATATACTTACATCTTTTGTCTGAATGTGATGATTATTAATTTTAAATGTATCCTTCAACGCTCGAGTGCCAGTAAAATAACTAGAATTCATTTGATATGTAAAATAAATATAAAATGATTTCAAATTTTACTAGGATTGAGTGTAAAAACGATAATGTTGGCGATAATCATTCAAAAGCTATCTCATATAATAATCAACAAGCTTTTGAAAATGGATATCGCTTTTACGACATTAATTGGGTTATATTTGGCAAATGATATCTGCCATTGCAATGAAAATTGCACGTAATTCCGTATATGCAGACGTGAAGCATATATAATAGATGTAGAAATGCTGTTTGTTTGTTTAGCACGTTTGTTGGGTCAGATCTCTGTATATAAAATAATCAGCAATAAAATTAAAATGTTTGTGTGCGTAAAGCATTTATAGATAATAATATTTTGAAAAAGTGATTGTAGTTAAATGTATTACAATCACTTTGATTCATTAAATCATTATATTTTATTAAAATCTGATAATTATTTATAAAAGACAGGTGGTAACTAGTGTTACTACCTGTCTATTATAAATAATTGTCAGATTTCTGTACAAGACTCCGTACTCAGCTTACCACCAAAATGGACACATTGCGTGTTAAGTGGCGTAACTTAATGCCATCCTTTGTCTTAATTAGTATTTATTTTAATTATTGTATAAAATATTAAGTATTAGTTGCAATATAGCCAATTAGAGTAACTAATTAAGAAAAACTAAAAGAATATGTTTATTTTTCTTTTATTCCTGGTCGTCCAGGTCGAAGCTATTACATTTGTGCTAAGAAAATATATTTTCATCGTATCCGGACACATGTGCATTTTTTAAAGAAATTAGATTGCAATATGTAGGATAAAAATAGTATTAAGCTTATTTCACATTTTTTATGGTTATATTTAAAGGTAATTTCATTTTTGTTATGGTTGAAAATTAACCACTTACCTTCAGTTTCATACTTTTATCTGCATAGTAGGTAAAGAAAACCTAATGACAAAACACCCCATTCTTAACTTTCCGATCTAATTCGAGATATTACGTGTAGAACCCGAAAAAGAAAATAAGTAAGATGTAATCAATCCCTGAGTGGAAATCAAATTTTTAAACATCACATTTTCAATCATACTCCGTCTGGTGTATGATTGAAATTGTGATCTTGTTCCACAATGGCCTCAATTCATTCAATATTTATTATTAAATAAAAATTATTATTTTATTTTAAATGAACAAATGTTCATTTATGAACAAATGTTCTCGTCGACTCTTTTTAGTGGAATTAACTTTAGAGCCAATAGCTTAACGTCAGGCCGAAAATGCTGATATTCTTATATTAATTAACTATTCTAATATTCATTGTTATTGTGTAAATATTATGATTTTCTAGTAATTACAATCATTCGACTTTATTCAGTTGTCTTACTTTTAAAAAGAACGAAACAATAAAATCACAGTACAAGAGGATACATATATTGGTAAACAATTAAGTACACCGATTTTGTTATTAAAGTATATATATGCAGAAATGCGACACATTTGCAAAATGTCTAAATATACACGCGACGTTTGTGGGTACGATCTCCGTTTACGGGAAGGTTTATATTAAAAATAATTTTCATTTTTTAGTCCAGTTTTAAAGAGAACAAAAAACATACTGTTGTCAGCTTTCGCAAAATAATGTGCGATTTCACACAGTATGTTTTTTGTTTTCTTCGCTAATATAACGAAACATAAAATTTAAAAAATGCATGTACATATATATTCAAAAGAACATTTTGTCCATAGCCGGCATCAGCATCATCAGTGTTACTGGTGCATCTAGGAGCGGTGGGTGCTTTGGCAAGTGGTGCGGCACTTTGTGGAGGAGGAGGGACGTGTGCTTGTGGAGCTCTGCTACATGCTTTACACCCTTTACAACTTTGGACTGTTTGTGGTTTGCACGCGGATCGTGCAGCTGCTATTGCTGCGCCATTGCACTATGCGGCTATAGTATCGGCTAAAAAGGTTATATATTAGTATAGTTATGATTATATACCTTTGGTATATAATCATATAATATTTAAATTAGATAAGAAGTTTGACAAAAACTGTTATGTTACTAAACGATATTAATATTCATATTCTAATATATGATATATACGGGTATGGCACGTGGGTGGTAAAGTAATGGCGTTTGATTTTTGGCCTTCTTGGATCTTCTTGGATCTTCTTTGCGTTGGATCTTTAATTCAATACTAAAATGAATGAATTAGGTTACTGGTTGATTCTAAATTGAAAAGATTAACAAAAATTATTATTGTTTTAGGTAATAATCTGCGTGGCCGGCGGTTGGATTGCACTCGCAGCTCTACTCTCACCTTTAGCGGCAGCTCAACCTCCACTCTCCTATAATATTGGTCTTGGAAGTTGTGCACCAGACTGTAGCGCTGGACCTGCTGCTCTAGGATTCTGTTTAGTTTACGCATTGTTGACTCTATTGTTACCCACTGCTCTTGTAGTCCTTTGCAGTCTAAAAATACTTAGAATTGCACGATATCACCGACACAGAATAGCGGCTGCGATATACGAAGTAACGTTATCAGCACAAGTTACTGTAACACATCAACGTAATCCATTCTCTCCTCCGCCACCTCCACGCAGACGGGCGTTGTCAGCAGTTGTACAGCCTTTAGGATCCTTAGCAATTCTTTACTTTCCATACTACTGTGTATTAATTTGGCCTGCTATATCTGTACCGCCACAACCATTAGCGGCATTGTCAGCTGCACTGCTAGCAGCTGCCCCTCCGGTGAATGGTATTATGTACGGAATTAGGAGCAGAGCTTTAAAAGATGCCTTACGGAATTACAGAAGGAAAAGAATGACGAAAAGTGAAGTTACCCAAGAGATACAAGCTAGAACACCAAGCGCTTGTGGTTCAAGAAGACCTTCTTTATCTGCTGGTTCAGGTTGTATAAGGCCACTGACAACACGACGCCTATCAGATGCAGCTGCGATGGGTTCACGGGGTTCTGAGAGACCGGCGCAACGTGCAGCATCTTGCAATATGTTACAAGAGTCGCCAGTAGATGAATCTACAAAACCTCGAGCCTCTGCTATTCCTTTAATAAGAGCTCCACCACATGTGGTCCTGGGTCGTGCTCTAGGCCTAGAAGAAGGAATGACCAGAGAGCGCAGACGTCGACAGTCCCCTCGCATTACGGTAACTCGCGCCATGTCTGATGAAAGTGAATCGCCTTCTCGTCGTCCGCTTTGTAGACAGCACTCCCGATCAAGTGGAGCTCTTCTAGGTACAATGTCCTGTTCTCCCGCACTTTCTGAGAACATTAATATAGACAATGCTGCGGATGAGCAGCTTCTTCTGTCATGGCCTCAGTGCGCCCATGCAATGAAACACGAAATTTTGTAAAAAGAAATATTATTTATATCTATATAATTTCTCTTTATATTAAATTGTAATTAATGTGTAAAAGACAATAAATGTGCGCGCGGTGCAGTCGAGTTTAACTGATCATTATTTTCAAGCTTGCTGTTGACGCTCGACCTTCCCGACCAATATGTGACCAAACGTTGTTTCCTATATCTATTTACTACTTACGGTAGACGTTAATGATTTATCCTACAGGGTTCCTCCATATCGTTAGCTTTACATACCAAAGTATTACTTTAGTACGTACTTCTAGAATCTTTCTGTAATATTCCATAGGTATAGGCAATAAATTTAAAATTCTTGGATATCATATATTTTGTTATTTATTTTCGGATTAATTTATTTGACAAAGGGATACACACACACACACAAATATACACACACATAAATAAATATATATATATATATATATATATATATATATATATATATATATATATATATATATATATATATATATATATATATATATATAAATGTTTGTGATCTAGTCATTTTATAAGACTACAGCAATATATATATAGTTAGAATGATTACATGATGCAACGCTTTTTAACATTGCCGCCGTCCACATTTTGGATTCTATGCCTAAATTTTAGCAAGTAAAGCTTAATTAAGACCATTAAAATGAATATAAATACAATAATGTTATAATTAAGATCACAGTATTAATAGAAAACACGGGTTTCAGAGACACATTTCAAAAAGCTTTATTTGTATGAGCATCGCAAATCGGTGTAATTTTTGAAAACATAAAACACTAGAAGCTATTAGTGTTCATTCAACCTAAGTTAATTACATTCCACGTACATTATGGAGTTTACTAATAGATATTGATAATGTTAAGTTGTACAGCAATTGTTGAAGGCGCTAACGAATTATGTTAAAATTATTTCAATATTAATATTGAGAATTACGCATTTACTCTTGTCACCTCTACTTTCTTAATCTCTTTTCGTTTGAAGGTTTATATGGGTTACACGTAAACCATTTATATGGGTTACACGTAAATGTATTGAAATTATTTAATATAACTTACGCAAATGTTAATTACATATGTTCGATTATTCATTTAGATAAGCATATTTCAAAGTTTTAATCTTTAGTCTTTTTATTCATTTCTTATTCTATACTTTTTGTTTAAGTTATGTCACTTCAAGCCAGAATTTTGCTATTAACATAGTTATTGGGTCATCAATATCGCATTTAAAAACTTTAATTTTACCTTGTAAGACATCTCTATCGTAAAGCTCATAAGATTTTTATGATTTCACCAATTTAAGACTCAAAAATTAGAGATAACAAGATTTAATGTAATTATTCCGATCTCTCTTACGTAGTAACACCGGGTAATGTTCTATAGAAGACTAACAATTTTCGTGCTAAATGGTGCTTATCTTTAACTTATATCCAAGAAGAGTATATTTGGTATGTACACATATCTGTATATTGTCGATTATTGTCAGAGATCCTTTCTGAATTGCAATCATTTGTTAGAGCTTAAATTGAGCTTTTAGGTGCTAAGCTTCAAAAAGTAGTGTTTACATTTTTGCGTAAAGCTTTGTAAACACAAAAATTACTTTACACATAAGATTTAAAAGTTATGTTGTTATATATTTAAGCTCGTCCTTTTCTTGAAACGTACTTCGCCTTTCACTACTTCGTTTACCTAAAAGAACACAACCTTAATTTATCTAAAACTTATAAAAATTTTAAATTAATATCTTTTAATCTTATCTATAATCCTTTAATCTTTTTCTTAGTTGATAAATAATCGAAACCGTTTAATTGATATATCTCTAATATTTCAATATATTCCGTTATTAAGGCACATAAGTAATATTAGTCAAGATAAATTTTCGTAGCATAGAAAAATTAAGATAAATAATTGTGTAAATTGTATTAGATGTAGTTAGCGCCAAAATTGATAGAGTACTTAGTAAAATATACGACTGTAAAATAAATACAAAAAGAGCAATCTCGAATAGATTTTTGACTCTTATATATGTACATAAAATAATGTTGCATAAAATGTAACAAACTAATTATGATTTATTATATATAATATTTCACTTGTCTATTAAATATCACTTTGTTCTGTATTAAATAATTATATATTTATTTACACAAAACAAACACACAAATGAATATGATATATGGTATGGACTGGATTCACAATACTTACCCGTAATTCAAGGAAATTATAAATAAGGTTTAAAACCAAATATATACATATATAAAAATGTTATTAATACTTTTTTGTGCTGAAGGTACTTTCTGATATCTTTATTACATAAAAAAATATCAAATGTATTTATTTTAGATTGTAATAGATATAAAATTAATATATGATATGGATGGTAATGAATGTCTATATTGATATTATAATGAATTGTTATTCTAGTCAAAGAGCTGTTGTTTGAAATATGTGTTAATTTAATCAAAAGTCTATTAGATTAAATGAAAATGTAAGAAATTAAATTTGTTTTATTTCATTGTAAAAAACTGATTGACAGGTGCCGTCCTGAAGGGTCGCGAAATGGGACAAGGGAATTTGCCATTTAAGGAACCCTTTGCCAATTAGCTTTGCTTTATAAAATATTTATTAATAAAAGACAAAACTAATTTAAAAATCTTATAAAATAAATGAAATAAAAATCTTATATTGATTATATTGATATAGTTGCCAAAAAATATAAATAATTTATGGTTGTTAGCAGTCAATTGGCGAGAATAATGGACATTTTATCACTGTACTAAAAAACGGTTTACATACAAACTTAAATTTACGACACGTTTCATCTAGTTAGTGTTGGCCGAGTTACAGAACTCATAAATATAGTTGTCATTCTAAAACGACGAATGAATACTGAAATCAAAGTGAAAATCTTAAAAAAATATTTATAATTAAAAATAATATAAAGACACACAGATCTTTTTAGTTCAGTTAATATGACGAATTCTGACACAATAATCTAAATAGCTACATTTAAGTACCCTATATATATCCTATATATAATAAGTGCTTGTAAATAATTTGTCAATTTAAAAAATAAAATCATATCAAGATCTTATTAATTTATTAATTATTCTATAAATTGCTATTCATGTAGGTACCAATATTGGAGCGAAGCCGTAAAGTTAAATTAGCTTGGTGGGAATTAACGAGCGGTCGTGTTTACAAGCTAGATCAAAGGTGCACTAAATATTGCAGTATTAGTAAACTGTATAAATATACTATATGCATATGAAACCATGTAGAGTAATTACGACTTTATACTGAACCAATATTTATAACTGAACAACTTTTTATAATAAAATTGTGGAAAATTTGTATGATATTTTTAAATTAACTATTGACTTAGAACTGTTTTAAGTATAGTTTTTACTTGGAATTGCAATAATAAGATACAACGGACAAAAAGCCGTTGTTTTTTTAAACTTTTGAGGAAATTAGTTCAGACTCTTCGAATTGAAAAATATGTGAAACAAGTACACCAGTTTCAGTTTCATTATTTCTTTAATGTTTTACGACGCATGCACCTCCAGTAGATTTATATCTGCTTTTATTTCGTTTAATTATCGGCGAATTTATTGCGGAAACATTTCTCCAAATTAAAATTAATATGTAATAACTATATCACAAGAGACATTTTCTCTTCAGCTTCAGATTTTCGGGTATTAATGTGATATAATAATTAATAAAATTGTGTGACTATTATACATACCGTAATCGTTCAATTATGATAATTATATTTTTGAATAGGAGGCGCTGAAAAGAGCGGTTGTCCGGGAGAAAATTTTGGCTCCTTCCGCTGATATTGCTTAATATTTTATCTAAGATTTTTATGCACCAATTTATGTTAGAAAAAAATTAGTATTTGAGTTTTTAATAATCTGCTTCATCGGCTAGACAAAATTATACCGCGGGCCGGATTAGTCTCACGAGCCGCCTTTTGCCCAGGCCTGTTATAGAGGGTTAAACGACACACGAATTAAATAATATCTCAAAGTGTTAGGTACAGATGCGTTATTCATCCTACTGGCCAAGTGTGCCTCCATTTTTTTTGTCACCATTTTGGATGTCTTAACTTTCAATTATTAACAATTAGAGAGTATTGCCATACCTACAAGCATTATTTTAAAAATAAGAACATCTAATACATTTAAGGGTACATAAATCTATAGTCGTAATTGCCTTTATTTATTGATGTTTTTTCAGGGGGCTTAAAGAACGGAATAAAAGTTTCCGCACAAAACCGTGTGTCGCTCGCTAGTAGGATGGATGAAATGCTCATAAATAATTTACTTATTTATATAATTTATGAGCATTTCCTCCAATCCATTTCAGCTATTTACTTATTAAGCTTCAGAACAGTTATGGATAGTTAATACTTCAGGACAGTTACAGAAGAAAAAATAAAGGCATCCCACACGTAGGCGATATTATGATCAATATTCAATAGCAATTTCAAAAATCGTACATCGGACAATTGCCCTCTATTAAAGGCTCGCTTATGTAAGTACATTTAGGTAATGGCACTCAATATTGGATTACACTTCCTTTCAACTTTGTATATAATTTCCCATACGTAATAGGATACTGTTAGTTGGCCTTTTAAGTTTAATGGTCTATATTTAGAAAATATTTTAGTTTTTATAAATCAAGACAAGGCCAATGGTCAACCTAAAGCCAAGGCCAAGCCAAGGCCTGGCTGATGATGATGATGACAATGATAAATTTTCGAATAATACATTTAAATTAACTAAATTAATAAATCGAATACTATATACACTACCATTACCTGGCCTAGTGGCCAGTTCATAATAAAGCAATAGTCTCGAAAAGAGACAAATTATATTTCCTCTATTTTCAAAAACTTAAATTGAGTATAAACTCACGTTCAAACTATAATTTGGCTTTTAAATATTGAGTTAATTGAACTCTTACTATTCAACTCAATGTGCTGTCCAATATCTTCTCCTAAAACTGGGCTATTAAAGTTAGCGATATGAAACTTATTTCGTTTTAAGAGATTGGTCACTCATGAACATGATTATGATAGACTAATAAATAAAAATCGTACTGAATACGAAACGTACCTTTCCATTTGGCCAAAGAAGCAAATACATTATTCACTTTTTACACTTTCACTACACGTTTTTTGATTGTTTCCTCTGAATTTTTATATTTAAAATGTGTAGTCTTCTCTTACTTTGACTTTTATTTATTTTAAATGATCAAAGACTATCTCATACAGCTTCATCCGCTTGAGCAGGTCTTGTAACATGTAAAGAAAAATATTGTAAAAACAATATTTAGCGTTTTTCTTGTTATCTTGAAACATATGTGTATGTTTATTTTTCTTTAAATGTAACAAGTTTAATATATTTTTAGATTCACGCTTTTATCCCGCATTGCAGGGTAGATAGGAAATAATTAGTGTCAAGACACTCCGTACTCTGCTTTCCTCCGAATTTGTGACATTGCGTGTTGAATGGCGGGACTCAACGCTGCTTGCAACTGCTGCTTTGTCTTATCACAGCGAGGAAATGAAATAATTTTAAATCTAATCAATCCCCCGAGTGGGAATTGAACTCACAACAAATTGCGTTTACAGTCATACACTGTTCCACTGCGCCACTATCGGCTAAGTAAATGTTGTTTGTTCACACTGAAGTCACGAAGCGAGGCGAATAACAAAGTGTTCAATTTAAAACCCCCGCGTAATTATATTTGCTGATCAAGTTACTTGTTTGCCGGCTGCTTCATTTGTTGACTACTGGGAAAACCAAATTGTTTTTTACCCATAGATGTTGCAGACGTTGTTTTTTCTGTTTGTATTAATTGATATCAATTGAATTATGAAATAGATGAATAAAAGTATATATCATTGTAGGCATGGGGAACATAACGTTGAGACACTCTTCTTTCTGTATTCTGAGTAGTGCTATTGAAAAAAGTTTAAAGGAGAATTTTGAATTATATTTACGTACTTAGTATAAGATTTACTTTATTCTAAGCTTTACTTTCTGATTACACCCATCTATCAATCAAATGAACAAACTCTAACCTATAAGTTTTAATACAATTGCTTTATAATTAACGATGTTACCATATGAGACCGGTCGTGGCGCAGTGTGTCAGCGTCTGTCTGTAAACACGATGGGTTGTTGATTCGATAAATTATTTTCACTTCTGCGCTCTGGTAAAGACAAAGAGCGGCGTTGAGTGCCAATACATAACACACAATGTCCCGAATTCAGTGGAAAGCGAAGTACGGAGTGTGGTGACACTAGGTACTTTCTGTCTGCCCTGCTATGCGGGATGAAAGCGTGAAGTTAAAAAATAATGTCCTGAAGTGAAGAATAGTTGCTAGTGACAAAATACATACATTATTCTTATTATAGCAATATTACCCAAAATTTACTCATAATATGTACAAGTAGAAATAGCTTTCCTGGCACCAACAGTTTTCCTGGCATTTCAATTTTCGGCACGAGTAATCAAGGGTTTACAAACTATTTCCGTTGTTATTTAATTTTGCCGTATTTGTAGCTCCCAACATATAAATTTATGATGATTACAGAATAACCTTTTTGTATGTGTTTATATTAGAACACACTTTCCTAATCACTATGTATATATATATATATATATATATATATATATATATATATATATATATATATATATATATATATATATATATATATATATATATATAATTTAAAAATATTTTTAAAAGAACTTCGGTACATTTAAACATTGTACATTTACGACAGTTCTGCCCTACAAAAATTATTATATTCTACAATCAGATAGAAGCTTACTTTCCATTTAAGATATTTATTCCGTACAGATAAAACAGAAAGAAGATGTGATCACATTAAAAAACATAAATAATAATCAAAGCTTAAAAACAATAACATATTAAATTCCATATTAAGTAAATAATCATATTTACGGAGTGTATACGAAAATATATTTTATTCACTGTTGTTAGTTCGAATTGAAAAAAAAAAATTATTATTTCACATAATTCTAAGGTTCATCGTAGCGTTAATGCTCCATTCTCTTTTAATACCCTGCTAGGGTGAAGCGTGAAGCTAAATGCAAGAATTCTAAAATTTCTTTTGATATTGGTTTTCATTTGTAATTGGCTGAAAATTGTAAAGTGATCTCAAATCAACTATATGTTTAAGATTATAGAGATTAAATACTAAACAATACATCCTTAATACTAACTTCAATATTAAAAATATTTTACCTCTTTTTTTTACTTTTTAACACAATTGCACTTTTGCTGTCTCGCTTTTGGAACTCATTCACTTCTGGTTTTGGTTCTTCACTTCTGGTTGACTGAAAGAGATCACATACAGAGATACATCTCTGTGTACGAATCCTTTTCTTGTCTGTGTATCTCTTATTTATTTTTAAATGTAATAAAGACATATATAATAAAACTAAAAAAGTTCTTGAAAATTATTGGAAAATTGAAAAATTACTGAGGAAAACTAAATATTTATTGACATTACATGAATTATTCTAAAAAAATATGAAATTTACATTATATTGTAGGATTTAATTTTTACATAATAGACACTTGAAAGTATTCGTATTCAGAGACCTAACTCGGAAATTTAACAAAACAATGCAAAAGGTTGTTTCTCGTCATTTAGCTAATTGCAATATGAATCAGCGATTTGATGAATTCGGGATTTTCTATAGAGGAATCAATATTGGTAGCTTAAAATAATTTATCATTTACATATTCACATCCGATTCCTGTATTAAAGAGTCATTATGATCATGTATGCTTTATAAAAAGCAAAATGTAAGATATTTTCAATTCTTTTTAAATAATTTGAAATAATTAAACTTTAAATTTCACCACTCAGGTGATTTGCATTTGCATTCCTATATTAAGCTTATCTTTTTACACGTGGTGGTCACGCGAATCTAAGAAACAAACATCAAAGAAAAAAGAAGCAAGTAAAAGCAAACAGGTAATCTAAGAATATGTTTATACATTAAAAAATATTTTTTCGATTATTATTAGTTATAAAACAACAAAATTGAGATTTATTTATTGCCTCTAACGGACATTAATAGCTTCACGCACGGCACGGTACAAGACACCCTGTACTCCGCTATCCACCAAATTCGAACATTGTGCGTTTAGTGGTGGAATTCAACAACGCGCTCTATCTTACCTTCTTTTAATTATAATATAAATTCTTACCCTTAGTAAAAATCTAACTCAAAAACGGTCGCGTTTACAGTTAGACGCTCTCCAACTGATCCACGATCGCCCTTGTAATATAATAATAACAACGAAATAATATTTGAAGTTGTTGCTAATATCCAAAATGTAGTAGTATGAAAATAATATGTAGTAGTATGAATATGAAAATAAACTTTCAAAAATGGCTACAAAATATTTATTATTTACAGTTTTAGTTTTTTGTATATGAAGAGCTTTTAAGTGAGATTACGTATTTTTGTAGACCCGAAGAAATAACTCGAGGACTTACGTGACGAAAATATCTTGAACAACTTTTCTATTAAGATGGAACACTGAATTTATATTTTAAATTAGGATAAGTTTTATTTATTTTTTGTTTTACAAATGCAATAACACGTACTTATATCGTACAGTATTTATGAATAAAATACATCTTGTCATATTTTTAATATGTGTTAGATCTGATAAAAAATATTTTAAAAAAGAAATTGAGATGCAATTGGTATAAGTTTTTTTTTTATTTTGACGTGTCACGTATGTCATGTATTTAAATGCCACTAAAGACTGTGGCCACAGCATTTGGTCCTATATATAAATATGCTTGCTATAAATATGTTTTAAAATCATCTGCTGATAGGTTTATCCATTTTACATACTATAAATGATGTAATAGGTGTATTTTAATGTAAATATCTAAATTCAAAGTATATATGAAGGCATGTACCTGTGTGTCCTGTGTTGACCTGCACATTAAATATTAATGCAAAGCAATCGAGCGTCTCGAAGAGAACGAGAATTTTGCTCTCAAGAGAAATTATTAAGATATTTTTGTCCTGTTCAATGTTAGTGAAACATTTGTTATTTATGAATTATTATTTCTAAGAGATACACTTGCTATTTTTTGCAATTTTGCCCGATTATTACTTTTCCATAGAAATTTATATTATTTATCTGAAAGAAAAAATACTTTTTGTTAATATTTTCGTAATGTAAAAATATATTGAGACTAGGTAGAAATCAGCTAATGAATATAATGCTATTCAAAACATAACGTTCTCTCTAGATTTTCTAAAGCTCCTCCAAGAGGACATGACCAAAATGAGTAATTCTGATACTTTATAATAGTAAAAGGTCTTGCGGTTTTTTTTTGTATTTATATTATTTTTTATTTCTTTACGTAATAGATTATAACCACATTTTTCAAACTTAAGGTTCAAACATAAATTCATTGAAGTTTAAAAAGTGTAAAAAGCCTAATAATGACAATTATATATTCACCTGCACATAGTACAGAAATAAAAAAAGTATAAAAATGTAACAAGTAAAAATGAAAGTAGATTTACTTTTTTTTCAGTTGAATACATGCAAATATTTTTTACAGATAAATGCATATATAAGAAAATCATTGCATATTAATCAACCATAATCCAGTACAACCAGTTTCTTTGTTATTTTTTGAAGATTTTTTTACTAAATATATACTGAAACACATTATAATAACTTTACAATTAATAATTTCAATAATATTTAACAACTTGAGACGTATAATATCACTAAAAGTCGACATACTTTACTCAATATTCTCGAACGTTGCAACTTATCACATTCATTCGTATCTGTCTGCAGCAACTATCTACTTCAGATAGTTCAAATACATTACGAAAAGCTTTATTTTATCGTTGCTTTAATCTTTGCTTTAAATATCAGTCTGAAGATGCTGATTAAACTAGAGATCAGCCAAAAATTATTAAGAGGGATTAAAATTAAACATTAAAGTAAAACTTACCCCAAGAAAAAATTTATACTATAATAGATAATAAGGTATATTTACAGTTGTCTAACGTTTACTGAGTGACAACGCACAGCTGAAACGACTTAACGTAGTAAACTGAAAACCGTAGCATTAATAGAGGATTTTACAAAATTCCCATAGGGAAAAATAAGACTTTACGTTTAATAATTCATAATATACCACAGGCAGGCACCAACTTGCAAGTATTATATATTGTCTATACAATAAAGCACAATGGAACTATTTAGCTATCTATGATATATGAATATCGCTTGATTATAAATATAAAAAAAAACATGATTCATACGCGGCATATCGTTATATGTGACATAAAAATGAACTTGAACGCGTTAATTATTTTTTACTTTGACTGAACATGTTTTGTTATTTATTATCAACTTGTTATAGTAAAAAATATTAGACTTTTTGCTATTATAAAAACCCGTATTGCGTATTAATTAAGGTTTTAAAATATAAAAAAGCTTTTGTTATTTATATTTTCTGGCCTTTTTTATATGTTGAGCTGAGTACAGGTCGTACTCGTATTATGAAAATAACATTTACTTTTTACAGAATTCGAATCAACTACTGCATCATGCGATCAAATAAATTAAAAAAATCATTTACGAATGCAATGGTTGAAATAATTACCATTGCTCCACAGGAGTCATCATAGTTATGTTAATAATATAAAGCAAAATGATATAAAAGCCACTTTGCCACATTTGAAGTGACCTGACAGGAATGTACTAGTACATAATTTACTCGAATAAGCATATGTATATTTTATTCTAAGTGTTATCTTTACATTTCGTTTTAATTGAAGTTGCTGTTTATTTTATGAGGTGCCTTTGCGGTCTTTGCCTTTGTACCGTGCTCTTAATTACGACAGCTTCGTTGTTATGCATATAAAAATATCTATGTCATACTTTAGCAGAATATGTAAGATTCTTGATTTTTGTGATTTTTAGACATTTTAAATGAAACTATTGTAAAGGGATTGATCACGTGTAATTTGGTATTCAATAATACATTTTTAAAAACCTAGTAGACCGTTGTGTTTTTTCCAAGTGTATTTTCGAATATCAATATAATTTACGAGACTAATGGGTAAGGGCTACCGTGTCAATTATGGGCACGGCTAAAGACGCAATATTAACTCTTTAATTGGACGATGCAAAGAACTCGCAGATGTACTCGTGAGACGTCGGGTCCAGTGTGCTTTCCCACAGGAAACGTACTGGAGAGGCAACAAGTGATATCAGACAGGGTTACCAGCTTACACTGGGTCACCTTCTGGCAACACTGGTGTAGCGGTAAGTTGACCGTCCTTGTGACTGCCTGATGCAGGTGAGATTACTGATTGAAGGCGTAATTACTAACTAAACAGTGTGACCAGGCAGGCTGTAGTATGGCCGATAAGAAGTTATTCTCGGAGCAGAGATTTGAACAGTCACGTAGGTGCGGAGACTTATGAACATGTTCGCTGCGGGTATGGTTATGGTCGTCGCAATACAGAGGGAAAAAATATTCTAAGAACCTGTATTGTGTCTGAGTGGCTATTGTGAACATGTTCTTCCAAAATAATTCTCAGCACCTTTATCACGTATAAGAACGGGTCCCTCTCAACTGAAATAGATTATCTGTTGACCCCGCGGTTTCATATAGGCAGGGTGACTGTGAAATCATTCCAGATGAACGCCTAACGGCGCAACATCATCTCCTTGTCATGGACTATCATGCTTTTAACCCGAAAAAGAAAGCAGCCGAGAAACGTCAACCTAGAATTTATTTTTCGATTCGAATTTTTCGATTTTCTGGCAGAGGTTGGGAGCTAAAATCTATCGATCAAAACTGAAACTACCTAGGAAGTTTGGGATCGAACCTAGTCAGCAATTATTGCGGCTGGTAAACGAGGACTTGGTCTTTCTACGGGTGGACGAGTCATCGATAGGGAGACATGGTGGTGGAATGACAAAGTGCAGAAGGCGATTCGTGGAATGAAGGCTGCCTTTAAAGAGTGGCAGACCATCAACTCTCCTGAAGACAGAGTAGGTTATATAGCAACCAAAAGTGCCAGTAAAAGAGCTGTAGTCAGAACTCGCAGTGAAAAACTGTCACCACTATATGATAAAGTCCCTAAACTTAAAACTACGGAGGAGCAGAAGCTCATTTTTAAATTGGCACGTGCTAGGGATAAAGCTACGTAAGATGTCGCAAAATGTTTTTATCAAAGACTCCTATAGCACGCTGGAATGTAACCATATCTTTGTTGACGGAAAGATGGAGGTGCTGCTTCAAGGAGCTGCTGAACACTCAGCACGCGTGCACTTTTCCAACTAAACCACCTCCTAATCTCGGACTTGTTACAATAATATCTGATGAAACTCGGAATTATATTCGACGCATAAAGAATCAGAAAGCGGTGGGATCTGATGACATTCCAATCGAAGCGTGGAAACCATTGGGCTTTCTTGGTGTGCTCATGCTTTCTTGACCTTTTTAACCGCTAGACCACTGGAATCATACCATATTAGTGGCGATGTAGCTTTATTATCCCTATTTATAAAAGCAGTAATATGGGCATTTAGGTTATGAGTCACACCAAGAAGCTCTTTTAGCGCGTAATCAACCTCAGGAGGATGGAGGCAAACAGGGAGTAAATGAGAGCTCTGCACGTAGCATTTTTAGATCTGCAAAGAAGCCTTTGACGGTATGCCTCGTCAATGCATCTGGTGGGCATTGTGATCAAAGGGATCCCTGAGGCCTATATTGACGTTATTAGAAATATTTACCGCGATTCTGCTTCAATGATTAGGACTGCTGTTGGCGACACGGAGCCCTTCCCGATTACAGTAGGGGCTCACCAAGGCTTGGCTCTTAGCCCGTTTTTGTTCAGTGTTGTTTTTGATACTAACTCGACTTATATCCAAGACCAGTCTCCATGGCTGATTATGAACGCCGATGATATAACACTCATTGACGAGAGCCCGGTTAAGCTGCAGCAGAGAGTGAACTTCTGGAAGGTTACGGCTAAGAGCGGCGGTTTTAACTTAATTTGTCAAAGACCGAGTACATGGCTTGCGGGAGCCCGGACTCTAGCCATTAAGTCGGAGAAATTCAGGTACGTTAGATCCATCGTACATGAGTCTGAGGCATTGACCACGTTATCCATGCCCGTATCAGCGCTGCTTGGACAAAATGGCGTGAGGTCACAGGTGTGGTTTGCATCCACAGAATACCTGCCAAGCTCAAGGGTCAGATATACATAATCCAATCCAGAGAGAGAAAGTAAGAAAAATTTTAATGTAATTACTCCCCCGAGTGGGAATCGAACCCACTGATCGCGTTTACAGTCTAATCGCATCGAACTGATCGCGTTTACAGTCTAATCGCTGTTCCACTGCGCTACGACGGCCCTTAACCGGCCAGGTTTAGTAAATATTTGTCCCATATATAAATTAGAAATTACTTAAAAGATTCCAATATTCCCTTATATATAGTATTATAAAGATAACATTTAAATGTTAAAGTTTATCATATATTTTTTAATATAATTCATGCGTAGGTACATTTCGATTAAGTTAGTAAATTGTTTCGCCGAATCTATAATCGAATTGAATATGATAATGATACATAGGAACCTTAATAAAACGGGAAAATATAAAAAAAATATTAGAGTACAAATTGAGTTGTGTTGAAATCAAAAAATATTTATATTAGTTATAGCTTTTTAAAAAATGCTAAAGCTTGGTTAGGTTCCTATGTTATTTGAGTTTACTAGTATAAATAAATTATTTATAAGTTTATAAGTTTTATAGTTTAATTTATAAGTTTTCGCCCATGTCACATAAATTATAGAAAAGCTTCAGACTGGAGATTGATCGGTTAAAGTGGAAAACGCAACCCCTTAACTGGATTTGTGTTCAGACGATAGTAATTCAATTATATAGTCGATACTATATATATCGAAAAATACTTTAGAAATACTTTAAATATTATGACGAAATACATAAAATAGATCTTTCATTAAATTGATGAAATAGTTTTATGGTTGCTTAAGCTCAAAATCCCATTGTTTCAGGTTTAAGAAATATTCAACTGTATAGCAAGGCCAAATAAATTCATTATCGTTAAGTGATCTGATACAATTTCATTATTACCTAAAGCGTTTTTTGATACTAAGGTTTTCGCTCAATTGAATTAAATAAAATGTAAAGAAAAAGAGGCTATTTTCCAAATAATATAATTTAAGAGAAATTGATGGTGATTTGATGTTGATATAAAAAGAAATAAGTACGTATAATATGTAATGGTAGATAAACGTATTGTTAATAATAAACGTCAATTAATGCGACTTTGGTAACGAAATTTTCCGCGCTCACCTGCGGAAAGGCTAACAAGTCGACAAGATACAGAGCTCATAAATGCTGATAATTAAAACTTTGAAACGGTTACTCCCACATTAGAAGAATAGAATGACATTTTTTAAAAAAACTTAGAATCTTTTGTTTTGGACTACAGGCTCGGCACTTTTCTTCATTTTAAATAGATATAAATCATGTATTTAAAATTTTCAACCCTTATACAAAAGTTATGCAGACAGGAGCTCTATTTTTGCATAGTTAAATTTTAAATTCTGTCTACCCCGCTAGCAATAAAGTGTGAAATTTGAACAGAAATTCCATACTGTATAATAATCAAATAATCAAAAATACATTAAGCTATTATAATAAAATTAAAATTTGAGGTGAAATATTTCACTCATTACGATATGTTTGACATACACTTTTGTATCAAGTGACGTAGGGGATATTATACGTGTTGTTTGCTGGATATACTAGCTATAATTGAATAAATCATAACTATACTGTAGTTTGTCTACATATAAATCATTAAATATATTAATACCTATTTTTAAGGCTATATTATATTTTATTTTAAACATATAAATAATACAATTTATTAAAAAAAACTTTATTACATAACATTGGTAAATCTACATTAAAAATAATTTACTGTAAAATTATTAAAAATAAAACAATAATATAATAAAAATCAAAGCTATTTATGTCTTGAAGCATGTTTGTATGGTTTCGATTACTTAAATATTAAGCCCAGATTTGATTTGCTGCAAATAAATATAAATTAGTTTAATATTAATTTAATATGTATTTTCATTACTTAATTAGGATAAAAGAGATCATCGTGCGCAAAAATTTTTTTACTTAGAAAAAATATAGGGAAAATTAAATAATTTTACTTTTTTTTTGCTAATTTTCACAAATATTTCCATTAAATTAATTAAGCATCAAGCTCCATGGCGTATATGTTTTAAGTAGGAACTGACTTTAAGTGTTAACTTCGGTCTATCATTTTTTCACTATTATACAACATTACTGTAAAAAAAGCGCTTTCAGTTTTTAGCTTTGTAAAATAACTTCTCACAGTTTGTAAAGAACGTATAGGTATAATAAATATATAATAAATTTAATATTAATTGACTAAAAAGTATAAAATATTGAATCTTACCGTACCTCCAAATGTCACGGTAAATTGGTATATTTTTGTTTTAAATAATTATAAAGTAACAACCCAAGAGTTACACCTAGAGCTATAGGCAGCATTAAAAATAATAATTTACTCAAATTGCAAAAACAATCGCTGAAAATACAAAAAACTATTCAAACATATATTTATAATCATTCCAAAACATAAACTAGACTAAAATATGAAATATCCCTTAATGTATACGAAATATATGTATAGTCAAAATAAAATTATAACATTAAAAATAAATCATTACCACATAATAACAATATTGAATTCAAAATATTATTTCTTTCTATACCTCATCAGCACATTCACTTTACGAATAAGCTATTTTATGACAAATGTCTTTTATGACAACGTCATATAAAATGCATATTACAGCTGCCATAATGGCTTTAGATAGCGTTCGTAAGCTATTCAGAAGATAAGCCAATTTAAAATGTAAAGCGAACTTCGTACGTAATTGACCCAATTTGTGTGGTATGTTCAATTTATACAATTTTACAAATTCGAAAATGTTATTTCTATTTATAATATATATTTTCTTTGTATATTATATGCTACCCTAGATTTCACTCGCCACTTCGTCCGCATGGGGCAATGATAAAACCATACTTGTACTTGACAGTTATCTTTATATTATTACGAATTTTTTTTCCAAAGTGCCGATCTCACACAAAAAATAGATATATCGCGGACGTTTATTTAAAACTATTTAAGACAAATAATCTTACATTATATCATGTTGTTTAACTCCAGTGGTTTTATTAGCTTACCCTAAGATAAGTATCAGATTTTTAACCGACTTAATTTATATGTACCGTTATGTTACGACCAAATCAATCAAAACAAAAAAGAGACTAATTGTAGCCTATATGTTACTCTGATTTACAAGCTATAATATTGTAAAGATTCATCCAAATCAAACATATATTCTCAAAAACTTTTAATTTTATATTGTAATATTAGTAAGGAGACCGACACCGTCAGCCAGCGTCCTCCCGCGTCACCTCTTTACACACCCTGCACATTAATACGCGCGCGGTGGTTTGCATAGGGATTAATAATTAGTTTACAAAAAAAAACGTCTCCGCAAATAATGTATGTATTATTTTAGAAATAAAAAATGTATAAATATATAAAAATTGTTATAGTGAGTCAACAGTAAAGGCTGTCGCGTACTTTTTTGTAGAACTTTTAGAGGGGAACAATTTTATCATACATAATTTTTAAGTAACTTACCGTTTACTCGGCGTACTCATGACAACCTTAAATAACTTTGAGAGTATCATTAGCCCTAGATTGATGTTTTATAGTCTATGGCTTTCCTCAGTAAAGGGACTATTCAATACAAAAAAAATTTCAATTCCAATTTGTAGATCCTGAGATTAACACGTCCAAACAAGCAAACAAACAAAATCTTCCGCTTTATATTATTAGTATAGATTTGTAATTTTATTAGTATAGATTTGTAATTTTATTAGTATAGATTTGTAATTTTATTAGTATAGATTTGTAATATCTATGTTACTTATTTATGTTGAAAGGGAGCCTGTACTCTTTACTATGTATGTTGAGCATAATATTTTTTAAATCCATATAATTTGAAAACATGACGTTACTTTTATTTTTCTTAAAAAAACAATGAACCTTTTAATTTAGGTGCATACGACTGACAACGTAGAGTATCCGAGACTTTGAATTTCGTACTAATTATATAATTAATAATTATTTTAAAAATGAATTGCTATGTTAATGTACCTTTTCCCTTCGTATTAAAATACTTATTTCATATACATCCTCTCATTACTATGATAATGTATCGTTTTCCTTCGTTTTAAAATACTCATTTTATATACGTCCTCTTATAATAATATTGCTTTATTTAACGCATAATATTATATTTGTAAATTGTAATTTAGTGTTAAAAATAAAGAGATTTAAACAGACAGGACACGGGGAATAGAATTATAAGTGTTAAAATTTTTTACATATCAAGTATCAATCTGTTGTAAGATTAGTTATGTAAGAGTCTAAAAACAACACTTAAATTTACTAGCCAATAAGAGAAGTAAGCGAAACCGAATCGAGTAAATGAAACCACTCTGAGAACTCTGTTGTAAAATTTGATTTATTTGTATAATAAAATAACCACATTCGCCATCATTGTATACCATTTCGGATTGTTTAGCTTTCATTACCCTAGGCCAATGCTTAAGGCAAAATATATATTCAATTTCATTTTGTATTTCCTGTTTATATTTCGACGTTACCAGACCGATGCATGTGGTTTTGGTATGTATTTTACATAATGTTCCCATTCTGAAAAACAATGAAAATAAGATTTAAATAGCTTGATAGTATTGTTATGATTCAAAGTTTTCTTATAATATTTGAATAAAATTGTTTAAAATGTATTTGAATATACATTTTTGAAAACTCAACGATAGTAACACTTTACAGTAGTCCGTAGTCACAGGTAGGCGGCCTAAATGAGTATTTTCGAATACCAAACACAGGTGTTTAATTCGTATAATGTAGGTTCATTTAAAATTTGTAAAAATCTCGTATTGATTTATAAAATATTGTTATTTCCTCGATCGAGCAAGACAAAGAGGAGCGTCGACATTCACCCTGTTCAAATTACCCTGTATCTATAATATATAATATCATAATATTTTTATAGAAGCTAATTAATGTCATTACCGTGGTAACTAGGGGAAAATCATTTTAGCGTATTCCTTATAGTTTGTTTTATTACCTGTTTTCCTTATAGAGGTACTACTTTATTAACTTAACAATTCCTTTCACATTTTTTGTATATAATAATAATTTAGATCAAATTGTACCAGAAAGTCTGTTCATAGTTAGACTGAGATGTGTTATTGTTGTATTAACTTCAAACTTCAAACTTATTTGTATTGTTATCATCAAAACTACTGTATATAAAAACTTAACGTAATTTGACATCATGACTATGATAACGACAATGACAACAGCTTAATAGGTTCATTAGGTACTATTTGAAAAGTATATTGTACGAAGGAAATATGTCTTTGAATGCAACTTTACCTTCTATTCAAAAATATTTCTGTGTAACAGAAATAGCCTTTTATAAAATTTTATATAGTAAATTTTGTCAAGGAGTTATTGAATGGGCTCCGTTCGAACATATTCTATAATCTAAATTTATGATGTGAAGTATGAGAAATTGAGGCTTTACGTACATGTACTGGATTGTTATAAATAACATTTTATTGGAGTCAAGGTAAATTGTAACATTTAGAGGTATACTTTATATGAAATATTTTTTTTAACGACTGTCTAAAAGGAGGGGGGTATCAATTCGGCCGGTTTTTTATGTACGTACACCGATTACGCCGAAAATGATACACTGATTTACATGATACGTTTTATTTCGATGCAGTAAGGCTGCCATTTGATCCCCCAAAAATATTTTCAGTTGGGCCCAGTAGTTTTGTTTTTTAAACATAATTGTTAATTTTGTTCATTTACAGTGATTTCTCCGTTATTTGTGAAACAAAATGCAAGATTTTTTTTATTTGAAAGAGTATATTTTGGAGATAGTCCCACAAAATATGTTGAAAATCTGTTAAAGATCTTCGGAGATATCAATTGAAATCTTTAATTGCGAAAAACAGCAAATGATTTGCGATTGTTGGAATCGTTTTTATATTATTATTGGATATATACTTACACTAGTGCAAGTATGAAACCCTATATACCTATAAGCAACTGTATTCAACAACCATTACCGAGCGGACCCTAAAAAGTAAAAAAGTAAACTACGTTTAAAAAAACGCGTTTATAAACTGAAAAGTAAAAAATATTTTTATAAAAATTTAATTTAAACACATCTTGTAAACCAATAATAATAACATAACTACTATTATTTAGGAAGGTTCGTTCTAGAAGGTTCGTTCGTTCGGTCGTGCAACTCATATACACAGTTTCCCCGTACATTTCGGTAATCTTGGTGACAAATAATTAGTATCTAAAAGTCTTGGGTAGGTATACGATACTGATATTTTCGTATATATATATAATTGCGAATGCGGATTACAAAATCAGACTAACTGTTTATTACAGTTAGTCTGATTTTGTAACCCGTACATTGAAGGCATCGTCTAACGTGTTTGGCTCGGTACCAACTTCAAACCTATGAGTTGGTAACATAACTAATTAATAGTAGTTATTTTATTAATATACGTTTACAAGATGTCCTTAAATAAATTCTTTATAAAATTATTTTTTACTTTTCAGTTTATGAAGTCGGTTTTTTTAAACGTATTTTACTTTTATTAGCTTACACATGTCACCAGTATCATCGTAGTCTCTACGAATACACTCTTCCTAATTTTGAGTGGCGCAGCACATATATGCACTTTATCTCACCAAATCAGGCAACGAAACACTTTATCATTCTCACGAGGAGAAACTGAACCCACAACGCAGTTACAAAAATACATCACGATTACTTTGATAATTATATTTGATTTTAAACTTTCATATTTTTGCTATCATGTTGCTACTTGTCTTACGTCGTGTTTCACAATTCTATTTTGTTCAAAGAATATACTTACATATTATATCTGCAGCAATCAAAAATAGTACTACAAGCAGTCCCACGATACACACCACAACACATATGGCAGTTTGTGCAGCAAAACCCAAAGCTTCGTTGCTTATAAAAACATTACGCCAACTGTTTTACATATAAAAGAATATTTCAAAGTTTTATTCTCACATTAAAGACCCACAGGTTTACAAAGCCTATACAAAAATCTAAGTACTCAGTTCTTAAGAATATATCACTATGGGCTGAATACAAAATATCATATACACGTCCGTATACAAATCACTGTAATATTTAACGATAATCTAGATAGATAACGTTTAATAGTAAAGTAATCACTCATTTTAACTACTCAATACGGATTAAAATTAACTATAATAACTAAAATAATTAAATTTTATAAATATATAGTTCCATAAATGGTTAGGCGTACATCCAAGACAAACATTTATATTGGCCATAGGGATTAACAATAGAGAACTTTAGATACAAACGTAATCAACGATATAGAAAATAACATTAAAAACTTGTAAACTATTCACAGTGACGGTAACAATTGTAACTATCGTGAATATAATTTGAAAGACAATATATTTACCACATAACTTTTATATATAATTCATTTTACATGCAAGACTAATTTTGACTTTGAATTGAAAAATAATGTCAAGATGACAGTCGGGTACAGAAAATTAAGAAGCCAATATAGATTTTATGTAAGGTAATTCAAGTATTTACTTACAGTTAAATGACTGCTTAGTTGCCATTAAGTAAATAATAATAAATTATGATGTACCTAAAAAAGTAAAATAATTGAGTTAGATATGAAAAATTTTATTAATAGTATACTAAAATATATATATTTTTATTTTAAATATAATATTCTATATATTTTAATTTATATATTCTATATATTTAACATTCTGTTTGTTATAAAAAAAGATATCGAATCGTACTCGGAGAAATGATTATAATTAAAATTTATTCTAATTTCAATGCTTTGGTTAGACAAAGCGCGGCGTTGAGTTCGACACTCAACACGAAAGGTCTCGATTTCGGGAGGGACGCAGAAAGCGGAGTATATTGACTCTAAGATATCTCCGATTATATTGCTATATGGAATAGAGCGTGAAGCTGCTTTTTCGTTAAAAAAATATCAATATATTCGCAAAATATAATTTACTAAGAAAAATGATATATAATAATCAAAAATGCTTACATAAAGACTCCGCCAGTATAACTAAACCGCCCACGATAAGTCCTATAATAAGAGCACAACACAGAAGTTTACAGCACAATTCAGCACAGCACCTGAAAACAACACGCACAGGGATTTGGTATCGGGATGCAACAACCACTTCCACCACTTCCAATGATGATATTACGAAAACTAAACATAAAGAAAATGTGTCAATATAGCAAGTACATCGCTAACAATTGTCAAAAACAATTGGTTACAAAATAATGTGAAGAGAACAACCACTACGGTAAGACTTAAAATAGTCATAATTCAATTGAATTAGTAGACAGAGAAAATTTAGTGACCAGACATTTTGTTGTACATTTTTCACTAGAATTAGAAACATTACGTGTTGAGTGGCGAAACTCAACGCCGCATAGTGATTTTTTAAAGAGTACAAACGAAAATAACATGAATATACTAATACATAATAAGTATTTTCCCAAATGAGAATTAAACTAATAACCATCACGTTTTACAATTAGATCCTTAATTATATTTTAACACACTTTTAATAAATAATGTATACATATTAAATATTAAAGAGAGAAAAACATTAGACATTTTAAATGACACTATTTTAAAGTGATTAATAGTGTATATATTGATAAAAGTGATTAATCAAAAAAATATAATAATATTTTTTTTGATTAATCACTTTTATCAAATCAATTTAAGCAAAAATATTATCAAAATCATTAAACGAAAATTTTATAAAGTTATACGCGATTAATCCGTGTAAAATAGTTTCATTCAAAATGTGAGCATATAAGGAAATAAAAACCTTATTGTTTCATTTATTTATGTAGATATTAAATATTTGGTTAAAAAATATGAAACAAATATCTGAATAACTAACTCCTCATATAATATAAACGATCTCTATTATATTCAAACAGTTTTATGGAGTCATTTTATACTTTTATCAGTAAGGGAGGTAAACGCGACAGGTAATGTGAGTCCCCATAAAAGTAAGCCTGAATTGGGGAGAACCAGTGATTATGTTAACGTTTAACCATAAAATCGGGGAAAACATAATATTCCGATTATAAAGCTGTACATGTATATATTCTAATATCTAATAAGCGCGTTATCAAAAATAAAAAATAATACACTCATTTGGATTATATTATTGTTTTTTTGTACCTAGAGTCAAGTCTGTCTGCAAATGAGATCGGTAATGGGTTTAATTTCCACTTGGGGCAACGATTATATTAAAATTATTTGCATTTCCTCACTCTGGTAAGATAAAGCGCGGCGTTGAGTTCTGGTGCTCAAGAGGCAATGTCTTGAATTCGAAAAAAGTCTTGAGACTTGAAGTCTTGAAACTGGAGTTCTAGCTTTATACTCGTGAATTGAGTAACTTTTATTGTCTTTAAATTATAGATAAAGAATTAAAAGGTATATTTTTTTTTTCAAAGGATATTACAATGCCCTTAGACGAAACTTTCATATTTACATTATTTATTATACATCAATTGACTTACGAACAAAAAACTCACTGTACACATTTCTCATGCAAATAAGATCTTTGTCAGGAGCATACTCATGTATTTAGATTTCTTTTAGCATATTCAAACAGATTTTTGAATTAAACATTACGTAGACATGGTTTAATTTTAAACTTACCACATTATTTATATGATAATGAACTTTTGGTACAAAGTAGTCCATAGAACAAAGTGAAATACTACATTGTTATATAATTTTAATATTTACTTGTAGTAAACTCATTATTAGTTAAAATGATTTAAATACTGCTAAGATTTTGACAGTGTAATACAGAATAAATAACTGACAGTATAATACAGAATAAATGATAAATAAACAGATAAAACAGGAAATATTCTTAGGTAAAAATAAATAAACCTTTAACAAGTCATTACCTTTTATCAATGTTTAATGTATATTATGATAATAAATCATAATAGTTGAAAACAACAAAAAATAAAGTTTTTGCGAATATCAATTAATATAAAATAATTTACAATCTTAACTAATTATGTTATTATTGAACGCATATAAAACTTGAGCGTTATTCGCAGACACCAACAGACAACGTATATCCGAAACTGCATCGCGTTGAAAGTTATATAGCGTGGCCCTAGAAAGCGTAGGGGAGCACTAAGACAGGATTGCGCGACTCCTACGGGAATACGACCAATTTTTCCCGTTTACGTTTTAAAGTGAAAACTATGGAAGATGTCAACAATCTACCAAAGTGAACTTGAGAGCGACAACTCTCAGTAACAACTTTACTCTTCCCTAGGTATAAAGAAATTCATGAAATATTCTTCATCACGAAACTTGAATATTAAATAACTTGTTACTCTAGAGATGTTATTGCGAATAAAATAGAAAAGGCTATAATAAATTTTGCCAATTTTGTTAGAAAATGCAAAAGGACAGTACATTCTATATACATATGTTATATAACGGATGCGTTGTTCTCATTTCCTAAGGAATGACTGCGATAAGAAAGTAATATCCGCTGAGAAACATTTATTAGAGTATAACTTATTTTACATTATTTGCTAAGATTTTCTTTGTTAATCTCGTTTATGTATTAGCATTTGTATCTATGCTCTTTGAGTATGTAAAAAATATTAAGTCAGAAAGAAACATAATTATGTATTAATTTACTAATTACTAGGAGTAGTATTTATTTTATTATTACCATATTTGCAGTACATTCATAAGCTACGTCGCTTACAAGGTGCTTTAGGGTTTCTTCCAAAGCATGCGCAGAATCGATAAATTCTTCGATGAATTCAATGTTTACATCAACCATATTCAATCCGCAATTTTTGGTTCTGTGATTTAAGAAACAGACATAACAAAACTATCTAAAAGATGGGAAAGAAAGTGACATTGTAATGAAGAAAGGTGACGTTCAACGGTTGGCAGTTGTATGTAGATGATAACGAGCAAAATGCGAGTTACAGGTTTTCGCCAGATATTAGTATGGATCAGTCGCTGTTTACCAGTATAACCATAAAGGTCTGAATCTGGATTGTCAAATGGAAGCTAAGGAAAAACAAGAGGCGTAGTGTTCAATCATGTATTCTAATTATAATTAGATGGCATTGCTATGAAAGAGCCTGTATCCCCTGTAATAGCAGAGATATACATGGAAGATTTCGAGAAAATGGCTCTTAGCTCTGCACTGTCTACAATGTCATATATAAGCGGTACGTAGATGACATTTTCTCAATTTTACCTATGAACATTATTCGTAAAATCAAATAACAAAATCAAAATATTCTTTATTCAAATAGGCTGTTTACAAGCATGTCTGTCCCACAGGAAGCTTCTATCGGCTTGGAAAGCAGTTCTGCTAAGAAGAGCTAGTGAGAAACTCAACAGTAGCTCTTTTCTAATATAGTTCCTCAATGAGTTCATGACAATAGGTAGCTTCCTGATTGAGTATCAACTGAATTTAATTCCACACATTAAGTCAGAGTAATATGCTACAAGACAATATGTTATGAAAATAACTAAAATTAACGAGTCTGACTATATTAACGCCAGTGATCTACCTGACCTTTTGAACAGCATAAGCAACGGAGCTCAGTCTACTGGCAAGAAAAAATAAGTGGGTGCCCCACTGAAGTTGCGAGACCAAAGTTATTTCTAAAAATTTTGATGACTTTACATTATTCGGTTGGGTAGTTCAGTTTCATTATTGAAACTTAAGTTGCTGTCTCTGTCTGTTTCTGTCTTTTCACATTAGGCATTGTATATTCCATACATTAAGTTTTATTGCATTTAATACTAAGTTATTTACAGTAAATCACAGGAGTATTTGCGACATGGCTCTATTTGCTTCATCATTATTTTCCTTACTATAGTAGTAAGGAAAATAATGATGAAGCTTCAAAAATTAAAGAAGTATTATCAGTAAACAATACAATATCGCATAATTTATTACTATAAAAATGAAATTATTTATATATAATAAAAATAGTAAGGGTCCCAAAATCAATCCCAGTTGAACACCCATCCGCAAATAACTACCGGACGACTGTACATCATTAACAGCAACATACTGGATTCTTTTACTAAGATCTTTTACTTAAGATTTGATCGAGAGTCAGGAATAATGTAACATGCAGTCAAATACTTTAAAAAATCACAAAATACTGCGATTGTATTCTGTGACTGGACAAGTTACGGATTTATGTATCAAGTATTATATACGTTTTTCCATTCGAAGTATTTAGGTCTGTCACAAGTAAAATCGTACTGTGCATAATGAAAAATATTGTTATCAGTAAAATAAATAGATAATTGATTAAGAATAACTATTTCGAAAATTTTAAATTCTAAATCTTCTAAATCTAAATCTTTACTAATTAACAGGTATCTATTTTTAATTCTACCAGTTTATTACAAAGTTTTAATTTCAGATCGTAGTAAATAAAATGTCCCTCATATATTCCTTAACCATCTTAATTCTATTAATGACAATCTTGATGTCTCAGTATGATCATTCTTTCTTGATGTCTTAGTAAAAAAGAATCCTAATGTATATTAGACCACACAGTGTACAGAAAACACACCCATACTAACAGATATCTCAATGGTGAATCCCACCAATACCCTATGTAGTTGTTTATCGTTGGCAAATTTTTGTTTCGAAAAGCTTAACACTAAGCTCTGCGATACTGAAAACTAAAGGTTCGACATATGAAGACTGCCTTATACCAGGAGAAGCTATAAGTTACCCGCCAACGTTGCGTAAAAACTAACAAGCCACTCACAGTAGAGAAATACCCAGCACTTTTACCATATTTGAAGTGAGTTACAGATAGAGTTGGTAACATCTTAAGAAGAGTTTCCATAAAAAATATATTTAAGCCTCATGAAAAAGTAATGAGGCCGGTCGTGGCGCAGTGTAACAGCGTCTGACTGTAAACGCGATCGGTTGCTGGTTCGATCCCCACTCGGGGCAGTGATTATATTTAAATTATTTTCACTTCCTCGCTCTGGTAAAGACAAAGAGCGGCGTTGAGTTCCACCACCCAACACGCATTGTCTCGAATTCGGTGGAAAGCGAAGTACGGAGTGTCTACGGACTAGGCACTTTCTGTCTACTCTGCTATGCGAGATAAAAGCGTGCAGCTAAAAAAAAAAGTAATCCAATGTTTGAGACCAGTGAAAAGTAATATTTCTTTGCAGGTATTTAAAAACTAGATTATGATATCGCATTGCTAAAACGAGGAGCATTGAAGTTAGAGTAAAATAAATACATCGTTAAGGTCCGATGTCAAAAATAGACATGTATTGCAGTCAGCTGTGTGAGCATACTATGAATAAGACTAATCACTGCATCAGGTTTGATAAATCTCATATCCTCTCTAGGGAAAATAGATATATTCCTAGAATACTCCGCGAGGCTATTAAAGTTCAAAAACATCCTAATTAAAATTGAGTAGATAATTGGATACTTTCTATTATCTAGAACCCACTTCTAAAAATATTAAAGTGTCAAATCTACCACACCAGAGATAAAGAAAGCTCATTCTGCAAAAATCCAGGGCAGTACACAAGGCAATTAAAAAACATAAGGCAGTAAATTGATATAATTACTTTTTGTATCTACTGACACACGAATGCCATCTCAGTCTACCTGAAACCACGGACTACTGTAAAGTATTCGAAACGTCAGGTTTTCAAAAATAAATATATATAAAGTTTAGTTGCTATTAAAATTGGTTAAAATATATTTTCTTAGAATGAATGGAATGTAAGATTATGGTAGAAAGAAAGATATTGTAAAAAGCGAATGAGGTGGTATACCTCGGAAGTATGTTTAGTAGGATAGGAAGACACGGAATGGATGTGGAAATCGAAACGAGAATGTGAAGTATGGAGGGACAGCAGTGTTTGGCGCCCGTTCTCCATGACACTCTGATTACTTCGCAAGAGATGAAGCGTGAAGTTAACAAAACAATTAAATAAGTGTCTTTTAGTTTTGATTGGGCCAATTTTATTTTGTAAGAACTTCAACATAATGTAATTATGAGAATTCTGTAACACGTCATTCCAAAAATGTACAATTAGGGAAAAAATTACAGATAGTCTCAAGTTTGTAAGGTTGAAATTTAAGTGTTTATGTAAAGATATTTTCTATTTTATTTGAAACATTTGAAATGAGGCTTTTATGTTGATAATTGTTAAATAGCTTTATCTTATAAGTTTATCAAGGACCATGGTAATTTTTAAGTAAACTTAATATAAAAATGTGAATATTACTAGCACTGATTTCTACTCTTTACATTGATAGAATAAAACCAATTATATAATAAAAACAATATATTTTATTAAAATATAAATAAATACTGTAGAAAATATAATATGTAAAGACCATAATTCAATATTATATGACATACCTATATGCCTCGTATCCTTCAATATCCGCCGCCACTCGCAAATAAATAGAGCTTATTAAGAAGCCACTTGAGACCTCTTGATGCATTATTAGCCTCGTAGTTTCTCTAACGCTTAAC
This sequence comes from Dryadula phaetusa, assembly GCA_032432895.1. Lineage (NCBI taxonomy): Eukaryota > Metazoa > Arthropoda > Insecta > Lepidoptera > Nymphalidae > Dryadula > Dryadula phaetusa. Next base: position 941,798 of record JAOYRS010000038.1, read on the forward strand.
ATACCTTATACAAATATCTAATATAATAATTCTAATGTGACATTTTTCTTTTTTTCCCTTATTTTTTGTATAAGATGCTTAAAATTTATATTCTTATTCAAAGGTGCAATCATTGTAGCGTTGATTTCAATAGATCCTGATAAACTTTCAGCATCAGTCTCGATGCTTGTTTCAGGCGGCTTTTCAGTTGTTGTCACTTGAAATGAATAAAAGACACGCTGAAATATGACTTTCGGAAATCAATTCTATTTACGGTGCTTTTGGTGTCTTAACAGAACGGTGATACGTTTACTATGTAACCTTATGGATATTATTCATATGTAAAATTAGCTAATTTTTTAAATAAATACCTTTCTTATGTTTTCCTGTCTCCATGTCAATGTAACAATAGTTGTAACCAAGCCCAATACCTAATGCCAACATTATTATAAGAGTCGTGATAAGGCATGTAACTACCGCCGCTAGCGCACACCACGACACTAACCTGCGTATAGTATCAGGTTATTACAATATTATTATATTTCTAAGTCTCGTTTGTTACTCACTTATTATAATTTTTTCACTTACTTTTCAAATACATAAAAAACGTTACCAAAGCAGTATGCTAATTTAGTGCAATGGCACATCTGGTATATTAAAATAATGTAAAATAAAATATTATAAAATTCAAAAAAGAAATATAATGAAATACAACAGATAATTATTATAGAATTATAATTGACAAATTATATATTTTTTTAGTTATTTTCTTGACGTCAGATATAATAAAGCCTCAAAATTAAAAAAATATATACATACGTCAATAAAATATTCAATATCTATACTAACTGTCAATGTAGTTATATATATTATTTTGTGAATTTCATTGTAAATATATTTGTTCAGACTACCAGAAATAATTTCATAGAAAAGAATTATTTGAAGTTACTATGACAGAATATAGGATCCTAAATGAAAAAGTTCCCGATTCTTTAAAGAAGTACGTTAACATGAAATGAAATTTATATAAAATGAATAACGCTTGTAAAAAAATAGCTAAATCGTCATTCTGAAAGAACCAATTTTGATCAGGCGTTTAAAATTTAAAAGCGTTTAACATACAAAAATGCTAATTTCATTTCAAAACATTTAACTATAGTGAAGTATTATTTACCATACTAGCTTTGAAATATTTTTATAACATTTTTTTATTACCCATCACTTGAGCCAAGCCAATTTATTTAAGCTAATTTTTACTTATTTATCAACTTGCACTATCTCTAAAGTTTTTACTATAAATACATAATTCTTTCTGTTTTTATAAATAATAATTCTGTTTTTATTAATTATATCAGTTTTGGCGTATTACGCTTATCAGGATAGAAGGGTAATATTTAATTTCAAGACACTCCACTCTGTACTAGCGACCCGAATGCGAATCGCCTTTATTTATAGATCTAACCTGTATAATTTTTCAAAATTATATATTTATATAATTGCTTAGTAAATGTATAGATACTATCAATATTATCTAATTATTAATAAATACGTTTAACACGAAACATATGTATTTAAGCATTATTCGTTTTTAACTCCACAGCAAGCCTAGATGGTTGATATGTGTAATGTTCATAGCGGGTTTAGCCATAATGACGCTGTTTGCAATGGGAGCTGGCATTTTCGTAGGATATACGTATTGTTATGTGGCCCATGGAACAGGTTTCCATCGAGGTGAGTATTAAAATTTCACGCTTTAACTTAGTGGTGCGACACTCTGTTGACTACTTTTCATCATTGCATTCCACAGCATTGCAACGTCTGACTAATGTATAAAAAAATAAATTTTAAATGTTATCATTCCCCTGCGTAGGAATCGAACTTAATACCAATCGCAATTACAATCAGATGCTATCCTACTGCACCACGGAGGCGGTTTTTTATTTATAATTTAGGTAATATTATAAATTTGGATTTCAATCAGTTTCTTGTTGTAAACGCGCCCAATCATTTTAATAAAAGTCAAGTGTTCAACTTAATGAATTACAATTTACAATGTACACATAAATAAATAAAATAATTGTTTGGTGAATATAAATTATATAGTAAAAATTAAATTACTTACTACTTATAATTTAGGTAATTTTTTTATAGTAATGTAGGTACTATAGAGTATATATTTTTTCCGTCATAAATTTGTAGAATAATTATACAAACCTAGTAATTACTACACATTTTTATAGTCAACGCTACTGTACTAGAAAAATTACAAATCCTGAATGTGCCCGATGGTGTCTCTAAAGAGAAGCCTCTTAAAAGATCAATAAATGGAGCCATTTTGTCACAAATACAAAACATATTGAAAATCGGACACACGATGTGGGAAAGCTACCCGTATAATTCAGACAAAAAAGAAGAAATACTGTAAAATGTAATATAATTGCTTAAAGTAATAAATATTATATTTTTTTGAATGATAATTATTTAGTAACAACAAAAATACCCCAAAGACTGAAAACTAAGGTTTTCAATGAGACATGACCTTATTTTACATGCAATTGTTTGAAATGGATTAATCGCGTATATTTTGTCCTTAGAAAATACATTTTAGAAAACCCGACATACTGTACAGTTGAATACTGTACAGTAATCTGTGGTCTCAGTTAGACTGTGGTTACATTTGTGTGTTGGTATACAAAAATTAATTTTATCAGTCTACCAAAATCTGTTTTTTAATTGCCTCGCGTACTAACCTTGATTTTTGACAAGCTGAACTGAAATTGAAATGAGCTGACTGTATCTTTGTCTCTGGTGTGCTGTATTTGAGATTTCAAATTTTTTATAAGTGGGTCCTAGGTGATAGAGAACTGCTAACCATCTTCCCTACTCAAATTAGAATTAGAATTTCAATAGCATTGCGGATCATTCTTGGAATATATCTATTTTGCCTAGCGAGGATATTAGATTTATTACACCTGTTATAGTGGTTGAGCTTATTCATTGTATGTGCACTCAGAGCTGACTGATACTTGCCCATTCTTGACATCGAAGATGTGTTTCTTCACCCTAACTCTTCACTTGGCAGATCATTCGTAGAACCGACCACCAATGGGGAGCTAAGGTAAGGCTACCTCTAGTGGGCGGTGACTGGAAGCCGGTCGCCCTTCACCAGGTGAAACGATGACCTGGTCAGAATTGCAGGGAACTTTCTTCCGGTTTATAATGATGACGATGATTACTGAATTATCATTTTAATATAAGATTTTTAAACATATATCTACATAAAAACCAAATATAAAGCGAGTACTTACGCTATATGTTTAACATCCTTTTGCTCATATCTATTCTGTAGATGTGTCTCTATCAAACAGTATATGAAAATCGTAAATCGCTACTTTAACACATTTCCTGTTATTTGAATCGTTTGAAAATTTCTGCATGTGTCCGCATCAAGTGAAACAATGTTTATAATGTCATCCTTACCAGAAGGAAAGGTTATGAGAAACTTTATTTATAGGTATTTTCTTGTATATTTTTCAAACTATTTTATTTTTATTTCTATTTGTTTCTTTAATTACGATTGCAAATTATTTTAATGTGTATAACATATAATTGTGAAAATAACAAAAACTATTCATATATGTGATTTATAATTATTACTTACAGAAACTTCATTATTTTATTATAATTTAATTCAATTATTTTACTCGCTATGTGTAGTTAAAAGTGATAAATGCAAGTAGTAACGGTTACGTTAATTTAAAAAAACGTCGTAACAAACCATACAGCTCACTAATAGCTATATAGCTCGCTAATAATAAAATAATATTTATACTAAAATAAGGTAGACTGTAAAAAAATGAAAAACTCATGAAGATTTAGACAAAATCGAAATTATCTATGAAATATATTATTAGAATGGGTTCATTATCTGGTTTCAAACCGCATTTCCACAAGAACAATTTAACTCATTTTGCTCCCTGTATCTATGGGTTGGGTACATGTACATATGTACATGTATAACCGCACAGTTTTGACTAATTGTTTGGGCGTCGGCTAACCTTTGTTACTTTATACCAATTAATATTGATTGTGAACTAGAAAAAATAGTGTGATGATGACTCAATAGTCCTTGAATTCAAATATCAACGAAATTTATTTATCACTGTATTTGTGGGTTTGCACGTTTGATAAGTGAAAACTATTGCAACGTGTGTATATCCATGTACAACAATAAATCAAAAGTCAGGCCAGTCGTGGTGCTGTAGCCGACGTCTGCCTGTAAACGCAATCGATTGTGGATTCGATACCCACTCAGGTAAACGATTTTATTTAAATTATTTTCATTACCTAGCTCTAGTGTTTATACAAAATGCTACATTGAGTTCCACCACTCAACAAACAATATCTCGAATTTTGCGGAAAGCGCGGTATTTAACACTATGTACTTCCTGCCTATACTATTATGCAAGATTAAAAAAGCATGAAGCTAAAAAACAGTTAAGTTACTTTTTCTTTCTAATATTATAAATAATGAAAATAAAATGTTGATAGCCGGCCTTATTTCATTATGATGTGAACTTTTATTATATTTAACCATATATTTTTATTTGAATTCAAAATACAATTACAGAAACATACATTTTCAATTAAGATTTTTATTTAAATATTCTAACGAAATCACCACACTCGCCAAATGTCGAATATCTGTTTTTTATCGTATACACTTCGGAAAGTGTGCCTTGGAATTGTATTGTACAACCTAATTCCCCCGTTCTATTTTACTATCAGACTTCAAGGAAAACTGCTACACGCAATCCGTACATAATAGAAATTCCTACTGTGCGGACAAAACGCTTTGATGCCTCGTTTTTTACTGACACAGTGAAACTGTGGATCATCACTTCCGGCCTCTGTATTTCAGATGTCATACAATCCAGCGACCCTCAAGTATAGCGTGAATAGTTACCTTTTAGACAAACGCGTGCCAACGTAGACACTTAACACCAGGCTTCATGTGATCAAACGCAAACCTATCATGTACAAAACCTTTAATTATTCCTATGATTATTGTAAACAAAATACTTGTAGATTTTAAATCAAAAACATATAGAGAGAATTCTTCATTACGAAGCAATATATACAGCGTATACAGCAACGCGACAATTTCCGGTTATAGGCACATAATGGTAATAAAAAAATCGATTTCACATATACCTGCTAAATGTGCAACTCGCATGAGAGAATCTTGTTTTGATAGTTTTTACTGTATTGAAGATGAATCTACTAACGATTTGAACCTTGAGTGAATTTTATTTAATTTAAAACTGAGTAGTCTTATGGTACGTTGGTTGGTTGGTTGCGATATATATATATATATATATTTATATATATAATGTATAATAAATATAGCGTAATGTTGTGTAAATGTATTTATGTGATTAGTATGTAGAGTATTATTATTTATTATTAAATTGATTTTTCATAATACACCACCAAAAGTAAAAGAAAACAAAACTGAAATCAGCTACACAGGCAACTTTATAGCTTTTAACGGTGATCTCTTCCAGACATTTTTAGAGGATAAGTAATATAAGAGAGCAAGCCGGCAGGAGGTGTAAATAATAAATATATATATAATTTTTACATGTTATAAATATTTTATTAAATTTAGCGTTTAAATTCATGCTTGACGTCACAGTGATCCGATAAAGAACCTACTCTCATAACATCAGTAATAGTTCACGGCTTAAGCGAATCGGACTCAATTTATAATAGAACATAGGTGATATTTGCTGCTACAAATGAAATACACTTCCAGCAGAAGAATTCATAAACATTATATGAAAAATATTAAATATTAAAAATATTTTTTAACATTTTCGGCGAAAAATAAAAGTTATTCTAAATACAACATTCTGCATAGGATTGGAACCTAGAAGCAACGCAAAACGTTAAAACGTCAGTTTATAAAGCAACCTAATAATAGAAAATTAATACATATAGGGTCTTATTATATACCGGAAGAAGTAATTGCACTAATGCTCCATGCATTTCTAAGATATCATTCAATACAAATATGAAACAGGATATATATAGGTAAAAGATACTTCTCCTTAACAATAGCATTAAGATTATGTAACAAAATATATATTTTGTCTCTTGAAAAAGCATAAAAATATTGCTTGCAGCATAATTTATAAAATGATGTTTTTTTTAAAGATACGTCTAGATATATGTTTCATGTACGAGTGTACGTGAAAAATATATCTAGACATATATAATGATTATTTACTGTGTTTTAGTATTATTAAACAAAAAAAATATTTCAACTCTACAATATATAAAGATTCAAAAACTGCCCAGATATTTTTATTGTAAAAACTTATTTATCAACAATGACCCAAATTCTTGGTAGCCGCGTTGATTTTTTACAACTTTTAAAGTATAAATAAACAGGTTGTCCATCACGTTTCGGGTATGCCCACATAACAAATCATTAAAAGGACGACGGCTAGAAGTTTCATAGCCAGACGGTATTCCGTCTCATGAGACAAACGAAGGCGATCGCGTGCGCACGTCGTGTTAACATCTTCGTAAACTAATTATTACTATAACTTATATGTATATTAGTTATGTTTTATATTAAAGTGGCATTTTTGTGAGACTGTTTATTTCATAAATAAGTTCCTGTGATATTTTAAGTATTATTTGTAATGAATGTGTGGTGTAATAAAGTTTTTGCGTTATTACATCAGTCTAAGCGTTCGTTGTGACGTTTTATATCGTCGATAAGAAAAGTGAGTATTTCAGTAGCTACAGAGTTTTAAAATTTAAGATCGGATTTGTAAGCCATAATATATTTATAATATGCATTGAACTAGTTTATTGCGAGTGAGAACTCGAGGCTCTTGTAGCTTAATTTATCATTAAATACATACACTGGTCTTTTATGTAATAAATACATACATATGTTACTAAGCTAAAATATTTTTGATGTAGCAGGTAAAATATCAATATTTTCAAATCGTAATAATTTATATACGTTTATTATACACGTATATTTATGAACGTAATTACTTATCTTTTCGTCTATCTATACTGTAATAAAATAATAAAAAAAGTATATCTAAAATATCTTTCCTAAAAATTGATTGAATACAGTTCAGTGATTATTAAAAATTTTGTCGGTCTGTTTGTTTGTACACGCTAATTTCTGAAAATACTGCACGAGTTTTATTAATTCTTTAATTTAAATTTGAATCTTTATATCTGGGCACTGTATAGGCTCTAATAATTATGTTGGCTGGTCTCCATCAAGTAGCCAATCATAAGTACCTAATATATCAATATTAGGTAAAATTTATTCACCGTGGTAGGCATTTTTGATTAACATATAGTAATACAACTATATTAGATCTATTACACTTGATTATGAACCATAATAACATATGTTATATTCCTTATTAAGGAAATATTACCTTAACAAAAGTTGTTCAGCGCCATAGATAGTTTTCGGTGACAAATTAAAATCATTGAATATTGATTCTATCATAGCGCACTAAAGCAAAGCAACATCTACGCAAACGAAGTAGCCGGAATTCAGCTCCAATTACATATTTTTTTATTTAAATATATATCTTACTGGGCACCAGGCAATTAATGGATATTAGTATATACGAAATAATAATAATATAACATCATTCTATAATGTTTAACGCAATTAAAACATAGATTCATTCAGCAATAGACTGGAGAAAGTGAAAATGGCTCACGACCACAGACTACAGACTATCTTCTAAAAACTACAATGAAAATATATTTAATTTTTAAAAATGTACACGTTTATGTTAATTATATATACGTAACGTTACAATTGAGAATATTTTCATGTTTTATACGATTTAAATCATGATTAACAGTAGTCGGGTTTTAGTTTTTAAAGTTATTTTTTTTAAGTATAACAATATTTTATACTTAAATAAAAATAAATATCGCGATATTTTTACGTGAAATAAAAGTAATAAGTAAAATAAAATTTATTCATATATTCGACAAGATAAGAATAATAAATATAAAGTGCATCTAATGAGGAATTCTCTATTTCATATATATATATATATATATATAGTATATATATATATATATATATATATATATATATATATATATATGTATATATATATATATATATATATAATATATATATATATATCTGAAGCTTAATAATAATATTAGTTTAACGGGGAATGGGGAAATACTCGGTCTTATTTATATTTAAGTCTATCGGTAATTCTCAGATTTAATTACATTTAGTTAAATGCCTTACAGTGGCTCGCAGAATATACAAATAAACCAATGTCGACACTGGTTTTTACCATTGTCATTAGTCACTAGAATTAAGATGTTAAAGCATTCTTTTTTAGCTTCACGCTTTTTTCTCTCATAGCATGGCACGTAGAGTGTACCTAGTGTACTCCGCGAACTACACTTACTTCGCTGAATTCGAGATATTGTGCATTGAGTGACGGTACTCAAAGCCGCGTTTTTTTGTACCAGATAGACCTTGAGACCGGTCGTGGCACAGTGGTACAGCAAATGTTTGTAAACCCGATCGGTTGTGAGTTCGATACCGACTCGGGGAATGATTATCTTTAAATTATTATCATTTTCTGGCTCTGGTTAACATTTTTCAAATTATGTTATTTGGTATCGTTATAATATGTGAAACTTAAAAAAATATATGTGACATACATTTTTCAATTTTACCTAATTACCATTTATAAATGATAACGTCTTCACTGCTTTTTACTACTAGCTATCTGAATTATAAAATTAATGTTAATAATTCAAGGTCGGCTGCTCAAGCAATTAAATGAATTATATTTTTTGGCATCTTTAGACAATGATGTATTTGTACATGAAATACGACAGATTTCTTACTCTGTATGTATTTGTCTTGCCACAAATGTATTGAATACAAAAATCTAACAAAATATTTCATAATTTTTTTTATTGTAATAAGCTTATTTAAAAAATACCTTGAAATTTCATCAAAAGAGTACATTACAATATATTGAAACAAATCCTCCTATTTTTATCATTTAATACGTTTGATACATAAAAAAAAGAATTTGGAACATGTGTTGAAAAAACCATAACTTTCCAGCTAAACTATAACGTATACGAAAATGCCATTTTAATTAAACATATTTAGCGGTGAGCATTTTCGATTGACACATAAAAATTAACGGTAGAAGTGTGACAACCAATGAAGAACGTTACACTTCGCTTCTTTAATGTTTTTTCAAAAATATTTTGTAATCCTAAGTGTGAAATAACACTTTAAAAATAGTAAATAACGTTACACTATACATTAAGAAATATATTTTCGAATACCAAGAAGTATCATGTCATGACACTCAGTACTTCGCTTTCCACCAAATTCGAGACATTGCGTGTTGAGTGGCGGAACTTAACGCCGCCCTTTCTCTTTTACCAGAGCGAGGAAGTAAATACCACAACCGGTCGCGTTTACAGTCAGACGTTGTCCCACTGCACCACAACAGAACCCAAGAACATATATGTACTGTAAATATTCTGTATGCAATGAATTGTGGGTTTCAGGCGTTATATACAAAGATTTTTCCAAAGCATTTGACTAAAATTTCTCATTTATTATTAATTCACAATATTAAACAAGCTGGCATTCATGGTGATCTTTTAAAATGGCTAGAATTTTATCTATGGGATAGAACTCAAGTAATAGCCATCAATTAGTGTCAAGTAATAACTTTTTCTAGAAAGAAGTTTCCCATTTTGTTTGATTATGTAATTTCTAATAGACCACTATCTCTTGATAGTGCTCTATTACAAATTACTTATATTGTCTATTATTAAAGATCTTGGTGTTTTATTAGATTCTGGACTTTTATTTGGTAAGCACATAGATTAATAATATAATTGGAAAGGCATATAAAATGCTTGGTTTTATTTTTAGACAGGGGAATAATTTTAAAGATGTCCGTACAAAAAACTAAATTTTTTTGTATAATAGTAATCTTAGGTCCTGTCTAGAATATATTTCACCCGTATGGAACCTACGATACAACAAATATGTGACCAAATTGGAAGTGTGAAAAATAAATTCATACGGCGATTACTTTAAAAAAGAATTTTAAAGGGTATACTAGAACTGACTCTGGTATCATTAGAAAAGCACAGAGAATATAGGGACCAAATGTTTTTGTTTAAATTTTTCATAAGTTTCAAAAATCTTATTTATTTCAATTAATTATTAAACAAAATCCATATAAAATTTCCAAATTTTACGCCCCCTCTAGAGATATCTTCATGTTCAGAGAACCAATTACGCAAAGAATCGTTTTATAATAAGATCTCGTCACGTTCAGAATAAAAACTATGGTGATCTTGATATTTTCCATACCTAATGAAGGAATGGAAAATACCAAAATCATCATAGTTAAAACTCATTTCGTAAGGAAATTATGGGTAAAATATGACCAGATTAAAGATAATGTACTTTCTATCTTCACAATTTCTCATTTAACAATTATAGTTATTATTGTTATTTTATCAAATACGTTACTGAAACTAACAACTTGAATTATATTTAACAACATCATACTTAATATTGCCATTATTTCTATTAAGTCTTCTTATTCTGATCTAATGTAGGCGAATTTGCTTGTTTTTTTTTCTCTTTTTAAGTCACTCCATGCTCTATGTAAAAGTGGAAACTTAATTGGCAAATGTTCTGTTATTTTGTGATAATTGTTTGTCAGTGCTGTTTTTTTTCAATTTTAATATATATATATACACATTTCCTTAAACTCTATAGTTTAGCTGAACATTTATGGTTCTTTATCAAATGGTCCATATTCTTATTTTTTATATATGAGGATTATTAAATTGTTAAAATAGCAGTATGTGAAGGATTAAAAAAAAGAATGATATACGGTTATAAAATTATACAATTAAGTCAGTCTAATTTCCTTTACTGGATTTTTCTAGAATATTAAAAGTAACCAATGGCATTTAAAATAGAAACTATGCGCATTGTTAATGTAATGTTATGTAAACTGAGGTCGTATGATACATCATCGACGCAGATTTATGTTAACTTTTTGTAGGGAAGCATTGTTATTCAATTTAAAGAAATTATCATTTAAAGATCTGAAGTATTTTATGCCAATAAAGTATATATATATATATATATATATATATATATATATATATATATATATATATAATTTTATCATATAAAGTGGTTTAACTTGTGTGCATCGACTGACATATAAAAATAAAGATACATAGAAGTAGAACATCTAATGAGAAATGAGTATATGGCACATTGGCAAAGCCGTATTCCGCTAATTTTCGATGATAAAATTAAATGAGTATTAATAACCGTAAACTTGATGGTCGTAGGTTCAATCCCCATTCGCGGAATGATTATTTCTAAATTGTAGGTGCATATTCTTGAATATCTCCTTGTAGTAAAGGAGGAATTATTATCTGATTTTTTATATCAACTATTAGTGAAAGAAAATTAATAAGACAAGGATCGTAACGACTACGTAAATAAAGTTAAGGATATCAACTAGTTAAATATAACTATATAACTATTCAATACAATTAAATTATATAACAATTCATATGTACACATAGGTACGTCTCTTGAGATAAATTGAACGTTTCCTGTGAAGAAGTCTGGACTCTAGATTGCTTGAAAAGAAAGGATGTGGCTGCACTTATCAATGTAATTTATATAAAATTACTTTACTTTGAATGTATCTATCAATATAATAAAAATATTGCAATGCTGTTTTGACCCACTTCTTAAAGATCGATGTGTTTCAAAAATAGCCACACGTGTTGGTATCCGATGACAATGTAATAGTATGAATCTAATGTTTCTGCCAGGACGAATAGAAAAACAAGAAATAACTTACAGAGCGACCATTTAAAAAAATATCGGTAAATATAGATTTTTAATAGTTTCGATCGAATCATCTTGAATAAGATATTAAGAATATTTTAATACAATATTGACAACTTCGATCGACTTTAAAATTTCGTTCACAACGATGTAGGAGACGCAAGGGTAAAACGTCATTTTAATCTGTGTCCGACAGACTTCTTAGACAAAATCATATCTCGATAAATATAGGTACTATATGGAAAAATTATAATTATAAACCTACCTCAGAAAAAGCTATTTCCAATATTTCAAACAAGAACACGATCTGTTTACGACTTTCCCAGATTAGCGCAAACATACAGACAAGGAAAATCGGGACACTTTACTTTATAATATGTACTAGCTGACACGGCGAACTTCGTTCCACCATATATAATTTCTCTATTCGCGAATGCGGCAATATAACCCTTCTAGTAAAATCAATTAAATTCAATTTGTAATAATTTGACAATATATAATATAGTTAAAAATTATTTATTATTTAATGACAAAAAATTAGTCAAAATCTTTTGCTTACAATACGACCATATAATAATGAAATAAAATTCAGTATTATTAAATTATTAAGTATTAATAAATTATTAAGTATTATTAAATAACACAACATTTTTCGTTTTTCCTTCTGGAGAAAAAATAAATAGCGCCAATGGTTTGCCGACTCTCGAGCACGAACGTACAACTGTCCATGCGAAAAATATGACAATTCAAGATTTATTCTATAAGAAACAAGCTGGATTAAAATCAAATTACACTAACGCCATATAATATTGTCTATGTACAGACAAACCGCAGCGCTTAGTTCGCCACTCAATACAATGTCTTGATTTCGAGTGGAAAGCGGTTGAAGGAGACCCTGATATGTGGAATAATTTTTATTTTATTTTTTCGATTGTGTAATAATGCTTTGACCCTACAGGCCTTGAAAGCGTCACCGGGTTTTGAGGGAGGCCGAGCTAGAAGGAATCATCAACGTACAACACAGTGTCACAAGGGCGCCTTCTGTGACGCACGAACCTCGGCTTGTGTACACCATTTGTAGTGAGAAACTTGCCTGACCGGATCAAGCCTATTGGCAGCTCTTTCAAAGTAGCTACTGGAAAGTTGGCGGCAGTGCTCGTTCATGGAGTCTAACTTAATGTCTCTGTGCATAATGTAGATCACATTATGCATATACCAAAGTGTGCCCGTGGCCTTGCGTCGCGAATTTATTCTTAGGGACTTGGAAACATCTGAGATCCGAGTGTGCGAACACAACACTGGCATATCTGAAAATTGGCATTGTCTACAGGCGGATCTTGCTTCTGAGAGATATTTTAATTTTGGTACAGATCAAAGGATAGAGATAGAGCCGCTTTGCGGTGGTCGTAATGTATGTGGAGCCTGAAGGACAGCTTATTGTCTAGAACTACTCCTAGGTATTTAGCGGATTTAGCCGTTGGTATTGCCTTACCTTACAGTTTGACTCGTATCTACGACGAGGGAAAAAAACTGAAACGCTTTTCTCGGGGTTAACCTCTATGTATTACTTGGTGAGCCATTGGCCCAGACGGTTTGTCGTGGCTTAGAGACGTTTTGCTATATTGAACATATCGTGGCGAAGATTGCTTACAATGATGAAGATTGCATTGCTGATTACAATGTGTAAAGAAACGGTGATATAATGGAGCCTTGAGAGACTCCTGCTCTTATAGGAAGTTTAATGAAGAGGGGAACATCGACCCGATAACGAAATGCGTGGTTTGTGAGATAATCTCGTAGAATGTTCAATAGCCTGTCCGGAATCTAGACGTAGTTTATCGATTAGGCCATTGTGCCAGACCTTGATGACATCCATTTGGATTTATATAACAAGTTCTGCGCGAGGCGAACGCTTGAATGCTGGGCAAGAAAGCCAAACTAGTCGGGGGGGGTGATGTTTTTGGCCTCTACGATGGCCTGAAGACACGTAAGTATCATACGCTCATAGATTTTTCCTATGGTGATGGTGGCTAATCGGACGGTAACTAGTGGTACTGAATTTCGTTTTCCCCGATTTACGGATACCTATAACAATGGCTTCTTTCCATTGGTCAGAAACTGAACATTCTTTTGAGAGAGTGTTGTAGATTGCTACGAGCAGTGAAATAATCTGAACGGGCAGGATTTTAAAAATATTGTTTGTAACGTGATCATATCCTAGATCTTTTATAGGCTTAAGGCCTTTAATTATTAATTTGACCTCTTGGACTGAGGTCGGTGTGACAGGTTGTCCTACTGGTTGTAACGGCACCCAGGTTTCAACCCGTGTGTCCATCGCGGCGACGTGATCTGGATCACACGGTTGATTAGAGGGGGCGCATTGTAATCCTATATTATTTGCTAATGATACCGAGGGCTCTATTTGCGGCATTTCTTCGCGTTATAAGATTTTTAAGATCGCAAGGGATCGCGAAGCGTCCGTCGGGACGCGCTTCTATTTCCCTTGAGCATTCGCCTAATCGCGAAGTGAGATTTGAAATAGCTGTTTCGGCTTTTAACGACGAATCAATGCTATCCGGTATCGGTTCATTTTCCGCGTTGAAGTCGCGAAGACGTGACACGAACGTTTTCCAATCTGTTATGTGGAATGAAGCGTGAAACTTCTTCTTCTAAATGCGAAGTAGTACATAATATAGTGTTACTGCACTTAATAAAACTGATAGTCTCAAATACTATAATAGTTTTATTCTAAAAAGAACATAATCCGCATGACATGCATACGTTGGATAAAAAATATGTAACAATGAAAAATGGATAAATTTTGTATACAATATGAAATTAAATTACTTTTGTAAACTTAATTATCTTATTTATATATATTTTTTAAATTCGTTAATGATAATAAATTTTATCATGTGCAGTTAAATAATTCTTTTGTAAAACAATGTCAACCTCACAAAAGCTTCGTTAAAATAATTAACACGTTTAACCTGTGTTTGTTGACTACGTTACGCTAGCTAAATAAATAAAATTGCGTGAATAGCATTATTTCGTATTAAATAAATCAACTTTTATTTTTATAAAAGTATTACAAACCAAGCGCAACGCCATGTTTTGCTACTCAGACAAATCAGATTTTTGAAGCGGCCGAAACTGATTAACTTATTTAAATATTACCTACAAATAATAAAAAATGTACTATGAATTTCTTCAAAATACCTTGATTTAACAGTAATACGTGAGTGCCTCAACAACTGTAAAAGTACTTATCAATCTATCTTAATGTAGTAAATGTCCGCAACTTCGTGTCATTTAATTCTTCGCATATTTTAAGCTTAGATAAAAAATTAAACTAAAGTAAGTTTAACGATTGAAATTAATTACGAATCGTATTCCATCGTTTTAAGTAAGTTTAACATTGAGATATTCCTAGCTTAAAATATAAACTCGCAATTTAAAAATAATCATTCCTCCTAGTGGGTATCAAAATCTACGACATGTGCCTACAGTTGGTCTCTGTCTCTGTCCTAATGTGCTAATTATTTTAATTAGTTATCACTTGCTTGTCATACTGTACAACAATTGCCAGATACTCATTTCAGATAGGTGTTTCAGATATTTCTATTCAGGTGTTCTAGATTTTAATTATTATATGACAATGTCCAATATGTTTAACAACTGTAGCTAAGGAGATATTTCTTTATATGTTATAATTTAGTTGGACTGTTATGATTCATCATCAGATGTTCCAAATCTTCAACATTTTTATCAAAGTAAATTTTTTATCATGATAAACAACTACTGTTTATGGTTTAGCTGATCTATTATTGGCCTCTATCAAATATTCTACTGTCCTCTAATGTCCTGCCCAGCCTTAATAGCTATACAAAATAAGCTTCATTGAAATTCATTTTGTAGATTTTCAAAGATGTGATGTGTAGATGTTCAATATTTTAAAATTATGGATTTATATTCTATATTTCTTTATTGTGATTTTTTTTCTTAAATATATTCATTGTAAAGATATATTTTTGATGTGTGTTTCATTTTTAAACTGTGACGTTTAATAGTTAAAGTCCTGCGCATTTTGCTGAGTTGCATATTACACTAGTACTTTAAAAACTTGTATATTTGTTAAGTTAATAATTTATAGCTGTAGGTAACAGCTTATGCTAAATGCGCGACATTATAGTTAAAAAAATATAATAAAAAAATTAAATTAAATCATGCGATCCGTTGTAAACATATTGCGTAAAGCCTCTCGTATTACATTTTTTCTGATTATTATAGTAATTTTCTAGATGGATAAGTAATTATATCGCTTGAATCAATATTTTATACAAATATGATGTAATTTTTAAAAGATTACTTGAGAGATTACGTTATAGGCTCTATTATAAAACTATATTCACTTATTTTTTAAATATTTTAATGTTATTGTAAGAGCAGCAGCCAAAGGTAATATAGTAGATATAGTATATTCTCTTTGGCTTTTAGCTTCACGCTTTCATCCCTCATAGCCGGTCTTAGCTCTAGTGACAAGACACTCTGTACTTGGCTTTCCACCGAATCCGAGACATTGCATGTTGAGCGGTGAAACTCAGCGCCGCACTTTGTCATACCAGAGCAAAGAAGTGAAAATAATTCAAATATGATCACCTCCCCAAGTAGTGATCGAACCCACAACCGATCGTGTTTATAGTAAAACGTTGTTGCTCTGTGCCACAACCGGCCTTTAGCTTTAATTCTACAAGTAAAAATATTATAATATTATAAGTCCACGACTTTATTTTATTTCTGTCGACCGTACTTTCTAGCCTAAATACCCATTAATATTTAGCTTTTAGCATGTTTAATGTTTATATTATTTACTACATTTCTTTACAATAAAAACACTTATCTTAATGTAAATTTTAAAAAGCATAATTTTTTAAATTTAAACATTTCCTAGAATCAAAAACCAACCCATGACCATCGCGTATGAAACCAGGAACTTTTTATCAGGGCTATATCAACACTGCATAATATGCAATTACATATTTTTTATTATTTTTAGAACAAACATTGAAGCAAAGTGAAGATGACGATACACAGCATGACAGTAACAACACCATTAGCTGACAACTCCGATACTCATTCAAAAAATAATAAATGCGCAAGGTATTTCATATGTTTCATTTTTATGCAAGCGAAAAGAAAACTAAATATAAAAGGTATTTCATGCTTATTAAAGTTATGTTGCAAATGACAGCTGTCATTTGCAATTTGTATGAATATCACTATCATCTTGCTATCAATGCCATCTTTTAAATGTTTGAATAGACTTTCTTTTTTTTTAAGGGAACGAAAAGGTCATAGTCACAAACGTACCGCTTATTTCACTCTAAATTAAAATGAATCTAAGATTGTTTAAGTGAGATAAAAGAGACTATAAGCAATCAGAAAAAGTTCATAAAATTATATATTCAAATCAATGTTTCCAAATTTTATCTGTATTTTTAAACACGTGAACCAGTAAGTGTCATGATATGACGACCGACGGGCTGGTCATAAGTGTTAATAGAAAGTACGCACTATAATTAATCTATTAAAACTAATTTTATAAAAAATCGGATTTTTTATTATTAAAAACTATACAATGCTTATTATATTTTATTATTATATTATATAAGCGTTGGCGTTATGTGAATGTAAAAGATTAATTTAAAACAAAAAGTAATCAATACAACGTTTTTACAAAAAATATTTTATTGTCATAAATAATACAAACATAATTTCGATTGAATGAATATAAGAAAACATAGCACAAATGCTAAATATTTTGGTACTTTGGAATTTTCTTTAGTGTAGTTGCCGATTTTTGTAAGTCGTTAAAAAAATTAAAATCCGAAAAATATTTAAATTTCCTGCTCTATGGAGATAAGAGAAAGCGCAGCGTTTAGTACGATTGTCTCTGACCTAACTATAACTATAATTCTATTCTAAACATAATCTATATAAGTTAAACAATAACCTTTTCCAATACGAGTAACGACCTCCTATCCAAAGTCAGATTATACAGCGCCTAGCAGTTTTGTTATGTGGTTTACAGTAATATAATTTAAAAAGATTACTATGTTTTAGTTTTATTAAAAATTGACTAACAAAAAATTTATATAAATTATATAAGACTATCCCTATCTTTAAGAGAAGCCAGGTGATGTTAGTAACATCGCTCATATAAATTTAATTCCTTTTATTTCAAAATATAATATACAGACTAACTCAGCCGTAAAGGAAAGCTGAGAAATCGCTTAGTGTTCACTTCAAGTGATATCGATAAACGTCTAATAACAATGTTATTACACTCCTCGAGTCGTCTAGGAATCTGATTTAGCACTTTTATTAGGAATAAAAATAATTTGATTGAACTTTTATAAAAACGACTTGGTCTAGCTATTCTAGCTATTATTCTCTGAAACTTCTGTGAGCTAATTTGTTTTTAAATAAAACATATTATATAGTATAAATAAAAACTCTCTTAATTGAAATAATTATAAAAGAGCAAAATTTTGTACATCCGTTTACGAAAATTAGGCGGACACAGCAGTATGAAAGATAGCAGTATTATATTTAGTATTATGTAATTCATTTAATATAATTCACTTTCTAATATTTTTTGTAAATTTAACGAATACTGCCTATGTTTGTATATATTTGATATAAAAAAATATTTGTTATTTCACTTTCATTTTCCGTTTTATACGACTTATCCGTTATTAAATGTTATTGTGTTCTTACAAAAGAAATAGCTAGAGGAATAGATATAATATAGGAATAAATAATTAGGAAGATAGTAAAAATTTTTCTTTTAATATCCGTGCGATACGGTTTTTTATATACACAATATTTTTTTTAGTGCTTAGCAAAAATAAAGTTTATTCGACCGTGACAGGACTCGAACCTGCAATCTTCGGATCCGAAGTCCGACGCCTTATCCATTAGGCCACACGGTCGCTGTAAGAATTGCGAAATTTATGATCACGCTGATTCCGACGTAAACATTTTACTAAAATAATTGAGAGTGAGAAAATTCTTTTAGTCAAATGTTTCATATTCATTTTACTTCAAAAGCCTAAAAGGTAAAGATTTATTTTAAAGGTAATTTATATAAAAAAAGGTTTTTTTTTTCTATAATATATTTTGACAGATTATGTATATATATTTATTCGAACAATTTGAAGCTTCTCGCTTCCCACAAATCAGAGACCATCTAGTGTCAGACACTATGTTACCTGTTCGCCCGAAATCAAGATATCGCAGGTTGAGTGCGGAACTCGACACCGCGCTTTTTCTTTACCAGAGTGGAGAAGTAAACATCTATTTGAAATATAATCATAACTATTATACATTTTATCTTCTATTAGTATTAGGATTAGGTTATCTATTATTATTAGGATTAATTATTGTATATTTGTAACCAATATTTAATTATATATTTACCTAATATCTGTTAAGGAATCAGATTAAAAAATACCGGCGAAAAAGTTCAATTTGCGCCAATTACGAAAATATATGTTATAAATTATTATACCTTAAAATATTTTATTTTTATATTCGTGAAAAACGTTTAAGTGGTCAATCAGTCATTTGATTATATATCAATAAGTCGAACCAATAATAATATAGTTAGCATTGATCACGTAATGGTCATTTACTTGTAGTTGTTAAAGCGATGACTTGCAGAATCACGAGGAAGACGATATTATATAACAGGAAATTATATATTTAGAAATATATACGTATATTTTTAATTATAATTATAATTTTTTTATAACTCATTTTAGGTTTTCGTACCTCACGAGGAATAAAGGCACTCTTATAAGATCGCATTGTTGTCCGTCCCTCCGTCTGTCTGTCTGTGTTTCAAGAACCTTTGTCACAGGAACGCTTGGAAATATTGAGTTGAAATTTAAACTACATACTCCACGGTTAATTAAAAATTTGATTTACTTAAAAAATGATATAGCCATTTATATCGCAAAAAACGCGAAATGAATAAAAATTAATAGGGTACTTCCGGTAGACTTAAAATTACGAAATTTGACAACTTGCATCTACAGGTAGTATTAATCGAGGAAAAAAGCTGTAACCACACAATTACATAATTAAATCCTAAAAAATTAAAAGATTAAATTTGGTATCAAAATCGCTAATTCAAGTTAGTGTTCAAGTGACAATATGTTGTTTATTCTTTCAAAAAACCTCAATATCTCCCATTTTTTTATGGAACCCTTTTTAGGCGAGCTCGACTCGCGCTTATTCGTGTTTTTTTTTCTTGAAAAGCCTTTAAGTTTTGAATCAACGGTTTAATTATACACTTTTGCATCAAACCAATAATAATACGATAAGCATTGACGTCATGATTATTTACTGGTAATCATTGAAGCGATGACTGGCAGAATCACAAGATGTTTCATAAAAATGCACCTGATTACAACCAAGTAAATTATTAAAAGTCGCATACATAGTTCAGGATGTGAGTATAGGAAGAGGAAGTTGTAAAATATATATCGTTACAAATTTCTACATCCACATATACATATATCATTGTCTGACATCGAAACAATTTGCCATAATATGATTTATTATCTCATCTGTATGTAAATTGTTTTACCGGCTTTACGCTTTATGAAATATAAACTCGAATGGCGCTTTTATTGTTGACTGTTTATTGTTATTATTGTTCTATACAAAAATTAAATTAATATTTTTATTATGGTGAATTATATTATTGTATCAAGTACACTATATATTGTATATATCACATATTTTATATATTTTTAGTATGGTTAAGATGAATTTGGTACCAGATTGACAATTTACTTTGTTACCAACTGAATATTATATTTTAAGCTGAATTAAAAAACAAACATTCTTTTTCTTTCTTTTTTTTAGCTTTTATATAGCAGGCAGACGGGAAATACCTAGTGTCAAAACACTATGTACTTCGCGTTCCGCCAAATTTACAACATTGCGTGTTGAAGTGTAGACACTCAATGCTGTGCTTTGTCTTACCAGGACGAGGAAAGGTGGAAAGAATATTAATATAATAATTTTCCTTAGTGAGAATCGAACCCACAATCGGATCGTGTATATAGTCCAACGCTGCCTTACTGCGCCACGACCGGCCCCAAATAACAAATACATGACAAATGCGGCATTGCATTACGCCACTTAAAACATAAAGTCTGGATAAAAATTTTAACTTATCATCAGATCCAGAGGCATGTACGAGTTTATAAGTTTCAATGGGAATATGAGTCAAATTTTATTATATTAATTATTTATATTAATTCTAAATTAACATATATGTAAATAAAAAATGACTGTAATGATTCAATGATTTGCTTTTCTTTATAACAAAACAAAAAGACACTAAAAAACTATTTCAACAAAAACTAGTTCAACTAATATTTTTGCAAAGCAGTAACATAAATGTCATCATTTTGAAGTTAGAATGTACATTATAATTAATGATCTATTAAATTTGTTATCAGCATACATAGTAAGCACATACTTGTACTGTTATCTTACATTTCGGGTTTTTAGATGTATGAAGCTTTTTTCGTAAACAAAAATCACAGTTCAAATGAATATACGTAGCAAAATAAAATAGTGTGATAAAAAGCAACGTAATAATGGAGTGATAATGGAGAATACTAATTAAATTATTTCGAATTCCTCATTGATAAGACAAAATCCAACAAAACAAAACATTTGGCCTAAAACAGTTGTCCTTAACTGAGTGTCTTGACACTAGCTTTCTATAGGTTTCGTAAAGCATTTCATATAGACATATATTTTTTACAGATATAAGCATTAGCCGGTCAGTAGGACAGCGTCTCATTGTAAACGCGACCGGTTGTGGGTTCAATTCCCACTCGAGGGAGAGATTATATTTAAATTATTCTCACTTCTTGGCTCTGGTAAGACAAAGTGCGGCGTTTAGTAAAGTATTAGGAGTAATACATACATAAGTACATTTATTCTTCAGATATTACTTTATACATTTGTGCACTATTTTACATAATTTACAATTTTAAGTCTTAACATAACATTTAGGATGTTTACAAAATTTCGCATCAAATATCATTTATATTATGTATAAATAATTCATTTCATTATTCTAATTATTATAAAAAAAATTGAATATGAAAAGCGGTTATGGTTTAAATTAAGACACCCTGTAAGAAAAAATATATGAATCTTTCATGACACACAAAATTACGTTGTTTTACATCGTTCGTGGGAATTTTCGAAAGTGATAAACAAATCAATGATCTATCTGTATACATTACCACGAAACGGTTTGGCATAAATTATTTAGTCAAGTTTGACTACATAAAAAAGGTTCCAGTGATATGATGTAGGAACTGAATAAATGAAATAATGCTAACTTCCGGCAATTTCAACTCCTATTGTCATTATATCTTTAGTATGCTAAAAACTATTTTATATTTTCTATTTCAACATGTTGTCTCGATTTTCAGTAGAAATTAGTTAATGGAGTGTCAGAACATATGTTATGACGTAATGTAAATTAAAAACATTATAGATTACTGTCGTCGTCGTCAGCCAATTGCAGTCCACTGCTGGACATAGGCCTCCCCAAGTTTGCGCCAAACATCCCGGTCCTCCGCAACCCTCATCCAGCCCGCTCCGGCAACCTTGCGTATGTCGTCAGTCCAGCGGGCCAGAGGGCGTCCTACACTACGTTTGCCAAGACGTGGTCTCCACTCCAGGACTCGTCTGCTCCAACGGCCATCGGTCCTGCGACAGACGTGACCGGCCCATTGCCACTTCAGCTTACTGATTTTGCGAGCTACGTCAGTTACTTTAGTAAGTGGTAGTAGTCTCACGGATAACCTCATTCCTGATTTTATCCTTGAGAGAGACCCCGAGCATAGCTCGCTCCATAGCTCGCTGAGCGACTTTAAATCTGTGGACCAGCCCTACTGTCAGTGTCCACGTCTCGGCAGCGTATGTCATTACAGGTAGGACACATTGCTCAAAAACCTTCGTCTTTAGGCTTTGCGGAATTGTTGACGTAAGGACTCGACGGAGCTTGCCAAATGCCGCCCAACTCAACTGAATCCTCCTATCCGCTTCCTTCTCGAAGTTGTGTCGGCCAAGTTGTATTGTCTGGCCTAGGTAGGTGTAGTCCTGTACAACTTCAAGAAGAACGCCTTCGACCCGCACTGGTCTCGGCATGACGTTTCTGTTGAACATAACTTTTGTTTTGTCCAAGTTCATACCAAGACCAACACGTCGGGAGGACCCATTTAGGTCGTTCAGCATTTGATTTAGCTCTTCCAGTGTCTCTGCAAAGATGACTATATCGTCGGCAAAACGCAGATGAGAGATATACTCTCCATTGACGTTGACGCCTCGTCCAATCCAATTCAGGGTTTTAAAGACGTCCTCCATCGCGTTGGTGAACAGTTTCGGGGATATCACGTCCCCCTGTCGCACCCCACGATGGAGCCGAATAGGTCTTGTCCGCTGATCTTGGATTTGGATTATAGATTACTGCCTTACTTTTAATTAATTATTTAACTAAAATTAACGTGTTACTAAAATAAACGCGTGTGCTGTTTAGCAATGAAATTAGTGATAAATATAGGTTGCAACTTTCAAGTATTTCTTGAAAAGAAAATAAATGAATTCTTAGTGTTTTATATGTTTTAATAATACACAAGTTT
Source organism: Dryadula phaetusa (assembly GCA_032432895.1). Lineage (NCBI taxonomy): Eukaryota > Metazoa > Arthropoda > Insecta > Lepidoptera > Nymphalidae > Dryadula > Dryadula phaetusa. Next base: position 965,480 of record JAOYRS010000038.1, read on the forward strand.
GATTAATTATGTTGTAAAGAATTTATAATTTTTTGCCATGAAATATCACTTCCTAATGTCGTATTCTATAACCTTACTACATAAAATTATAACATAGTGTACACATGGGCTCAAATATATAAAGTTAGCTTAATCATTTGATTGCATTTAAATCTAAAGATGTTTTTAATTACAAAATAAATTTGACGAATTCATAATGCAAAACATGCAATTTGATGTGAGAGGGTAATAACTAAGTTCTTTTTTGGATAATAAATGAATAGTTAATATCGTCTGTAACATAACTTATTGTATTTCTTTTATAATCTGGTCTTGTGAAGCTATAAACAGAAATTATTTAATGTCAAAGAGACACTATTCATATTTTAAAGAATGACAGGCACGTCACTCTTAAAAAATGAAGTATGTATAAAATATTTGATTATGTACAAAGTACCTATGTTATTCAATTTTTGTGCAATATACGACGTTCATACAATATACCAATTAATTTTTATCCTTCCCATGATCAGAAATTGCACTATATAAGTGTAAAGCTCTGTTTATATGGAAAAATCTCAAATCGTGGCTCATATATTAATTCGCATTTTAAATTTTAAATGCATATATGCAACGTTTTTTTAAATAAAATAATTTGATATAAACAAAATACTGTTTTTAAAAATGGACTAAATTGCAATAAAGCAATATAAGATATAATATGATCAGTATCTGGATTATAATTAATTAATATTGACGTGATTCGCAATAACCATTTCTTACCTCAACCAGTTTGTATCTAATGTAGTGGTCTCGATCTCTTTTACGTAACAATTAAAGACGTACTAATCGTTATTTTTATGTGTAATAGCTTCTATATAATTTATACGTCATATGAAATTCTTAGAATAGATGAGATTATTGTATATTAAATTTGCATTTAATATTAAAAATAAAGGCTAATATTTTTATATTTAACTTTAAATAAAATGTTCAAAAAAATCTATAAGAGAAAAAATATATTACATGATGAACAGGCCTTATTTCAATGACGTCCGAGGCCGTTTAAGCATATTTGTTGACGACCATTATAGAGCACAGTTATCACCGACTTCCTCTCGTGAAGGTGTTTCGTAGTGCTAGTGTTGTGAACCTAAGTGATGTGCGATCGAACTCTACTCAAGACGAGCTCGTTAAAGAGTTCGGATAGATCGAACGTCAAAAGAAAAAACCGGCACGTCCTTATCCGCTTACCGGACTCGGATAGCAACGGACACAGGTACTTGTTTACGCTTTGAAAAACGAAACTTTCTCAAAGAACATATATTACAAGGCTTCTTATATTGTAAAGTAGATAATATTTGTAATATTATTTTTACAATATTTCCTTTATGTTTATCTATTATTTTTATGTAATACTTAATGTACATTTTATTACTATCGCAAATTTTACTCGCTTTCACATTGTGTTCATGAATATTATAGATTTTACATGCATGCACATACTGCCAAATACTACCTTTTTTAAATACTATAATAATATTTAAGAAAGGAAATAATTTTATATTTATATAAATAATTTTATATAATATAGTATTTCAAAAGAAAACAAGAATTTCAAAGTAAAATAGAAAAAAATAATTCCTACTATGAAGTATGGAAACATTTGAAAAATATTTATTTATACTGATGATATGATAAAAAAACATTATAATTACACAATCAAAATCTACTTATTTTATCTACTTATGATTATTACCATATTTTTTTAAAATGTTTTCTAATCCTAAGTGTCAAGTTGTGAAAACAATTTGAAAATTGTAAAACATTTTTAGCTTTTTATGTAATCTATCGCTTATGACATTGAGAAGAGCATTGAGAAGGCATACCTGTGTTTCGTAGTGTAAATATTTTTTATAATAAATCATGGGTTATTTAGGTAAAAATTTTTAGTTTGCTTTCCCTATAAGAAAGGCTTATATATGTATATCCTATAGGTAGTACAAGCTCAAAAATATTCTGAATAGTAAGTGTGTAAATGACTGTCATTTGATAAAATTTTTGCACATTTGAAATGAAACGGTTTAACTTTTTAGCTTCACGCTTTTATCCCGAATAGCAGGGTAGACAGAAAGTACCTAGTGTCAAGACACTCCGTACTTCGCTTTCCACTGAATTCGAGACATTGGGTGTTAGGTGGTGGAACTCAACGCCGCTCTTTGTCTTTACCAGAGCGAGGAAGCGAAAATAATTTAAATATAATTACTCCCCCGAGTGGGGATCAAACCCACAACTGATCGCGTTTATAGTCAGACACTGTCACACTGCGCCAAGGCCGGCCTCACATAGTAATCGCGCGTTTATTTTTTAAAAATAGTTTCATTTGAAAAGTGTTTTTGTTGTACTATAAGCTGATAAAGTTGTAGTAAACTTATCATCTCCTATAACATTAGCCTCGAAAGAAAATAAAGAAAGGCTCTTAGCATTTTGCAATATTTGACTCTCGTACCAATTCACCAAATATTTACGATTTTTCCAAAATATTCTTAAACCGTATACTTATAACGAGATAAAAGTTACATTGAATTAAACACGACAAACGACAAGAAAGTGCTATTATCGACTAATTATTAAAGGAAAACAATATTAAAGCAAATTTATGATAGTGGTATTGTAATTGTATTAATCTTTATATAATACTACTATGGGAGTACTCTAATAGATCCTATCATACCTATAGAATCGACTAATTGCATTAATCATGAATCAACACAGAATACTAAACAAGCTATATTATATTTAAAATGAAATTATTTGAAACAAATTTATGGTGTATATTTTATTTATTGGAAAATATATTTTTGAAAACTCTACGTTTCGAATACTTTACATCCTTGGTCACAGGTAGACTCTATCTGATTGTATAAAATTATTATATTTGCTTGAACATGGCACAATTACCTTAATACTACGTCTTCACCTTACGAGAACTACACTATTATATTTCAGTATATAAATATTTCATTTTGCCTTAATTACTGAAATTACTTGTCAGTGACGTTATGCTAAAGATTATACGGTGACTGCGATTTATCTGTCATCATAAGAATATAACAAAGTAGTCACTAATCCGAGTTTTTCAGATATATGGTGTCGACTCAGTTTTTTTTGGTTTTATGATTCAAATAAGGTGTCAGTTGAGTCTACCGTTGACAAAATTATTAATATAACATTTTTGAAAATAAATTACATTAAATACATTTTTGAAACATAAATTAATAGCATTAAAGAAGACCATTACAATAATTATAATAATTATATATAATCTATTAAAGCTGAAAATTAGGTAATGACTCGTTCGGTAACATATCTTACTTACTTAAAAGATATTTATAATATTCAATTTTATGGCTTTTATCAAATAATATATGTTTTTTATGCCACACTCTAGTTTACTTGATCGTAGTAGAGGTATTCGTAAAAAGTTCTCTCAATCAAGATTCTAATCCACAACAATTCGAGACATTGGGTGTTAGGTGGTGGAACTCAACGCCGCTCTTTGTCTTTACCAGAGCGAGGAAGCGAAAATAATTTAAATATAATTACTCCCCCGAGTGGGGATCAAACCCACAACTGATCGCGTTTATAGTCAGACACTGTCACACTGCGCCAAGGCCGGCCTCACATAGTAATCGCGCGTTTATTTTTTAAAAATAGTTTCATTTGAAAAGTGTTTTTGTTGTACTATAAGCTGATAAAGTTGTAGTAAACTTATCATCTCCTATAACATTAGCCTCGAAAGAAAATAAAGAAAGGCTCTTAGCATTTTGCAATATTTGACTCTCGTACCAATTCACCAAATATTTACGATTTTTCCAAAATATTCTTAAACCGTATACTTATAACGAGATAAAAGTTACATTGAATTAAACACGACAAACGACAAGAAAGTGCTATTATCGACTAATTATTAAAGGAAAACAATATTAAAGCAAATTTATGATAGTGGTATTGTAATTGTATTAATCTTTATATAATACTACTATGGGAGTACTCTAATAGATCCTATCATACCTATAGAATCGACTAATTGCATTAATCATGAATCAACACAGAATACTAAACAAGCTATATTATATTTAAAATGAAATTATTTGAAACAAATTTATGGTGTATATTTTATTTATTTGAAAATATATTTTTTAAAAATATACGTTTCGAATACTTTACATCCTTGGTCACAGGTAGACTCTATCTGATTGTATAAAATTATTATATTTGCTTGAACATGGCACAATTACCTTAATACTACGTCTTCACCTTACGAGAACTACACTATTATATTTCAGTATATAAATATTTCATTTTGCCTTAATTACTGAAATTACTTGTCAGTGACGTTATGCTAAAGATTATACGGTGACTGCGATTTATCTCTCATCATAAGCATATAACAACGTAGTCACTAATCCGAGTTTTACAGATATATGGTGTCGACTCAGTTTTTTTTGGTTTTATGATTCAAATAAGGTGTCAGTTGAGTCTACCGTTGACAAAATTATTAATATAACATTTTTGAAAATAAATTACATTAAATACATTTTTGAAACATAAATTAATAGCATTAAAGAAGACCATTACAATAATTATAATAATTATATATAATCTATTAAAGCTGAAAATTAGGTAATGACTCGTTCGGTAACATATCTTACTTACTTAAAAGATATTTATAATATTCAATTTTATGGCTTTTATCAAATAATATATGTTTTTTATGCCACACTCTAGTTTACTTGATCGTAGTAGAGGTATTCGTAAAAAGTTCTCTCAATCAAGATTCTAATCCACAACCCTCATGACAAATACTGTCAGACATAAATCAACTGCGCTAAAACAGCATTATAAAATAGAAATTTATACAGCAAAATATATTAAATATACGTAGTTCAAGGTAAAATCTTACTTGTTATTGAATATAAATCACAAGGCAAGATATAATATGATTAGCCAAGGTTTAGATAAAGTAGAGGCGAACTTTATTAGAGGAAATGCAGTATAAAAAACCGGTAAATTTGCACCTTCAGGGTACGCATAAATGTTAGAAATTAATAGTAATTGTTGCCCACAGAGATTCTGATTTAATTGAGTAAATTTCTAAGATATTAATATTGCATATATAAATATATGTATATAGTATTTATATGCTTAATATTAATAATAATTTATATACATATATAAATGTACAAATAATACTTCGTACAAATAAGATAGTTTAATTGTTCAAAAAGTCGCTTAAATATATCTTGATTCTAAGTTGCCGACTTTTGCCTATTGATATCAATTACATTCACATAAGAGATATAACCCAATAAGAACAAAAAAGGTACATACCAAGTCTTTAATTTAATATATTATATATAAAAAAACCAATTAAAAAAATAATACCGGCGATTCTATCGAAATTAAAGATAAAAGTTAAGATAAAAAATGCTTGAGGCATGTGACGCAGTGGGACAGCGCCTGACTGTAAACTCGACCAGTTATAAGTTCGATCCCTACTCGGGGGAGTGATTATAATTAAAATTATTTTGACTTACACTTGACATTAGATACTTTCTGTCTACCCTGATATTTGGGATAAGAAGCGTGAATCTAAAAAAATACTTTTCGTATATAATAATGGACTATGTTATTTGCGGACGTCTAAATTATATTTGGCTAACACAAGCAATAAAATAAATACTTTTAGTATTTTTATTACTAAACCTGACAATCTTAACAGACTGTCAGTTTTAATAAAAAAACGATTTTTTAAAATTTTATAATTTTTTTTATTATGTTTTTTAATATTTTTTATATAAATCATATTTATTGAATCGAAAAGTGTCTTTAAATTGAATTTTTTTCAAATTTTCCGCCATTTTTAAAAAAAATTGTATAGGCGATAAATTTTGTTGACGTCACATTGATTTTGTAGAAATCGTAAAGAAATTTATCTTAGATCTTTTATCGCTATCAAATATAAATAAGATATTTAGTTAATTATGTTAAGTTATAAAATACGATAATATTATATCGACATTTCAAAATCGCGTAACTACCGAACATATTAAAGAATTTTTTTAACTTCACTCTTTTATCCTCTGCTCCATACTCCGCTTCCCGCTGAATTTCAGACATTGCGTGCTAAGTGGCGAACCTCAACGCCGCGCTCTGTCTTACCAGATCAAGAAAATAAATAAGAAAATAAATGGAATGGATGCGTTTGATGTAGTCAACACACGATTTAGAAGCTCTGTGCTTAAAAAATATTTTACCATTGTGTTACTATTATATTTTTTGTGAATAGTTGTTAATTAGTTGTAGTAATAGTTAATATTGTATATTTAAAATTAGTTTTATTTAGATTTTTACTCCAATGTGTCAAATTAGAGTCCCTCTTGATGAGGTCCTCCGGATTCTATACACCTGACTCTGAACCTCCATCTATAAATATCACTAACGGCACAACATTGATGATAAAATTACCTCACTTAAAAAAACAATAATAAATCCGTCTACAGCGAACCCTTCCATCCTAACGATATACATAAATCCTTTTTTTTAATAATTTACTTCACTTTTATAACGAAAATGATTCTGGTCCATACACAGTCCATGTGTCCAGAATTGAGATCAGATAGAGATAGAGACAGAATAAAGATCTCTTAAATTTGGTGAATTCCTTTATAAAAATAATGTTAAAAATATTTACAAAGATTAAAGGGATTAAAAGCATTGGCAGAACAAAATTAGTATTGAATTTGTTTCTGCTGATGCAGCTAACAATTTTATGATATTTTAACACTTCACAAATATAAGGCATTTTTACCAACTTTTAGCAAAACGCGCATGGGTCTTGTGAGATATCTTCATAGAATTTTCCTCATCTAAACCCTCATCTACAGATCAGCTTTTACACGCACTTTTACTCATTCTTACTTTTCGCCTTTCACCTATTAGCAACAATTTGCTGTTCAATGCAGCACTTAGTACTTCTAATACTCCATCTACTGCCTCAGTCACTGCAACGCATGAAAACATCAAAAATAACCCAGTGGAACTGTAAAAGTCTCCAACTGAGAAAACCCGAAATTTAGTTCAAGAACATAAACCCATTGTTCATGCCTTCTCTGAGACCTGGTTTAAACCTGACTCGAGTAACCTGGAATACATTTTCGTATTCCAGGTTACTCGTGTCTGAAAATGACAGAAATGATGGATATGCTGGCAGTGCATTTTGGATTAATCATTGTTGAAATTCATATGTAATCTTTTCATTGGCAGGATTCAATTAGACATAAAGACAATCTCCTTCCTCCTAGTACTTTGGAATGGGAGGCCATCGGGGATCCGTGCTTTTATACCCTTTTTATAATCATGATTTAGAAAAATCTTTAATAAAGAATAAATTTTACAATAAGTTGACGACATTGTTTTATATTTTAGTTCTAAAAATTATGATGAAATTGTGACTAGGCTTAACTGGTTTAACATTATCCGTCCAGAAAAGTAGTGTAGTTATTTTTATTAGAAAGAAAGTTATTTCAGATGTGAATATTATTTTTAACAATCAAAGCCTTCTGGTTCAAGGGTGTTTTTAAATTCAAAATTGTCTGGTTCTTCTCATATGTACATACGTCTCTAGTATGTGTGAAAAAATCTGCAAATTTTGCGTGCTATATCTGGTGTTTGGTGTTCCCATCAATTATTTTTGGGGGTCCCATCAATTATTTTTTTAAATTATTTTATAACGCTATCATTCGGAGTCGTTTTGATTATGATTTATTTTTATTGGACCTTTGTCATAAGCTTCCGGCTTCGGAAAAATTGATAAAATTCAATACATGGCCCTAAGAATTTTCTTAGGTGGTCTGAAATCATCTCCTACTGATGTCTTACATGTTGAATGTCTGGAGACATTGCTCAGCTCCATCTTCGTTGCCAATACCTTTCTGATCGTTTTATTTCAAAAAATCTTCTATCGTCTTCTCATCCCCTGCTTTCTTGTCGTCAACGTATGTCGCATTTCATTAAATCCCCTTGGCGTCTTCCTTGCACTTTAAAAAGTTATCACAAATTTTCATCACTCTCGACCCCTATTTTAATTCTCACATTCGTTCTTTATACACTATTTCATTTACTTCGCTTATATTTAAGTCATTATCGTCTAGGTATTGTGAAAGGTGATCTTTGTGCTAATGCTAAATTTCAAAATAATTTTGTGGATAAATGGTCAGACTAAACTATTATATTTACAGACTTATCGAAGTCGTCGCATAATTCTTGTGTTGAGGCTGCTTGCTGGAACCTTAAGTACAAAATTATTTTAAATTTTAAATGCCCTTCTGAAACTTCTATTTTTTCTGCTCAATGTATTTCTTTGCTGTAAGGCATATTGTTTGCAGAATCGCACAAATTAAAAAAGTTGTCCTACTTACAGATTGTTTGAGCACTCTGCATTCTCTACTGCAAAATCCTTTTCCGTAGGAGGTCGAGTATCTTATTCCCAAAATTAGAGAAGCTTTGTACCAATGCCATGACCAGGGCATGATTTTATTGCTTGAGTGGATTCCGAGTCCCTCTGATATAACAGACAATGACAAAGCTGATTTCTATGCTAAATCCGACACTTCCTCTGGCTTTGTAAATTATAATTCTATATATGTCCATGATTTATTGATACCGGCGAAATTTCATTTAAAAGATTCATTTAATAACTTTTGAAAAAAATCGATCACAATTAAAAGTAAATAGTACGCTACTATCCAACGGGAAGTTCCAATGGTTCTCGCGTTATCGACGCGCTATCAGAACTGTAACGTGTATTTGTAGACTATGCATAGGACAAGCGTGTACTCCTTTACATCTGGCTGAATTACAGATTACAGACAGCTCTATCGGTGAATGAGGTTTGGCTGAAGGCTCTACTGATCACATTGTGTTTAACTACTCTAAGCTCAAATACTCTTTATATGATATTCTTCCCTTCAATGTACAACGTCCCGTTAATTTTAAATGTTTTTTTTTATGTTAAGCTTTTACTCCTTGTATTAGAAAGGTAGTTTAGTTTATTGTAGATAATGATATTAAGCTATAGTAGATATAATCTTAGTGCTTATTTGTTTTCATAGTGTTTTTTTAAATCATTTTTATTTTCATGTATAATAATAATATAGATTTATTTTAGATTTGTTCCAGATCAATACATTACCTGTTGATATTCCATAAATTCATATCACTGTTCCAACTTTATTTACTTCTTCGTGTTTTCCCTATACGTGACACTGTCAGATTATTTTGCGCTTATCATCGCAAAATCAAGCCTTTAAATAACATTTTAAAAAAGAAAATAAATTGAAATATAATAATTCTTTCATGTGGGAATTGATAGCGTTTACAGTCAGACAGACGATATTAAAAAATCGGAAAAAAATAAAAACTTTAATTTTTATGCATTCAAAATGACACTTTACAAAGCCGTGCCACGTCATATTATGGCTATTGCTGTTGCGCTTATTTAAAAGTATAGATTTAAGAGAAAGTTTTAAAAACCTTAATATTAGTTTTAGAATAAAGTACGTGTACAATAGTACACTTTTAGATTTATTCTAATTTAAATTAAAAACTCCATTGTAATATATAAATTAATAATCTCCAATAAATTCTCCCTTCGAAAATTCTGCCGTTTCAAACAGCGCCAAGATGATATATGGATTTGTCCATTTTTCCTTGTACTCTATCGCTGTAGCGAAAGATCATATTTTTTGCCTAAGATTTGGCCTTGTAGGAAATAAATACTTGACAGCTATATACGATAATATATATGGCACATTATGAAGAACAATGAGTGATAGGTAGAAATTAGGTAGTCGGATCGACTCGAATGTGGCCATATAAAGGTTTTACTCGTTGTACCTTTCAGTTTTGTAGAGGTTAGCAGATGACTAAATGTAAAGTTAATGTTTCAAAAACATACATACATATAAAAATAGGTTTATGTGTTCTACACTGAGAAGTGGTTTTTACCAATTCACGATGAATTTTTATAACATCGAAGCAACCTCACACTTCAATAACCTCTGAGAGGTGCCATTTGAGAACGTTCCTTAGGCCCGATCATGTAACATTGAATTAGGTGGTGTATAGTGATTTATTCATACTTATATGAGTTTATTGGCATATTTACAAGCTAGCAATTTTTCCACTTACCTGACATCCTTTACGTCCCACGTACCTTGGTAATCAGAAATAAAATTCTTACTTTTTTTATTCAGGTATATATATCAGGTAATAATCTTGATTTATTTCCTAGTTTAGTTTTTTAACAATATTCATTATAATATGACTCTTCGAAAATAACTTGTTGTATACAGAATACGTGAAGAACATAATATTCAGTAAAAAGATCACACAAGATTAGATATCTGTTAATGAGTGATCCAATAAATGTACAGTCATATATGGGTACGTTTATCCTAAGAACTAACATAACGAAAAGGCCCAATACCAACCTTCTTATATAATATTTTTGATGCAGCAACATAGTCAAACATTTGGTTGAATCTTAAAAGAGGACTGCTTTAATTATAATACAAAAAATACGTATGCCACATTGATATCCTCCCTTTTTCGCGTTGCATATTCTTAAGAAATTATTTTAAATAAAATCTATTATTACAGATACAGATTTCGAAGATAGATATACTAGATTTGATTATAATTTATTTAATATAATATTTTAAAGCAATGGTTATCATTCGTAGTATTTATTTATCTTTAACAACGGAGTACGTACTATAAATTAGTTTAATTTAAAATATTTTTTACGAATGCAATGTCAGAGGCATGAAATTGAAAGCTTAGTCCAATTAAGTGTATGCAAACGGAGACATGCACAAAGAGAGAATAATTGGCCTCCGATTGCATTTCATGGATATTGGAAATAAACGAAGGACTACTGTATTGATATTTTTAAGCGTACAATACATAAAGATGCGTCATATTATATAAATTTATGTTGCTGATATAAAATAATAATTATTTTTTAACTTCTTCAAGCCCAAAGACAGTTTTTTTGTTTTTTTTTATATAATAATAATAATGTTTAAAAATGAACAACTTATTGCTATACTATACAACTCAATTTTCTCAGAAAATGTATATGGAAAAATCACCTACTGAATATATTTGCATTTTTAAATTAACTGAATTTTAGCAATTTTATAGTACATATAAATTTCGTTTTAAATATAAATATTGGAAACGTTGTATTACAGTTTTATGTACCTTGCTTTGAGATAAGAGCCTGGTGCTATTAGCACTTGCCTTAAATGTATTTACCGTTCAATCAAAAAGATAATGATATTAGAAAAACGTTACTTAATTTACTTTGTAAAAATTTTCTTCACTCCTGTAAATATTACCTTAGCAATATTTGGTACAGTAAGTTAGCTAAATTTTTATGCCGGCGTGTATGTATTGTTTAGACAAAATCTAACACAAATATTTTATTAAAAACATTTTAACTGTATTTATAAAAAAAACTAACATTTAATATTAAAACGCCATCTCTATTTTCTAAACGTAAACGCGCCTGTGAGTGACCGGCATGAACAGCTGTTTTTCGTATCGATTTTCTCATACCCGCAAGCAAGTTCACTGCATACAACCTGCACTCATGTATTTGTCAATATCCGCTGTTAAAATTTTACAGTAATTCAGTTTACCGTGGCCTTGAGAGATCTAGTTTAACGCCGTCAAAATCTGATTTAAAATGGCATTATTTTGAAGATTCTAGGTTATGTTGTTATTGTGTTTCCATTTGAACTGTCATTCGGTGCAGTGATAAGATAAGAAACATGGATTCGTTAAGACCTGGTCTCCACCGGCGTCACTTTATAAGCACCCATGTCGATGATATACCTATGGACACAATACGATTAGTGTCGCCTATAAACAGGTTCGCCATTTTACAAGGAAATTTCAGTAATGATGATAGCGACTATCCTTCAAAGTAAGTAACCTGTGGCCGAATGTATTGTAAACTTCAATCAATTACTGTTATTATTTGCTACTACAAACTGCTTATGAAAACAGTGTCTTGCTAGGAACATAGCTCTAAAAAAACAAAACTGTTAATATAAATACAGTTCGACAGTATATTAAGACGAAAACTTAGCTACAGGTTATTAAAAACGGCTTCAATTAGATATTTTTAATAATAAAGAAAAAACAGATTAATGGTTGCTAATGTTACATTTTAATTAATGTTTACATTTTAATCAATGTTTACATTTAAATAATATTATCTAATAGTAAATACTAATTAATATTTCAGTGATTTTTTTGATTCGTAACACGCAATATTATTCTCCGCCACTCGTACTTGACTCTATATGAATATATGTAAAGATATTAAATGCTTTATTTACTTTTAAAATATTATAAAGTTACTACGCTTATAGTATTATAAGTAATTATTTAAAATAAAACAATAATATTTATTAATATATTAGTAAATATTCCACTATTATTGAAATCATTAGCCCTTGCTAATGACCGTAACACACTCGTCAGAATATTAATCTAATTTCTAATAATTAAATGTAAACAGAGTGTCATTTCCACGCAAAATATATGTATCCTTAGCAAAGAATATGTCACTTTTTAAAAAAGTGTACGTCAAATGTATAGTAATATGTCTATTTATATAGTATTTATATTAATAATTTAATAGATTTCTAATACATAATATAAAAAAATATAATGTAAAAAATTTTTTACTTCTCCATATAAATTGTAACTGTGCCAAATTCCGTACCCATTATATTCATAAAAAGTTTTGTTCACCTATTAATACATGTTCTCTGTTAAACTGGAGATGGCAGCACTTAATAATCGGTTTGAATTTTTATATATTAAATATTTTGTTACAGGCCATACAAATTAAAAACTAAACTATTAATAGCTGGGCTCATCATACTGGTAACCGTGTCTGCCTTATGTGGCTACTTAATCGGCAGTGCTGACTACAATTCATGGAAATTAGCCGAGCCTTTGGATCCGATTGAGCCGCTTCCACCTTCTTCGTCATGGCTACATGTCTTCAAAAGGGCAGCAGTATGCACCGATGCTCCTCATTGCTCAGAAATTGGCAGGTATTTAAAACTCCGAAAACTTTTAAGAATATTTGATGTAAGATACTTTTTAGTTTACTACTTAACTTAGTGTTATATTACAAAATAGTACCTAAGGAGAATACAAAAATTCCAACTAATTTTATTAACAAACGCGCCTTAATTATAGAAAATAATAGCGTTTAGAAACTATTAATTTTAATTAAAATGAAACTTTATATGTTAATTTCATAGTTATTAAAAATAACAATTACTATTGCAATAGTACAGTCAGCTATGAGAGACATCTTGTGGAAGCAGCGGGCTTGCACCGCATGTTCTTACAAAATCATATGATATTAGATACTTTACTGTTTACTAAGCATTTCAATAGATGGCAGCGGACACTAAGAATAATTTAAACGTTAAGCAGGAACCGATAAAATGCCATGTTGTCGTTTAATAATGTATAGAGTTACTTTAAATATAGTTTATTTTATCACCTGCGTATAAAACTTGTATTAAGGAACAAAAAATATCTTCTAGTCACGCGCATTACACAAAAAACGCAAGACAGATAGTTGTAGTTAGTTTTATATTTGATAGCTTTTAATTTTAATTAAATAGAGAAGCTTTTAGCATTCTTTTTATTTTTTCTACTATTTAAAACAAATGAAAATAGAGAAAATTATGTTTTCACGTTTCGTAATCTTCGTTATTTCTTTACATCACGTGCAAGTGGGGCGTATTATTGTTTTCTTTCATAAATAAATAATAATGTTCTTTAGAAAATAACACAATCAACACGTATTAATTTTCTTTGTGTAATGTGTGTTTTCAATATAAAATACAAATTAATATGTAACTTGCGTATCAAAATGCACACACACTAAAGCAACAAATGATAATGTTGCCACATTTATAAAATTGCCGTTTTATAGGGTAAAGTTAAATAAATTTTAACTTTTCTCCTGACATCATAGAAAAACATGGAGTACCAACACCGTACACAAACTTGAGTACCGCCAACTAAATGCTTAAATTTTTCATTTTGTATGATAAGAAAAACCAAAATATTGTCAGACAAAGTTAAAGACAGACCTATTCAGCAAATATTCCATATTTTGGTTTAAAAATTGTCAGTCTTTCAGCATGGAATATATGTTTGATATATAATTACGGTATATGTATTTGTTATGTTATCACAAGCCGGCTTACTTACACACGTATGAATTTATTATTGAACAACCTTCCTTCATAACCGGGTCGGAGCTGTACTTGTAGCCAATCACGCTTCGAGAACTTTATCGACGCGCATGCGGTCACTGACGTGTCGAGCTCAGTCTATATAAACAGCTCGCGAAGCCCTCCACTGAACATTTGTGAAACAAATTCTATAGTGACAAAGTCACCGCGATATATTTTGAGTATTATTCTTTGTGAAATTTACTAGTCAGAAATATGTCTGAAGCTTTCTTTGATGAGTACGACTACTACAACTTTGACCACCAAAAGCACATTTTCTCCAGTCACAGCGGCAAACAACGCACCAAGAAAGAAGTAAGCGAACACACTAACCACTTCGATCCATCAGGTCATTCCAGAAAGATCGTTACGAAGCTTGCAAACACAGAAAATAACAAGAAAGGCGGTAACAAACATTAATTTGGCTTACACATAAAAGATGACTATGGCGTGTAAACGGAATATTGAATTTATGCCGACGGAACGGAGGACGTTATGGCGAATACCCGAAGAAAGCACGGGTAGCTCGTCGCTGAGATCAGTGGAACAGCCGAGAAGGTTTTTGCTAACGCAGAGTTTTTACTATGCACATTATAATACTAGAACACGATGGCGTAGCCGGCGCGCTTCGTGATTCCATCGGTGTATGCCGATGGCTATCTATTTTGAAGAACACCGTTCCGATGACTGATCTCAACTCTACTGGGCTTGTTGTAAAGCTCAATGTCGCTGTGTTATTAACTTCTAGGTAGTTATTATGTTGTATCTGTTCGTGGTACGTTGATGACTGTAATAATTTAAGATAAATAAAGTTAATTTAATCAATGTTTGTATTTCATTATTCATTTACAACAATATAATAGGTTGGCTAGTAGCTAGCGTGTAGGCTGTTTATAATAATGTTTACACACAAAAACAACCTTGAAGCGAGGTGAACTGCGACTGACTCACTAACGACCTTGAGCAACATTATCGATTTGTTATTCTTTTTTGTTTGACAGTATAATAAAAACAGTATTTCTTTTTAATACACCATCATATCTATTAATTTAATAATATTAATATACTTTTTTAATTTATTACACATGCAAAATATTTTTTTAAAGTTCCTTTTTTATACGTAACGGAAATAATTACTAGATTGATGAATATAATTACTGGATAGAAAACAAGTGGGTATATAATAAACCTTTTAGCCATTATTGTAAAAGTAATAGTGATATTAAAGTCATGCATTATAAAATTTATTAACATTACGTACTCTCACATAAGCTGAGTAATTACTCTTCTTATTATATGAATATGCTAGTTAATGATTTAAAGATTATTATTTATTTCCGGTGAAACTTTTAGAACTTAGTATTGTTTCTTAAAACATTTTATTTACTTTATTAAACCCTGTTTTAGTGGGCAACCTTATTGAAGCTTTAATAAAATGTAGGTATCTTTTGATCGTGAAAACAAAGTATTTATTTAAAATCGTGTATATTAATATCGATATTTAGTTATATGCGATGAATATTTTTTAATATATTGATTTGTATGTCTTTTTGAACTTTATACAAGTATAATCTAATAATTAATAATATTCATTTAAGTATAAATAACGGGTATATATATTGAAAATACCATGCAACACTACAAGTTACCACCATCTTTGTTTATATTAGGATTCAAATAGTTTACATACAGAAATTGCAATTTAATACAACTTATATTTAGTGTCGAGTAATATCGTTAGTGTCTGCTTAGTGTTGTACTTCGTCGAATATTTGAGTGATTATTCAAACGCATGACAATTATAAGTAGTTTTCTAAAAAGGAGCAAATCAAAAAAATAAATATTTAAATATTCTGCGTATCATAAATAGCGTCTGTTGGTCTCCTCTAAAAGCTCAAAAAGTACTGCACATGTTCTGCGGCGTGAGCAGGCTTGATAGAGTCCGCAACGAGTTCGTGCGAGGAAGCCTTAGAGTGAGCGATATCGCCGACAAGATGTAGAAGAGTAGGCTGCGGTGGTATGACCACGTAAAGAGGATTCCACCTGACTACTTCGGAAATCTGGCACCACTCCTTAGGTACACTTAAGATAAGGTGGAAGGATAGGAGGATGTGCAAAGTCACTGACGACGACGTTCTATATCAAGCGAAGTGGAGAAGAAAAATAGAGAAACCTGATCTCACCTCCATGTGGGACCTTAGTAAGGAGGAAAAAGAAGAGATCGTTGTACGGTTTTCACCAGTAGATCCGATGGTGACGACGACTATTGATACAATTTGTTGACATTTTGTATAAACTTTTTGAAATTTAATAATATTTATTCAAGAAGTTGAAAAAAAAACGAGCTGAGATTATGTGATTTCTTCGAAAATATTGAAAAAATCTTCCGAGTTATAACAAAACTTGATGATTAGTGAGATTGTTTCTTATTGCTTGCTCTGTATCCCGCTAATTTATCTTTGGAGTTATTACTAAAAATAATTGATATTAAACGAGACAAACAAAGCAGATATTTGTATATTATCGTGTCAATGTTTGATTATTTGTAAATATTGCTATCACTTTTATTTACAAACATTAAAAATACGTCAATGGTATCTCAAATATAAATAAAGTAAAACTTTGTGAATAAATTATTTAGGTTTAGAGAACAATTAAGATTCCCTTAACTATATTAGGATTTGACTAGGGTTTGACTTAAGTAAGTTTAACTTGGTTTGTAAGCATGATTTACTCGTATCTTTAGCCTGGAGGCGGTTCCAGGTAAAATGCTATAGGTATGTATTAACATCTATAAATTCTTTAAAAATATAATAACATCTCAGCATACTAGGGTGGCCAGGAAGTGCCTAATGTAGTAGTAGTACCAAGACACTCCGTACTCCACTTTCCACTGAACTGTAGACATTGCGTATTGGGTTGCGGAACTTAACTACTTGTCTTTGACTACCCTGCTATGGGGGACAAAGCGCGAAACTGTAAAAAAGCACATTGTATAGCAAACGTATGAAAATAAAATGTGTATATAATGACAAACTATTTATACTACACAGACTCACATAGCTAAAAACGTGAACAAGTCACATGTGAACACTTACCTTGAAGCTTTAAATATTAATCTGTTTGTTTTCCTAGTCTTGGCGCTGCTAAGATGATAAAGGAATTATTTTTTATCGATAGATGAAATGAAAGATTCATTTATAGATTAAAAGATTGATTTATCGACAGTTAGTCATATAGAAAGTAAAAAAGCGTGTTAAAACTTCAGTCAGATTTTTAAAGCAATATAGTTTTGAGGCAACTAGTGGTACCTATAATAAAATACAAGCAATTTTATAATATATTTTAGTATTTTTAATAATATTATCAAAAATTTGGATGCGGCACTGTGGAATACCTGACTGTAACCGTGATTGGTCAAGGGTTTGATTTCCACTCGGGGGAATAATTATAATCAAAAATTATTTTCATTTCTCCGTTCTAGTAAGATAAAGCGCGACGTTGAGTTCGTCATTCAACACCCAATCTTGTTTTCGGGCAGAAAGCATTAACTGGAGTGTCCTACCATCAGATTATTTCTGACTACTTTTATATGTGAGATTATTGATATTATGATTATTTTTACTACAATACAAATGCAGACTTATTTATTGTTTACATATCTTTATTTTAAATATATTATTTTAAATTAAATTTTGTTTTAGACATATTCTGTCAATAAATGGATCAGCAGTGGATGCAACCATCGCGGCCATGTTCTGCAATGGTCTTCTCAACCAGCAAAGTATGGGGTTAGGTGGAGGATTTTTCATGACTGTTTATATCAAAGAAGAAGAGAAAGCGTATACGGTAATTGCCAGAGAGAAAGCCCCAGCTGCTGCAACTAAAGATATGTTTCATGGAAATAAAGACAAATCATTAAAAGGTACGTATAATGACCTCTTATAATATTTATTATTAAAAGTTCTAGGTTTATAGCTAATTTAGTTTATACATAATTAAGAGTTCTAGGTTGAAAGTTAATCGATTATATGTACCTAACTTGATAAAGGAAAACCAATATTTATTTTATTTTCACACTTGATCATCGTACATATCATTTGCAGTTTAAAAAAAGAGTTAAAAATATAAAATTTTGATACAAAAATTAAAAATATAATATAAGAATTGATCAATTAGACTTTGTAATGCAAGTTGTATTGCTTGAAAATTATAATATGGATTCGCTAAACTAAATACGATGATGCGATTTGACAGTCATCACAGAACGACTTTTGGTGAGGAGAAGGGAAATATTTTATCATATCTTTATTCTTAGTCAAAATATACGTTTTAAAACATATTTAACTAAATTAATAATTGCAAAACGATATTCTAAGTCTTCATCAAAGTTATAATCTTTTTTCCAAAGCCGGATAGGCAGAGAAGACCTAATGTTAAGACATTGCGTTCTGTTTTCTGCTTGTATAGAAGATACCGCATATTGAATGTCGAAAATCATATCGCTTTTTGTCTGCCTATAAAGAGAAAAGAAAATAATTTGAATACATCCAATTTATTCAAATAATTCTCACGGAGTAAAGTAATAAAACTTTATCGAATGCGGATATAAAAAAATGAGTAAGAATGAAATCAATATAAATACCTAATATAGGAAATGTGAAATTTTTATACTGCATTTGTTAATCACTGTAAATGGTAAAATTATTTTTATGCTTATAATTTATTTTTTTATTGAAAAACAATATTGTTCAGTCATACGACTTCTGTAATTTAAAAATTATCCACACTTATCCCTAAATTTTCTTTACTTATCCCACGAATGCAGTAGATTCTTAAAGATAATAAGTAAACTAGTATAAAAAATCTAAATTCCTTAAAGTAATTTTCTTGTTACCCTGATCGTCCGGACTAGAGTATCAGTAGTTCGCATTTGGACAAGTATGCAAATATTCAGGCACTCTACTAAGTGGCACAAGTTTTTCTTACATTGATTACTAAAGGTAAGAGAAGATATCTAATAAATTCATTTTAAAAAGGGATACGATCCCTTAACATGCTAAAACCATATACCTAGTTCAGAAAAGGGATTAAATTTTTTAATCATATTTTACATACTTATGTGTAAAATGCGTTTAGTTATTATTAACTCGTGACTGGCTGCCACTGAGCGTGACTACTTATATTAATAAGGTTATATTTCTTTCCACGGTATTTATTTCATAAATACAATGGAATAATGATGTCTTTTTTTAGATTTTTTATAGCAGGGTAGACAGAACCTAGTGTCAAGACATTCCATACTTCGCTTTCCTCCGAATTCGAGACATTGTACGTGCGCACTTTGTCTTACCACAGCGAGAAAGTGAAAATAATTTAAATATAATCACTTCTCCGAGAGGGAATCGAACTCAAACAGCCGATCGCGCTTACAGTCGGACGCTGTCCCACTGCGCCACGACTTTCCTCTAATTATGTTATAATAATGAACAAACAAATTTATTTTTAACATACGATTGTATAGACTTATATAATACACAATGTTTAATTCTATATATAATTCAATACATCTGTATTGATTGTTATTGACATCTATTAATCTTATTTTTTTTAATATATTACGATGTCATTACTTTATCAATTAATTTATTAAGAATGTGTGTCAATATATAGTAAATATGTGAGTGAGCAGATTGACAATATTTTATCGAGCAAATTTGTTTCGCTTAAATACTAATAGGTTTTGTAAGAATTTAGAGCATGCCGATCTAATATTATATCTCAGTTATCATTTGCTTTGTCTGTTGCCAATTCAGCTTGTTATAGTACATATACAAATAATATAGTTATATAACGAAAGCGTTACATTTTTTGTTTTAACATAAATTTCGTACTAATTTGCAATTAAATCAAACTAATTACTTAAAACAAGTAATAATTAAAAATGTAAAATCCGACTGCGGTTAAAAACTAAGTTTAAAATCCGCGATTTTCTTTTTTCAGTTATTTTATATATTCCGTGACACATATGCCCATAAGACGAATCTAACCACGTATCATTTATCTTAATCGGTTCACGGGTTTAGCAGTTACAAGGGAACAATCTAACGGACATACATACGTATATACTGACATATGTGGTAAAAACACAACCTTCCTGATAGTAGTTCTCTGAACAAAATAATTACAAGTTTAAAGAGAAATAGTAGTTATAAATACTGATAAAAATTTTAAAAGTCATTAACTAGAACATATCAGTGTTTTTTTATTATTAAAAGATAAGACATTGTTTATTTTAATAATCATTAATAGTAATCAAAGATATTCTTCTAAATACCTATTAGACCTCACCTTAAATGATGTTGTATTCACAGTTAACTCAATAAGAAGAAATATACTTCCATTTGTTTAGAATTAAATCCTTATTCAATTTTTTTTTCGATTTCAACGTTCAAATATGAAATTGTTATTGTAAATACTAGTGAAAAAAGGTGAAGTATCTTATCTAGTCCAAATCTATGTAGATCATCATTATTATAAGTAAATTAAATTTTATATTGTTATAAGCAATTGTTCAAATACGCCTACCTGTTGTTTTTAACAAACGTTGTGAAACAATGTCGTTGTTATTGTTTCAGTGCGATGACCGTAATTTAGGTTAAATTTGATTACTATAGAAACTATAGATTTTATAAAAAAAAAACAATTGAATGCATTAGTATAGTAATATCTGGTAAATCGTTTTATTTTGCAATCGTACTGTTTTGACTAAGATCTATTAATATCAACTTACATTAAAATCAATCCGAAAATAACATAATATACGAAACAAGAAGACATGTTTCGTTTCTTCTAACATGAAGACATGTTTCGTTTCTTCCATCAATATACCGTCATCAATGTACAACATATCTGTGCAAGAATTGTTATGCAAAATTTGAAATAGATAGAATGGATTTGGAAGGAATCCAAGGAATCACATTATCCCAGACAAAGATATCCCTCCTTTTTCACTCCCCTAAGATCATAATTTCATGAAAATCCTTTCTTATCTGATACTTACCTTATACAAAGAACACACCTTCCAAGCTTAGGTCACTACGATCGGTGGCTTAGGCTGTGCGTTGATTCGTTAGTTAGGCAATCAGTACATAGCATTTTTATGTAGGTGTAGTTAGAATAATAATTATAATCTGTATTCTGATGTATCTACATACTTGTAAATGTATATAAATGCCGTTGTGGCATACAACAACTGACGTGGTGGGAGACATTGATTTCAGAAATACATTGGTAAATTTCATGGTATATTTAGGTATAAGTTTTTAATTACTTCTAAATAATATATGAGAAAGTCAAATACAATTAATGGTTTAAGCAAAATCATAACGTTTATTAATAAAAAGTATCAAAAAAAATCTCAATCATTCGATAACACCAATTTCTTAACTAAGCTTAAAAGCTTTGTTGCGAGAATAAATTCGCAATACTTTCGTGCGAAATTTCTCCTAAGCTTTCACTTATTCTGGTTCGGTCGAAATGGTAGAATACAGAACATACGTTACAAAATTTCTCTAACATATCGATTCATGATACAAATACATCGTTAATGAATACGTCCTTATATAATGTCTCATATTTTTTATAATAAACGAAATTTTGGCACAGTAGTCCAAATTTTTGTTTTAAGCTAAAAATAATTGGGGTCATTTTTTTTATTTTTAATGTCATATGATATTTTTTATTATGATTTTTCCACATAACTTATTATATACATTATTGTCTGATGTACATTATAGGAAAACCTGGTAAGCCTAGAGATTTACCGGAGTAAAATAACAAAAAATACTGACGTAATAATTATGTTTTTACACTTGCACTTTTCTATGTACACATATGAGTGAAAGATGAAAATTAGACCTTTTATTTATTTTTTAACAGCTTTACACTTTATTCCACATAAAAAAATAATCAGAGACAACCTAGTGTCAAAAATGTCCATTGATAACTTTCCACCCGAAAGCAAAATATTGCGTGTTGAGTTGTGGACTTAACAGCGCACTATGTCTTACCAATGCGAAGAAATGAAATATAATCATTCCTCAGAGTGGGAATCAAATCCACAACGATGATGATGATGATGATACAACGATATTTAAAGTTACATAGGGTTTTTCTGATTTAAAAGTAATTAATTTAATACCAGGTCCTCTAGCATTGGGTGTTCCTGGTGAAGTCCGAGGGATGTGGGCCGCGCATATGAGATGGGGAAAGCTCCCTTGGAGTATGCTAATAAAGCCTACTCTGGAGTTCTGCAAATATGGATATTCGATATCGAAAGCACTTTACGATGGTCTCGAAAGCATACCGTTTGTCAAGAATGATCCACATTTGCGGTAAGTCTTTACAGAGGTATTGATTATTTTTTTAAATTTATTATTGTATTATAATAGGGGAATATAATTGTTATAATATATTTTGGTTACCTATTGTATGTAACATAATTTTCAATCAATAAAGTATTTGGCAACATAATAGCTGAGTTCTTTACCCCGCATAGCAAGGTAGTCGGAGACAACCTAGTGTCAAGACACTCCGCTAGCTGCTTTCCGACCAAAATCGATACTATATTCAGTGGCTAACTCAACGTTGAGTTATGTCTTACCAGATCGGAATAACGAAAATATATTATTTCCAATTTAATTATTCCCTGAGTGGGAATCGAAACCACAACCAAGCGCATTTACAGTCATAGGCTGTCCTTCTACGCCAAATTGGCCTTTTTTAATTATTTTAATAATTAAAATAATTTCTAAATTCTTCTAGACACATAATTACACAACCAATACCAGAAATAATATATTGTTATAATTGTTAAGAATAAAATTATCGATTAACAAAATTAAACGTGATGATAAAGGCAACTCTTATAAAATCAATAAGTAATAAATATCGAACGTAGATTACGTTCGGTATTTATTACGCAATAATATAAGAGTTTTTGTTTGTATACATATGATGATAATTAATTTCATTCTTTTCAAATCTATCAAGTTATTTACAAGGCAAGTACCAACAGCCGTTGACCTCAGGAAGTCGGCAAACTAAATGACAAGGAAAAGACCTCGTAATCTTTATTATTTGAACAACTTTAAATATTGTTTATTAAAATTATGTGTATTATTTTTAAATATAAATTGAAAAATAATTTTTATATTTAAAAAAATCTAAAATATTACTATATAATAACCTAATAATTATGTAATTTTTGTACGTTTTCACCACTTTTTTTAAGAGTGATATTTTAAAATACAGCTTACCCACTGAGTGGTGACACCCAGCCTAGTTTATTACCTAGCCCAATCGGGGAAATGTCTTTATTACGACTAAAAATGTACATACAACACAACTTAACATTTTATGCCATTAACTATAATTGCTTCATGGCGACTATTACTGTGCAAATAATAAACAGTCAATCAAAAAATCAAAAAATTTAAAAGTAACTAGGTGGATTTAGTCAATTTGAAGGCCGTAGCCTTATCACCGTGAAAATCATGCGACTTTTATATGTAACTACGCAGTTTCAACCAGTTTGATAACGTAATGGCGCAGAATGCAAATGAAATGTCTCACTTATTCATACTCTTAAAATATGTTTAAAATTTAAAATACGTTTTTGGAAACCACGACGTTTAGAACACTGGACTGCATGTGGCCATAAATTACTGTAAAGTGTTCGAAACGTTGTGTCGGAAATGTGTAAAACAGAGAAAATCAAAAATTTTTAAAAACCAAAAAAAATCAAAGCTCATTTTACATGACATTTCTAACTGAAGTTATATATAAATAGATATATGGCATTTTCAATTCACTGTGTTCATGATTATTCTTAAGTATTACATACTCTCTCTCATATGGCTCTCATAAGTAACTAACACAGCAATATTTTATTTCAATAGATAATACATACGATACTGCTAAAAGTATCAAGTATATTAAAATTCGAATCATAATACAAAACAATACGATATCTCAAAAAGTGGATCTCATTTCGTTCTTGAATATCGTTTTCGTCATCGTCTGGCGATGGATCTGGATAAACGTGAGGTTCGGGGTTCGAGCCAGACTTGCGATATTATATGGAGTGTTTTGACACTTATGATTCTCTGTCTATTATAATTCTAAGTAAAAGTCTGAAGCTAATAGAAATAATGTTATAAATAATAATTAGCAAATTATACCATCAATCAACCCATTTTTTATGCCGTTGAATCAAGTAGCTTTACGGCTGACGACAATTTATATTACTAAAAACACTTTTAGCATCACACTAGACTAGTATTTATAAAGGCCACGCGGGTTTCCGCGTGTGAGTTTTGACTCATTGAATTGAAAATATAGTTCACAGTGTCACATACTTTATTTGCATATCTAATAATATTTTTTGAGGTCGGTCGTGGGCAGTGTGACAGTAAACGCGATCAGTTGTGGGTTCGATCCCCACTCGGGGCAGTGTTTATATTTCAATTATTTTCACTTCCTCGCTCTGGTAAAGACAAAGTACGGCGTTGAGTTCCACCACTCAACACGCAATGTCTCGAATTCGGTGGAAAGCGAAGTACGGAGTGTCTTGACACTAGGTATTTTCTGTCTACCCTGCTATGCGGGATAAAAAAGCGTGAAGCTACACAAAAAATATATGAAGAATACAGCAGTTTTACGCTCTAAAACAAGACACTCCGACCACTTTCATCAGAGCGAACTATATTTAGGTGTATATAAAATTGATCGCAGCGGGATTCGAACTTGCTCCTCTTGGATACCGTCCAAGCGTTCTGACCGTTTCCAAAAGTTTATATATTTAAGAAAAATCAATATTCTGAGTGTAGATCCAACCCGCGACCACTACGTTTACAATCAGGAGAGAATTATATATGTAGATGGCAAATACAGATTAGTCAGCTGTCAAAATACATTTATAATGAACTATTGATTTGACTGATTTATTTGAAAACTAACCTATTGATCGATTAAAAACTAACCAACTTCTAGGATTTTTTTGACCTCTTTCCGCGACATCAGAGCTATGATTAACATTCTTATGTTTTAGAAACTATGAGACTAAGTAAGAAACTCTATAAAGTCATATTTTACACTTGACAAGTTCTAATACTTAGTTTTTGAAGCCATTCAAGTATTAATAGGATTGGATTGTATATAACGGGCACAAACACGTGTTTCTAATCTCTTTTTCCACTGTGTATATTTTTAAAAATATTCTATTTATGATTGTTTCAAAAATATTTGCGACAATGTTTTCATTAGTTTTTTTTGCGCTCTAGAGCTTGATTGTTGCTACAACAAATATTATACGAGAATAAAAAAAGAATATAATAAAAGTAATATGTGCATTACTTTAAAAAAAACTACAAAAAATAGCCTACACTAAAATAATTATTTATATTTACAGGAAAACGTATTACGACAGCACTAAAAATAAATTTCACAAACCAGGCACAGTGGTTAAGCCAAGCGAAGCGTTTTGCAATACCTTAAGAATTATAGCTGAAAAAGGCGGCGATGAACTGTACAATGGCACCCTCGCCGTCGAATTCTTGGAAGATCTTAATAGAGTTGGCAGTATTATAACAGCTGATGATTTAAAAAATTATGAGTAAGTATTAATTATTAAATATTTTTTATTTAAGTTAACTCTTGACAGTTAGTTCCTATGTCCAACTTGCTATGCGGAAGTGTGCTAAAAAAAGAAAATAAAATTGAAATATATTTCAGTATTTCCGACATTTAAAAGCATTAGTTACTTATTATTTAAATAAAGAAAAATATAATCCCGAAAGTGCTTCGTAAAAAATGTACTTGTCTTATTTACTACTTATCATTCATCATCATGTATTTAGCATACGTTTATGTTCTTATTAGCCTGACTCTAAATGTGATCGGATGTAAGTTTGATTTTCACTAAAGGGACTGATTGTATTTAAATTATTTTAATTTGCTCGCTCTGGTATAAAGAAAAACGTTGAATTCCGCCACTCAATACGCAATATCTAGAATTTGGCCGAAAGCGGAGCACGCAGTGTCTTAACTGCTGTCTGCCGTGCTATGCGGTTTCTTTTATACAAAGTATTATATTTGCTTATAAATATTAATACGAAAATCTTCAAAATATTGTATTAATAGTAGATAAAGTTATCTAAGCTATTTTAAAATATGTATTATGTTTGGTAAACAAAGCTGAACAAAACTTTATCAACAATTTCAAAACACACTTATCTTGCACCTTATTTACTTATAAATTTGTTATTTAAGTAGGTTAATACAGATTAACACTATGAAAGCGTTGTTTATTATTTTTATTTAAAAAAAGTATTATTATTTTAGCTTCATGCTTTATCACACAGTAGGCAGAGAAAACCTAGTGTGTCAGGACACTTGAACCTAAACTCGAGACGTTACGTGTTGAGACAGAACTCAACACCATCTTTTGTCTTGCCAGAGCGTAGATTTGAAATAATTTAAAGTAAATAATAATTCAGCCGAAACATACACATTTCGCCTTTTATGGTCTTACTCTACTGATCAAAGTATAAAACCTGCCTTCAAAAAAGACTTAAAAAAACTTAAATATTTTGGAAATTTTTAATACAGTGCAAAATATATTAACGTCACTCAGAAATATGTATTAAAGCCAATGAGAAAGTTATTATTGATCGTATATAATAAAGACATAGGCAATCACCTTTTTATAGTGTTATTTACAAGATTTGATAAACAATGCTACTTATAAGCAATATTAGATAAATGACAATATAAAATACAACATTTAGAAAAATTGATTGTTTTAATTATGCTTAACAAAAAGCGTAACAAATGAACGTAAAGTAAACGTGACTTATTTAACGTTTGATAACAAAATTATTTATAAGATTACGTGGCCTTGTGCTATACAAACAAACAATGTTAGACCGTCTTGTTGTATAATCATAATAATTGATTACTGATCGAATCACTTGTATGTTTAATAAAATTATATTAATAATGTAATTGTCATGACGCGGTGGGACAACATCGGACTGTAAACGCGATCGGTTTTGGGTTCGATTCCCACTCGCGGCAATGATTATATTCAAAATATTTTTATTTCCTCGCTCAGGTAAGATAAAACGTGGCGTTAAGTTCCACTACTCAACACGCAATGTGAAGCTGAGGACGGGTTGCCTTGATGCTAGTTACTTCCTGTGTACCGTGCTATGTGTAAAGCTAAAATAATTATTATACTTTTTTTATTAATCATTTCAAAGTCACTGACTCAACACACTTTTCATAAATTACAATTTTATTATTTATTTTTCTTACTTCTTATTTTTTCACCGATTAAGTAGATAATTATTTCGACACTCGTTCTTAAATACCTCATGAATTTAAATACAAATATGCACATAAGATTTACTTTAAGTTGACATTTCATGAACCAATTTATAAGTAAAAGGTTAAGTATAGTATAACTAGTTAAACTTTTCACCTTTGATATTAAGACGTAACTTCTTGCTTATCCATTCTTTATATAAACATGAGAAAAAATTATCTATCTGATAAATAAAATGAAACCGTTATTCTGAGCTCCAAACTATTCGTCTTTCTAATTATTATAACTAAAAACTCACTCCAGACTTCATTATGGCTATTATGGCACAGTGGGAAGAAGCATCTGACTGTAAATGCGAATGGTTTTGTGTTAAATTTCAGCTTGGCAGAATGATTGAATGATGAAAAATGTATTTTGCCAGAACGTAGTTAACGAAGTGTGTTGACACTAGGTTAGCTCTGTCTATCCTGTTATGCGTAATAAAAAAACGGAAAGCTGCTAAAAATTCACCAATAAATAAATTTTTGTAAAAATGCGTGCGACCCAAATATTTCGATATTTGGTTATAAATAGTATCTATCTATCATGATATGCTAACGTAACATGAACAAGATATGTAATAACATAATGTTTTTGAATGCTTTTTTTATTCGTGTTGAACAAATAAAAAACACTCAAAACATTCCGTTTTAAATTTGTACAATGAATAACAATTCTAAAATAAATACACGAGTGATTAGGTTTTTTTAATTAATCAGAAAGAAAAAATATTCCATTTATTGCAACATGATCCAGTGAAATCATCTGTTTTTATACCAAATTTACCATGTTTAATAATTCTAGAATCAAATGAATAATACTTTCTTGATAACAGCTGCACTAACAAACATGTAGAAAAAAATATACGGTGACTCACACCTTTGTATTGGATTAAACATATTGAAATGATGAAATATGTGTTTAAGGTTGTATCAGAGAAACTGCGCGTCAATAATGGTTTATATAATTTTTATTAATACCGCATTTTATTCGTAATCAATAAGCTTGCCTTGGCTTTCTGTGTTTCTGTAATTACTTAAATTGTAATCTAAATATCGAGCAAATTGACAATATGGTACATGTTATGTATTAAGAGAGACGTTATAGGAAATTATTAGTTAAGAGAGAGTACTCTCTCTCGCTCGACTAGGAGAGGAGCAATATATTAAAACTATACTAGGCTACAAGTTCCAGGTACTGTTTCAAGTTCTTGTCACTGTATGGTGGTCGGTACCTTGGTTTGTGACAGTCGAGTAGGAGAACTATGAGGTTTTAGTTGGTATACGGTCGGCCTACATCTACCAATCCGGAATCCCAACCTGTTTGAGTCGCCAATCGGACAGTAAAGTAAAGGATTTCCTCAGGTAGCTGAGTGAAACACGTTAGGTGTTTCATCTCGTCGCTTTTTTTAGTATTCTCTGGAAACATGAGAGAATCTAGTAATATAACAGTTTTTTTTTCCACATACAGATTTAAGTGAAAGATTTGAGTGTTAGCTTATGAACTATGTAACTGTTGATGTGTCTTATTGTCTAAATTAAGGAAATCATTATATATTCCTTAGGAATATTTTAAATAAAATAAATATTTTATTTTTAGCTTCACACTTATATCCCGCATAGGAGAGAAGAGTACTAATTAATTTATATCTGGCTAACTCAACACATTGCGCGTTGAGTGATGGCACTCAACGCCATGCTTTTACGCTTACTAGAGCGAGAAAATGAAAATAATTAAAATATATGCAGTCGTAAATGAAAATAATTAAAATATCGAGTCAGAATCGAACCCATAACTCATCGTTTTTACAGTGAGACGCTGTCAGACTGAGTCACGACCGGCTTATTTTATTGAGGTAGAATTAAATAAAAATAAAATCATATTAACGACTTAATACCTAACGTAATTATGGTTATAGAAGTATAAAGTTCATTTATTTCTATATCAATACTTAGTGATAAATCACGTCAAAAGCAACATTGTCATAGGTCTTGATGAGTTTATTATTCCACTGACATCACGTGTTATTAATCGTTTAAGCATACAGAGTTCAAAACTTATCATACTATGTTTTCTTATACCTATTACTCAATTGGTATTTTGTTTAATGTAATATATTTACCATTGCTGTTAAAAATAACCAAATGAATACAAATAAATTTTATTTAGATTTGGTGAAAACTTATGAAATTATACCAATTATTTCTGTTTTTACCTTCAAGCACGATTAATATTTTGGGAGTGTTATTTTTAAAAATGTTCCTTTTAGTTTCTGTTCTAAACTAATGTTATTTTAATAACCATATTACTATACTATACTTTAAAACTACCCATGAGTAGATCTTGACACGAGTGAATATGAGTGAAAGTTAAAACATGCAAAATTTATGATTTCAGACCAAAAATCACAGAACCTTTGTCAGTGCCGCTAAGCAGCGGTGATGTTCTGTACACACCACCACCTCCCAGTAGCGGCGCTATTCTAGTCAATATCTTAAACATTCTCAGCGGTTACAATTTCACATCAGAAAGTATTAATGGGACAGACAACAAGATACTTACCTACCACAGGATAATAGAAGCTTTCAAGTACGCGTTTGCGGCTCGGACCAAATTGGGCGATTTGGACTATTTAGATTTAGATGAAGTAAGTCTTTTGTTGACACACTCATCAAATATTTTAAAAACTTCTTTACAAACGAACTCTAATTATGACGATCTGAGGCTTGGTTACTAGATTGAATTTATTATTTATTGTGCTCCTATTTTTATATTACTTACACCACCTACGTCTTTATTACAATAGCTTCTGTCTATCCCAAAGGCTGTCTGGAAAGTATCTTCTATTTACTACTAATTTGACATAAGATCGCCTTTCAAACAACTGTTTATTTTTGCTTAATCATATTAGACGAACTTAAATGATATTAATTTACAGTTTTTAAAAAATATAACATCCCCGGATTATGGAACGGAGGTCAGATTAACTATCAACGATTCGACAACAAGCAATGATACCACTTACTATGGAGCTACTGAGTACCAAACCTCTGATGCTGGCACTGCACATATATCGGTTATAGCGAGCAATGGCGATGCTGTTTCTTTAACAAGCTCTATAAATTACTAGTAAGTGAAAATAAACTAAAATGAATTATTAGTTTTATATAATAATGTAATTTTTTTTTCTTAACTACTTAAGCTATGTCATGTACAGTAAAATATTAGTTAACAATATTGTATGCGGCTTCGTGTTTTTTCCTGCTTAGCAGGAAAAGACTCAGGAATTGTAATTATATACAATTCTTGTATAATATAATATCTTTTAAAGTAAGTATGATTAACACTTTTTTAAAATAAATCTAGTTTCGGCGCGGGTTTTACGACACTGAACACAGGAATTGTAATGAATAACGTCATGGATGATTTCTCATCCCCGGGCCGCATCAACTATTTTGGTGTCAAACCATCTCGAGCAAACTACATTGAACCGGGAAAGAGGCCACTCTCCTCAATGACACCCAGTATTATTGTTGACAGGAATGGCAATGCGAAACTTGTCATTGGAGCATCAGGAGGAACAAAAATAATAACAGCTGTTGCTTTAGTATGTATACTCTCGTATATTATTTGTAGTATATTGTATTTATTAAAAACAAATGTATCATTTTTTAAATAACGTACGTGGCAGATAGTAAGAAAATCATAATATGTTTCATTATAATATTCCAAAGTTTAGGTTTAAGTTTATATGTTTCATTTAATAATATATTTATTCTATAATAAATATATTTTTGAAATAACATATAGATATACATATATTTGTATTATAATTTTACTGATGACCATATCTGACAGTAAAATCTTTCGAAACTGCCTTTTATAAAATTTAGACAGCATACCAGGCATCCTAGTTGGTTTTATTGCAAGTTTTTGCTATATTAAGACAGATTATATTTCGTTAATTATAAATAACAAATATTATGTCATATCTAATTAGAATTGTAACTTTAAGGTAACAATGCGCAAGTTATGGTTAGATCAAAATATAAAGGAAGCAGTAGACGAATCCCGATTCCATCATCAGCTGTCTCCAATGTATGTTGAATATGAATTTGGTAATACCGAGGTAAGAAATCAATTATTAGATATATTTAAGCATATTAATAATTTTCTTTATCACATTTAATTTTGATAAATTATACAAAGTTGCTTTATTCAACTTAGCAGGACAAATAGTGAGAACCTAGAAAAAAGACACTACGATCCAATAATATAAATCACATCGACTGTTTAATAAACCTTAGAATATAAAGATCTTAAGCCAAATCTGTTACCTCTAGTTTTCCGGTTTTCGAGACATTGCGTGTTAAATGTCGAACTTAACACCGCAAATTGTCTAACCAGAACGAAGAAATGAATTATTTTTAAATACAATCGTTCCTTCGAGTAGACCGAACCCAAAATCATCGCATTTACAATCAGATTGTCGCTCTGCAACAACACTTCCTTATTTTATTTAATAAACTACTAATATTTCGTTACAGAATATAGTTCAAGGGCTACGAGCTAAAGGCCATGGTATGGTGCGATATAGGTCCCGTGGATCTATTGTTTGTGCACTATTTAGAAATAAAACTGGCATTTTTGCAAATGCAGATTTCAGAAAAGGAGGCGATGTCGCTGGTGTAGATTAGATCGTTTATAATAAACATAGTCCAATTTTTCCTATTAAAGTATTACAAAACCACCATAAGCAATATTTTCTTTGCGAAATCATTGTATACTTTTATAGTAGTCTGTACTTTACGTTTATGGTGTCGATAGTAAAATATTATTTATCTGTCTATATATTATTACTATTTATTTAATATTTAAATGTAAATACGATAATTCATATGAAATAATAAAAAGTATTATGGGAACTAATCCTGACTATGACTGACAAATTTATTTTGCTTACGTTACTTTTACCTGTTATAATAAAAAAACATTAAAACATTATATATTTAAAAAAATCGACCAATCTCAAAAAACCGAATCTCGTCCTTGTGTCACAAACTAGGAATAAGTATAATAACATCAAACACCTACTATTTAATAATAATTTAACAGAAATTTTTATGAAGTTTAGAATCATCGTCTTAAATTTGACTGAATATTCATACAATACAAATAATGTAATCGCCTTTTATTATAAAGAAATATGGATATTATAATTTCATACAATGTTACATATCTACAACTAATTCCAAATTAAAAACGCACATCAATAACCATATTTAAATCACTTAGCACCTACAAAGTATGATATACTTAACTATGAATAAAGTAAAGTTCTAAAAAATTACATTCATTCAAGAGTATAACAAGATACAGGCTTGTATGTACAATTTTTTTTTAACTTAACGCTTTACTAAACGCAGGGTAGACAGTAAATACCTAGAGTAATAACACTCCATACTCCAGTTTCCGCCGTAATTGAGACATTGTGTATCGAGTGGCGGAACTCAACGCTGCGCTTGTATCTTACCAGAGCTAGGAAATTACAATAATTTTAATATAATCATCTCCCCGAGTGTGAATCGAACCCACATCTGACCGCGTTTACAGTCCGTGGCCACAACAATGCCTATATAGCAGGAATCCAATTGGTTTACCCTTTGTAAATCTTAATAAACAAATGATATTTATAGTTAATAGAATTAGTTAATAAATTATGAAAACTCTTATTAAAATTTATTTTAAATCATGCAAAATAATTGTAACGTAAAACGTTGTTTATTCATAAAATCCTAAATATTTAGTATTTTGGTCGAACGTAAGCTAACGATTATAAAAATAAATCCTTTGCCACTGCTTCATATGTGTGTATGTATTCGTACCTTACACATATAATGTATTATTTATTATGTGTGTATGTATACGTACCTTAGACATATAATTTATTATTATAAGGTATAATTAAAACGTATTGAAAACTACATTATTTTCATTACATTGTAAAATGTCTTTTTAATTTCTGTTGATTTGTAACGTCATTAAGCAAACGTTCCGTTGTAAATATTTCATTGTATAAACAATAAACCCT
This sequence comes from Dryadula phaetusa, assembly GCA_032432895.1. NCBI lineage: Eukaryota > Metazoa > Arthropoda > Insecta > Lepidoptera > Nymphalidae > Dryadula > Dryadula phaetusa. The sequence continues at coordinate 999,384 of JAOYRS010000038.1, forward strand.
TCGTACTCGAAATATTTTAATAAATTATTTATTATTATTTTTTATTTAACTATAATAAAATGATGAAATGAATGTAACTTATAGATTTCATTACATGTTGTATTTTTATGATCTATTAATGTAATAATAGCAGTGAATCGTATTTGTTTGATATGTGTAAATTAAAATATTTTTAACGCACTTTTAACAGAAAATTTATGTATACTTAATGATAATGTAATGACAATAAATTGCAATATATTTTCAAGGTAATAAATCGTGTCAGTATCTCGTAGTAAAATATTCATATATTACGTCACACGTTAAGGGGGAGGGAGGGTGGCCGACGAAGAGTGACATTGCTTGACAAAGGAAATGTCACAAAAGTGACATCTATGTCATGACTCATATGTGTTACAAAAGTGACATGAATGGGTGAGGGGTCAAAAAGGGGCCATAAAATTCATGTGAATATGATGTCCAATAAAATAGCAAGGGCAGGTTTCCCAGCTGGTATGATATCCATACATGGCAATCTTGTGCGAGTTTCCTTATGTACTAAATGACTGTAATAATAGTCTACTAGTCCTACTAACTCCTTTCTTTATATTGCAAGATTTTTTTAAATTTATATCTTGAATATAATTATCTATTATATCTTACTTTATGCTATAAATATGAATAAAAAATACCATATTTACAAATTTCTTTAATTTCGAATTTCATCATCTTTTGTAAATAATAATATAAAGAAGTAAGTAGATCATACCGTTAAATCTATTCCATTACTAGGTAACTAATAATAGTCAACACACATAAACCTCCTAGAAGTTTTAAAAAAAATTCTTTTAACCTGGTAAAATAACTTGTAAGTAATACATTAAATATTTTTTTAATCGTGAGGTTCTGATAAACCACTTAAATAAATAATTTTTATTCCACCAATAAAACTGTAATTTCGCGCGATTTCGACGAAAATGCGTTATTTCACTATGACATCAGTTAGGTTTGTAATCAAATGTAATGGCGTCAAAGTTTTGAAATTTAAAAATATATTTACTTATTTTTATATAACTTTAAAAACGAGTTCATTAATATGATGTCAGTTTATAGTATATAGCTTTATAGCTTTACCTAACATAAACTGTGTTTTCTCATACATTCAATTCAATATTACATGAATGATACTATTTTATTATGATATAATTAAAATAAATATCAAGCACAATTATAATTGTTTGCATTGTAATTGCATTGCATTTGAATAATATTAAAAGATTACAACTATTATAAAATAATTCATAACTTATTTTAAAATAGTAAATTTTAATTATATAGTGTTTCACATATAAATAAAATAGCTTTTCAAGAACAGATATACACATATAATCTAAATTATTTCCAAAAAAATTTAATAAATAAAATATAATTTACAACATAAACAAACATAAACAATGTTTAAGAACTCCATGAGAAAAGTGACTACATTTAGTTCTAGTACTTGCTAATAATTAATTTCAAATCATACTTTTACATTGAACGTTTCAAATTGCTCAGTTTAAATAAAATTATTTATAAATTAAATAACAATTTAAATATAAAGATATAAAAAAAATAAATATTTTCAAAGCCCACTTACAAATAATCCCAGTTGCTATTATTGCAGCTGTTAATAATATATTATATATTACATGTACATATAATATGAATAAAGAATAATTAAGAACTTACTAAAAACGCGTCTTTCATAGCTTCTACAGGAGTAACAAATTTAGTTGAGCCAATTAAAACAACATTATCTATTCCACTGGTAATAACACTTCTGTGTAACTGCTTGCACTCTTCCGCAGTGATACCACCAACCACAAAAATCATGACAGTGGGGTTGTCTAACGGATGCTTTACATTTTTCTTTTTGCTTGTCAGCATACTGAAACAAATCAAAATCCCACCAAATAAAATAAATGTGAAATCAGAGCCAAGGTCAATATTATGAAAAAGCATATGAATATTTTATAACAATTTAAAATACATTTCTTTATATATAACTCAGGATAATATATAAAAACCTAAGGTCTGACTTGATCTTGATTTACTTATCAAGCTTATTTAGTAAGACAATAAGCTTCATTAAGTTCCGCCACATAAGTGGAGAACGGAATATCTCGACCCTGCTATATGAGATAAAGCGTGAAGGGAAAAAAATACACACTTGAGTCCACTGCGTAAAAAGTCCTTGATGCCTTCGTTTCTATGTCGAAGGTCAGTTAAGTCTGGTCTGTCAGTATTCACTAAGTCGTCAACCAGCTGCTGTAGAACCCCGCGGTACTCGTGACCGGTACCCGCTTCACACGGCTTCAATACCGAATTATACCTGAAAAATTACAATAAACTTTAATTATTAACAAATCATATGTAAATATAATAATGAGGGAAAAACTCGTTGACTACGAAACTGAGGGAAAAAATGTAAGTAACACTTCTTATAATAAATTTCAATCCCATTAAATCAAAAAGCCTAATAGTTGATTGCACAGTAATAACATTAGACTCATTTATGGTCATACGGAAATCATTTACTATAGTAAAATATATATATATATATATATATATATATATATATATATATATATATATATATATTTACATTTAGAATTACAATAGTAAAAAAATATTTACGTTTTACGTTAAAATATATTTCATTGTGTCATAACGAGGAAATTCTAGAATTTGCGCAGTAAGCAGATAAAAACTGGTCATGAAGAGCACTCAGGAGCATGAAGCTGCAATATTTTTATATTTGTTTTACAGATTCATCCAGATTTATCTAACTTAGCAGGTTAGTCAAAGACAACTTAAGTGTGAAAACACTCCCGTGACTGCTTTCCGCCTATAACCGAGACATTGCGTGTTAAGCGGGGAACTAAACGCGGTACTTAATGTTACCAGAGCTCTGAAATGATAATATTTTTATTAAGTATGATCATGTTCCCTCCATTGAGATGGTCGACCAGATGTTTAAATCTATAATAGGAATAACTTACTTATTTAATATTTTCCTCATTTGAGCGATATCGATTAGTTTATCCATTATTTTGTTAGTTATCTCTTCGCATTGTTCAGGTGAAACAATGCCCAGATCACTCAAGTGTAAGTTGTCATGATCTTCAAATATAGCGACGCTGAGTGTCTCCCTCAGATTATCCTCGTGTTGCTTGTTAAACACTACTTCGTTACCAGTCAAAGAATACACATGAATGAGAAGTGCCAGAAGATTTTCTAACGGCAAATTTCTTTCTTTACGAGTTTTAATTAGGTGACCTATCTGAAATTTTAAAATGATTATATGTTAACATTAGACAGGAACGAGTTATTGATCTTTCTATAAATCTACTAAAAGGTGTCGGCTAGTCCAGAAGAACCATCAAATACTTTCTAGAACGTGTTTAGAAGACAGTATTATTATAGGATAATGGTTTCACTATCATACTTTTTCGACTTAAATCTCTCTATCAATAAATCTAGTCGCCGTAATAAATCCTCCCTGTACAAATGGAACACATATTCATTGCTTTAATAGTCAGACCTTGTCCCACTGTGCCACGATGACTTCCAGTCTAAATAAAAGTTCCAAATATCAGCTTTCAGTAGTTTAGTCTGTAATTTGTCTATCAATCTTTTACTCAGAAACAAAAGGGTTTTATTAATATTCATATACACACCTGATGCAAAACACTGGTGGAATCTCTGCTAGTGACAAGATTCTGTAAAATTTGCTTCTCCAAGTTCATAAGCAATTCCAATTGTACTCGTTTCGGTGATTTCAAAGTTTGTACTATAGCCAGAGATTGTTGGAGAACGCCCAAATGTTTTGGTATTATACTGTAATTACCTTAAAATCAAAATTAACAACTATAATAAGAGGGTTAATAAATCTATTTTTCCATTAAATAATACTTTATTTTAAACACTTAACCTATGTTGTTTAACTTTATGTTGAAAATAATATAGCAATTAATAAAAAATAAAAACGAAAAAAAAACAACAGGAAGTGTAGTGTCTGTCTTGATGTATGGGGTTTCACAATAAGAACAATATGTTTTGAAATTGAAATAAAACATGTAATATATATTCGAATTTCGTGCTCAATGGCTTTATTTGATAGGAAATTTTATACTATTTATGATTTACACAAAATATCGTTTAAATGACCGCCACGACTTTTTTTGCACTGGTAAATACGATAGGTCCAATTTTCGATGACTCGGTGCAGCATTTCGGCTGGTATGGCCGCTATAGTCGCTCCAATGTTGCGTTCAAGGTCTTGAATTGTAGCTGGTTTATTGGCATACACTTGAGATTTAACATACCCCCACAAAAAATAGTCCAAGGGTGTTAAATCGCATGATCTTGGTGGCCAATTGTGAGGACCGTTGTGAGAAATAACCGACTCACCAAACTTATCACGCAATAAATCCATTGATACGGTCGCAGTGTGGCATGTTGCACCATCTTGTTGAAAATAAATGTCGTCCGCATCGATTCCATACACTTCAGGAAAAAAAATCGTTCAACATGTCACGATAACGGTCGCCATTGACAGTAACAGTACGGCCTTCGTCGTTTTTGAAAAAGTACGGGCCAATGATTCCACCGTACCATAATCCGCACCAAACAGTCAATTTTTCAGGATGTAATGGTGTTTCATGAACCACTCTTGGATTTAACTCACTCCAGTAACGACAATTCTGTTTGTTCATATAACCATTGAGCCAAAAGTGAGCCTCATCTGAAAGGATGATTTTCCTATGAAATTCGGTGTGCGTTTCCATCGTTTCAAGCGCCCAATCAGCAAATTCACGACGAGCTTGAGTTCTTGTGCCAACACAATCTTGTATGAATGTTATGGCCAAGATTAAAATTAAAATTAAAATTCGCCAGGTTGTCATTCTGGATAAGCCCAATTCTTGTGCACGTCGTGGAACGGAAACATTTTGATTTTCTTCGACACTGGCTGATACGGCAGTAATATTTTCTTCACTACGGCCTGTCCGTTGTCGTGTTGGTGGTCTACTATCGTGCAAAGAATATTCACTTTCCAGTTTTTGGATTATGCGACGTATAGCGAGCTCAGACGGTGCACCATGACGACCATATTTAGCACGAAATGCTCTTTGAGTAGAGACAATACTTCTCGAATTTTGATAGCAAATTTGGACAATTTTCAAACGTTGAGGTAACGTGAACTTATTCATGATTAAATGGCAAACATTACTGAACACAAAACAACACAAATGTCAAATGCTATCAAAATCCTATTATCTCTATTGGGAAACACTGTACTTGTCAAAAAAAACTAATAGCTTACTAGGATATAAATCAATCCACTCATTTGCGACATTAGAGGTTGTATATAAGTGATTTAAATGATAATATTGTAAGATAAGTAAAATTTTCGATCACAAAATAATTTAAAGCATACCTTTAGTTGCCAAAACAATCTTCTCAACACTTTGTGGAGTGACTTTCAAAAGTGTTTTGGGCCCTGGCGACTTCTGGACGTCAATTTTTGATAATTTATTGTACAGATCAAACATAACTTCCTTTTGTGATTTATTTATCATATGATCATATGTTTGGGCACATGACTCATCATGCGGATGGTGTAAACAACCTGGGCTTAACTGCAAGTCTTCAGGATGAGCAAATCTACAAAAAAAAAACAATTTAATAACTCTTAATTCCAGTAAAATTAATTTGGTAAATATGAGTTCAAAAATTATTTTAAAGAAATTATATTTTCTACAAATATATATAAAAAGTGAAAATTATGTTAAAGAAAAATACCACTCTAAGTTATTGTACATAAAATGCATATGTTTATTATATATATAAATATACGACTAAATTTGAATTTAGACTAAATTAAAATCGGCGATTACAATATGTAGATTTTTTTATTTATCATGTATCTTTAAATAAATCTAAGATAAATATAATATTAAGCAACAGCTCATAATTCATAATTGTCACTCATAATTGTTGAAAAACCAAATAACTCACACATTAGCTTCACAAAGTGGGGACATATCCACTGCAATATCATTGGAATGACCAGGAAATCTCGGCAATACAGCCATGATTTTATCAAGAACTGATTCACTGGCATGATTTGTTACACCACACAGGTCTAACGTGCGATCAACTATTATAAGAGAAACTGGATTTGAACAATTCTGGAAAAAATGTCACCTTAATTTTTTTTGTAAACAATATAAACAATATGAAAAAGAAATCCATTTTATTAATTAACAATAGTAATCAATTAAACTATTTTATTATTTTAAGTGATGAATGTAGTACAGTACATTGAGGATTTCATTTTTCAACTATCTAACAAACATTTAAGTCAACTACATCTGCTAGTTGATGGCTCTTAGATATGTTACAATATAAACTATAGTAAAGAGAAACAGTGCCATATTCTTCAACTCCTTGTATTCTTTAGATTTTATTTTAAATTATTCAGAAATGACATCTTATATTGTCCTTGTATATCATTTGTAATGTAAATTAATGAATATAACAAAAATATATTTACAAGTAATAACTCAACATACCTTTCTTCTAGATGTGCATATAGGAGAATTTTCCAAAATGCCGGCTATTATAGAGCTGTATGCACCCATAAAAAATACATCTTCTTTCATTCTCATAGATTCTAGCATACTATTAAGACTACTTGCTAATCTTCTAGCACGAAGCCTTTCATCATTATTTAAAGTATATAAATCTATAGAAGGACTGTCAGGCATTATATATCCATCATATAAAGGATAAACATTTGCATATGGAGGTGTTAAAAATATTGTGCTTGTTGGACTCATGACAAAGATTGGTGAGTAAACAACTTCTACAGCACATTGCTGAAAGAAAATAAGCATTTTATTTTATACTAAATCTTTGATCAGAATTTATTTGCATTTAAAACAAGTATAATTGAAATTAAATACATTAATTAAAAAATGTAACTATTTAAAGACATGGACTTACAGTTTTCGCAATCCATTCCAAAAGCATAACCTCGAGTTGCTTAGTTGCTTCAGCTGGTGCTCGTCCAGATGCCAATATGTCACTTACATCTTTATTTTCATTTAATTCCATGTAAACAATATCCAAACTTACACATGATATTAAAATACAGTGAGTAAAATCACTGTGGAGAATGATTTCTCTAATAGATTGAAGTTGAGTATTTGTGGTTTGTGTAATGAATACAGCCTTTCTATATTCCTTTCTGGAGGACTGAAAAATTATGTAAAAACTATATTATGGTACATCCAAAAAGTAAAATATTTGTAAATAAATAAATTGTCAATGAAACAATTTTAAATTACACAATTACTTCAAAAGGTGATAAGGACTTCACAGCAGAAGCACCACCAGTAAGTAGACTAAACAATCCTCCATTCCAATGCAAGCACTCTGCACTATAATTATCCAAGTACACTACAGCTCCTATTATACGATTATAAACTTCTGACCAGCAAGCTTTGTTAAATTCTTTTAATGTGGGAGCCATTTCAATGACAAATGAATAGACCTAATCAAATTTAAAACTGTTGCTTACAGATTTCAATATTAAAATGCATGATTAATTAACAAAAATAAAAATTGATATGCATTAATAAATTTTTATTATTTATAAGTTTTCCTAAAACTGCATCTATGCAAAATTTAAGCCTTTACATGTAACTATATTAATTTATTTAATTGTTTATAAAATATCATTTATTGCCCACTCGGCAAGTAAATGCCAAATTGTCAATACGGAATATCTTATTATTTGACATTGACAGTTAAGATAGGTCGCTTAGATTTTTGTTTTTGGGCGTGTCAGCTTATATCGATTTAAATCTTTAGCTATTTCGTGTCGTATATAGTACTGAAACGGAATGAATATTACATCCAATATTTAATATATTTTGACGAATAAACACTAAAATACTCACTTGACTATTAAATAATAATTCCTTTAAAGTAAGGCTATAAAATACAGAACACAGAATATGATTGAATTAATAATATTTAGCAAATTGTAAGAAATTTCTTGTACTTTGTATAAATCAATAAATTAAATATGATAGGTATTAACTTATAAAAAATATAATTTATAAGTTAATATCTATTATACTTATATTTAATTTCAAGGCAAACAGATATTACAAAGATTTTTTCTCTCTCCTTAGTAAATAGCCGAATGTAAAGTACGGAGGTTTCATATATTTCTATAAAAAACAATCCAGCAAAATGGAGACCATGAGGAAACATTATGTCCCTAAGCTTTGGTTGGTGCTGTTGTTTACGATATTCTGTTCATAATGAAGAGGAAAAGGAATATATATATATATATATATATATATATATATATATATATATATATATATATATATGAAAAATCAAAATTCATAAATTCATTTATTTGTTAATGTATGCTATGACTTTTAAGGATTTCTGCAAATTGATATATGTCCATTTCAAGCTGTAGTAGTAACAGATTCACCACCTAGATAATATCTAATAAAAAATGGATAATGTTTAAAACAATTTTCCTCTTTAATTGACCTACTTACTTTAAAACAATATTACCATTAAACATTAGAAAAGTAGGTTGGTCATAAACTTTTGCCCAAAAAACATACTGTCTGTTATTAATTAAATATAGGTGACACATTGTACTGCAATTACAAAAATACAATAATTCTTATTTCACATAATAACAAAATAAAAATCAGAAAATATTTTTTAAACAAAATAGACTCAATATTGTTGCAATATTTTGAATAAAACTGGTGGTAATCGTTAATAAATAAAATTAAAAAATAAAAATTGTATTTTCATTTATTATTTATATATGTTTAGACAAACTAAAGCAAAACATTTAATTACTTGGTGTTTTTCTTATTTTAAAATAAAAAAGTGATTGTAATTTATTATTTTTTTAATGTGTAATAGATACTTATCACGGTTTGTTTAATCTAAATATTTCAAATACATTTTAAGAAGCAGATACACTAACTAATCTTCATAGCCACTGGGCAAAGCATTGACATGGGGGTTATGGAACAACGACTTCTGGCCATCACCCCATGGGAAACGCTGAAAATGAAAAGAAAAGTAATGAATATGTATTTTTGAATCATACATCTCCTGCATACCATATATAACAATAATAATGATGGCATCATTATTAGTGATACTTTCATACCTGACTCTATTTTATATAAGCAATTATATGTGAGAAGATGTATTTTTTATGGGTGCATACAGCTCTATACTATTATATAATTTACTCCACAATATATAAAAAATTAAATTTTTCAAGATATGTTTTTCATCATCTTGAAATTATAATATAAATGAGCCTAAGTAAATCATTTAGTATTCAATAAAAAGACAACAGTGTCAAGACTGCTTTCTACAGAAAACTTGACACATTGCAAGTGGAGTGAAAAACCATGTTGGGTTCTCCACTCTACTTGCATTGTCTTGTTGCATGACTTATCTTAACAGAGTGGAGAAGTAAATTTTAAACATAATTATTCCCTCAAGTAGGAATTGAACCAAATACCAATCATATTAAGAATTACATGGACAGCATATGATTGTTAATATGATATACTACATTATGATGTTCTCTTAATTTTCAATAATATAATTTCTATACTAAAATAGTAAAAAGATAGAAACAAAACAAGATTTTTTAGATATATTTTAAATTATCCTTGTACAAACTTTCTTGTACTACTTAGTATACATATACAATAAAAATGGTAAATTACATTAGGATTTATTGAAGATGATCAATCATAATTTATTTTTGTTAAACACTCTCATTTTCTGATCATATAACTTTAATTACTAAAACTTACTAGTTAAAATTATTAATATTTATAAATATAGTAAGCATTTACCTTAGAACGGATACGCATATACTCATAAGGAACAAATGGAGGACGCTCATGATGTTCTTCCTGGTGAGCAAGATAGGCATTCAGCATGCCCAGTCCCACAGCTGGGAAACCCACAAAGAAGGACAGCTTCTTCCACAGCTTCCAGCCACCTAAATAAAATTATTATAGTTAAGTTTGTATCCGAAAATAGATAAGAATTCCCTAGGTTATGTGATTACATAATTTATACAAAATTATATTAATTAATTTACCTCCATGTCCTCCAGCGGTAGCGGAGTGGGAAGAAAGCCGAGCGTTGTTTTTAATATATAAGCACGCAGCTCTTTGCAAATACGATGCCATTTTCACGATTAGAATTTTAACTGTACGTCTCCTCAATTGTCAATGTTATCAATTGTCAAATTGTTCAATCGATTTACTTGTTGTAGACAAAAGTTGTCTTTGAGTGTAATAATTCTTTTTTTTTATCGTTTTCACTCATAAAATATCAACATAATAATGTCAATTAAATAATTAATTTGGAAGTAACAAATAATTAATTAAATAAAAAATGCAATAAAAATACGTATATTTTGAAGTAATTTATGATTTAAATTGATAGTTTAAATAAAAAAAATGTCGTTATTCATTTATTACTTTAGTCATCTATTATGCATAAAATTATATTCTTAAATGGGAATATTACTTTTTTAAATGATTATTTCTTTTATTTGACCATAGACAAACAATTCTTGATTCCTTACTCGTTAAATGTAGTTAAATAAACATTTAATAACTTCAATAATTTCAAAAATATCTAATTTATCTATTTTAAACATTTAATAACATCAATAATTTCAAAAATATCTAATTTATCTATTTTCTCTAAAAATGAAATCTTATTATTGTTGAATGTTATATTTATGTCACTTAATATAAATGAATAGAAAACAATAGTTTAAATGTTAAAGTGCCACTTATCACTAGACATTTACCGTTTCTATTATATTTAATTTCTATACATTAACTATTCACGTATCATATGTGCATGGGCACAGTATTGTACATTAGTTATATTTACAATAAATAGTTATACATGCAATGAGGCATAGTTAGTCGGACAAGAAGAATATGATTACGTCTACTCACACCTAATCCTTAAAGTGAAAGAACCTCTTAACTATCTGATTAAGACCAGGGCCGTTGGATCAATGGCGTTAGCAGGGAGAAGAACACTTAATACTGCCTAACCCTTTAAAATGAATCAAAATTCATCTTCACTGTCAGAGCTTCTCCTCTTCCTAATTGACTTTTAACTAAATTTATCATACTACAAACTAGATCTGTGCTTTTTTTTACAAGATTTTATTTTTCTTTATCATTATTTATTTTTAAAAGTAAAACTTACATTTAGAAAACATTTTTGAAAAAATGTATAAAAAATTTGAACGCAGCGGGGTTCGGACCCGCGCTTCTTGGATACCGTCCAAGCGCTATGACCGCTAAGCCATGCGTTCTACTACCATCTGCGTCGAAATTCTTATACGTTTTGTTACAACTTATTTATGTTGTTAGCATCTCTGTAGAGAGATTTTTACGAATTTCTACTACTTAAAAATTATTATGAAATAATCGTTTAACAAGAAAATATAAAAATAGTAAATATTAAAACTTACATTTGATATAATCGGTTAGTTAGAACTAAGGTTTGTATATAGAGTTTATTATATAGAAATTAAATTATTTTAACAGTAAGAGGTACATCTATAAAATAGTATTATTGATATTAAAGAAATAAAACTAAAAATATTTCACTTTACACATACCTTTAGGCTATATATAGAATAATTTAAAATCTAAATCTGGGTTTATTTTAAGTGTAAGGAAACATTTTGCAAAAACCTATAAAAATTCTGAACGCAGAAGGATTTGAACCCACGACTCTTGAAAACCGTCACCCGTCGTTACAACTTATTTATGTTGTTAACATCTCTTTTAAGAGATTTTTACAAATTTTGGTTACGCTAAGACTATTAAGAAATAATGTTTTGGTAAGACACATTGCTATTTATTTTAATATTTTAAAAGTATATCACACTTAAGATTACAAAATATTTTTGAAAAACGTATAAAAATTTTTCTAAACGCATAATAGCTTTTATACGTCTTTGAAAAATGTTTTCTAATCCTAAGTGTGGGAAAGCACTTTAAAACAATAAAATATAGGGGTGGTGGCGAAAAAGGGCATGGCCGCTATGGTGGAGAACGCTACTGCTTGGTTCCTGTCTTTTACGGTCATCTCAAGATTATATTTCACTAAACACCTCGTAGTTACCGAAATGCGATGAGGCATTTCGGATCTGCCTTTTATTCGTGTCATGTTCAACATCACTAAAGTAGGTATGCCGACATCATTAAGACAGCCTGTGTAGCATTTTCCAATATTCTATCCTCCAACATTTTCCATATGGCGTTAATCACCATGGATCATGTTGAACTTGAGGCATCCTGTTTTTCTGATTTCCTCTTCGTTCAACCCCTCGAAGCCACCTGTACGCGTTACACCAACATATAAGTACCCTTCATTTTACCCGCGCTGGTCAGGCAGTTAATATTTTGTATGGCGGCTTCTGCTTCCTGTATTGTTACTTACAGAATTGAGTATTCACCTTGGTAATCATGTATAATTTTACCCCACGTTCTAAGTTTCAGTTGCTTCAGTTGCTTCAGTTGCTGGTAGCTTTCAGGATGGTAAGAAACGCGAGGAAAGCATTATTGTAATGGTCTTAGTGTTCTTGAATTGGTGCCAGGTTTGGTGGTTATTGCAGGTGAAAGTCTTGGAGACTTAGTAAAGTTAAATTAAATGTGACACAGAGCAGAGCAACGGAGACTTATTAGATAAACTATTATTTTGTTTAAGTTACATTTAAATTATAAGAGAAGTAAACAAAATGATATCAGTTTTATTTCTTTATTTATATCATGCTAGCTAATGAATAAATCTATCATGGCACCTGAAACAGATCCTACAATATTATTTTATATCTATGAGCATTATTGGTTTAGTTTATAATAAGACGACTGGTTGATCGAATTTTAAAAATTGCTCATTATTTAAATTAACCTTTAGTGGTAGATTGATGTGGTTGTGATTACTGAAATAATTTTCGAAAATACTTTTAAGGGGCACCTGAAACAAATTTAAGTCAAATTATAATCAGTTTATTATTTTCCTTCCAATAACAATTTTACAAGCACATTTACCTATATGTAATTAATCAAATAAATTGTTGAGTACCTTTTTGGCTTTTACATGTTCAAAATTGAATCCCATATAAAATGCAGTTTGTTGTAGCTGCCGCAAGCTTCTTAGTCGAACTTTAGGGTCCTTTTCTAATAAACGCATTAGTAGCGCTCTAGCTCCTTTGGATAGATTATTAGCACTATCGGGTAATGTACCAGGAGCTGTCTGACAGTATAGTTTCTCTTGGGTGCTAAAACAATTCATTGATCAATCAAGAAAAATAGAATTTTTTGTTCTCTCCACTAACATTGAACTAAAGTTATGAACCACAACAAGAGTTTAAACTAATAAAGTCATCAACTGGAACTGAAACTGAAATAAAGAAAAATGTTAAGTTTCAATAAAATTTTTTTTCAGTAAAATTTAAGTATATTACTTTTTATTTAAGTTGCCGCTTGAGTTTGTTGAAGACCCAGATGGATTTTGTGTGGCATTGTTTTCTGTTGCTTGAATATTTACAGCAGGCGTTGGAAACTGTAAAAGGGAATTATGTTATTTCAAATATACTTGAAAGTAAGTAGAATTATCTTTATATTAAGTTAACTAGCAAAATTTTTTTATTTCTTCTTACGTGTAGTAATTTTTTTATTTCTTTTTACCTAAAATAATGTGAGGGAGGAGTATAAAATTTATAGTTTATACAAAGAAGAAGGGCCTGAATGAATTATTAAAACAATTGTCATACACACATAATAAATCTCACATACACGTTTATAAAGAATTATACAAATAATTGTAACAAATAGGTATTAGTATTTAGTGGAGTACAAAAAATTATTACTTAAGTACTATCATTCCTTGACCCCATAATGAAAGAAAAAGCTTCAATGTATTAATTTCTTTTTAGCATGCATTTCTTGTCTACCCTGCTATGCAGGGTGCATGTACCTAGTGTCAAGACACTCCGTACTTCGCTTTCCACCGAATTCGAGACATTGCGTGTTGAGTGATGGAACTCAACGCCGCACTTTGTCTTTTTACCAGAGCAAGGAAGTGAAAATAATTTTAAATATGATTATATTTAAAATTATTCCTCCGAGTTATCCGAGTGGGGATCGATACCACAATCGATCGCGTTTACAGTCAGACTTATACAGTGGGAACTGTATAAATTAATTACCTTTAAAATATTTTTTTCTACTGTATTTACTCAATTTTATAATATATGTATAAATTTTCCATTCCGAAGAAAATAAAATAGTACAAATTAAAAATTTGTATATATTTATAGGATAAAATTACCCCGATTAATCAACTTTGTAACACAGAGGGCTTGAATATCTAATTTGAAAATCCTACCAATCCTACTGTCTTGTTTTCGCAGGGAATCTGTTTTTTTACTTATAAAACTTAAAAATAATGAACCCTAGTTCACAGATACCCAAATATTTACTGAACTGAAAAAGAAAAACTGTGCTATCCAGTAAACCAGTCAACAACAATAGAATGCTTAGCAGTTCAAGTTTTTTCACAAGGTAAAGAACATTTTTATCACAATTTGCCTAATATTCATATTCAAGCTATCAGTGGTGCAGTGAGACAGTCTATAACTCAATACGCGAGGATTCAATCTCTACCTATTGGGCAAATAATTATTTTTAAATAATTTTCATTACTCCAGTCTGGTACGAAAAAGCGTGACGTGTTATTATACCACTGAACATGCAATATCTCTAACTTTGACGATAGCGGGAAACAGAGAGTTCTGACATTTGTTTCTGTCTGCCTCTCCTGCTATATGGGAAAAGGCGTGAACTAATATATATTTTGTATACCTTCGTACCTTTTGAAATGTTTTAAAAATATTCATTTTTGCCCAACGTATTAACAAAACGTGGATTTTCTCCGCCTGCAATAATATAATAAAATTCAAAATCCTTGTCACAGATAACGCCTCACGTATGGAAATATAATTAAAATTTTACCAGCGCTTCAGACTTTGATTTATCAACTATTGCATATCAAATTAGTAAAAGATAAATATAATAGTTAAGTAAAATTATTCTCAAGTGCAAAGTCATGGGCAATAGCCTGTACGTGGACAAAATACGCATTACAGCGAGGTAATAAGAACGTAACTTGGCATAATCACCACACACACTAACGAACAAGTCGATTAATATACGATCAAGAGCTCCCAAGTGTACACGGTGACTCCAGACTAGTTTTATATAATCAAACCTTCATAAATTACAGGCGTCGTATGTTTACCTGCCGTTAAGGTCTTCCAATTATATTAAGTTTAGCTAGAGAGTGCAAATAAAAATGTAAACAAATTACTAACAAGTAGATGAAATATCTCTCTAACTTATTAGCCCTTTATAATTAGTAGGTAGGTTACAAATACATTTTAAAATTCAACATTTTTTATAGTTACTCGGAAACACCAAAAAAGTGACAAACAAGCTTCAACGTTCAATAAGTACGGTAATAGAAAATAAAAAACCATTCAAGTTTAATTTGAGTGCAATGGACTCGGTACCCCAATAAAAAAATGTACTATATGCATAGCGCAAAAATACAACTTTCGTGTGAATCTATATGAATGACGAGAGTAATTTAAAAGGAGGCATAAAAAAATGTGGCGTCTAGGTTTATTCTTAAGTTATGTCTACGATGCTCCGGTCACCGCAACTCGTCTGCCCGCCTTCTAAAGAAAAAAAAGCAAACTTATCGGCTAAAAATAGGGAGCCAGCCCCTTAATTGCATACTTGGAATTTACAGCACGTTTTAACGATTGTGAGTTCATCGAGATAAATGCACCTTAACGCCAGGGCGCGGTAATGGTTCGCAGATTGTGATGCTAGTTAGTATTACATATTAAAGTATATCCATGAATATGTTACGAAAAGGCAAAATCAACCACCTCACGTACGCCTCTCATCTATCCATGGTGAATTTTAACGCAATAACATTTAAATTTTGCGCACTTCAATGTGTCCGACGATTATATGTCGGCTGGTATATGAGGTTATTGAAGGAATGGCTAATGTGATGCGTTTTTGCATCTCATCAGCGACTGTTGGACTGTCGGGACGGTAAAAAAGAAAATTTATGTGCACATTGATTTGTTAAGAACCTAAGTAAAGTATTTTTATGGCCACCTAAATAAATAATGGTGCATAATCCCCAGCTGCCGCCGAAGTATAGATAAATTAAAAAGTGTCGTACCGTTAGCATTAGCGCTCTGACTACTAATCAGCTGTTATCAGAGTGACCACGACTACAATAAATGTTTACACTTTGATCTGGTCACGATTCGGCCGCATTTGTGAATAAGAAATTCATTTTGTTCGCGCATTGGGCTATTCAATTGTTTTTTGCTACGTACCTACTTGTTAAAATGTCTTATTACATGAGCTACAAGTAAAATTAAAGTGATTTCATTAATGGCAAAACTTATTAAAACAAAATTGAAAAAATATATATATGTAATATAGAAAATTTTACCATAGATACATAAATTTTAATAAATTTAGTTATTTTTTTTCTAGTTGTAGACTTCCTTTAAGTTTTATTATATTGATCTGTGGGTACACAAATGAAACAGACATGTTTTATCTAATTGCAAAGATATAATCTTTAGCAAGGTTAGGTACACAAAAAATATGTAAAACGTTTAATTCTATTAAAAAATTCTATCGTGACTCTCAAAAGGTCATTTCGTTTTATATCGAAATATTAACTGAAAAAAATATGCCTAACTATAGAATATCCAATTATGAATAGTTAACATAAATTTAAAATGCGTTAAGTCGTTATTTTATGCAGTATTTGCATTTTATTAATTTAGGTACCTATCATTTTTATTTTATAGGCATGTATTTTTTATTCGTTATGGCTTGAATGAGCTGCGCAAAGTGCCATACTTTTTTATGTTATATGTGAACAATAAATATTTATAATAAATAATATAATATAAGTAGTTATGTACCTATATGTGTTTTATTTTATTAAATAGAAAATTTTATTACTCAGATGCTTTAATAAAAAGTCCAATGAGATTTCAATACAGGTACCTAATTCATAAAATTATTTAAATTTCTCCTACAGTAAAATTTGTACGTAATCAAGAAGTTCAGTGTATTACAAAAGAAAAATAAAATATGGCGCCACAAAGCGATTTTTAAAACAAAATTTTCATAATTAATTATGCTAATATTGTAATAATTTTGGAGTCGGCCTCTTTGAAATTTATCAAATAACATATATATTTTAATTTCGTGAAACATGTGAAAATTTCACATATCAGACTTGACAGATGTGTCCGAGTCAAGGTATCATTTGATGCAACGTCGGCCTTGATAATGGCGCATTCTTTGATAGGATATAACAAATGTTAAATAGATTCATATATTTTTTTTAAAGAAGATTAGTCTTTGAATAGAGATTATTTTTTCTTTCTTTTTAATAAATAACACTGAATAGCTAATTGCTAAACTGTAAATGAGTAGATGTTTGATTTATAGATATAACGCATTTTTATGGATAAACTTTAATTTTATAATATCTGAAAGTGTTATTCACTAATCAAGAATTATAATAAAATATAGCGAATATATACTAAGCAACTTAGAAAATAGCGGGACTTCATTGCTCTTAGATAATTTGTCGAAAGGCTCTAGCAAACATCATATATTTCTGCCAAGCTAATTAAGTTCAGGTATTTATAACTTATCTGTACGTCTTAAAGGAAAATATATGAAAATCTTCGCTAGCTAGAAAGGATTAACTCAAATCATTTTTACATATTTTAAGTATTATTCACATAAAGCGATATTATCTAATACTACCTGTAATAAAATTCCGACTAGAATTTTAAACATAGCGGTATTTTAATCTTCACTAGGAAAGAAATGCCCATGGAGACATTTGACTTAATAATTTAAAATATTTTAATAACACAATATTTAGCATCACCAACAGCAATTAGCAATCTGTTAAATTTCTAATCTATTGAAATGAAAATTTATAAATTAAATATGGTTTTCTACTAGTTTTCCATATGTTTAAAGTTGTTAGTTATCTATTGGAATTAATATGACATGGCTAATTCTTAGGGGACCTCCAATATTAGCCATATACACCTATGTACATACATATGTATCTATGGTAAGTATCGCAACTGTGTTGTGATAGACGATAGTTAATTAAACATCTATTTACCGTGTGATTGCGTGTCCGATTGTGTGACAGTCGCTATTGTATGGTCCCATCCACATACAACCTTGACTTGATCGATGAATGTGTCTATGTTCGCATAGTATTGGGCAAGTACACAAAAAATAATTCCGAATATGTTATTAAACTAGACATATTGTTATGGATAAATAAAAATTTAAATCGCTACGTTTATAGCTTACGATCTCGATGTAACTTATTTCCAGTCGTATAATTTTGGGATGTAGAGAGAAATTATTGATATATTACTCGACTCTTATAATATACATATACTATATGTATGTAGGTACTATATATATGTAGGTACTATATATATGTAGGTACTATATATGTAGGTACTAATGCACAACACGTTATTAGATATATTTTAAATATATTACGCTGGCTACTCGTTAATTTGTTATTGATTTTTTAACTGATAAGATATAAAAAAGGTACTTAAAAAATGTTATTGGCGCACTTCAAGTAATTATAACAGGAGGATTGCTGAATCACGAAATATTTAAGAAGTCAATGACTGATGGGTCACTATACCTATATTAATAATTGATAAATATGTAAATAAAACTAAAATCGCATCAATGTTATTAATGACTTTTCAAATTAGGACAAACGTCATTTTATATGTGTTGATATTTCGTTTATCCTGCGTCATGCCACCCATCCATGTCATAAAGCATGATCCATGTCTCCAGACTAATGCACAATGGATCCGAGGTCCAACTAAACGACTGGTCTGGACTGGACTATATGGATGGTAGAAGAGTCCGGACTCCCGCAAAGAAGAAAGTTAAATAGATATAGATACTTGAATTGACTTATAAAAGTTCTACGTGTAATTGACATTTTTTAGCTCGTATATATATATATATATATATATATATATATATATATATATATATATACATACAAGCTAAAAAAATAAATATAAACGTAGTAACGTAAACGTAGGAACATCGAGTGGCTTAAAGCTTCGTTGCAAAGATTTATTATTATAGAGGCCATGCCTAAATAAACTAAATTATATATATTTAAATTAAATGTTTAAAATAAACGATATTGTTTTTTGACAAAAAGGAATAAAAGTTTGAACGCTGCGGGATTCGAACCCGCGCCTGTTGGATAACGTCCAAGCGCTCTCACCGCTAAGCGATGCGTTCTACTACCAGTTGCGTCAAAATTCTTATATCTTATTCTTTCGGCTTAGCGGTCAGAGCGATTGGACGGTATCCAAGAGGCGCGGCTTCGAATCCCGCTGCGTTCAAATTTTTATACGTTTTTTCAATAAATGTTTTCTAATCCTAAGTGTGGATATGTAACATGTGGATGAATAACACTTTGAAAATAGTAAAAAATAATATTGTTACCTATATATTAAAGGGATAAATTCCATTAAAAATATTAGCATGGAAAAATATATTTATACACCTCCAGCATTCTTTGTCTTAATACGTATATATATTTCCCACAACATTGTAAATGATTCATTTATTACCGACTGATGGAAAAAGACGTTACAGTAAAGGAATCTGATGTTATTTAAATCAAACATCAATATAATTATTCTTTATACTCGTCTATACATGAATATTAATCAATACAAATAAATAAAATTGATGTATCTGTTTGTAATACTTAAATAACTGCTTTTTTTAAATATTGTATACAAGGTTCATATACAACATTTGATTTTTTATCATTTTTGTTGGTCTGTCTGTTTGCTTCGGCTGTCTGCAACGGTTAGACCTATGCCGACGAGGGTTTTACTGGCATATAGCTGTTATAATAAGAAGACTTAACTTTTATTTTAGAATTATAAAATAAAATATTTTATATATCTTTTTTGAAAAAACGTATAAAAATTTGAACGCAGCGGGATTCGAACCCGCGCCTCTTGGATACCGTCCAAGTGCTCTGACCGCTAAGCCATGCGTTCTACTACCAGCTGCGTCGAAATTCTTATACGTTTTTGTTACAACTTATTTATGTTGTTAGCATCTCTGTAGAGAGATTTTTACAAATTTCTACTACTTAAAGATTATTAAGAAATAATCGTTTAACAAGAGAGATTGCTATTTTATTTTAATATTTACTATTTTTTAAAGTGTTATTCCACACTTAGGATTAGAAAACATTTTTGATAAAACGTATAAAAATTTAAACGCAGCGGGATTCGAACCCGCGCCTCTTGGATACCGTCCAAGCGCTCTGACCCCTAAGCTATGCGTTCTACTACCAGCTGCGTCGAAATTCTTATACGTTTTTGTTACAACTTATTTATATTGTTAGCATCT
The DNA here is from genome assembly GCA_032432895.1 of Dryadula phaetusa. NCBI lineage: Eukaryota > Metazoa > Arthropoda > Insecta > Lepidoptera > Nymphalidae > Dryadula > Dryadula phaetusa. Next base: position 1,020,095 of record JAOYRS010000038.1, read on the forward strand.
CTGTAGAGAGATTTTTACAAATTTCTACTACTTAAAGATTATTAAGAAATAATCGTTTAACAAGAGACATTGCTATTTTATTTTAATATTTACTATTTTTTAAAGTGTTATTCCACACTTAGGATAAGAAAACATTTTTGAAAAAACGTATAAAAATTTGAACGCAGCGGGATTCGAACCCGCGCCTCTTGGATACCGTCCAAGCGCTCTGACCGCTAAGCCATGCGTTCTACTACCAGCTGCGTCGAAATTCTTATACGTTTTTGTTACAACTTATTTATGTTGTTAGCATCTCTGTAGAGAGATTTTTACAAATTTCTACTACTTAAAGATTATTAAGAAATAATCGTTTAACAAGAGAGATTGCTATTTTATTTTAATATTTACTATTTTTTAAAGTGTTATTCCACACTTAGGATTAGAAAACATTTTTGATAAAACGTATAAAAATTTAAACGCAGCGGGATTCGAACCCGCGCCTCTTGGATACCGTCCAAGCGCTCTGACCGCTAAGCCATGCGTTCTACTACCAGCTGCGTCGAAATTCATATACGTTTTTGTTACAATTTATTTATGTTGTTAGCATCTCTGTAGAGAGATTTTTACAAATTTCTACTACTTTAAAGATTATTAAGAAATAATCGTTTAACAAGAGAGATTTCTATTTTATTTTAATATTTACTATTTTTTAAAGTGTTATTCCACCCTTAGGATTAGAAAACATTTTTGAAAAAACGTATAAAATTTTATATACCTGCTACTTTTTCAAGATAATTTTAAGTATGCAGGGTCTATATTACTTACCTTTATTATTTTTCAATTGAAAAGTCATTATAAAAAAAGAAATATTTTCATTAATTCAATTTGTAAATAGAACTAAAACTTTCTAAATGCACTTACAGTTAAAAAGCATCCGGCAGCTTTTAACCATAACAGTTTGCTGTCAATTTGCTTCTTAGTGTTAATCTCTGGACAAATAGCATAAACCTTTAACATACGTTAATAAATGTTATTTAATAAATGTACCAATAACTAAGTGCTACCGGTTTTATTGTACCGTATAAATCTTTTTAGAACATATAATAATTAAAATAATAATAATAATTAAAATAATAATAATAATTATAATAGTTATAAAAATATTAGCACGTTTTATATAAATTATTAAAAATATGCTATAAGCTCAATCCAATCCAAATTTAATTTAAAGCAGATCAATCCAATCCAAATTTTTCTATTTGTATAGTTTAATATTAATATATAGACGAGTATAAAGAATAATTATATTGATGTTCAATTTAAATAACACCGGAGTCCTTTACTGTTACGTCTTTTTCATTACTCGTAAATAAATGAATTATTTACAATGTTGTGGGAGATATGTTTCACATATTAAGGCAAAGAATGCTGGAGGTGTATAAAGATATCTTTCCATGCTAATACTTGTAATGGAATTTATCCCATTAATATATATGTAACAATATTGTTCATTTCAAACATTTAATTTAATTATATAAACAATTTTATTTATTTAGGCAATTTCATATCGTCTGTCACGAGCTTTTTATAACAGGAAATACCTAGCGTCAACACACTCCGTCTACCGATTTGCTGTTTTTATTTAACATATTTTACTGGATAAACTCATTGATAAGTGTTCAAGATCCTTTCGCCGCTCTTTGACCAAATAATTCTAGTTTATATACAAACTTATTGTGTACCGTGAAAAACATATATGTTTAAATATCCATAAATAATTAACATTAATATTATTTTTAACGAACTTAAAATAAAACAAAAATATTTGTATGTTGGTTGTATAATAATAATATTTAAAAAAATATATTTATTGAAGACCGAAATAATGATATGATGAAAGAACAAGATCGAAAAGCACCCGTAGAGCTTGTTGCAGCCGCCCAGAGCGGTCAATGGCCTTGACATTGTACCCGTTTCTGTTTACATATTAATTTGTATTTTTTTCCTTCTCATCTATTATGTAAACTAGACACTTTAGAAAGATAAAATCTTTAAATTCTACTTTCACCAATGTCATTACGTATAATGACACTACTACTATTTAATCTTAATCGTACCATAATTTACCCAAAGAGCCTATGTCTATAAATGAAAGAGAATCAATTATTATCACGAAAGAATAACTCATTGCTTCACGTGTTCTTCAAAAAGTCATTTAAGTTAAACTGTAAAACTTATGAGAATATTATTTTTGAGGCATAAACAAGGTCGCTAAAATCCAATTTGCATTAAAGTAAATAATAGAAAATTCCTTACTACATTTATTACGTTGGTCTGTTATTTCATAGCGTAAAGGTTGAAGAAACAATTACACATAAAATGTAAATATAACACTACAGAAATACTCAAAAGCATATTTGTATTTTTGTTCATTAAACTTTACTCCAAGCGGCGTAAGAACCAAAACCTTACGTTCTTGAGTCGTCATTTCGCCGTACATTTTAACGATGCGGAAACAACCTTCCTGTTATTACAAATGGTTAAGTCAGAGAACGATTAGCCGTAACAAGTGTGTGGGGCAGATTGTCTTGTTTCTTGTAACACTTTATTTTCTCGCAGACGTTAGAGTCAGTTCAGACGGGTGGTTAGATATTTTTAGCACTAACCACCAGCCATTATGCAAAACGCTGGAATTACATATATATATATATATATATATATATATATATATATATATATATATATATATATGTTACAGCAAATACTAATATCATTATAGCTATATACTGTATAATAGCAGTTCTTTATATTTTTTATTATAAAAAGTTGAGTAAATGTTATACATTGAAAAATATTTAATTAGGTATCAGCAATTATTCAAGCATTAAACAGTTGTTGACTAAGGGCGACATTGCACTGTCACCTGGCATAAGTGGCATAGACAGTCTCTTAGATTGTCGACGTTATAAGAGAGTAAAACTACTATTTTTATCGTTTAATTTCATAATATTGCTTATGTTTTTTAATTATTGTATGATAATATGAAAATGATAAAATATATTTTTATTCAATTCACGATTCATTAAATATAATCAGTTACAAGAAAATGTTCATCGGTTTATACTGTAGATATATGAAACTAACTAGTAACAAGACTTTATTATAATTTAAGTTTTTTCACCTTTTTAAAAATAAAAGATGGTTTTCTTTTACTTAGTTTTGTATGTATCTCAATGTATCTGTTGAAAGTGGTGAATCAATAGAATGTCAAAGAGCGAGTTTACTCACTTAAAATTAATAACAAAGACAAATAACTACATATCAAAGTCGTTTTAAAATTAAGAACATTTCTATTTTAAGCATGAAAGTGTTAATTAATCACTACTTTTTATTCTTTTATAATCAAAAGATGATTAGATTGTTGTTTATATATGAAAAGATGTTATCTGAAAGGTTAATGTAATTTTGTAGAGAGCAAGGTCAGGTGTTAGCATGTGTCATCTCCTAACTTTTTGCGGTTTAAATAAGGTTTTTTCAACTCATTGCTTCCTGGTAATTTATTTAAAACTATTTGAGGGAAGTTGAACCAAAGTGCTATTGTGTTATTGTGCTTAGATATTACAGGCACAAAATATTTATCCGCTTGATTAATGTATGTTTATTTTAATAACGAAGTATTTTTTTTTTCGTAAAAAATTTTTTCAAGTATTTTATCACATTTGTACTCGAGTACTTTAGTAATAATAGTTGAAATATTTTTGTTACTGTTAAATAATTAGTAACAGTAAATAAAACAGTAACAGTAGTAATAAAATAATAAGTAAAAAAGATTGTTTAATTAGACAAGTGCTTACTGAAAAAAATACAGAAGGCTCGTAGATAATAAAGAATATTAAAACGTTTAAGCTGTTTTTCATTGTATATAGGTATTTTGCACTACTCTGTTATTAAAAAAATAACAATGAGGGCAGTACATCAATGTATAAGTGTCGGAAGCATAATAACTTTCGGAGCTGGTGTGGAGACGTGAAGGGTTTAGTGTAACTGTCACAAATCACTTATGCATTTTACTGCTAGATGCAGTAATGTTACCTACACTAAAAACTAATATAAATCCTTTGTAACAACATCATGAAATATTTTCGAATTATATTTTAAAAAAGCCCTTCGTAAATTATGTTTGGGCATTTTATTCTTGGAATCTATATGCATAGATATGAAGACTTATTAACACGCAAGAAAACAAAAATAAAGCTGGTCGAAACCAGTGGCTTTCAGCTTTTTGCTGTTTAATGATCAACGATGATGTTTAATGGCAACTGGCTTGGTAGTGCCAAGCCAGTTGCCATATTATAAAAATAATTCTCAAGATTTCCTTTAAAATTAAAATCTAACTGATTGCTCCACCACCTAAACTGTAAGAAAGTTGTAGTGGCCAAAATTAATTTTTGCCCAGCGCAAACCATAATCGATACCAATATATCGTCGTCAAATTAAAAGCGTGGCCAAAGAACAAAATGGATGTTCAAATATACTTATCAGTAAATAACGTGTAAGCTTTCCGTTTTATACATTGAAAACACGTAATGCGGCCTCAATTTAATTACTTCTTGGAGGTAAACACACGATTTAAACTGTTGTGACATTGTATTCGCAAAGGATATGATGTAGCGTTATCATTTACTAGAAATCTAACAAGGAACCTTGAACTTCCAAGGGGATTTAATATTGTCATAAGAATCGTGCACAAAATTATTATAGAAGAAAAAAATGTATGAATACAATAAAAAAGTATTTAGGTAACATTTTTGATAATTTTCTAATCCTAAGTGTGGAATAACATTTAAAAAATAGTAAATAAGTATTTAGGTGTTCCCTCACCAAGAAGACAATCTAGTCATACTAAGTACATATTTTATCATCCATATCCGACCTTTGAGTATATCTGCAAAACAGATTATGCTTACACCAATAATTGTTAACTTAATAAACACATTTAATGAAATATTACTCATATCGACTTAAGCATGCAATAAAAAAAATGGCAGTGTGCCACACATGGTCTTCAGATATGATATAGTTCAGAGGAAATCTACATCTCTCTATATTGCAATAGTGTTCCGTATAATGAGGTACCTTTACTATGAACTATGGGTAATACCGTGAAAAGATTATTACTTTTAGAGCAATTATATCTATGGAAAAATGATGACAGAACGATTGTCTTACTCATACTTAAAATATTAGATACAGGAAAACAATAAGTAAGAGAAACAACTATAATGAAGCTTTATGTGCTCAAGTAGCCTGTGGTATATTGTGATTTTTTTAAAGTATATTTAAATTATCTTATATAGAGCCACTATTAGAAGCTTATAATTGCATATACAATAATATGCTAGATAGATGACGTATCGAGTGTTCAAATATAGATTTGAACACTCGATACGTCATCTAAATCTGGGCTGCTATCAGCCTCACCCTTGTTTTTAAGGTAAAATATCTTTACGCTTTTAGGGGTGAGCGGAGTGTCTTTACTCTAAGTAATCTTACGTTGATGTACAAAAATAAGTAATATAAAAGCAAGATAAGAATATGTACTACATATACTGTATGCAATGGTATGGTCACAATGATGTGTACCTAAACTTTGGAATTTTGCTATCGTTCAACAACAAGCGGTATACCATAAATGTATTGTCATAAAATCAGGAAATCATTAATGTTTCCTTAATAATAAAATGTCTGAAGTACGTACGTTTACAATAAAATAAATTATTATTGAGATATAGTTACAATGGATTTACCCTTTATTTAATACCACGCACAGTATTATATATTCACCTTTACATAAATACAATCATGTACTTTTAAACTCTCTCTCTCTCTATATATATATATATATATATATATATATATATATATATATCTATTCAAATAAATAAAATAAGAATGCCTCTATGTAAAGTTAATAGATAAATATACAGTAATAACATTTTTACAGTTTGTGTCTGTCTGTTTGTTTCGTCTAATGTACTAATTTGGACTGGATTTTCACTGGCAGATAGCTGAGTTAAAATAATAAAGTACCATACATTTTTAATTTACTCTTAATATTTCCAAACTTATTCAAATTTAAAAAATTACTATCTGACTAATGGAATTATAGATACAAACGGTGGAAAACACGTCTTTCCATTATCAAGTTTATTTATAAACATTTATCTAAATTGGATTGTTAGTTCCCACAACCATTATGAGGGGGCAGTCATTGTTGATTAGTTGACATATTGTCAAAAAAAGAACAATTAGCAGGTATTAATATAATACATGTAAAAATGACGATATGAAGCATATTTTTTCATTTTCTCCTTTTTTTTTCAAAATTTCGGTACTTAGCACGCCGTAAGTAGCAATTTGGGTGGTAATGAAGAAACTCGGGAAGATAGAAATAGTGGATATATAAAATTGGAAATGTAATTAAATAGACTTTTAAACATATTTTTGAATTAATTTATTATCAATGTCACACATAGAATTACAATTTACAAAGGCCTGAATCGGTACAGAGAATTTCATAAATTTATATACTTGTGCTCTATTTAACATTTCGTAGAAAACTCATACATAAGAATGGGGCACGGGCTGTTGCATCGAATGCGAATGCACTACTTGAGATTAATACTCTATTTAAAATGTTATATTATGGATACTTATATTATTTTAATAAAGAAAACAATAAATCTATTAAATATTATTTTTAAATTTGTTCTGAATCTTTTAATTAAAAATATACACTTAAAAAATCTACTGAATATATTTGATGAGTAGTAACAATTAAGAGATAATGAATAAAATATTGCAACCCAAACAGCAAAGCAAGCAAGCAACCAAGTGACATGTCATTCCACTGTCTAGTTAATTTTGAATGGCGAAACTCAACATATCGCTCATTAACCAGACGATACAAAAATTTAAAACCGCTACCTGACCAAATTTTTATCTACAGCAACAATTTCCTGTGTAAAGCTATTAATGTGCAATTAATCTTAATAATGACAACTGCAAATAAACAAAAAACGCAAATATAAGAGATCATTTAAATATTTAATGAATATAACAATAATATAAATTTTCATTAAGATTTTTAGTATCATAAAGAACCTACTGTTTACTTTTAAAAATAGAATAAATTTACTAATTCAAAACTATAGCTACGAAAACAAGTTCCAGAGATGCTCCGCCCACGGTCGGGTTCTACTTTACTAGGATAATAAATGTTGTAATAAAAAATATACGCAATATGGATGAAGATAATTTCTTTGATACATGGAAATTGTTTAGAGTGACTGAGAGAGTGGCTATTAAAAATACCACTTTTGAATATTTATTATATTAATGTTACGAGAAGAAACTGTACATTTTTAATATATACAATTTAAAAATAGATGTGTAACAAGTAGAAATTAAGATGTATCCTAAAAACTTGTTCCTGACAACTTTTCGTAGGTTACTTAGCAAGTTCTAAAGAAAACGTGTTAACTAATTAGACAAAATATGTTTAGCCTGTCTATCTAGTATTTCCTAAATTTACTAAATAAGATTTTTGTTCTGCTATGATAATTAATTGTATATAAACGTAAATGCTTTTAATAAATTATATTTTTGGGGTTGTCCACATAAATAAAATATGTGCTTATATGTTTTTTATTTAAGTGTTTACTACTTTCCAAATAAATTACTTTTTTTCCGCAACGGTAGTTTTATTTAAGGCATGTAAGTACTATTCATATTAAATTTAAATATTAAGTATTTACTGAAAATTAAACCGTTTCAAAATATGTTTGATTTCAAAAACTGTAATTATCTTTTCACAAATACTCTGACGTCACTCATCACTTCTATGAAGACATCAGACTTTTTGTTTGCAATAAAACTGAAGGCAACAGATATTTATCATTTATAAAATAATTATTATATATCTGAATGTACGCAATTAAAACAATATAATATAACTACCACAAAACATATATGATGACAATAAATCATTTTAAGTGAACATCGAGAAAAAACTACTTTAAGTAAAAATTATAAATGTCATTAATATATGTGCTTATTTCATTTTAAGAATCATCTCACGCATTTCTCCTTTGTTGTACGTATTCACTACTCTAAATCAATTCATCGCCACCTAGACTTAAATCAACGTTAATAATTAGAAAATCAATATTTTCCATGGCTACTCACTATAATAAGACTTTTTGATGGTATTTGTGCAATTTTTGTCATAACATGGCCAAATAAGAAAAAACAAAATTTCAAATAATCTATTTATATCACAATCTATTCTAGTTAATTTACAATATTTGCTGACATTTGGATGGATGAACGTAACTAATTGATTATAGAAATCATTGCAAAAATTACAATATACACATACGTCCATCTTATATTAACGAAGACAACCATAAAGGCAGGTACATAACGCTAAAACTTGTTTTGGTCTTACAGCTTTGTTTGCTGAAATATTCACACGTAGTATGGCGAATCGTGATACTATTGAATGTTTAGCTAACTTAAAATTATTATTAAAATAATTTAATAAACCTATTTCCAAAACACATAAAAAATGTTAAATGTTAATCTCTCTAAAGAATATGTACCTACTACCTAATAATGTATGTATTTAAATAATTGTGATCTCTATTAAATACACAAAAAGGGCTATTTTTTGGTGTTACTGCTGACTTAGAAAATTAATAAAATGAAATTATTATGGACTATGATGTATCATTAAAATTCTTAAAAGTATACTATTAAGTATTTTGCCAAAAATATAGTTTCGGCATATAGTTATATGGAAAAAATAAAATTTATTCTGTACAAGTATTAAGTATTTTAGAAAAAGGTAAGTGAAAGAATGATTCATACAAGTATCTTTAAAGAAAATTAATAAACGTTTTACAAATTATCGTTTAAAGTTTCACTATTATTGAGTCAGACTATGAAACTGTGAGATTATTGTTGTTATATTTCACAGCAAATATATCTTTAATTTCGTATGTTGATAATAAATTTTATAAGTAAATCTTACAAAACAGCGTTCGAGATTTCTTTTTATTATGAAACGAGCAATGTCTTTATTTAATAAAAGAGGCATCCCCAACCTCTGTTAAGTAGAATAGGGAATGTAACGATATTAGCAGGGCTTGTTTTAATCAGATTATACTTTACGTAGAATACTACGTTGTTAACACTACAGTTGTTACGTTGATTATATAAAACTGGTATGATGATGTAAATAAAATACTTTCTGCAGGTATGCTTTACAAAATTTTATAAAACATTTTGTAATTTAAGTAACTTTTTATACGTAATTATTTTACCTAATTTATTATGTTTTATTTATGCTTGTTTTCTAATACGTTTACTACTGTACATTCTAAAAAGGAGAAATAGCTTTAATAATATATAAGCAACTGTTTTAATTGACGACATTAAGACATTTCTCGGCTATTCATTTTGATAGGTTCTTAGAAATTACGTTATTTTTTACATTTCCTGAGTAGAATAACAGTTTCAAATTTATTTTAGCAAGAAATACACTTGAATTGTAATAATAATATGTTGATAAAACCTATAAAAAAAGTTCATACTTTTTTTTGTTTATATAAATAAGATAAGTAAACATTACCACTCAAAAGTTTGATTTAATGTTTTAGTTTAATGTATAAGTTTTGACCGATACTACAGAAACTGTATAAACCGATAAATATTTAATTTTATGTTACGTAAAATACTTTATATTATTATTGAAAATTATTTATCTCAAGAAAAATTACCACAAGAAATCTTTGTATGAATAAGTAATTGAGCCATTCGACCTTTGATGAGTAACTACGTATAAGTGAAGATGTATGTGCTCATATGTATGTTAATGTATAAAATTATATGTTTGAAACAAAATCTATGATGTTGTGCTAACAGGGGATAAGGAAAATTTATTATTAATCAAGTTATCTATTGAATATTATTATTATTATTGATATTAATTTTTGGTATTTCAGTCAACATATGCTATATATATATATATATATATATATATATATATATATATATATTTGAGCGTCATAGGAAGACAGGTTGTACCTTGTGCCAAGACGCACTGTCTTGACGCAAGGTACAACTCTGCTTTGGAAAGCGGATTAATTTACCCACACATAAAGGATAATGAATGTTTATGGAATTGAAATAAAAAAAATGTAAATTGTATGCCTTTGATTTTGAATAAGTTTTTGAATAAATGTAGTAGATTTATTAACAACTATCTGTTTCTATATTAAAAAATAAACTTTTAGAAAATTAAAAAAATTGGACGAATTAAATAGTCATTTGATATAATTTCTTTATGAACTGATTGAAAGAAAACAAATACTAATCGTTAAGGGAAGGTTCCCAAAATACAATAGTTTTTGAGACCAGATTCCGGTGGTTCGTATACATATACAAAATTTAAAATTCATTGTTTAGACTTCTCTTAGGTAAAGTGATAAATACCTCCATAATATTTTTCTAATAAATTACAGTTGATTTATCAAGTGACATTTTAAATTTCATAAATGTATTAGTTATAAAAAATGTATCAGTTACCATAATTATTATAAACAAATTATATGACATAAAACACAATGAATTTAGGAAAACCCACAATTTAAAAAGATATTTTTGTTTCTACTCAAAAATATTTATAAATTTTCCGTTTTTCTTTAAATACCATCTTCCATTGCATACATTTGCACAAAGTCATTCTCAAAAGATTTAAGCTATGTCGCTTAAATCTTTTGAACAGGTCCAGTTTAGAAAAAAACCAATGATAACAGTAATGGAATTTTTGTTTAAATAGATAAACGTTAAGTATTTTTGAATTTTAAGTAACTTTCACATTATGGAGTACCAAGGCTTACATTATCTGTTGATTAATAATACTAGCTTTGTCCAGGCAAATGTTGTGCCATGCTAATAAAAAGAGATAATAGCCATTTTTTGTTTAAAAAAATATAATTTTTCAAGAGGGTGGCACTTTCGGCTATAATTATAGAGTCTACTAAACAAAAGTAATAAAGGACACTTACTTAAAACTAGCAGATTTAACCTTTGTAAGCTTTTCATTTTTGTTAGGGATCGAATCCAAATTTTTTTTTTATATTGATTTATTATTATTTACAAATGAAATTCATTAAATATATATGTATTGAATTTTAACGATTATCTAGTTTGGGAATGTACTAAAAAATTTTCATAAATAAAAATATAAAGCCAAAGAAGCCAGCATACATAGGAAAGAAAAAAAGAAAAAAAGATATAAATTCAAAATGGAGAAACTGATTATAGGCTCTGTGTCCAAAACATAAAAAACTAGGCTCTGTGTCCAAAACCTAAAAAACTACAATATCAAATTTAATTTCAAGTCAATAATAATATTAATATTTGTGGATTGCAATCAATAACCCGTACAGTTAATTAGCTTAATACTTTATTATAGCTGAGATACAGTATCCATAAGTTCATATTATAAAAGATGTACAGACCACTTGCATCGAGTGAGGCAGTAGTATATAAACCGTGGGATTGTCAAACAACCACCAATACATTGCCGGCCGTTCCAGCGCACACACACAAGAAAATTGGAAGTTTTTTATTTGTGTCAGTGGTAACCACCAGCGGCTCATCTTTATTGTCAAGGAATCCTTAAAAAAACAGGTAAGTTCAAGTTTAGAAATTGAATTCAAATTCCATAATTGTTAAAAAATATTTACAAGCACAATTGAAGTACAGTTTATTAAATGAGAAAAATAAATAGACAATAATATTATATTTCATACAATTTATGCAATTTATATATAAAAAAGCTTCGTACTACCGCAATAATGTCGCTGCTGATCCTATTTCAGTGTGCAAAAACTTCCATCAATAAATACTGTCAAGCACGATTAGCAGTTAGTCTTACGGTCTAACGATTTCTAAACATAATATTTATATAAAAAATGTTTTCAATTTGTAATACTTAAATATTCAATCAAAAATGGACAAATTTAAAATTAGCGGCAAAAAACTATTAAAATGAACTTGAGTTTAACTTAATTATAATAGATAACATTTTTAATGATTTCAGGATTCAATATAGTATACCAATGCGTTTGTCGTACAAAATCTGTTTTATTGTGAAGATATTTTGCGTGTAATTTTAAAAATATTTACGCCAGAAGGTTACATACTTCGTTGCTCTGTTGAATACAATTTCAATAATTTATTTATTTTAGTAAAATATTAAACATTTTCAAAGATAAACAGTTAGATGCCATTCAAAATACAACCTACGTAAAGGAGCAGGCTTATGTATTACAGTTATAAGACTTCAACTAAAAATTAGATTTCCCACCGTACGAGATAATATAGTCAAAAATGTAAAATTAAATATGTATATTATAAGGAATTTATATTATTCAAATGTATATTAAAACATTTTGCAAGTTGGTCAATTGCTTTGCTAATTTATTAAAATATTCTGATCCAAGCAAAACACAATTTAAATCATTCAAATTATTGCACTTAAAAAACGTAAAATTAATTAATCGATATCAACATATTACTAGTGGGATTTAACTTTCACATTACGAATAACTGCACTGTAGCCTGATTTTGTATATTATAAATATACAGATATTCTATCATTGATACATTCTAGATATGAGCACTTTGACTTCATTATTTTATTGACATTAATTATTATTGACTGCAAGAGGTAAATTCCAATTATTTTACTTAACATAATAAGTCAATACCCTGAATAAAGGAGTAGCACAAAGCAAAATAAGATAACATCCAAGGCTCTATTATTATAGTCTACCTGCCAGGGCCACCTGCAAATAGTCGACTATATCTTGACATCTTAAATATCTACAATCTTTTGTGGAATCTCAAAATGACTAAGCTAAGTTTTGATGGCATTCGTCTTCCACACGACTAAAATTGTAAAATAAGCTCTTTGTATTTACTTATTATTGATATTATATATATATATATATATATATATATATATATATATATATATATATATATAGTTTAATTAATAACTATAATTTAAACATGTGACAAACCGACAAAATAATAAATTATTTAGTTAAAATTAGTTTTTTGTGTCACATACACAAGTGAAGTACTCAAATTTATCATAAAGGCGTATTAGCTACAAAAAATTGATTTCCCACTATAATGAGCGCACCAATTTGACACACAATGTAAGGTAATGACCCAAGCGGAACACCATTACATTAAGCAATTCAATCAATTAGACTACGTGTGTATTATGGAAACTAATTATATATAACCTTTGATTTAATTCTCTCACAAATATAAGAACACTGTATATAATTTGAGTATATTTTAATAATTCAAAATAAATTTTATAACTTCTTTTAAAAAAAACTAAAAAGCAGATTTTTATTTTCTGTAGATAATTGTGGAAGAATATTTGGATGTTATCAAGAGAATATTTTAGCAATTATGTTGAAGGTAGGTTATTATTAACGCTTTACTTGCTATCAGTATGAAGCTCATCGTTCAAGCCGATGATAAATTAGTAATACAATACGACGGTCTTACCCGTACTCGATATTCACGTAGAGGTACGCCATATCACAGTCATACGATATCAGGACATACATATACGGTATATTGTGTCTCAGATCTCATCCTCTTAGTTGTAGGTACAAAATTAAAACCTAAGTTTTGAACAAGTTTTATATAAATATCTCATTTTAATATAATGCATTATTTAGACGAGAGAAGACAGTGGAAAAGATTACATGAATGTAGCGCTTACAAACATCATAAAAGTGTATATGATATAGTTTTGATGCACTCTTCATATCATAACAGCTACTAGAATAGGTACAATATTATTACTGTCCTATAACTTATAGTTAAAAGTTTTCCGATAATCACCAACGCAATTAATGCTATCGAAAATTGTTTTGCATCATTGTTCTGCCGTAGGCACAGAGCATGTAGGTCGTTGTTGTTATATAATACTTAAAATCGATTACGATATTACTTAATACATTTTGTAAGTTTAAATGGAGCCACTAAAATGTCAGAGAATTAAAGTCAAAGCTGAACGATTCAAGGAAACATGCCGCATGAATTATCCGACATAAAGATTTTCACGGATCGTCGACGTTTAGTCATGCTCTAAACAATAACTCTAGATGCATGGAAATATTTTCGGGCGAGCAAGGTCGTCGATTTAAATAAACAAATTGTAAAATGTAATGTCCATCGTTGTAAAATCTTTTTTAGCGAAAATATGTATATTTACTTTAGTAACTGAAATAAATGCCTAAAATATAATTAAAAAAACTATTTTTTCCTTTAATATTTACAAAACGATTACACGAATAGAGTCGATTAAAATTCTTTTACTTAGAATTTGGTAGACCTAATAGCCTTCACGACGTATTACCGTCAAATGGTCGAGCATAATTTTTTGTCATAAAAGTTACAAAAAGATTAATTATTTTGTTTTTGTAATATTTAACCGATTAAAATTAAATTAACATTATTTCTTTCAATAGAATGGGAGATACTACAATGCACGAATAATTTAGTCTATTTCATTTCTATAAATTATTGACTTAAAGTTATGAAAAGCCGAATAAAAATTTAATCGTATAGTACAAGTAAAAGTTAATGAAAAACAAATAGTTTTTCAATTGTTTATTAAATTCGATAATATTCGGTAAAACTAAACATCAGAATATTAAACTTTACTTTAAACAAACATGTATAATAAATACTATTGACTTTTGTAACAAAATTATGAAAACACTCCTTCACCTGTAAAAGTCATTCTCGATTCTTATACAAGCACAACGTTGGATCATAGGATAAATCTTGAGCACATTTGTTGACATTTCGCTTGTAATTTAAAGGTGCCGTTACTGCATCGCTTCCGCTGCCATTGACCTAAGGAAGCAATTCTACAGTCGAATCCACTTATACAGTTTTACTGCTGTCGTGTGTCTAGTCATACAAACATTGTAACAAATAAATTTAATTTGAAAATTTATTTATTTATCTTATAATCTCCCAGAGGAAGATTCAATTTAGCTCTACATCCGCTTTAAAAATAACCAAGCGATATTACATGCAATAGACGTTGTCAGGCTTTCATATTACAATTACGAATGTTGCAGTGAAGCTCGCCATTGGCGGCGATTTGATTTATTCCGAACGAGATAATAGGTTCGATCAGCCAATGCGTCGACAACTCGACAATGAACCGTGGGTCGTACCATTGCACAATCGCCCGAATAACGGGTTTCGACATGCGACAACGCACCTCACTTCATGCTGCAGGAACCGCACAGTATAGTTCTGAGAGTACTAAAATTAAGCCTACCGTTTAATGACAACTATTATCCGAGCTTGCTACTTTAAGCAAACTAGGTAGGACACAGAAAGAAGGAGGTCAATGCGAATATTTGTTAGTGCGACATTCCGTAGATAACACAGTACTAAAAGTCTAATAATGTAATGTTATTTTTAAAAAGTATTGTGTGAGTATTGGCTTTCGATCATAAAGTAACCCAGTTATTATAATTTCCAAATAAGTAAAATTATAGGTTTATTATCGATTGGACATTAACACAATGGAAAGTAGTACACTCTAACAAAGGAAGAATTGGACCGGCAACTCGGCTTTTTGTGTGAAAACGTGAACTGTGATAAAAAAATATAATGTCTGGGTCGGAGATCCAGACGGTCGCGCCTTAAATTATCAAAATTTTGTAGTCCATGTGAGTCCAACAAACGTGCGGATTTTAATGACAGTCATGTTCAATCTAATGTAAGTTATAACTACAGTAAGTCCTACATATCCGAATAAATGATGCAACGCAATACTTTATGCTAATGAGCACCATTGAGTTTCCCAAGAATGTTGTGAATACCATCCGTGACAGATAAACCTGTTCCTTATTTAATGATTGTAATGACATTTAATACTTGTAATGTAAACAATAATTTAAAATTTTTACATTTAACATTTCATTAAAAAAAAACAACTTTTTGTCTTCCAAATGTATACTTTATATATTCTCTATATATTTAAATATCTGTAATAGTAGTACTTGAGCTTTTATGTAACTGTGCATAATTTTATAGTCACTGGTAAATACTTTTATATGTGCAGTGATTTAGTGGCGTACTTCGTATAAAATATATTCGTTTTTATAAATTTTATATGCAAAATTTGTCTCATACTACGTGTTTGACGTGTAGATGATTTTTTTGAGATTATAGCATTATACATGGTCGTTGAAGCACTAGCGACGTAGTAAGAGGATAATTGGATCATCAAACGATCACGACTTGAGTAACAACATCTAGATTTCTATCCATAAAATTATAATTGCTTTGAGGTTGCGGTCGTTTATATATGTTTGTTCTTGTTGGTTATCTCTAGATACATTTCTTAAATTGTACTTATAAATTATTTTGACAATATTTTTGTCATTTATAAATATGGATTAAAGTAGAAATACTTAATTTTCCGAGTTTTCGTTTCCAATGAAACGATTTACTCTTTTTAGCTTGCTCTTAGAATATATCGAAGAATATATTATTATTAAAAATTTATAATTTTTATGATATATTTTGTTATTAAAATACATCATCAACCTTTGATATGGTATGACATACGCACACAACCTTTACTATTGATAACATCTCTTCCCATTGAAATTACTTGTGACAGACAAATAACATCAATCATTTCTTTCGGAAAAAACCTATATTATGCTTATAAACGAATAACCGTAGCCCGTGAGTGCCGGCTTATTTTTTGATTGGCACAATAAGCCGGCATGCGCTCCGATTCAATTGAAAGATTGCGTCGATGTGTGGGAAGACGACAATGCTTGCCCTCAGTCCGCCGAGGATATCCTTCCAGAAAATAACTCACTGACAATCGCATAATTCTAGGTTCTGGTTGTATATCTTGTAAAAAGAACTAATCATGAAATTTATATATATTTTACTATATCCAATTTTTAAAACTTCTTATAATTATTATAAAATAAATAAAAAAAGATTATATAAAATCTAGATTAAAAGAACACTTGTAAGAAGAAAAATTGTTAACATAATATATATATAAAAAACACGATGCATCACTGATAATTCAAAATTATTTTAATACGTTACTTAAATAGCCCTGGGCAAACTTTATTACTCAGGTAGGTATAACAAAAAATAAACAATAAAGTCTATGATTGCGTATAATTACGATCGATACTGATGGCAATGGCCTCATCAGATCTTGGAACCAGTCTCGATGTATGAATCCTGCTTTTATATCTTTATTTTTTAAATGCAATGGACGATGCAATAATATTATGTGACCTATAATAATGTAATATAATTGGTTTTATATGTAATCTGAGGTAAATAACTCCTGTGGCTAGCACGTTACATTTTTTTTTGTTTTTTATCATGTATAATTATATATATATATATATTGATGCTATTAAATAAATACGGATGGTATTTCAGACACTCAGAATCTTTTTAAATCGATCTGGAGTAATAACTGTATAAAAAAGTGTTATTAAGGTTTGATTTGTCGAAAATAAAAAAAATAGCATCCAACGGAAAGTTAAAACTTAAAACTCACACTACAAACAGTGAATCATTCAAACGCATCTTGACATTCTAGTTGCCCATTCTATTTAACGAGCCGATTAAAATTCAGATAATGTATTGTCGTCTCGCCGGATCATCCATATTGCTAACGCGCGTACAACATCCTGCCTAACATCACGCAGTAGGAAGTGTCCATCATATGCCAACTTACTGTACGTTCATTTCGCAGAAAATGAATATATCGCATTTTTTTTGCATTTCAATATATTGTTTGTCCAGTAATTGGACAATTTTTGTATTACACGGCTTCTGAAGCTTGTTTTGATAATATTGACGTGACTAACTTAATAGATAATTGTATGATGTACTTTATCTAGAACGTGTTATTCAAAGTAATAATTTAACTTCGACACGTCTACAACATGTTGTTACGCGACGAACCCATCAATTTCTGCAACGATTACAGCATTCTTAACTAAAACAGGATACTCCCTATCCTGTATTCTATTTCTAGAGCGGCGCCAAGCCACATTCCGTAAGGATATCAAGTTAATATTTTTCCTTTACTCGAGGAGTTATTTATAGAACATGCACAGAACAAGGTTTTGTTTGTAATGATCAGTTTATTTTATATAAAGTAAAGTTATAACTTTTGTAGAAGCTCAAATTCTTATTCAATAATAAAAAGCAACAAAAGCTATTTTGTAGTCCGCTTTCACAAATAGTTTACATCCTACTTATTCGTATTAACTTTAATTTACTGTGACTAGAATATAGGCACCCGTCCCCAGCATATCAGGCCCTTAGATGATTCAACCTTAATAGAAAAATTACTGTGAATACCGATGCCGGCCGGCATCGCGTAACATTGGCCTTACGGCACTCACGATTTGCAGACGGGCATTTGATATCTTTATATATCCAGTGTCATTATATTGTGAATCCACTAATTCGATAATTGCTATTTTCAGGATGAAGGTCTTATTACTATGCATGGCCTTTGCGGCTGTGAGTCTGGCTATGCCTGTCGCTGAGGAGAAGCAAGAAGACCCTATTGCACTTCCATCTGTTCCTGAAATTAAATCTGAAGATATTAAGTCCCAAAGCGATTCAGCGCCAGGTCCAATAGAAGAAAAAAAAACAGAGCCAGCACCTGAAGCAAAAAGTGCCGAAAAACCTGTCGAAGCCGCTGTTAAAGCTGAAGCCAAAAGTGCAGATGTTGCCATAGAAGCTTCTTCAGAGTCTAAGGTGGAAGCCAGCCCCGAAGACAAAAAAGAAGAAGCACCTGAAGCTAAGGCAGCAGACTTAGCAGATCCTGAAGTCGAAAAAAAAGCAGAATCCAGTGAACCAGCCCAACCCGAAGAAAAAAGTCCAGAAGTAAAAGCTACAGTTGCAGACGCATCTAAGCCCGAAGAAAGTCAAGCTAAAGTTGAAGAAGTCAGTAATGTTCCGTCCGCAAAATCTGCTGTCTCTGAAGACGTAATCGATGTGGATACTGCTATTAAACCAGAAGCTGCTGTTGCCGATGATGTCATTGATCTTGCAGCAATCAACCCATCCGAATCTCAACCAGTAGTTTCTGCTAAAAGCGCGGCACCTGAAGAAAAGAAAGATGCTGATGTCGAAGCAGGTGCAGAAAAGGTTGATAAGCCTGAAGATAACAAACAATCAGTAGAACCAAAATCCGACGATAAGCCTGCTGAATCATCAGCTGCTGCCGATGCAGTGGTCGCACCAAAATCGGCTGATGACTCCACGCGGGTTATTCGTGACGCTATTGATGAAAAACAACCAGAAGCACCAAAAGCAGAAGCTAAAGCTGTCGCTGAAGTAGCACAAGACGAAACTAAGGCGGTTGAAGTACTCCAAGTAGAAGCTAAATCTGCAATCCCAGCTGAGGATGTCGCTGTCCCTAAAGAAGAAGTCAAGCCAGCTGAAATAGGGGACAAGAAAGAGGCTGAAGCAAAGTCAGCCGAAGTACCTAAAGAGGCCGAAAACAAGGAAGCTGCAGCTCCACAACCTGGTGTTGAAGCGAAAAGCAACGATAATGTTGAAGCCAAGAGTGGCGCTAAAGCTGAAGACAAAAGCGATGCGAACGCTGTAGCCGAGAGCAACGCTAAAGTTGAAGCCAAGAGCGACGCTAAGGTTGAAGCCATGAATGACGCCCCAGCCAAAGAAAAGAGCTCTGAGGAAAGCAATGAGAGCGCCGAAAAGAATGAAAGCGCGGATAAAGATTCTTCAGAAGAAAGTGGTGAAAAATCAGAGAGCGCTAAACCTTAAAATTGTTAAAATAGTCTAGGCGGCAGGCGTGTGTCGACTCACGCCTCGACACGCGCCTCCCGCTTACGCAGCGCAGTGCGTTTGTGTTGTCACGCAGCGGACCAGCCCCGTCCTCCACGTGACTTTCGACTATTCACTAGTTCTAAAGACTTATTTAAATAGTGGAACCGAAAAATTACCTATGTTGTAATTATTTTCAAAGTAAATTATCGAATTCACGGTACTGTAAGTAATATACAATAAATACGTTTTTTACAATGGGTATTTTATTTTCCTGCCCTTTGGCTTATATATTTTTAGATTTCGTAAATACTATTATAATTAAATTTATAAATAATTTAACTTAATCGTTGACTATAAATAAAATAAACAACAAGTAATAATATTATATTTATAAAAGATGATTAGCACAGAAGTAAAATGTTGGAAAAGATATTTAGTTGTAATACTATCAGAATAATTTATAAATATTTTTTGGTTGTTAAATACAATCATGCCAATGTTAGGATGAACTACGTAATGGTTAAAATACAAAAAAGTCTTGGCACTCATAGATACTACCTATATATGCAAATAAAGCAAACTAATAAATTAAACAAATTAATAAACCTTAAGTTTGTAACGTGAATAGAGAACGGAATAGCGTGACAAATGGTGATTAAAATTAATATAAGTAATCCAATAAGCTAAGGCAGCTTAGCTTATTGAAGTTTTGTGTAGAATCAAATATTTTACCAGACAAGTCAGTGTTATCTGTATGAAATAATCCAAAGATAAAATTATGGCTTTGACGAAAACCCGTTTTACCTAAGCCATTTTCCATTACAGAATCCATAATATATTTAAAATGAAAATTGAAATTTACAGTATTTAAAAATGAAATAATTTATTTGAATAGGCCATTGTAAGGAGTTGTGAATCGTCGTTGTTCTATTAAAAAGAGGCGATGAAAAACTTAGCAGTTATCTGTTTTATGTTAAAATTTAATATTTTAGATAGGTTTCCGTAGGTTAATGATAGAAGGAGAGATCTATATATGGATCGTAGGCAATATTTAGCACTTCCGATTTCTTTAAAGAATTCTTTATTACTTAAAAATAGCAAACAAATATTTGAAACCTTAAGCTATAATAAACAATTAAAATACTGCTGATTAAAGACAATAATTAATATCATAAAGGAAAATGTACAAGAAAATTACCGACAGTTAATTAGCTTTAACGTTCATCCGATAAACATCACAACACACACTCATTTATCATATACATTTAAATTTAAACTATGTCCCGCTAATTATTTAAATAAGCACTATATGTAAATTGCCTTAACATAGGAACCGTCAACAACAAAATAGAAAACGAAGCCTCGTATTTTTTCATTATTTTAGATGTTTTTATAATAAAAAAAAACATTGAATATTCTCAATGCTTTTTTTAGAAAAACTAAAAAAGATTTTAAATACGAAATAAATTAAAGATAAAGATAAAAAATGACTTAAGTACTCAAGCGTAAAAAGCATTCAATGACGTAATTTTATTCAAGTAACAGGAATACAAATAACATAAAGAATAATGATATAATTAAATTCATATTTATTAAAATGATGCATAAATATATTATTATTTTAGGTTTGATACACTCTGCTAACAACGCGTGCGACATCTTAATTATAAATAAAAACTTACCTCCCCTGTTAACATATAACAGGCGATTACACCAAGAGACCACCAGTCCACAGCATGGCCGTACGGCTCGCGTTGCAATACTTCAGGAGCTAGGAACAAAAAAGTATATGGTCTTAATATAAATTATACAATATGATTCAAATTGAAAATGATTTTTTTAAGCACAATATTTGTGGAATTTAAGAACGAGTATCCATCAGCAAATGTATTTTCAGTTTGTTACAGTATTATATTTATTGCACCTACTCAAAGCCTTCACGACCAGATCAGCTACATTTTACCTACCCGACCAAGAGGCCAGCGGCTCATGATTTATAATACATATATTAAATTTCCACAAATATTGCAAATTTTAGCACTTCTTGTACTCTACGTAGCTATCATTCCCCCATTCATTCATTTTAATTATAATATTTAAGTACTTGAAACATATTTACTTTGATGGTAGGAATCTCGATGACATGGAGCACACGAAGGCTGGATCACACTTTCCTATGTTTGATATCGTTAGCATTTGCCACAAAAAGCGAACCGTAAAAGATATATAGTCTTAAATAAGATTATAAATCAATTACTTTTAAATTATTTTAATGTTTAAACTGCTTTACAAAAGCATTAGTATATATGTAATATTTGTAATAAAAAATGTTGTTACAGATAATTTTTGAAAAGAAAAACAATGCGTAGGACAAATCAGGTGAACTAATTAAAAAACAAAGTATTATTAATACTCCATCATTTATTCACATTTTTATATAAATTATCACAAGACTAAGATTTTTTTACTTTTGAACTCATAAATCACAACATATACTAAATCTTCATACATTCTATATATAACAGCCATTCACATTAAGACGTAGTCATCGTTCAAATAAGGCCATAGCAAGTGCAATTTTAGTTAAATTTACGGTGCCCAAAACATTAGAGTGGCACACTATAAAGATATTAAATATTATACACCATATTGTCTTATCACCAGATTCAAAAATCCGAGTGGAAAATATTTAAAACATTAATTAATAAATCTAATAACTTTAGTTGGGAAAATAATTTTAGTTGCTTGTCGTAATCAGCATTTTTACTGAAATCAGGTCGTATTACATAAACAACTGAGCACACGGCAACAAGCAAACAAATCACAGTTTCAGACAACGAACTAAAGTTATTAGATGAATACTTTCAAGGTACTTGCTGATATGAAAAGTGGACACAATAACTACCGCACAATAGACATATAATATATATAATTTATAATAATATTTGAATAATCAATTAATGATTGCAATGTACAGCCTCATCTTTGGTGACAAAATAAATCTGTTAAATATAGGTACAAATAGGAAACTAGTTTTCCAATTCAGATGCAAACACGCTAAAGCTAGTCACAAAATGAGGTAGGAAAGTAAATAATCATAGTACAGCTGACATAGGAAGAGCTTTGTTAGACATACATTGATAAAATATGTACTTTTATTAGTTCCAGAGATTTTTATGTGTATATTTTAAAAGCGACACATAATTATTGTACTTTACTAGTGCTCTATGGCCATGGTTGTTTGTTAGAACCGATTACTATTAATTATAGTTATTTTCGTATTGCGTAACACGAACATATTATAAACCAAAATATACTTATTATAATAATATTTTTTACAGTTTCACAGTGTAGGCATCGACAACCTTGTTTCAATACACTCGGTTGACTACTTCCCACTTGAAAACGAGACGTTGCGCGTTGAATGCAGAAAAAAACACAGCAGTTCGTCTAACCAGACCAGAGAAATAAAAATAAATTTTAGATATAATCATTCCTCAGAGTGGGATTCGAGCCTACAACCAGTCGCGTTAACAGAAAGACGGGGTCCCACTGCGCCACGATGGCCTCAATTATAAAATTATAATAATACACAATAAATACAAATTTGGAATATTACAAAGCTCTTACTATAGTAACCGGTCTATAGAAGTTTAATCATGGATGGATTCAGTCCTCCGCCCAAAAGAAAGTACAAGATCATGAGATAAAAAATCAAACACTAGACACAACAAAGAACATTAAAATAATATTAAAAACATGAAATTTAGTCACTAATAAAATAAGTCAGTATTGCGAATCATTACATATTTTTACTATCAACATGTCACTTTTGGCATTTATAAGGAAATGATAATATATTTATAAAAAAAAACATTAATTTTCGTTCACACAACTTAAAATACTTCGTGTATTTTTGAACTCAATTTAAATTAGAATAAGGAGGTGGCTAAAATATTATGTACTACACTAAAGATTATTGAAATGTATTACATTTACACATACATAGAAAGAACATCAAAAACTATTTTAAAATTGTATATGAAAATGAATAAGACACTCTATCATATACTAAAACGTGATAAAACTTTCTATTTGCAATATACATATTAATGTAGTTTCTTAGAAGACAGAACATAATGCGGACTACGGTTATGTTATGTCAATCAAAGAAACCAACAGACATTTGAATTGTTACTATTATAAGAAATTATTTATTATTAAACGTATATCGAAATATAATTTGTTACCTAAACAATTAATACATCTATGACGTTAACGCACCATTTCTATGAGACTATACTTAGACAAATATAAAGCGGTCATAATAAATATATTACATAGTTTCAATCGCTCCCCGCTTTACAGTCGTGAAAGTAAACACTAAGCATTAGTTTTGTAAAGCTCTCAATGTTAAAACAACATCACTATTTAAAGACAAAAATATTAAATGAGAAAATTTTTAATATTCTCCTGTACATCTAATAATATATACAACACCTATATAATTACGAGACCTCAACTGGACACTCATTATTATGCACATGTCGTTCAAAATCAGAAAATTTCCATGCGAATATCACAAAGCTTTTTTTTAATATAAAAACACCCAATAGTCAAAAGACTGTACTATAATAAACCGAGCGATCGCCCAGTACTTCACCTTAATAATATTGTTTATATAATCCTATACTAAATTTACATCGATTGGCCGCTCCGTCACTAACACGTTTAACATAAAAAAAATCTACGTGTCGACATTTTAAAAAGTGACTCGTCAGCTATTTTAACCGTACATACATTAATATTAGAATAATTCGTCTTATGATAACTTCAAAACTAAATTTAATGTGATTTATAATAGCTTTTCCTCAGTGTACGGTAATACGAAAAAAAATCTAACATTATAATATAAAATTAGTCAAACCTTAAATAAACATAATGGACACATCAACCAGCCTTCCGAGCCGGAGCTCCCGTTATTACAATTACTGATATAGACACTAAACGCATAAATAAAATATGATTAGCTTCTACGAAAACGTTAGAACGCGCCCCGATTATAATTCAAATCCGCTAATAAAACAATATTTAAATAGTCCTTCTCAATTTTGTGCAAATTCGCATAAGTACATTATTGCAGATAGAGTATTGCAAGTGACGAATTCATAATATAATCATATATGTATGTAAATATAAATACGATTCCATTTTCATTATATACAATGTCACACAAATAATTGCACTTCCGATCGACAGTTAAAACTGCAGAGTTTAGTTTCGTGCCGTAGCTTGCATCACAAGTAGAGCGTGTCGCACAGCAGCTTGCGCACACGGTTGCCCACCGAGCTGGAGGGCGCCCCCGACAGGTTGTAGTGGATCTTGAACAGGTAGGGCTGGATGTCGCCGTACGACGTGTCGAACACCAGGTCCGCGTCGGAGCGGCTCGGCATCTTGGGTACGTACTCGTGCCGATTGATGATTTCCGTGATGAACACGATCTTGTCCTGCAGCAGCTCCACGACGTTCTCGTGCTTGCTTTGCTCGGTGAGCTCGCAGCACACCGTCCACACCTCCCACGGGACGCACTCGGGGCCGAAGGGCCAGCGCGCGCGCCTCTTCTGGAAGAACTCGAGGCTGATCGACCCTTTGGGCGGGGAAGAGGAGCAGTCCGCCCTCCGCAGCAGCTCGGAAAACTCTGATATCTTGACGTTGATGTTGCGACCTAGCTCCTCCGACTCGCAGCACACGTACGTAAAATCAATGAAGTCGCAGTCGACGTCCACGTAGCTGACGGTGCGTATCGAGTAGCTCTCCTCGTTGTTGTACGTGAACTTGCCGCTGGAGCGGTGAAAGAGAACCGTGTGGAATATACTGGCGACGATCTCGTCCACCTGCCGCCCCTTCATCGACATCTCGAAGGAGATGGTGCGTGCGTTCATGTTGCCGCGTCACGCTCGGCCGGCCGACGCGGACATTACGCTGGCAGCGCGCTCACACCTCACAGCTCACAGCGAACGGACGGACTGTGCCATTTATTACGAATGCGACAGGTCAAGTCCCACACTGAAACGGAAAATGACCGTGTTTAGTCGCGTCCGTCTATGTGGTTGTGTATGTGTGCGACGAGCAAAATGCACGCGCAACTGCGGGAGGCTGGATTTATGCGAATTAATTGTGAAACAGTCTTTATGTCGACAAGGTATTTAAATTTTCAGCAACGTCTTAAAAGCCACTTACCCATATATTTAAGAGTGCCGCACAGTGTAGTGGTGCGAGATCCTATTGATAACCACTTGGACAGTCCGAAATCAACTAATTGAATGTGATAGTCTGAATCTAAAAGTATATTTTCTGGTTTGAGATCACGATATATCACGCCAGCGTTATGCAGAAAATCTACAAATAAAAAATAATGTAATGATTAACAATATATGAGAATTAAATATTAAAAAATTATAATGTTAACAACTTACCTATAGCTAAAGCAATCTCCGCTACAAATATCTTAACAAGTTCCTCTGGTAACTTCCCGTACTTATATAACAAAGCTAACAACTCTCCACCAGGAATGTATTCTGAAACTGAAATAGTTAAGAACATTAAAAGAATATTAATTTAGCAAGTATATACTAGAACATGGAATTTATCAGCTTATCAGATAATTAGGTTGGTGTATTCTTCGTTATACTATAAACATATAAATACTTAAACGAAGATAGATAATAAATAACAGTCCAACTAAATCTATGTCAAACTCATAAATATATCATGTCATTAAATAAAATATTTATATACCAAAAGATACAGTCGGAGAGATTCTTAAATAATATATAAAACACAATCGTGGCACAGGATAAGAATAGTGTCGTGGAAGGACAGCGTTTAAATGTAAATATAATTGGTTGTGGATTCGACACCCGCTTCGGCAAAACTAATATATTTAAATTATTTTCAAGTCTCTGTGAGAAGGCTTTGGATTCCAATATATTATATCATAATCAGCATCTGGAAGCATATATGTAAAATCTCATATATGTACATAATCACAAGTACACATACTAAACACAAAATATATGAAAAAACAATTTTATACGGTGCCTATACTCAATTATTTTATACACATCACTATAACGTTAAAGGAGTGCTGAATACATATAATAAAAATGGCTTTCATTTATATTAAGGCATGGTTTATATTTTATTTGTATATTTGAAGCTGTTACAGCTTTAAATATATGGCGTTAGTCTGGAATAAGCCTTATCCCGGTCAAGAAACATTGACCCTTGTAATCGTACGACGCAATATTTGGCTGTCGGTGTTTTAGTAAACAAATGAGTAACGTCTAGTCATTGATAACAATGATAAAGATAAGGCGTGATATATAGGTCAACAGTACTAGACGTCTTAATTGAATAACACAAGGAAATATTATTTTGTAAAGTACCTATTATATTTTTGAATATACCAAATACCTACTCACAAAATTTGTTTTTTTTATTACCTAATGACATAGATGTTACTTTCATGAAATCTATATGTTCAAACTGATTCACCTAACTTAATAACTCGACCAATGAATTATATTAGATATTTACATTTAAAATCTGATAAAAATAAATTTCTTCCATAGTGCACAGCGAGACGGAGACCAACATTAATAGTAATTAAACGTTTAATACAATATATTATTACGATATGTACAGATAATGAAATCACCGAACATTCAAGTGAATATCACGGCCCAGTTAAGTGTTCAGTGTAAATAAACACACGATAATTTGTGCATAGCTATATTTAAGAAGAAACTAATTATAAACTAATTTATTGTAGTCTTTGTTTACTACCAACTTAAATTATCTTTATATTAAGTAATTACTTTATTAATCTATTTTTTATGAAATATAGGATTTTGGTATGAAATTTAGGATTTTACTGTCAAGTCAGTCAAACTATAACTTTGCTTCTTGATTCACATGGACATAATAAAATTAAGTAAATTGAAATAATCAAAAATCTTTACTAATCTTATAACTGGACTAGATATATAACCAAGTTGTTAAATTGACTCTAATTGTTCACAAAAATAACTAAGCTAACTGAATGAAAAAAATGACTATGATGTAAAATAATTGACCGGTTTACTTTGCAGTAGGTTAAAATATATATTACTGTATATAATATTAATAAGGCAAAATAGACCTTTTTATCACAGACATTAAGTACTTACACTGTTTATACAGATACTTATATGTAAAAGACAAAATTCGAAACATTGGTCTATCGATTATAACAACAGTACAAGAATAAAATGTTAAAAGACAAAATATGAATTAAAAATGTATATAATTATCATACTTTACCAGTCTTTCGCATAAATAAAGATTCTAAATTAAATAAATTAAATCGTATTCCGTTTTATTGTTATAAAATACTTAAAAGATTATATAATAATTTACTAAATCTTATACTAATATTTTTTTTAATTTAAGTATTAAACACCTCTTTTAAATGATTTAATTAACACAAAAGTTATAGTAACGTATTTTATCTTTTTTATTTCCAATTTTATGTATGCATAATATAATTTATATTTAGCATGCTTATTTAGGCCTTATATTATTTAAATTATTTACCTATATACAGTCTTTTCTTGGACTGCCACCGCGATACCGCTCTAGCTATAAACGAGTGGTGCCCGACCGCCGCTTGTATACGCAACTCTTCCTTTACTTGCCGTACAGCATTCTCACTCACAATCTGCAAAATGATATTAAATAACAATTAGGTAATTGCTGTAATTTTTAATTGACGATAATTAAGTGACTGACGATTTGTATAATGTCGATAACTAAATAACTTAAATGTCAATGTCGATTATTATAATAATAGACAAAAATCTTTTGATTTTTGTCGTTTTTATATCGAAAATTAGAAACCTAATCCGTCGATTATATTGTGGAGTAGATCAATTTCAGTTTCTATTATTATTTTAAGGTACCATACATTAAAGACGTCGACGGTTACAGTAGGTACAAATAAAACAAAGAACAACAAAATTATACCAAGGACGGGTAACTTGCATATGTATCGAACAAAGTGTACATTTTTAGGGTTCCGTACCCAAAGAGTATAAACCCCTTTTACCACCGTTGTCCGTCTGTCTGTCCGTCTGCCGTCCTCGTATAATTTTCGAGAAATCTTCTGTTTCTTCTTAATGTTCATCTAAACTTTCTAAGTTTCTAGTTCCGACTATGCAGTCGATTACTAACTGGTTGACTTTAAATTCTTATCTTCAACAAGATATTATTAGATTTTAGAATTTAACATAAAACTAGTTTTAATGTTGAATTTTTAACATCTAATTTTAGTTAAATTAAAGACGATACCTTTTTAATACCAATGACGAAACGTGTATTCAACTTTACTATTACTATATAAAGTCTATATTTCTACTACACTGTATCGAGTTTGATGTAAAAAGAAGTAAGATAATTAGTTCCTGTTTGGATACAAAAAAACTATGGCCCAATAAAATGTCGTTCTCTAATCGTGTTTTTTATAAAACCAGACTTTTAGTGTGTTAGTTTACCGTTTAACTGCAACGGCCCTCGATAAAAGTCACTATACGCGTAAATACAGAATAATACTGATGATATTGTAAATATTACCACGAGGTAATTTGAACATTGACGTTCGGTCAGAAACCGTCTATATTACGTTAAAACGATATCAATTTATTGATTTTAGTCATTTTTACAAATTGATAAAACAACGGAAGTATTAGCTGCTAGTATTATTTACACACATCAAATTACCTTAATTCAATTATAATTTTAAGAATTTTTCCCTTCACTACACACACAAGTAACTATAAATACATTAATTATGATAACAACTAACTAACCTAACAACTGACAATACATGTACTTTACGTATAAACGCTAGATATCAACTCAAGACAAAAGAAAATTGCGTCCGAAAGTTTCGAAATATACCTATAACTTTTGAACTTACATCAATATTCATGTTTGTATAATTAATTATTGATGAAGTGGTCGCATTCAAAATTTGAATATCAATGTAGAGGTAACACATCCTAATCTACAACGCCATTGACCTACTGTGCCACATTAAAATATAGCTAACAATTTATAATTCGTTATGTTTTTATTTCGCACGTTATACATCTTTAAATAATTATTTCTCTTCATTTCGTTTCAATTTTCGCATATATTTAATTCTATTAAACTTTATCACATTAGTAGGCACCTAAATGAAATATAATATATTTTTGATTTGTAAACAAAATGTAGAAATACAATATATTGAAACAAGTATATGTGAAATATCATAATATTTAATAGTTGCCAGATTGGTATTTCCTACTTTTCATGATAATCTCATGATTGCAAAAGCAGAATGTCTGATCTTTTACTTTATAATTGAGTTCCATACAGTAAAAGGAGCTTGCTTTATGTTTATAATATGTTTTTTTATATACCTGACAATATTTTGTTACCAAGTGTTTAATCAAAAAACACACCACTTTGCAGAAATTGCTCAGTAGTTTTGGCTTTATAACACTCAAATATAGTGTGTAGGTATCGATGGGGGTCAAGATAAGCACTAAGAGATGAGATTAGTCAAAAACCCTAGGGAGTTAACATTATAATTTATTCAATTAAATTTGTGGACAGTGATTTGAAAATATATAAGATATTTAACTTAATGTTAGTTTCAATATCATTATATTATTATTTATTTTTCTATATAGGTACAAAATGAAGTACTTAGTTTGAGCAATAGTAACTTAAATTTCCTGAATTAATGTGAAAGTACTATTATTATGTAGACTCTATATGTAAATTTACTGTGTACAATTAAGAACCATGAATTAAGGTAGCCTGGATTAGTATTTTAATGGAATTATGAATATATAATATCTGAAATACTCTTAATAAAATTATCAATTAAATCCTTATTTATCATCAGAGGTTCAATTTCTTTGGTGACCTTGACGTTATATTATCACCAACTAGTCCAATGTTTGAGATAATTTATTCATTCAGCAATTTTATAGGTTAGTAAATATCTATAAAATTACTGTCTAGAAATATGTCACTTTGAATTACAAAAAATAGAAGAGAAGAGAATCTATAAGTATTAATATAAAATGTGTATTTATAGAAAACAGGTACAAATAAGTAAACTCAATATAAATTTAAAACTCATAATAAGTAAACCATGATCTATTGAGACAAAATGTTCATATTTTTTGTGCATATAACAAAAAAAACTTAAGTTTTTACAACTTTCTTT
This sequence comes from Dryadula phaetusa, assembly GCA_032432895.1. NCBI lineage: Eukaryota > Metazoa > Arthropoda > Insecta > Lepidoptera > Nymphalidae > Dryadula > Dryadula phaetusa. Next base: position 1,051,383 of record JAOYRS010000038.1, read on the forward strand.
ACCCAAATTTGATACCTGCTAAGGTTTCTAAACTAAGAAATCAGGAAAAAAAATGGAGGATTTTGAACAAAAGATCTGTGTCTGGAGTGGACAAAAGTGTTTTTTTTATAAAACTGTTCTTTCTATAAGTAAACAAATTTAACTGACCTGAGATTTATTTAAAACCTTTAGTGCATATTCCTTATTTTCACTAAGCTTCTTCACCTTATACACTTCTCCAAATGCTCCTTTTGCTATAGTTTTAACTACTTCAAAATCTTTTTGTAATAAGTCAGTTGTTATAGGAAATTCTGGGAGGAATATTGACTCTTTATGTGCTACTGGCCAAGCTGTTTTACTTGCATCCAGTGGGTTGTTCAATGTTGAGTCATTCCATCTGAAATTCATCATTTTAAGTTGCTTAAATTTAAAATAAAATATGAATACAAATAATTATAATTCAGATATATTACTCATAAAGTATTAAAAAAGTAAAACAGAAGTATAAAATTTTCTTTTACTATAATAAGTAAACTATGTTAACATTTAAATTATTAACATAATTTTTAATTTTATAAATCATCAGCATTTGTTAGACCCTACAATTGTATAATCATTTATCATATATTATTTATTATATTCATAGATTGTCCCTTAATTAAGTCTTATTAAATAATAATTAACACATACTAAAAATATTATTATGATTTTGTTGTAACTTACAAAAAAGTAAAAATATATAAATAAGTATATATTTTTACTTCACTATAATAATTTTATATTATATGAGTCATATTTTAATTAACCAATGTTATGACAGTTAATGATGCAATATTAAATATGTTTACATTTTATGATTAAAGTAATTTATAAAATTATTAGAATAATATTTAATTTTCAGAAATAATAGTAATATTTACAAATTTATATAAAAAATTGAAGACAAATTCATATCATATCATCGATTATTCATATCATCAAAAAAATATGAGATCATAACAAACGAAACAAAATTTAGTTATAATTCATACGAAGAACTTACCTTCGTCTAGAAATCCGAGACCAAGGCCGTGATGCGCTGTATACTGACTGGTTGCTTGTTACACTGGTAAAGGAGCGCCCGCTGAGGTTGCCGACGAAATGGGATAAACTAAACTATACACAAAAACAAACAGTTCTAACCATCTGTCGTAACAATAGCTTGACATAAGAAAAAATATTTTCAACTACAATGAATGTCCAATTTAGCATCTGTGTCCAAAAATATAAAGTGCAAGTAATCAACACGAGACAGTTAGTCCATCAGTAACAAAGAATTTGATTGTTACGTATGTTCAGCTGAGAGTGACATTAGCAAGTTTTCATTTGATCGCGCAAATTAGTTACCTGGCTCGTAAATGATTGACCGTCGCGGCTGGGAGGTATTAATTTATTCTCATTTCTATATTCACTGTTTTTACTGTACAAATTTCCCATTAAACTAATTTTATATAACAAAAGTTTTATTATAATGAAAAACAAATCTCGATTTTAAGTAACCAATACTTTTATACACAACCATAGGCGCTCCCATAAACAAACCTTTTGAAACAGATAACCAATCGATATAGATAATAAACAACAACAGATTTAAAATAAAAGACTATCTACATTAACGTTCCTTTACTTATAAGTAAAAAAAGAGTTTAAAGCGCTGTTATGTTAAGCTATTATTTATTGTAAATTATATAATAATAATATTTAAACAAAAAATCGACAAAGACTAATAATAATTTGATATCTCTTCTAGAATATTTATATATTAAAATTAATATAATAATTGTAGAATATTAATAATAATATTTAATTTTAATATTAAAATAAAATATTAAAATTAATACTTTACAATTTTCGTTCTTTATTTTTAATATGAACTTAAGAGTAAAAATTATAAAGCTGTAAACGAGTATCCGTGAAAAATTTAAACAAATTATTAATCGATTGTTGTAGCATTTTTACAAAAAGATTTTCCCAAAATAATTTTCAACATGTACTTTTTAAATCATTTTTATTTCTTTAATTTGACACTTACACTACACCACTCGATGACTCAAACAAAACTTTGGACTTACAAAAATATAGGACTAAAAATTTATATGAAGAGGACATGCCAAGAATAAATACTACTTTCTAGTACTGTATTAAAATGTTTTGGTGATTATTTATACATACAACTATTAGTAACAATACTATAAATTTGATATTTACTTAAATGACATACTGCATACACGTAGTAGATTTGCTAATAACATAATAAATTTCTTATGCGTCAACAATACTGTGTAAATAATTTTTGTAATATTTATAAATACTAAAATCAATCAATCAATTACCCAGTCTATCTATGGAAATATAATATACACTATAGCATATATCATAATTTCAAAGATATAAAGATATAATGAAAATATATTTTTATTTCTTCTACAAACAGTTAAATATTGCTGTGACAAGGATAAAGATAAACTTAGATCATTTTTCGATAGCTATAGTAAAGGTCGAAATGACTTTACAGACTATACCAACACGAGCTTAATATTTTGATTGTATTTTTATATCGTTTGTGTAGAGGCATTAGGCATTATGTTCTTATTTTTTCTTAAAAAAAATTGCATATTTAATTTGAGTCTACATTTAAAAATATTTTGTAGTCGCTTTAAAATTAATGCAGAATTATGCTTAGCCCATAATATTAACTTAATTGAAACTTCTAATATAAACGTAATAAAACTTATTGCAACCGAAGCACAAAATAATTGAAATATTCCACCAAGATCCTCCATTCCCAAAGGTTTTATAGGAACCTCCTCACTCATATCAAAATATCTGAAATCCATCCATTTCTTAATCAAACCTGCTTCGAACAGTGCCATCATATAGTCATTATAATGATCTGTTAATGGGCTATCTTTATGAAGTATCATGTTTAAATAATGACTATGAATTCTGGCATCAGTTGCTATGTGAAGAAACTGTTCACCTTTTTCATTTAGCATATTATTTGCCAGATAACGACCTACTGCACAATCTATTAAACAAAAACGATGGCTATCGTTAGGCATTTGTCTCACACAGCCAAACAAGTCGTGTACAGCTTCCATTCTAGATGTTATTATTCGAAATTTTTCTTCAGTGTCTGGAAGAACTATATCAGGTGATGCCATTCCTTCTATTTTATATCCTTTTTCTATAACATCTTCGAAAGTGTCTACTTCTTTGCCACGCTTGTGTACTGAGAACATAGAAATGATAGATGCTTGCGTGCTAAAGTTAATTATGAAAAAACACCATATGGCAATCGCAAAAAAAATACGAAAAGAGTCACGTTGTGGAGGATTATTTAAACTTATGGACATGACTGTTTTAAATGCGTTAATAAAATCTTTTCCGGCCCGGTCCAAACTAAACCTGCCCAACCGTTCTGTATTAAAAACGAAAAAGACAAACCACGTGCAAATAAAACATATATAATATTCTATTATAACGAAAAAATTATTTTGGAGGAATTTTTGATTAAAAACTATTGTTTCATAGTCAGCCCTTTGTGATAATACACAAACTCCGCTGTCTACGAATGGGACCGTGTAGTCTATTTCTGCTATAATTAAATCGAATTGATACAATGGAAATAAGATTAAGTCCGCTTTTCTAAGTGTAAAAGAAAAAACTTGTTGTATATTAATTTCAAAGTCAAATTTTGCTTTCATAGTATCCTTTGAGGGAAAGAAATCTATTTTAAAATTAAAAAGTTTAGCCATAGTATTCCAAATCAAACCGTCTCGATAAATCATTGAATATGTACCATTTTCTTCTTCTTTAATACCTAAAAATGGTAAAACTTCAACAGTATATGCTAAAAATGTGTATCCATGTAAGTCCTTAGTTTTATCTTCGAATAATGTTATTTCATGTGCTTTGCTCCAGTTAGCAATATGTAATATTTCAGTGTTAAAGCCTATGCATGTTCCGAGAAATTTAGAACGTAATTTGGAATACAAAGAAACATTATGACATTCGTAAACACAATTGAAACTATCTTTAAAGTTTTCAATTGGCATACCGACTTTGTGTGCCGTCCAACAACCAAATAAATTGTCCATTTTGTAATCCTCACATATGTAGGGACTAAAATGTGAAATAAGTAACTCTTCTGAAGGCGCACTAAATTGTATGATAACGACGTTAATGGCTCTATAATACCAAAAAATAAAAAATAATTTAGCAACTTCGTCTTTTACGTAATGAGCGCGGTAGTATAAAATAATATTTGCCAACGGATGCCAGTAAGACAAAGTAATAGTTTTACGTAAAGCATATTCGAATTCTTCAATGTTAGCACAATGAAATATAATAAAATTGGAATGATATGGTACAACGTTTTCCATTTGCTCATCTTCATCTGTAAAGCTAGTGACAGCAAACGTATAAGGTATTTTTTTTAATCGACGGTACAATAAGTCAGGTAGGCTTCCAATGAAGAAAATATTATTCCATCCGTTATTTTTCAAATTGTTTTGAATTATTTCATCCTATGAAAAAAAATTCTTAACTAAAAATATCATATTGTAATTAATTAAATATTATATTATTATAGCAAGGCATTCCTTGCTTTACTTACAATTACAAGAGCTGTTCGATCTTCTAGGTCATCGCATATTTCAATTAATTTTGTGCTGCCAAAAATCAATTGAAGCAAATTTAATAAAAATATTAGTTTAAAAAATATTGCCATTGCTGTTTCTATTGGAGAAAAGGTCCGTCGAAATGATATCTTTATGATTACGCTGCTTTTTTAACGTTGACTCCACCTATTAGTAATTATTATAAACCTTTAGATTTGATTATAAAGTAATGATAATGACATTCTGATATTGTATTCAGCGCCTGTTAGGCATATTGAAAATAAAAAATTCATGGTATGTACCGTACTTTATAATTTGGGCATTACGCTTCTATAGAAAAATAATCTCTCATGACAATATAAATAAAATAATGTGAAAATAACACACACACACACACACGCGCGCAACTGTTTAATAAAATATAGAAAAAAATATTAATAAAAATTTCATATTTTAAATAAAAATTTAATATATTTAAAAGCGATAAAAATAATAAATAAAGCAGAACTTTATTTAAATAAATGCAAATTGTATATAAAGACTTCATAAATGAATAAAAAAATTGTACAATTTCATAACTTTAAAAATAAACCAAAATACTTTTTTATATGATTAGAATAGCCACGAAGTCATTACATACCTATGTCATGACGTTCAATTAGTATGCTTATACAAAAAAACTAAACAGCAAGTAATCTCCAAAATATCAACAAATGGTACACTGATTATCGACCTATTTTATAAATAATTAATTTGATTTATTTCAACATAATTAAAATGTTTTATATTATGTTGTTCTTTAATATTCTCTCTCTCTCTCTTCTTATTCAATAACAAGTAAATGTACGGCATTACAACACAAAAATATTATGATTTTTAAGTTTTTATTACGGTAGGAAATGACATATTTATATGACCAAGGGCTTCTTAAGCAGCAAGGAGTGAAACGCAACAGAGAACACTTTAGTTCACAAAGCTTCATGAAATTCTGCTGCGGTTCGGCGGTATCGTCAAAAGTACGTAGAAAAAAATAAATAAAAAAACTAAAAAAAATTAAATAAAAAAACTAAATACTCAATCATTTCTTCTCAACTAAAACTTTTACCTGGTAATAGCTGTATGTATTTGTGATTAAACAATTTTACATACTGGATGTATATTGGTGGACAGACCCTACGTCGATGCATAGAAAAGTGTAACGCCTACTGTGTTGTAAGGTTGGGATCAATTAAAGACGTCTTGTTGGTACCAGGTTCTGATTTATTCTGATCATACATACACTTAACTTACACTTGAGAAATGCCGCAGCCTACCACACTACACCTCCCACGGCATTTAAAGAAAAAAAATTACAAATATATTTTTTTCGATAACAATTAGCTGACTTATTACATTCATTTTTTGGGAATAAGTTTTATTTTAAAAACGTTTTTTAAAAAATGACAGACAGAAATACATACAGAATAAAAAAAACCTAGGTATTCTTAATTTAAACAGAAAAGAAAAAAAATAACTATTTAAAACCTAAAGTAATATTAATAATATCTTATAATCTAGAAGTTCCTTATTATTTAAGTATTAATAAAATTAAAGTATATTTTGTTCATTCCTCAGTGCTAGTACTTATAAGAGAAACATCTCTTTCATAGCCTTTTTAAAGTATATGGTGTATGTACAATTTTATTTTTAAGGCGTCTTTTAAAAACTCATATCCAAGATTAGTCGCGATATAATTTTTTTTCCTATTAATTACATATTCTCCTTTCAGGCGCGCCCATAGGCCTTTTTTATTTATTTTTATTTTATTAATTTATTATATTTATATTATTATTTATTTTTATTTGATTGGGTGACCTGGACTACTCCCAATATTTTTTATTTTATTTATTTGGTTAACCACTTTCTATTTATTAATTAGTACCGTTTGTGCACAATCTTTCACGCAGACGAACTCGCGTACAGCATGATCAAAAAATGTGCCAGTATTTTTAATTTTATTCCTTTTAAAAAAGTAAATAACCATAGCATTCGTTTTTCCATCATCTTACAATGAATCATATCGATATATTAGAATAACTAACGTTAGGGCCCAAAACATAGCTAAGCTAATATCCGATAGCCAATTTCATACAGTCATACCAATAAAACCAGCGAATTAGATCGACGTAGGTTACTAATCCTTACATATATATTCACACACTTTATCTTACATTTAAAACTTTCTATAACCATACTCATATAACCCTTTTTTTCCTTAGATCTATTAAAAATCTTTCATTTTATAACCCTGTCAAAAACTTACTCCTTTACTTTAGAACATTTCTATAGCTCTATTTTTTATTATATTTAGGACTGAAACGTTATATACTACATACTGGCTTCTCGAGCACAATACGATAAGTAATATAACCAGTGCCTATATATATATATGCAATTATAGTAGCACTTAGCTACATATTTATTTTTATTCCAATAAATTCTCACACGCAACACTCCATATGTACCAAGGAAATTTAACTTGTCCACGATAATTCATCGGTTGATCTATCCGACTACAAATAGCCAAGCTAAGCTTCAAAGCCACATTTTCCAAAACAACAACGTCAAACCATACCATCTACATAATCATATCACTCCCACACAATAACGTAAATATACGCCATCTCTCTACTTTACCATACCTTTCAATTTCCATTCTATAATATAATTTAATCTATACTAAAAAAATCTTTTAATTTTTATACTTTCCTTTTATATCCGACATAATATATTTGCTTCAAAGTCATAATATTGACAACATTTAGTTTTTATTCCATTATCGTTTTTTTTTCATTGTACGTGTTTTTTTTTATTTCATGCACTTTTTCCTTTAAAATAATAACAAGCAAATAAAATTTAATTAACAATGTTAAATATTAACTATTTTATTATTTAAAGTAAAATAAAATGCGAAAAACTATTTTTTTTCAATTCAAACACTAAAGCAGTATAATAAAAAATATCAAAACAACTTAAATGTAAAAATAATGGCAAAGGCAAGCCAGGAGACAACAATGGTATCTACAAATAATTGCATCAGCTTTTAATCTGAATCTTCAATATCATATTAGTTTACAAATTCCACGCCTTATTCGTAAAACTTCTCCTCAACGTTTTTATAAAATTTGAGCTGCACCATGTATGGGAACCAAGACTTACATTTCGAAGAATATGTACATATGGACCGTGCTATGTCATCATATTGAGAATAAATTTATCTTGTTTACAATAATTGCAACTTAATTTACGCGAAACTTTGTATTTAGATTTCGATAGATATGTTTTTATTATGCATTTATACTAATTTATGATTTAATAAAAAATATCATAACAATATTTATTCCTATTTATTATAATTAAAATTTAATTTTGTATCGTGGTCAAATAAAAATTAAAATCTTAATCATATTTTGACAACTTATCTTATTCATATTTTAATATTTCATTATTTATTTATTTTTTGATAACATTAGTGTCCTAAATTTTTTTTTAATCTTCTTCTTAAAACAAAATTTACTCACTCACATTTTCATTACTGCGAAACTGGCCACTCGGTGTAGTTTTTCTTTATCTTCATTATTTCATTTACTTCACATTTGAAAAATGTACACGGCGTTTTCCTTGGATAACTTGTTTTGTAGAATATGCTTTTGTATGCTGCGGTGATTTTTAAATTCAATAAATTCCATCATTCTTCCTCAAGGAATATCTTCAATAGATCAATAACATTTTGTTTTTGATCTGCTTTCCGTTTTTTTTATTTACCTTACTTTTTCTTTTTCTTCTTTGTGTCTTCCTGGGCTGCCTTTTATATAATCTTTGAAAAATTATTCATTTTTGAAGTTTTAATAATTGTTATTTTCTTCTTTTTACGTTTTGATTTTTACGTGTCAATCCGAGAGATTTTTAAATTAGGAATTTTACCCATAAAATATATTTTCATTTTATTTTTATTTTCTTTTCCATTTTTTTCTTCATTTAATAATAATATTTATTCGGTGGCCAGCCGGTGCACGCGTCGCAGGCTAGCGCGCGCACACCGACTGGCAGGGTCGCCATGTAAGGTTGGGATCAATTAAAGACGTCTTGTTGGTACCAGGTTCTGATTTATTCTGATCATACATACACTTAACTTACACTTGAGAAATGCCGCAGCCTACCACACTACAGTGTTACACTTTCCCATGGCATATTTTATCTCATATATATATCTTTTAGCTGACAAGATTTTCTTCGCTCATCCCGCCTACCTCATTGCAGCTTACTTTCATGAATCTATACGATACTATTCTCTCATGTTTCACTAATTATTACTATTTGAAAAAAATTAACTGTTCAAAATCGGGCCTTTTTATTATACCTTGGGACACAATTATAGCGAAATTAAAAACTTAACAGTTTCTGATTGTATATTTTATAGTAATATTTTAATTACATTTTATATTTAAAATAATATTTTTACTTTTGTATAAAACCAAACATAATATATAGAATATCGAAACTTAATTTTACATATCTCCTAGTTCTTATGCTATTAGTAAATATATAATAAAAAAAGTAATTTAAAAAACAGGCACGTTAGCTCATAAAGTATTTGCTTAATAACAATATTATTACTAAAATTATTGTATTGCTTTCAGTATAATTGATTATAATTTACTTATGTAAAATATTTTTGAACTTTATTTATTTTTTCCAAATCTATTGTTGGATTAGCCTCCCAGGACCCTATACCTTCGTTTCGATTCAAGCTACTTCACCCAAATTACAATATAGATAGTTTAAAAATAAATTAAACGAAATAAGCTTAGTAAATTGCTATTTAAAAGAGGTGAAGAAAGAATGAAATGCAATATCACGGTAAATAGACAAATAATGGAACAAGTATGGAGTGGAAGATACGAAGTGGAATCACGTATTGTTGATAATAGTATTATTGCCGTTGCTCTGGATGACTTGATAAAACGGTAAAATATCGGCCCGTGTGGCTATTCACAATGCATTGCTATTATAATGCAGCGAAACGTGCGAGCTCAACGCTGCGCTTTGTCTAACCAGAGTGGGTAACAGAAAATAAAATTTAAATATAACCATTCTCCTGAATTCAAATCAGGCCCTCAACCAATTGAATTACCGATTACATAGTATCCATTTATTTTTTATTATCTAAATATTGTTGTAATTGGTCCCAAGCGCGGTCTATCTGTTGCTGTGTATACTCGTAGCTCCAGTAAGGACTGAACACAACGTTAGCTACGGCTACTTGTTCCGGGTTGGTTGGTTGCGCTGCGATTCTTTGTTTCGCTTCCTCTTCAGATAAGCTATTTCGTTCTTGCAATCTTTTGATGGCCTGTTAGACATATACATTTTAAATTTTTATAATGCTGTTATGATATAGCATAATTATTGACTCAAATATTAGAAAAAAATTGCGATATTACACGAAAATACATTTAAAAAAAACAAAAATTAAAAAAGCCACATAACTCTTCAATATAACACAAGTTCCACAGTAAAAATAGGCCACGACCTCACCTATGTCCTTAAAATTCTAAGTATCCTCGGTATTGTAAGCTTATACCTCTTTTTAAACAGTTCATACTTGAAGACCGTCGTGGCGTAGTGGCACATTGTCTGACTATAAAACTTTATACGATTATATTTTCTATTCGTGCTCGGGGAATCTAAACAAAACTTAGCGTAGCGGAGAAATGGAAATAATTTAATATAATATTAAATTATTTCCATTTCTCCGCTACGCTAAGTTTTGTCACATAACACTTGACATCTTGAATTCCGCAGGAAAGGGGCTAACGGGAATTCTAGACACGAGGTTTTTGCGTTTTTACTTTTCTTAGTTTAATAAATAATAGTATTTAACATTCATCAATTTATAAAGATTTGCAAAAATTTGAGTTGGGAGTTGTATTACACCTGTCTGCGGACGATTGTTGAATTAGTCATTAAACATTTTTTGACATAAAATAGTCATTTTTTTCTGTCACATTATTATAACTTCTCGTTTTCAAGAAATACGTAAATGTGGAATACGATAAGTTAAAAATATTTTTATTTTTACTATTGAAAATCTCAAATGTTAGTATTATTTAATCTTAGAAGCTTATATAGCAACGTATTTTATATTAACGGTTCCTAACTTAACTTTGTCAAATACTTTATACAATACTTGGCACATAGTTCAAATTTCAATAAACGGCACATTCTCTTGTGTAGTCATTTAATGAAATGCCCAGCAGCATTGTGATGCGGCCAATTCAGCGGCCAAGAATACATCGCCACTGCCATCCTGGTTTGCGGGATACGATAAGCTACTAACCTCTTTAGGTGGAACGATAACAGTCCACAGCTGATGACAGTTTGTGTACCATTTTGCTTGTATCATCACGGCTGCTTCCATCACAACCACCCTGTATCCAAGTTCACCGAATGCTTTAACACGCCTCTGAGCTTCTTCAATCACAGCTGGCCATACAAGCTTGTTAAGTTTTAGTAATTGCTCCTAAAATTATTTTAATTTTAGAATATTTTTTTACAGCTTCACACAAACTAACCTAACCTAAACTAAAATTATTTTAATTTTAGAATATTTTTTACAGCTTCACACAAACTAACCTAACCTAAACTAAAATTATTTTAATTTTAGAATATTTTTTTTACAGCTTCACACGTTATTGCGTATAGCAGGATAGTTCATTGCTTTCCGCCCGAAATTGAGACATTGCGTATTGAGTGGAAAACTCAACGCGCTTTGTTTCGCCAGAGAGCAGAATTGAAAATAAATTTTGAATACATATATTTTTCCGAATCACAATCAAACCGAACCACAACCGATCGCGTTGAGTTTGACGTTGTCCCACTGCACTACAATGGCCTCAATAAACTTATGTATTAATCATAATTATCTTTATTGGTAATTTTGACTTGCGAGTCAAATGAAGAACAATATTTTTTTAATTCATTACTGATGTATGTAAATTTTATATTTACCATTTATTAGAAAAATCATCCTGGAATTTTTGTAACATGAATATAATAAGTAATTACAAATAATGTCGTAGTATCTAAAATTCTGTATAGGAGCGAGACAAATAACTACTTAACTAGAAACACCATTACTTGAATATTTATCAAATACAAGGTATCTTTTATGATATTTTTGTTTACTAAAAGATGGTTGTAGAGGATAAATCTTAACAAAGGAGTAGAGGATCTAGTTAAATATAATAGGGAATAAATTATTGCCCGACATTAAGTATGTACTTCTGTTTAAGTAGAATATTGAATTACAAATGTTCCTTAAAAGAATATCACCTATATTCTTTTTTCACCTATATTATTTTTTACAAATCTCGTTGAGATTTGTAAAAATACATAATGCCTTTAAATATTATATTTATTTTTGTGTATACGCAAGACATATCTGTTTAAGTTATATACAAGTATTGGTTCCATTCTAATTCTATTACAATAATATTATAATACACAATGCAGTCGATCCCCTTTAGGTGGAATGCAGACAAAAATATCTACCTTTTAGGACTAGCCGCGTTATATAAAAGAGCGTAGTGGCAGTGCAGTTGATTTACTATCAATACTTTGTAGAACTAAAAATTGTCTGTATATATTACAATGAGGAATAATATTACTGCGATACACAACAATTTTAGTTTTGGCCGACACTGTATTACATACGAATCCGCGTTATAATGTATAGCCTACATTGTATGTGTACCTAAACACGATATATTAAATTACCTTATCACTAAAAACAATGCTTCCAAGCTTTTTCCTATCAATTTCCCCATTTTTAGTTACAATTTCTTTACCAAATTCCTCTGCAATGGTTTGGTTTAAAGGCAAGCCCGGCTTGTAAAGCTCGTGTGCTATTATATCACAGTTTACTATGGCCGCTCCCTTTAATCTGAAAACAAGTTCCTTTACAGGTGAAACGATGGAAAAAAATCTTTAATACTTGCGAATTTACAGGCAAGTAGTAACGAACATATTAGTTTTGCTATGACTTAATAAATGCATAAATAAGCAAAAACATCAAGTATCTTAACTTTTTTTCTTCAAATATTAGTACAATGGGCAAACATATTCCCTCCACAGACGCTCAGCGACCTTTTCACTTGACGGCAATGTAACATTTTATCTAAATTTTGTTAATGTATTTACTTATTATTGTTTATTTTTGACAGTTACAACATTGCGTAACTCTATTATCGTAGTATATATATATATATATATATATATATATATATATATATATATATATATATATATATATATATGTGTGTAATGAAATGACATTTTATTACTCCAAATTTGCTGCGCTCCGCGCGTTTATAATCTGTAGCTGAAAGTTAGTTTGCCGGGCATTTGATGGTTGAATGACAGAGAATGTTTAGATTATTTTGAACTTTGATTTTGTAAGAAAATAATAAGATATAATAGAGGAGGCGATATTAGTGAACTTTAAATGTCGTTTCTTTGTATTTTCAGAGAAACAATATGTGGTTTATTTTGAGCATCCGCAATAACCTATCTTATAAAACGAAATTTTCGTAAACTAAAATGGACCGGCTGCAATTTGAATTTACGATGACAGCCTCAAATGATGGCAAATCTAATAAATTAGCCATAACCTATCTATATCCATAACATAATCTACAGAAGAAGGAAAATGTTATGTTTTACCTGAAGAGCTGAAGCCGGTGACTCATCATACAATTATTATCAAGATGAACATTTTCTCAAAAATAAAAAATAGCATAAGGAAAAGGCATCAAAGTAGAAAAATATGGATAAAATTGGATGAAGATCTTAAGAAAACATATCTAGATGAAGAAGGTAATATGCAATTTTTAGATCAATATTTAGAAGAAATGAGCTTAAAACAACCAGTAGACAAAAGTGACAATTTGCGATATATCTTGGAAAAATTAATAGAAACTACTACGAAGAAAAAAAATCAACATAACCTAAAACATATTTCAGAGAAATTTATTATTGAAAAATTCACAAGTAAGAACCCTAATGCAATGCAATGGATCGAGAATTTTGAAAAAGAATGTGAGCGCTTTAACATATTAAAAGATGAAACAAATATAGATATATTGAAGTTGTTTTTAGAAAAATCTTGTTTGGATTGGTATAGTTCGATGACCATAAAACTTACAATAAATGCACAGTGGAATGAATGGAAAGACATTTTTAGAAACTTTTAAAAACCGAGTATGGGCTATAGTCACATATGCTCTTGCATTCATGTATAAAGAAGGATTACTAATTGATTATGCTATAAAAAAAGAAAGACTTCTACTAGATATAAATAAATCGATAGACTCCAAAACACTGATAGACCTTATTGCAACGGGTTTACCTAGGTTTGTATTAAATAAATTAAACAGGGATGAATTTAATGACACTACTGATTTGTTCAGTGAGATAAGAAAATATAAAGGTATGATGTACAAGAAAAATTCAACTACAATAAAAAGCGGTACATTCATCGGTTCATTCATACAGAGTCATGTCGGTTCAAGAAAAATAAAAATGAATCTGAAAAAGTTTTTAATCCCAGAAATTTAAATAACAACTCCATTATTGAAGTAGATATAAATACTGAGAAAAAAAAACGAGTAAGTACACCATTAATCAAGATCAAACTTTTATTACAAAAAAAATTAGAAGTGAGCGGCATTTATGATTTAGGCTCACAGATATCTTTAATAAATTCGAGACTGATTAAAGAAAAACCGGAAAATGTGAATATAGCATACATGAAAACGGTTAATGGTGTGAAAAAAAACAGATGGCTTGATAACAATAAAAATAAAAATATTTGATATAGAAGAAGAGGTGGATGTGTATATAGTAGAGAATGATGATTTTGATGATTTTATAATCGGATTGGATATGATAAAAAAATTCAAATTAACCCAAAACGAGGACTTGCAAATAGAACAAATAAAATAGATGAAATGTCTAAAGATAACAGAAATGAAGAAAAGAATATAAAAACATTTGCAATAAATTTTAACGAACACATAGAAACAGAAGAATTTGTAAGTATGACAGACCATTTAGATAATGAAAAGAAATTGAGATAGAGAAAATATTAAAGGAATATAAAATAATTTTCGCTAAGGACAAATATGATTTAGGATCAGTCAGAGATTATGAAGCTCACATAGATTTAATAACAAATAGATACTGCAGTAAAAGATCATACAGATGTACTATAGAAGATAAATTAGAAATCGAAGAGCAAATATCCATGTTATTAAAGAATAATTTAATAGAAGAATCCTGCAGTCCTTTCGCTGCGCCAGTGACATTGGCATTTAAAAAAGGTGAAAATAGAAAATCCCGCTTATGTATAGACTTCAGGGAACTGTATAAAACTGTTGTTCCACAAGCTCAACCTTTTCCATTAATAGATGATTTGATTATTAAAACTAGAAATTGTAAGTATTTTACTGCACTGGATATAAACTCAGCTTTTTGGGCTATACCACTATGGGTAGAAGATAGAAGTAAAACAGGATTTGTCACACAAGATAGCCAATTTCAGTGGACCTGCCTTCCTTTTGGCTTAAAAACATCACCAGCTATTTTTCAGAGAATATTAAGTAATATTCTAAGAAAGCACAATCTCACAGGATACTCCGTAAATTATATTGATGATATTCTTAAATACTCAACCACCTTTAAAGACCATATAAGACACATAAGAAATGTATTAGAGGGTATAATAAAAGAAGGCTTTAGAATGAAGTTTAAAAAATGTATGTTTGCTTCAGACTCAGTAAAGTACCTCGGGCATGTAATTCAGAACAACTCAGTAAGACCACTAAAAGACAATTTGATCTCCAAATTTTCCAACTCCTAAGACACAAAAGAACATCAGACAATTTTTGGGAAAAATCAACTTTTAAGAAGCGCAATTATTTTAGACCCGTTACACAATTTATTTAAAAAAAATGAAAAGTTTGTATGGTCAGAGAATCACACTTCTCTCTTCTAGAATCATTTAATCAAATAAAAAGATATTTATGTTCTCAACCAGTGTTGAAAATATTTGATAAAGGCTTACCAATAAAAATCTTTACAGATGCCTCTTTAGAGGGTATTGGGGCAATATTAAAACAGACACAACTAGATGGTAATGACAAACCAGTTGCATATTTTTCAGAAAAACTAAACGAATCTCTAAAACGGAAAAAGGAATTTAGGAATTTTATTTAAAGAAGCGGTTAAATACTGGCAACACTGGCTAATTGGCCAAACATTTCACTATTTACTCTGACCACAAACCTCTAGAAAACATGAATATTAAATGCAGGACAGATGAAGAATTAGGTGACCTCATATATTATTTATCTCAATATGACTTTACAGTAAAATATATACCTGGTAAAGAAAATATAGAAGCAGACTGTTTGAGCCGTAAACCTGCATTAGAATCAGGAGATAACAATGAGGAAATATTGAAAATAGTTAATTTAATACAAATGAAAGATATAGTTGAAGATCAAGAGAAAAATGAAACAATAAAAGAAAAGAAACAAAACTTACTACAACAAAAATTAAATCTATTACAAAAAAATAAAGAAACATGAAAAGATTATTCTCTCAGAAAAAAATTATTAAAAAATTTATTATTATAATATATATATAATTTATTAAAAAAATGGTCCGAACTAAAGAATTAATAAAAAAGGTGCATACAGACTTTTGTCATATTACTTTTGTCCAATATATACAGCTAAAAATCAAAACAAAGTCAACTTTATCTCACATAACAAAATTACAACCTATCACAGCAGACGAGGTAGAAGAAACCGAATATGAAAATAACTTGAAGATTATATTGTTTAGAATTTTTGTTTATAGTAGATTATATTATTTAAACTTTTCGCTCTTAGGGGGGGTATGTAATGAAATGACATTTCATTTCATTCATTGAGGCGATATTAGTGAACTTTAAATGTCGTTTCTTTGTATTTTCAGAAAAACAATTTGTGGTTTATTTTGAGCATCCTCAATAACCTATCTTATATATATATATATATATATATATATATATATATATATATATATATGTATATATATGTGTGTGTGTATATATATATATATGTGTATATACAAATAGATCAAAAGTTAAAAATATAAAACTAACATATCAAATACTCCTGATAGAATATGTAGTAATTCAAAATAAATATATCAATTTTTACATACAATGTTAGACACATTAACATAACATTTATCCATTATTTAATGGAAATAAAACAGTACTTACCTTAATTTTTCCGTTATTTTACTTTTCCCACTGGCAATTCCTCCAGCTAACCCAATCACATATGGCCAATCTGGAATGTTTGGATTCGGCTATAATAAAAAAAAAACATTTTTGTATATTATGTCAGAATAGTGATGTATAATGAATATGAAAATAAAAAATAAAAACAAAAAATGGATTAGCAGAAAGTGTCAGGTACTCTGCTTTCTGACGAATTCGAGACATTGCGGGTAGAGTAATGGAACTTTGCTTTGCGTAGTGTTTGCAGACCGACACTGTCCCACTACGCCACGACCGGTCCCTCTATTTATTTAAAATTATTTTGTTGTTTAAATATTCTATTTTCAATATCACAACCGATTTTGAATAGTTCACATTGATCAGAATTTTACCACTTTCAGTATAATGGTGGGACATAGAAATTTTACCTATGACTTATTTTCACTATCATACCTTAGGTTCTCTTAAAACAGTGCCGAGTAACCTCATTCTTTGATTACTAGAACTAACTTTTGCTTCTTCTTCTTGTGATTGTTTATTTGAATCTTCTGCTAGTCCTATTGTATGGATGTTTAAAGGTTGGAGACCATTTTCTTTGCGTTTCTCATTAATTTTTTCTGCCCCACGAAATGTTTCTTCGCTTACTATTATTAGCTGACAGACATTAATATATATATGTATATATTATATTTCATTTTATACATGATGACATGCAAAACATTGATAAATTATAAAAAAAGTCTAATGTACCTAGATAACAATTTCAACTGTTTAAATAATACTTAAATGTTGAATTATCTTAAGAAAATTATAAGAACCAATCGTGGATGGTAATAGTGCAGAAAACACTTTACTGTTTAACTTAATTGGATAACTATTTATTTCTTTATTAAATTATACTATAGTGCAGTACAGAAACAATGGCCACACCCATATTAGTTAGTGGTAATATGTAGTTAACCATTGGTAAACTTAATAAAAATGATAACGAATTTACTGTATTATAATTATATCAATAATTATCAATTCAAAAATTGAAAGTAATACAATTTAGTAAAAGAAATTGGCAAACCTGAAACCTTGGGTCATCTTTGGTTGGCCCATAGAGATCTTGTATAGGCAATACATTATATTCAAGATCAGGATTTATATCCTTAAGAAAATGTAGTACATTTTTAATCCTATCACCTACTGGTTCTATAAGCTCCCATAAAGTCTTTGCTGTAATACATGTTGAACTTCAATGTTGGGATAAATATTCAACATTTTATTAAAATTCTCTTGCCACAAGTTACCTTTTTATTGAAATTGCAAAATAACACAATATTTTACTAATACAGATTATAAAATTAGAAAAAATATAACACAATAAAGGCCTTGTATAGCACAAATACTTACATTGTATCATATTAACATCCGTAACTCCAACTGTGACATGTTTTGATGATCTCAGTACAGCTTGAGATAAAAGAATTTTATGACCATTATGTAATCTATCAAATGTACCCCCTAGTGCCACATATTCATATGTTTTTACATCTTCATGCGTAGCTTGTGTAAGATTTGTTTGAGATTCATTATCTATATAAAAATGACATTGCAAGTTATTTAGCTATTATACTTAGTGTAATATAAATGAAAAATTTGTTGATTTACTATCTTACCAACACAATAAATTGGACATTCATTCTGTATATTTTGCAAAGATTTCTTTAAATTGTCAATATCTTTTGTTAATTCTCTTTCATAGATCACACATTGAATTGTCTTAGAAGTATTTATTTTATTAACAGAATTTCTTGCTTTCAACATTAGCCTTACATCTAAATTTCCACACTAAAAATGAATACTATTAAAGTTGATATTATTCAAACAAGAAAGAATTTATTATTTATTAATTTTGCTTACCTTAGTATATATTTCAACAATCTGCTTATTTAAAACAGATTTGGTACTCTCTGGGCTGCTATTAAAATTTATGTATAAAACATCTTTAACAAATTTTGACACTTTCGAGCACAGCTTGTAAGCTTTGGCAGCATTAGATACAAAAAGGATTCCATTGCTAGCCATTGGATCTGAAATGTTACAATATGCATAAAATTTCTTCAGTGGATTAAGTTTTGCCACATTAAAACTTACACTGACCTGTTTTAAAGTAAGATATTTTAAAAAAATATGAAATACTAATGGAAACTAATAAAATTATAAATGATAAAGATAACAATACTTTAGTTTTAGCCATAAAATAAAAAGTTCATTTCATTTTCCTTATCAATAGTACAAAGGTCACTTATCCATTTAAAAATTATGTGTAAAATGTAATTATGTAAAGATACCTTTCTAGGCAACACAAACGTATAATTTTATTGCTATCTGATTGTGAGAAATAGCATAACATAAATATGTTATTAAATATCTATCAATATCACTTTATATCACAATGTACAAAACTAAAAGTTAAAAAATATAAGGTAAATTAGCTACCAAAAACAAAACTCCTAATAACTGTTGTATGTTACTTCGTATTATATTATTATGCTTAGTGGAATTTAATAACCCCTAGCTTAGTAAGAGACTCGTTTCATATTATGATAAATGGTTTGAATTTTGATGTTCATCATGATTTGACATTTGATAACACAGAGATGTCATTATTACTAGTAGGGATGTCCACGTTCGTCCAGTTTCGGTTGTTAAAATTATTTTGCAATTATATATCTATTAAAATAAAAGAAAGATGTGTTATATTTTTTAAAGCATTTTTATTTGCGCATCACGTCAAAAGTACGGAAGGTGGGACCTTATTCATTCCTGACAGGTATATCGGTATTTTCAAATAGAGGTATTTTAGGGTATCTTATTTTTTAGAGATATGAAACAGTAGTATAAAAGTTCCTTTACGGATATTTTGCTTCATAAATACATGTATTCATATGTGGCTTATTAATACACTTCCGATATTATTATTGGCGTTCAGTAAAGATTCTTGGACAACAATAAATGCGAAAATAATTTGTGAAAATCCCGAAGATAATTTAGCAGGTAGGTAGTTAAAAGTTAGTGGACCATAAGAACAGTTTATACTACAAAGTCATATTAGGGAAATCTTAGTTACAGGTACAGCCAATCATATGTGGAGATGTGTCCGACCTGATGAAGATGATGATATGACACGATACGTTTATACAAGAAAATCACACATGAGGATACATGATATTAGATGATCACACAAGATAATGTTATATGTGGACACATGAAGTCTTTTGTGTACACGTGAAATTATGCTCGAACACATAATGCTGTATGTGGATACGTGAAGTCACATATGGAATCATTAAATCATCTGTAGACTACTGAAATCACTCATGTATATAATATGTAAATGTATACGTGAACACTTAATCTTACTTTTTGCTAAGCGTGGAGTACCTTCACATTCTTCGATGGCGACTGGTGGTAAATGAAAATAATAGTAAGCTGATTTAATATTAAACAACAGTTCCTGCTAAATATTGATGACTCGATGCTGTATCCCGAGAAATATTGGATTAGGACCAATGTATTGATTGTCATCTGAGACAAAAAATTAAAATTTTTTTAAAGTAACTAATGTTTGAATGTAACATGGTGTATTAACTATCCTTTAAAAATTGTAGGTAAGTTTATATAGGTAAGTGGCTTTTTGGTAAAAATGTTAAAAATATAATTGTGTCGGCATGGAAATACAATAACAAAATGGCGAATAAGTATTGGTGTATCATGATTAGATATATATCATGTTTTTATATGCAAATGCATAGGGCTTCCCTTAGTAATTACAAAATAATGCTAAAATATTTTAGCTTTATACTAATAGTAAAATCGCATTGAGATACGCTATGAGTCCCTTATATGCATAAGGTTCTCATTGCGCAGTATGTCACGAAATTAATAAAATTAGTATAATGTTTCTCAAGCATTTATTTAGTTGCACATGTCCCGATGTCTTGTAAGCTAAATCTAACCGACTCCTCGATTACCCTTTGGGCTGAAATCTTATGCTGTATAAATTGGATTCACTTCGTTTGCTTGTCGCAAAATGCTTCTTGTACATAAACAAGAATACACATACATAAATGTAAGAAAAAAGCAATTAAATGACACGACAAGCTATTATTTGATTGAAATCATTTCATATAATAAATTTATTGTTTAGTGTAAAGTTCATTTTCTCCTTTAAATAAGTAGCAAAAATAAAGCTTATTCATATTTACTATTTTTAAAGTGTTATTTCACACTTAGGATTAGAAAACATGTTTGGAAAAACGTATAAAAATTTGAACGCAGCGGGATTCGAACCCGCGCCTCTTGGATACCGTCCAAGCGCACTGACAGCTAAGCCATACGTTCTACTACCAGCTGCGTCGAAATTCTTATACGTTTTGTTACAACTTATTTATGTTGTTAGCAACTCTGTACAGAGATTTTTACAAATTTCTAGTACTTAAAGATTATTAAGAAATAATCGTTTAACAAGAGAGATTGCTATTTTATTTTAATATTTACTATTTTTAAAGTGTTATTCCACACTTAGGATTAGAAATTAGAAAATTGTAATTTAAAATAAAACAAGTTGGTATTACGATAACGTTTATTTCGTAGCCATTTGTCATTTATCGAATATTCCTAAATGCATAAACTGCAGGTGTACGTAGATATATACTAAAAATATACCTAAATATTTTAAAATACAATACTAGCAGTATAGTGCTTTCGTAAGAATACCGTTAGAATAACCATATCGTTAGTGTCGTTATTATTGTTAAAACAAATCTGGTGAGACGATTATAAATAAAATTCAGTAAAAAATTGAAATTTGGTGAGTATTCATTTCTTGCACACTTTTTAACGCCTGAAATCGAAATGTTTCAGAAATCGGAAACTTGTAAATTATATAATTACATTATTTATTTATTTTTATGACACAGATATCATAAATCATTATTAATTCCCGAATATGTTATGTCAGACCAAATATTTTTTTCCTTAAATTAATAAACTGAGTCAGAATGAAAAACTTTTCATAATAGGTATATCTACCCAATTTTTCATTAATTTTGGTAAATAAATATCAAAGAATCTATTTAGAGTGCGGTTTTATTTTTTCCCATAAAAAAACCTTATTCTGTATCTGTTTATAAACTCAGAAATAAATGCAATTTAAAAGTGAAGACTAGAATAATGATTGAATATTAAGGTACTTAGTTTTAGGTGAGTACATATGTGTATATTATGTTACCGGGTACATATAAATTACATAAAACATGAAATTAACATATCAATTTTGGAAAACAAGATGTCATATTTACAACCATAAAATTATCTGAAGAACAAAAAATCATATTGACAACAAACTTTAAAATGCAAAGTATTTTTCAAATCTCTAGATGGTAAATTTTTATATCAAAATAAATTTTAGATTATTTAAGTTCTTAATGTATTCTTTAAAAATTGCGTTTTTAATATTTTACAACTCTAAAACATAATCGTAAATTTAGAACTAACTTAACATATTACATGTTTATATTTTTATGTATGTTTAAAAAATCCTACTTATTTATATATCAGTGCTATTATTCTAAAACAATAATATTTTGTTTTTATTTTTTCTTTTAGGGACCATCCATAAATTTCGTTACATGAAGTTAATAGGTTTTTAACTCGCCCCGTTAACCTGTCTCTTTTTTATCGTTTTGTCACAGCTAGTCCTTTTTTAAGATCACCATCGTCAAACAAAGTCAAAATATTTTTAAAAAGAAAAGCAGTATCAATCAGAATGTCTATCTTGCGTCTATCGCTTCAATTAATTAACATTGCAAGTTATGACACACATACACAATTGTACTACAAAATAGTGCTCATAGAAAATTCAAACTTTCTTAATAACTAAATCTTAGTCTACATTGTTTGTAAATTGACTAGCAATCCATATTTATTATTCAGAGTCACTGGCATTTATTCTTTTTTTTCATATCTGCAATCTGAAATAACAGAACAATGACAAATAAACGGTATAGAAGTGGTGAACAATTAATTAAAATGTTTTTTACTTTAGTTTCTTTCATAGCAGTAAGGTATGTATTAAATAAATTGGCGGAATTCAATCTTACATTTTATTTGATGAGGCTGAGCGATTGTTAATATTATAAATAAATAACATAAAATAAATATTGATAGGTATACTATTTTTAAATAATACAATTTTAATATTTCAAATAAACGTAAACTTAATTTAAAATAATAATAATGCTACGAGCACCATGTATGAGTAAATATATTATTATAATATAATGTGCGAATTTAGTAGTTTGATTTCTGAATTAAATTTATATTTTTCTTTAAACAAGGTTTAGGCATCGCCTCCAAACGCGTATTATACTACGTACTACTTCATTAAAATCAAAAGATTCGTAAATTTAAATATATAAAATCTCTTAGACATATATAAATTGAAAAAAATCATCCAACTTAATTAAATAGTTTATAACAGAACATTCAACTATCTCTATTTTATTACCTTCATTTTAATGGATATCTTTCAAGCGCATTGCGGATTCGTCAGCCGACATGCGCGTGTCCTCAGTAGGTGCGGAGCTCGATCGTCCTGCAAAGCTCGTCTCTTGTGTTCGGATACCGCGCAGACCACGCCATCTGTCCAGAAATACTTATAAATGTTGTGTTATTAAGTAATTGATCATAACTAGAAATATACAATATTGAACGTCATTGTCTGACGTAAACTCAAATTCAAATTCAATTATCTCAATAAATAATTTTAAAATGTTCTAATAAATAGCAAACCTTTTTCTAACCAAGTTGCGAACTTTACTTTTCCATACGAATATAAAGAAGATGTAAACTCCAAGCACAATATTGGATAGGTCCACTACAATCCAGTACCAGTTGGAGCCACCGACTGCGAAGCTTATAACTTCAATACTCCAATTTACTCCCATCACAACGAACAATTTTAAATAAAGTCCATATCTAAAAAAGATTTATAAAATTATCATGAATTACGCTAGTTTAAGTTCGCTACTTACGCTGAAGTAAAATACAAAATTGACTTTATGAAGAAATTTCAAGTAGGTACATACATCGCGCTAAGATAAGTTGCGTAATAACAATGTCTAAGTTAAATAGTTTTTAGTGAGATAGTTTTAATTCTATATTAAATATCAGAGTTACGCGTAATTTGACGTATATATATTTAAATGTTTGATATTTTACAATCCCATTTTTTCGTATTTCATATTCATAAAATATATAATTATCATATTTATGTTCTTATATTCCAAGACAATATCGTCGGTGGGTGCTACCATCCAGCTTGCAATAAGTGAATAATAATGAGTACCTAACAACGTTTTACATACAATGAACTTCCATACAAAAGTATTAGCTTTCAAAATAGATTTCCTAAAGCTAATTTTAAGAGCTTTAAGTAATAAATCGAGTTTGTGCGTTAAAAGACACTTTAAAGTAAATTCGCGAAAGATCTATGAAACAATGTCACTCTTTTATAGTATATCAAAGTTATAAAATACATAGTTGTATCTAGTATACTTTAATGAGTATTCCAATAGTCTTTTACTGTTTTTCAATTGTTCCGAAAATAAAATACAGTACTAAGCACCTACTTATATAGAATTTATTTTTGTTCTTTTTAGCGTTACGAATTGCACAAATATTTTTTTTAGCTTCACGTTTCATCCCTGGCGAGGTAGTCAGAGAGTACGAAGCGCCAAACGCTACGGTCCCTGAATACCTCTTTCGCCTCGCCCACAGTCATTATCCTCTTCATGCATGCCCTTCGGGGGGTCCTCATACTTTTTACGTGACCTTCCTCCAGTATCTTCGATACTGTGTTTTCGAAGGTCAACCACGGTCTCCCCCGACCTCTCGTACCCCTCACCTTGGCTTCATAAATCTTTTTTACCATTCTTTCATCGCTCATTCTTTCCACGTGCCCAAACCACCTGAGCACGTTCTTCTTCGTTCTTACTGTGACATTCACGCTTACACCTGCCATTCTGCGTATCTCCTCCTGCATATACGGTCAGCTAAGCTGACTCCGCATATCCGACGAAGAGATATCATCTCTACTGCATTCATCTATCTTTCATTCTTCTTTTGAAACACCCACGTTTCGCTACCGTATAACGTCGGTTATCAGTACTGCATTGTAAACGGCAAGACGTGCAGGTACGCTGACGTTTTGCCGTCGCATCAATGCAGCAAGAGCACCGTTAACCCTGTTACCGGCAGCAATACACCTTTCCACATCCATTTCGTATCTTCCATCTCTACTAAACATACTTCCCAGATATATCACCTCATTCACTTGTTCTAATATCTTTCTATCTACCATAATCTTGCATTCCGTTCTTTCTTCGTCTCTTTCAAATATATAAAATATTTATTTCTCGTCGTCCATTCTATTTGGCTATGGTTGGATTCCCTTCTCAGTCGGGTATAATTTATATATACGGAGTACCTTCAGGCTAGATTATCTCCGACTAACCTGCTATGTGGGATATAGCATGAAGTTATGTTATAAAAGTATTCCGCTTGTCGTAAAATTTAAGTTAATATATTTAATTAATATATTTAGGTAAAAGGAGAAGATAAAGAAAATGTATTATTGTAACGAAAGTCGTAAAGTTTTGAGAATAAAGGCAATTTCCCAACTTAATCAGACCTTTTTAGACGTGACAATATTCAAGTTGTAAAAAGTTACAACTTTTTGTAAATTAAGCTTTACTCAATGAAGTTTAAAAGTATAGCAATAACTAACCTAATATACTAACTCATATTTTCTAAGATTTGTAAGGTAAAATAGAAGAATATGAAGTAATATATATTTATATTTGTTATTGTTTACTACTACAGTGAACTCCGAACTATTGAAACATGTTTAAATAACATAATTGTAAAGATAGAGTCATAGTTTAGTCATAAATCTATGTTACTAATATATAAATATATTAAAACTACATAGAAATAAAAAGCCTGTTTTCATTGGTATCGCACTTTTTACCATTAAGCACTAACAAATATTTCTTTATCATATTCTTACCTTTGCTTATCCCTCTTCAATTTATCACTGCGTGAAGATTCAGCCCCTTTTAGTATGGCAGTTTCTTGTTTTATAGAGCGTATACGGTGTGCCGTTATGGAAAAAAGTATCAAATTGCATACTACCAATACAAACACTGGAGTAAAGAAATATACAAGTTCGCTGAGCCAATCTAAAATAAATAAAAGTTAATGTATTTTTCTTAAATATCTCATATAATTATACATATTCTTTGACATATCTCAGTGATATATCATATCCAAAGGAAATTTTAGATTATTACAGTTATTTTAGATTTACATAAAACTAAAACTATAATATAAAAACATGTACATACTCACAAACCAGCATCGTTGACTTCCAAAGCCAGGTTTTACAAAATGATCAGGAACGTCACCAAATTGCATTCCCACAGTACAAACAGTCAGCAGCAAAGGAATACCCCAAGCGTACGTGCCATATAATGCAAACCGACGGTGTTCTCGACGTTTGCTTGAACTACTTCTATATCCACTAAAATATTTGTTATTTATTAAAATATTAAGATTTTTCAGATATAAAAAAACACAGAGTAAAAAATCAATTTCAAATGTTTTTTTCAGTACATAAACATGATACCTTTGCGAGTGTTGAGAAGCAAGGCTTCCAATCCTGGATTTGCAATAAACATAGAAATTTATGTAAATAAGGCATACTATTATTCGATTAGAACCACTGACTAAGACGAAAATGCTAAGAAGATAAACCAATATTAAATGTTCGATATGTATGATTAAAAATACCTAGTCTATATGTATAAAAGAAATAAAAAAAACAGTTTAAACGACGTATAAAATTAGAAATAATAAGAAGAAAACACTACCATGTTCGATAAAAGGAACGTGTACTACAATATTTAATTCATGCACGTCAACATTAACGTCATGCGAATGTAACATACGAATATGAAATTTCACATTTACAACGACCGTACTATGTGAAATTTTGGCCTTGATTTTACCAAACGAATGAGGTGAAATTTATTATTACTAATGTACCAGCCTTAAGTTTCTAAAACGTAGCGTAGTATATTTCGGTTTACTGTCACTTTAGCTTTTAATTTTATAATTTTAGCTCTCTTGTATTGCAGAGTAGGCAGGAAGTAACTAGTGTCATGACACTCCATGTTCCGCGAAATTCCAGACATTGTGTGTTGAGTGGCGGAACTCAACGCGGCGTTTTCTATTTTCAGCGCGAGGGAATGAAACTAATTTAAACATAATCTTTATCCCAAGTAGGAAACGAGCCCAAAACCGTTTACCGTTTAGTCAGACGGTGTGTGTTACCTGTTTCATAGAATCGTTCATAGGGTATTTATCAGTTTACGACATAATGACAAATCGGGCTTGTTATTCATTTGCTCGGAAAAATCAACTCCTTGTATGTTGTAACTGATAATATTTTTACTGATAAGATTTACATATTGTGGTATAACATTTTTAAATACCTATATATATATTTATATATATATATATATATATATATATATATATATATATATATATATATATATATATATATAAGTCAAGTAAATTATAAGCTATTTTGTAATATATGTAAATCATTATAAGATATTTTTTTAAATTAATCAAAGGGATATAAAAATTGTGACGAACACAAAACTATGTCTTTCTTTTCAAGCATCAATAAAAGAAAATCTATTCGAGTGGCATGTGTAAAATTGTGCCGTGATATGTATCAATTAATAAAAAGTTAATTGTGATTATGCTTATTAAGTATACGCAATTTAAATAAAACATAAAAAATACACAAGCTCACAGCGACTTAAACAATATTCAAAGTAGTTCACAAAAATTTGCCATTCCAAAGTTACGTACATCAACATATAAAATAAGCTACTTATTGTTTGAACCTACGAATGGTGCCAGCTCAGTTGCGAAGTTGGTGCAACCGTTCTGAAACGTGGGGCAACAAAAATATTGCAAAATAAAATTGATGATAATATAATTATTAACATTAAACATTGGCATTTATAGGTTAATTTTGAATAATAAATAAAATTAATTATAATCAATACTGAAGATTTGAGTGCAGAATGATTACCTTCTGTAACTATTTTTTTGACTTTTACCATAGTAAAGAGTAACTATTTAAGTAAATTATATTAATAATAAACAAAGAAATATATGGCAATTAAATTAAAGTAGACATTGAGTTAGGCCATTCTATGGTTACATACATCATCTACGTAAAAAAAACAAACTATATGGTAATTGAAACCTACGGGTGATGCCAACTGGATTGCGATGACGGCGCAACCCTTCTGAAACGTAAAGCAACAAAACTAAATAAATGTATATCTTCATATTATAATGAATGCCTTATATTGTCTTAGTAGTAGTAATAAAGCACTACTAGAAACACATTTACTTGAATTTCGATTTATGTTACGAATATTATTACTATCACTTATCATATTATGTTTACATAAATGTGATATTGCTATTTGACATTATTTATTTCATTTACATTCTGATTTTCCGTAGGAAAAAAAATCGATTCCTTTTGCCTTTAGCGTGAGGTCACTTCATAGTATTGACCGAGGTTACCTTATTATTATTACGCAGTTACTAGTTACATATTTCAAAAAGTCTAAAATACTACCATTTAATAATAAGAGAAATTTAACGACCCGAATAACGCTAACCACTAACATTATATATTCAATTAATCTTTATAATAAGATTAGTTTTTATTAAGCTCTAGTATTTATACATACTGATATATATACTTTTTATCCTATTATTTATATTATAATATAAAAGCAAAATACACATATTAATTGAAATATATATATATATTAAGCCCATTGTATATTTATTGTAAAAGTTTACCTGAAAGTCCTCCAGATATCAAAGCACATAACATTCAACCAGAAGAAACTTGTTTGGAAAGCGTAATACACGATGAATGCTGGAACACAAAAAAACGATATTTTTTTAATTTGGAAATGACTGAATGAGACCGACATCAGTGAAAATAAGATAGCAAAAAAAATTAAGAAAAATTTGTATAAAATTCTATGAAAATGCGTTCAAATTGCAATTTATTATTTATTTAATTCAAAATTTCTTAAAGTAGTACTAAATATATATAGGAAGGTTAGTTTCCGTCCGCGGCTTCGTCCATGTAGTATGCTCATAAGTGCCTAAACCCTCTCAAATTTCAAACTAGTCACATCAAATTTTACCACCGATGGCTCAGTAGATTAAATTTCAGATATTTTTCACAATCACATAAAAGACCAGGCAGACATTAATATTATTATAGATACTAAAAATACTTTTACTTTTATATTATATCCTGCCCAGGTACGGTATCTATAAAAAGTGCTTATTAATAAAATATGTAAATGCCATAAATTTTATTTAACTTTCTTAGAGGTTTTTTAGTTATTGAAAATAATTAACGCAGTATTCTCTGAATAAGCAATGTCTCGATTTCCGGCGGGAATCGGAGAGCGGTGTATCTAGATACTAGGTTCTTTTTACCTACCCTACTATGCGCTGCCTAGCGTGAATCTGCTAAATGAGATCATTGATTTGAAATATGTACCTGTATATTAAATTTATTATGACCTTTGCAAAACAAACATTTTATAAAAGATTGATCAAATACCGAAAGTTTTCGGTATCAATATTATTCGTAGACCAACGTCAATCATCGTTCTCTTTAATCTTCGTGACCGCTTTTTTGTATTTATTGTAGCAACTGTTGTTAGTCTTATAATAGAATTTCTTACGTAAAAAATAATCTACGCCTAAAATATTTAAGATGTTATAATATTGGAAGATTTTACGGTAATATCGTACGAAAATACTTGATATTAAGACGAAGCAATTTCGGTTAATGTGTCCAAGGCGACATATTTTATCGCCTATCAAAGGAATACAATGTTTACTGTTTACATGTAGAGTAGAATAATCTATTTCAAACACAAATAAGGTCCAATCAATAATATTAAAATAATCAATTTCATTAAATTGTGCAAATATTGCTCTAAGGCTAAATAAATGTTCACATATTAAAATGGCATAATTTCGATACAGGTATTATTTTTACCTAAGTACGACATGTAGTGATGGGAAGATTGTTACATTAAATAACTTAGACCAAAAATAATAAAGAGCTTCATAGCTTTTTCACAAAATATATTTACAATTCCTTTTATTTCATAGTAAATCTCTCAGTCTCGTATGTTGACGACGTATTTGTTTATAACATGCGTTTATTTTAACTTTTATATAATGTACTTATACAACAACCAACCAACAAACAACCAACAACAAACAGCTTCACGCTTTAACCCGTAACTGCATAGTCAAAAGAAACTAGTCTTACGTGATATATTGGTGTTAAGTGCGGAACTCAACTCCACGCCTCTTGGCGTTTGTTTTTTATTGAAGACAAAAAAACGTATCCTTAAATTGCTAGAAAACTTGTAAACGTATCCGGTTTTGACTGATTAAAGTGATAAAAGACAAAAATAACATCTTATTGATTCTAGAGATTACTGTCTTTACGTCATCCAACTATCAAATATGCAAAGTAAACTGCTTGTAGAGAAATGGGCAATTATGTTAATGTAATACAATACTTAAACAATAAAATTGAAAATGACTTGGCACATATTTTACTTAGTCCCTGTCAGGGTGTACCATCAGTTATGTGGCACACCCCTAGTTGTGCTTTAATAAAATTAGTATAATAATGGATAATGAGATATTACAATTCTTTTAATATCAATTAGCGTGGGAGTGGTTCCGGTAGAGTAGTACTTCAGTAATTTAAATAAAACATGGAAGATATTGAGCAATTGACACAATGTGTGGTGTTTGAAATACATTGAGATATTGCATGTCAAGTAGCAGAACTCAACGCCGCGTTTAGATTTTGTCTTGTCTTTATTTGTTTTTTTTTATTGAATAAATTTACATACAAAATTAAGTTGAACATTCAAAAAACGAATTTCACAATTTAAATATATCAAATCGAAACAACAACCCCAATTTTTTAATTATTATTTATTTACTCTTATTTATTTTATAATAAGGAGTCCATAAATATTTATTCTAATTACTCAATAAGTATTTAAAAAAAACTTTACAACTATTTTTTGACATGCAAGCGTAATAAAACGAGTAGTAATGAGAAAGTACGAATAGTTATTATGAATGATTCGTCATGTTTATAATTAACAAATAGCGTGCATTAGCTACCGATTTTTTATTCGACGAGTTTATCGCCGGCGACTTATACACGACTTCGAATCCTATATGATGTGACAGTTATCATTGAAGTTAATTGGAAATATAGGTTACGATATCACGCATCGTGGCCGGTCGGACAGCGTCTGACTGTGAACAACATCGGTTGTGGTGTTGATGGTGTGGTGGTCCGATTCTTCCACTCGAGGGAGTGATTAGATTTAAATTATTTTCACTTCCTCGTTCTGGTTAGGCAAAGTGAGTTCCACCACTGAACACGCGATGTCTCGAATTCGATGGAAAGCGGTGTAAGGAGTACCTTGACACTAGGTAATTTCTATATAATAACTAAAATAGATACAAAAATTAATATCTTATCGACATCCTTTATTAAACTGTTACCTTAAGTGATACAAGATTAAAAGTATAATTTTAAATAAAGATTATTTAACTCGTTAATAAATATCTGTTAAACATTTTGAATATATTTGATGTAATTGTGACTTACATAATTTTAAAGGAGGGATCTTGCTAGTGTGAAATTAAAACGTATGTATTTGTGTTTAGACAAATTCTGTTTAGACTATATAAAGTATCCTTAATTATTCATCATTTTATAAAAAAAGTATGTCAAGAAAGATAGTATAAAATTGTGACAAAAGAGAAGACTCTTTTGTCATTATTTTATGCTATTATAAAATAGTACAAAATAATTTTTTTTTAGCTTCACGTTTTTATCCCGCATACCAGGGTAGACAGAAAGTACCTAGTGTCACGACACTTCGTCCTTCGCTTTCCACCGAATTCGAGACATTTCGTGTTGATTGGTGGAACTCAACGCCGCTCTTTGTCTTTACCAGAGCGAGGAAGTGAAAATAATTTTAATATAATCACTGCCCCAAGTGGGGATCGAACCCACAACCGATCGCGTTTACAGTCAGACGCTGTCACACTGCGCCACGACCGACTGTATATTTTAAAAAAGTTCGATTCTGAGTAACTGTCTGCTTATTAAAAATATTATAATATATATAGAAGAATAAGACTTTAATTTATAATGTTAGCCTATAACTATGAACATAACTATTTTTTTAGCTTCACCCGTTTATCCAGCATAGCAGAATAGACAGGAAGTACCTGGTGTCGAGACACTCCGTACTTCGCTTTCCACCGAATTCGAGACATTGCCTGTGAGTGGTGGAACTCAACGAGTGAGAAAGTGGAAATAATTTAAATATAAGCACTTCCACATAACTAATAATGGTTTTAAATAAATTTCTGTTTTATTTGAAAAAAAAAATATTAAAATAACTATAAAAATAGCATTTAATTTTAGGTACCCAAAGTTAACTAAGTATTAGGGTTAATTAATTTATCAGAAGCCAGGGTTTTTAACTTTCCACATCTCATACATTGACCCTTTCGGGTACATATGATATCACTGTTTTTAGTATTTTTAGTAACTTTATGAAACCAGAATTTACACTTTGACACTAGATTTGCTAAGAGGGCGACTATCCGCTTAAGTCACTAAGGCGACTATCCTTTATGATATGGACACTTGCTCTTTTTATTTATCAAGTAAATAAAAGCTATTCAGCCATGTTAGATAATAAATAGTGTAATTTAAAGTATAAAATATGTAACAGAAAAAATGAACTGATACTATAATAAGCGCGAAGGACCTTCGCTGGCACTGATAAAACTTGAGCATTATTGACGGTTTAAATGACATACAATTCTATGGGTGGTATCCTTACAATTGAAGTCAAGCCACCAACGTATCCAACATAGTGTACTCATAATCAGGACAACTCTCCCACTACATTACCCTACATAATTTACCAGACCGGTTATACCTTTTACTTAAGCAAATTTATTAGATTTATTTAACCCTCCACCCCTCCTGTCAACAAAGTGAGTAAAGCTTTTACAACCTTCCCAGGCTTACGTAAACATTTTTATTACGTATATGAGAATCCCCAAAAATACGTTTCGTTTTTAATAATTGACATTGTGTGGATTGCCATATTAAATGTAAAAAAAGTAAATACCTACTCTAGTAGACCCTCATCATCTCACATGTCATCAAAAATAAGCAAATACATGACCGCCCTACCCCTCTATAGTGCTTACCTAATACTTGAACAGCCCCTTAAAATTAGTTATAATTTTCAGTCTGATTTATATGAAGAAATGATATACTTATCATATACTTATCATATAATAGTAACATCATTAAAAAGAAGTTGAAATACGCTTAAAATTAAATTGCTTAGTGAAAATAAAATAAAACAACAAATTTCTTACCAATGGCGTAGCATCCGGCCATAGCCACGCCAATTTTTCCTGTATGCAATTTTAAATAAGCAAGAAAGGGATATGCGACTATTAGTCCTCCACAGTATGCCATGAGGCACATGCCATGTAGATTCCTTAGTTCCGGAATAAACGCGTAAACTAGAAATGTTGCTAACAGGAAAGGCACCGAGAGCATGAGACCTGAAAAGAATATGATTAATTTATTTTAATTATATAGGTGACCTTTTTAATGTAACCTTAAACGAATGAGATCATGTACATTTCGTTATTATACTGATTATAGGTAATGGGCCTTAATAGCTTGGTGACACTCCTACGCACTACGTTATTTAATTTGTTGTTTAAGTAATATAATCGTTGCCTGATTACGTTATTTATATTAAACGTTAATGGCTTTGAACGATGTATTATGATCTATTAAACATTTATGAATTTATAGGCTATGCATTTTTTTTGCAACTTTACGATTATTTTGGTGATCTGGTGAACAGTAAAGAGAACCTAGTGTCAAAAACTATATTCTCGACGTCATCTCCGTCCAAAACTACGTGTGAGCTATTGGGTGACGGAACTCTACGTTGTGCCTTGTCTTACAGAAGGGGACAAAAAAAAAGATAGTAAATTAAAATTAAAGTAAGCAGTATAATTGATACCATAATATTAAAATAAACAAAGAAACCTGGTAGCTAGACTTTACTCAGTTTCTTATATTTCTAAATACATATATCAGGAACAAAACAATAACTCATTTATAAACGTCAGTAGAACGTTAGACTAACAGAGCAGTATGAATTCGACACTGCTATGTTAGTCTAACTAATCGATTTATAACTAATTGCTACGAGTTTCCAATGAAACGTTCCTTCTAAAATATATCAAGACATGAATGGATGAAGGTGATATACAATATATTACTGATTGATGAATGGATGAAGGTGAAATATTCTATAGTAAACATTATTAGGTGTCGGATTTAAAGTACATCTATATATCTATATGTAAATAAAAAATACACCTTTATTTAAATATATTTACAAATGGTAATATTATATGATAATGCAGATATAAATAATAACTGTGAGAACATCACGAGTACAAATAAAGAGCTCATACTCATAGATTACATGTTGAGATTAGATATTTGTATAATATATAACTAATACATATTTTTATTTGATTGAGTTAAAATGTGAAAAATCCCACCCCTGTTAACCAATACATATTACATAATCAAGCTCGTTTTACAAAACGAAATTGAAATTGAATTAGCAGTCCTCGCGACTTTGTCCGCGCGAAATTTAACTTCGCTAGATCTCTATTTTATAATTTTAAAATAAAAGCTTTTCCAAATCAAGGACTCAGAACTTCAAAATTAATTATAGGCTATATGGTACCAAGGACTAAAAACTATGTAACAAAATAAAGTTTCACCAAAATCCTTCCAGTAATTTTGGTATATAAGACAAATAAAAAACAGACAGAAATTTCAGAAATCATATTTTTGTTTTCTTTTACTTACATAAAGACCCCTACTACTGTTATTTTTCTATTACATTCAATGTACAGAAGTGAGTCCTGGAGTTTTATTAATTATACAGATTTCATCACTTTCCCTGTTGGTTAAGGTAAGTTAAACAGTAAATACATCTATTTATTGAAGTGTTTATGTTTCAATTAAGTAAGTGGGCGTCTCTCATATTTGAGATTTTTATTAATATTTTGTTTTTAGCGATGACATAACTGCAAAACACAATGTCATTGATAAGATTAGGCAAAATGCAGACAGGAAGTATCCGTTCTGCGTATATTATTATTAATTATAATTAACAAAAACTAAGAATTATTTGCCATGTCACAAATCAACGTGAGCTTTGAGCTTCGAGCTTTTTGACCTAAATTTTATAATATGAACTTTTTATTGAATAGTAAAAAATGAGATTAGCAATTTTTGTAAACTTAAAATATACTCTGCTTGTTTTTAAAAAGTAATATATAGAGTTCTATCTATTTTTTTAATTTTACATTTAAAATTTTCAAATGCTTAATTAAACACAAGGGAACAAAATGTAACTATGTACTTATGTAAGAGATTTTACGTTATATCGTTCCGAATGTCATAACAGTGCCGTAATATAAGGAGGCAGTATGCGTTATTAATGTATCAACATATATGATGATGCAGAAACACTCGTATCGCATATAAATTGAATATGATGTATGACTTTATATCGGATTTTGGCGTTACCTATCCATAAATATCGATGGCCAGTGAGCTTTATGGCTTGCTGTTGCTAGTTGCCGGTCACATAATCTAACGTTGCTTAGCGTCACTGAGGCTACTACAAATAGCTTAGCTGAACTGCTTTGGTGACTTTAGTTGCTTGTATCGTAAATGGTGCTGTCTTGCGACATGCGACTATCAGGGTTTGTTGAACTTTTTTAGCTTACTGGTAACTGATATTGGTGCCATGACCCTTTGAGAAAAATCACACTATAACATATAGTATTTGCTGAGACATTGTAAATCATATACTTGTATTTTAACTAT
Organism: Dryadula phaetusa; assembly: GCA_032432895.1. Lineage (NCBI taxonomy): Eukaryota > Metazoa > Arthropoda > Insecta > Lepidoptera > Nymphalidae > Dryadula > Dryadula phaetusa. The sequence goes on from JAOYRS010000038.1 coordinate 1,087,651, forward strand.
TTAATTGCGTCCTGGATGGCCCATAACCATAGTCAACTGTCACATGTAGGAATTGGCAAGTACTGGGGCGGGGCCATTAGGGTATCTGTTCTTATATTACGATAACTTACATAGTGAGAAATAGATAAGATCATTTCAAAACAAAGTTAATGAGAAGAATTCGGTGTTAGAAGTTATATCAATGTTCGTCGCCATATAAGCATCGTTCACGCAACGCAAGACAGCATCAGGCAGAATACAGTAAACCACCATCCACAGCGGGTCTTACGCCTAACATATTAGCCTCAGTGACGTCAAGTAACATTGGGTCTCGGCACCGACATCAGTTATGAATAAGCTACATTTATTATAACTCTTTCTAAAGGCTAACAAATACATTTGCAAGACGATACCCTTTGATGGATAAGTATATAAATTGAATACACTTGTTACACTAGACATATCATAAGCCAAAGTATGTATAAATTTAATAATTTTTTACAAAAAAATAATTCTAAACTGTTTTTAGTTATAAGCCCTAACTTAACTAAATCTTATATATTTATTATAAAAATGCTATGAGCTAGTCATGATGATGTAACTTTATTAAACTTACCTAAAAAAAACTGAAGTAGTAATAAAAACACATACATAAACGAGAATTGAAATGCGTAGCGTGCATTTAAATCATGGCACACATTTTAATAGATACTGTATTTAGTACCGCAAGGTGTTTTGTACTACTTATTATTATATTTGGTCTGTAATTCTGAACGAACCAATTCGATTTATTGATGTTTAACATAACAGTCCTTTCTGAAGCTAATAGCCAATAAAGTTTTATAACCCTTGCGAGTTTATTAACAAAACACGATGGTCAGTAACCATTTAGTGGTAATAAACGGAACGCTTAAATGTAAAGATTTAGACGTTTCGAAGAAAATGGATTCCTTGAAATATGGTACTTAAAAAACATTTAAAATTATTTACTTTTTTCAGAGGCTATTGAAATATTTATATATCTGTACTAAGAATTTAACCACAATGATGTCATTCGTGCGTCAAGGGCACAAAGAGCCGAAAATACATATAAATTAAAAGACATAATTTTAATCATACAACAAATGGAAACTACAACTATACCGCAATGGCGAAGAATCAATATAGGACGACTCCCATTGGCTTAAATTTTAAAAATCTAAATAGTATATTTTTTTATAACATAATATAATTTATATTTTTTTTATAAAAAAATTCCAATCAAACATTTGGTTCATCCATAAAATTCCAATAATAATTGTAATATTATTTATTTTCGACTCCGACTTACTATTTTAGAAATCAAGTCAAAAATCTCTATTTTTATCTCTATTATTGGCGAAGGCCTTTAGTTCGTACAGATAAAAATGTCCTACTGCATTTTCCGATGTTCTCTACTTACCAACACCATAAGCAATGTAGAGACCGGCGCTATCACCTGTGGTATCGGTTTCAGGGTAGCAAACGCCTGCAACTAATCTCGAAGTGGGTGAGCTGCCATCCAACATCATATCTACGCAAAACCTTCCGGGTGTATGCCATTGAGGACGGTTTTGTGCTATTTCATACAGAGTACCATTCTGAAAATAACAATTTAGTTTTAATCGTTTATCGTCAGCAACTAAATAATCGTTTTTGTAGCTCATATTGCTTATTCCTAAATGAAAATGAAACTAACCAATCTAGTTTTAGGTCCAATTACACATTTTGTTTACATTTATTTTATATTGCAGTCCAGTAAATAATGTATTTACCATACTGATTCCTTCTTGTGCCCGTTTGTATAGATTTAGTAGATAAATGATATAAGGTACTTGTGGAATATAAAAGATCACTAAAATGACTTTATTAGCCGCTCGTCCTCATTACTGCAATTTTCTTACTATTGTTTTATTATAGTATAGATATATAATAATAGTAAGATAATCGAATATGTCCATTGAACATTTATACAAAAAAATCTATGAAAAATCTATCTATCAGGCCGTAAACACAATAATAAAATATGTCATATATTTAAAAATGTTTGTCTGCCTTGTTGTCAGTTTGTACGCAAACATATTTGTAGTTACTGGATAAAATTGAATATACTGTAAATCCTGTGCGTCCTGCACTTAAGGTATAATTGATTTCGAAAAATGAAATACCTGAAATAGAATCATAAAAGACCAGCTAAAGTATAAAAAATAAAGAAAAGCTTTTACAAAAGTTTATTAGAATTGTGAGCATTTTTCGATAAACTAAAAATTTTGCACATCTGGTGATGAACCATAATTAAAAGACATTAAGCGTGATGGGCACTTTCTATTGACGGATAAAGATTTAAGAATTGGAACATTTGATGATAAGCCACAATATACGACAATAGTAGATAGTAAAATTAATTGAGTGTGATGGACACTTTTCATTGACATATGATAATAGAAGATCTGGAATTGATGAACCGTCAAGACATATAAAAATTTATGATCTTAAATATCTGTTATACAAAACAACCTTATTATGCCGTTTTAGCATGTTAGGTAAATAGATAAATTGTTTTTTTATCTATTTCTCGGTTGGGATGAACTTGAAATTACCTTTTTTTTCAAATAGATGACGTTTGGCAGTTAATGTAAAAAATAATTGTATCAATTTACCGCCATCTGTTTCTTAATTGCCTCGCGTACTGGCCTGGAATCTTACAGAATGAGCTGACTGTATCTTTGTCTCTGGTGTGCTGGATTTAACAAATACCACCTTAGTCTACCTGAGACCATGGACTACTATAAAGTGTTCGAAACGTCAGGTGTCCAAAAATGTATTTTAGGTGTTCAAAAATATACACGATTAATCCGTTTATAATAGTTTCATTAAGAATGTGTAAAAGTCGCGAAAATCAAAGATCTAATTAGATGACGTTTGAACCTAGTCAATCTACAATTATATATATAATAGACTAGCTAAACTATAAGGATTAGACACACGCTACCTTAGCAAGAATTGTTAAATACTATAGGCATTATCTATGAACATATCAAAATTTTAAGATTTGGAATGTCTGATGAAGGATCATAATATTCCAGCTAAATTATAAGAAATGATCAAATGCTTGCCTTAACATATATAAATCAGTTTAATGGGCATTTTCCATTAACATATAAATATAAAATTTAAAGATACACAAAGAAGACAATATAAAATTTAAAGGTGAAGAATGACAATTGACTAATTGAATTATAGGGGACATCTCAGTAATAGTTTTTAAATATAATGAATATTTTTTTTTAGATAAATAAAACACACTTTGGGGAAATCTACTTCTTCGTGTAAATGAAACAGAAATTTCCAAGTGATGTTTTGCCAGTAATTAGCCACGTTGATTGCATCATCTTACTTTTATCGAAAGGACATTTCGGTGAAATTATTATTAAAATATTTTTTGTTTCTTTTTTCGCTGAGGAGGAAAAATCTTTAACTTGAGCAGATAGTGGAGGTCTTCGTGTCTATGTTCTGTATATCTTCCCACGCAGGATATATATAAAGCATGAAAAATTAAATGAAAATGAGGCTAAATTTAGATAGTTTAGATTTTTATTAATGTATTGACTAAACTAAACATTAGTAAATATAAATATAATTTATTTATAGTTATGATTTTACGCAAACGAAGTTGCGGGCAGCTACTAGTTCGTATATAAATTTTAAATAAAACATACACAATGCAGTTTACATGTAAGTAATGTTTTAAAAACTTAAATTACTATAAAACTGAAAGCGACTTAGCCGGCGAGGCTGCTAAATTTATATTCTTTACACAAGGCTGTGTAATGAAGGTAATTTTAAAGAGTATTATTTGCCTTCCATATTTACACGCTATGGAAAATTCTAGTAAATTACGATGCGTTCCACATATTCAGTTACTCAACAATATTGATATAATTATAGTAATTAAAAGTGCACATGTTATAGCGTGACACTGTCCCTGTGGAATGAGGAAGCGATTGGAATTTCCTAGACAAAAATAAATTAGTTTAAAACAATTGACATTACATATAGTTTTAAAAGCTACCCAAATAAAACTATTGCATTGCAAAAGCATTAGTACTCGTTGTGAAACTGTTTTGTTTTAAATAGAATTCCTAAATTTGCGGCTAGTTAAGACGTAAATAAATATTACTGTACTTATTGCAATGCTAAATATTTTTCAAATGTTTATGAAAACATTATAATAACTGGTATTTGTAATAAAATCTGTGTTTTGAAAAAAGAAACTGCAAAGTTTTTTAGTTAATACTTTAGAATTGCAAACACTAAAATATTAATTATATAGGTAAAGATGTATAGTTGAATGAGTATAACAGTTCTATTCAGATATTATATGTAAAAATACGGTAGCACTCCTATTGCCAATTTGCCATAAAGGGCATATTTTTTTTAACATAATTCATAATAATTTTAAGTGACGTATTAGGTATTAATATCACGCAAAGTAGAATATACTGCCTGGAAGAAGGTGAATAGTACAACAAGTAAGACGATGTCTAGTACGCGCTCTACACTTTTCACGTGAACGTTATACGACTATATAACATGGACAAAAAATCCAGATAATTTTCCAATTGTATTTAATTAATAATTTTGCAATTATCTTAATTTAATTGTATCTAAAAGTCCAGTTTTTACACTCACATATCTTATATAAACCCTTTAATGTAATGTTGTGAAAAAATTACTGATTGTAATTTTTTCCTGTAATCCGAACTTTTAAAATTTTCCTCGAGATTTTACTACCGATCGATCGACCTTTTCTAAAATGTACTGCGTAAATTTAAAATAATTTGAGTAATATACATATAATTGTGAAATCAGTTAGGTTAGTGTGCAAAGCTTAAGACAGCGGATGGCACAATAGTCACGTCAAGACCCCAGATCCAGAATGAGGTTGAGAAGTTATATGGGCTGCTCTACTCATCGCGCACATACAAGCCTATAGCTCAGGACTCTGAAGATCCTCGTGCACCACTGACGCGCCATTACGGAAGACATCCCGAACGTTGACGTAAGCGAGATTAGTGCGGCTCTTAAACAGCTCAGGAGTGGGAAGGCCCCGGGTGATGATGGCATTACCACTAAGCTCCTAAAGGCTGGTGGACTACCGGTCCAAAAGGCCTTAGCGGAACTCTTTAATGCCGTCATCCGCCAAGGCATGACGCCAGAAGCGTGGTCACGGGGTGTGGTCGTCTTATTCTTCAAGAAGGGTGATAAAACCCTCCTAAAGGACTACAGGCCGATTACACTCCTGAGCCACGTTTACAAGTTGTTTTCAAGAGTCGTCACGAATCGTCTCGCCATCAAGCTCGACGAATACCAACCTCCGGAGCAAGCCGGGTTTCGAAAAGGCTACAGCACCACAGACCACATACATACTGTTCGGCAGATTATACAGAGGACCGAGGAGTATAATCAGCCGCTGTGTATGGCATTTGTGGACTATGAGAAAGCGTTCGACGCCATCGAAACCTGGGCTGTTTTGGAGTCCCTGCAGAGATGTCAAATCGACTGGCGATATATCGAGGTGATGAGATGTCTCTACAACGCTGCGACGATGACCGTCCAAATCCAAGATCAGCGGACAAAACCTATTCGGCTCCATCGTGGGGTGAGACAGGGGGACGTGATATCCCCGAAACTGTTCACCAACGCGATGGAGGACGTCTTTAAAACCCTGGATTGAATTGGACGAGGCGTCAACGTCAATGTCTCATCGTCTCATCTTCGTTGTGCCGACGATATAGTCATCTTTGCTTTACTGGAAGAGCTAAATCAAATGATGAACGACCTAAATGGGTCCTTTCGACGTGTTGGTCTTGGTATGAACTTGGACAAAACAAAAGTTATGTTCAACAGAAAGTTGTCATGCCGAGACCAGTGCGTACTACAGCTACCTAGGCCAGACAATACAACTTGGCCGACACAACTTCGAGAAGGAAGCGGATAGGAGGATTCAGTTGGGTTGGGCGGCATTTGGCAAGCTCCGTCGAGTCCTTATGTCAACAATTCCGCAAAGCCTAAAGACGAAGGTCTTCGAGCAATGTAGGACACATTGTAATGACATACGCTGCCGAGACGTGGACACTGACAGTAGGGCTGGTCAACAGATTTAAAGTCGCTCAGCGAGCTATGGAGCGAGCTATGCTCGGGGTCTCTCTCAAGGATAAAATCAGAAATGAGGTTATCCGTGAGAGAACTAAAGTAACCGACGTAGCTCGCAAAATCAGTAAGCTGAAGTGGCAATGGGCCGGTCACGTCTGTCGCAGGACCGATGGCCGTTGGAGCAGACGAGTCCTGGAGTGGAGACCGCGTCTTGGCAAACGTAGTGTAGGATGCCCTCTGGCCCGCTGGACTGACGACATACGCAAGGTTGCCGGAGCGGGCTGACGACAATGTGAAATCAGTTTAAATATATTAAAATATAATCATGGAATAAATTTCGAATGCATAGGTATTGTTTTCTTGTTCTTATATAGTGTCAGTTACATAAATTGGTGTTTATGACGATTAAATGTCTAATCGATTCTCTATTTAATTGTTGTAAGAAAAAACCAGGAAGTTACAATGTCTTTTACAGGCCGTGTTTATTAATTAAATGTCGTGAAAATTTATCAATTCAATGTTTGCGAAATTTAGAAATGGAGGAAATATGAAAATAAATTAAAAATATAATAAGTTTTTATTGTTATACTTAAAAGACTTTGTCTCATTTTAAAAGTTATAAATTTTATAAAATTAGACTAATGACAGAGTCTATAAGATTTATCATATTTATATTTGGTAGGTTTACATAAGTATGTAGTAGTATATGTCTCACTTGATAAAAACCAAAAACAGGTGAGAAATCTGAAGAATATTCCGAAGTAGCAATTGTTTTATTAATATAATGTTTGTCTGCTTCGTAGCCGATTTACAAATTTAAAAATAACCAGGCTAATAAAATAACTTAAGTTGCTTCATATAATATTTAGGTACTAAATCATATTTATAGCGTTATTGTAAAGTTTTTCCGACATATGGTAGTACTCAGTAACAGACAGGCACATCTCGCTATACTCGCTCGCACACATGAAATAATAAACACAGGCTTATCCTTAGCGATTATATATATTTTAGACCCAACGTACCTACACATTGTTTTCGTTCGAATTCAAAATCAAGATTTTCGTTTTAACACGTACCAAACTAACGCACTCAAAAAATAAATGGATTCTCTGAATTTTGCGTCTTTGTAAATAAACTTATATTTAGTGAAAACATAGCCTGAAATAAGTTACACAAACATTAAACAATACAAAAACTTCTAATATTGTTATGAGTTATTTAAACACGAGTAGATTTTCTACTATAGGATACTTATAAAAAATAGTAGCAACGTTATGTCGTTAATTATAAAGAGGCAAAAAGTACCTTTAAATACATGTCCGGTCATGACGTAGCAATAAATTATTGATTAGTACTAATTACTAGAGTATATACTTTAATAGTATATACGTATATATAGAGTAATACCCATTATATACTTAATTTCATAGACCAAAATATTCATATATGTTACTGCTACCTTTAGCAGTAACATATATGAATGTTTTGGTTGGTGATTTGTTTACACGAAGGTACAGTTGTAAAAAAATATTATATAAACGATAAAATTAGTGTCCTTCAAATAAAAAAAGTATCTTGAACTGACCTTTGTTCAAACAGCAGTAGTTCGGGTTACGCAAGCATCACTATTTTATGTCGATTTTTCAATAATATTTTTAAATATTAAAAATGCAAATAAAAATATGCTAATTTTTAGATGTTTATTTCCCGCTTTTATCCCCCACAGCGGAGTGGAGAGACAATTCAATAGGCTTTATTTGATGGAGAATACTTTTATCTTTTAAGTCAAATATTTTTTTGCATCTGTAGCGTAGGGCTTGTCTATCTAAAGAAAGATATTTTTCAGTTCAATATATACATTTTTTTAGCTTTACGCTTTCATCCCGCTTAGCAGGGTAGACTGAAAGTACCAGGTCTGAAGACACTCCGCGCTTCGCTTTCCACCGAATTCGAGACATCGCATGTTGTGTGGTGAAACTCAACCCACTATGTCTTACCAGAGCGAAGAAGTGATAATAACTTAAATATAATCACTCCCCCGAGTAGGGATTGAACCCTCAACAGATCGCGTTTACAGTCAGATGATGCTCTCCACTGCGCCACGACCGGCCTCACATATATTTTAGAATCTTAAATTATTTTATAGTGAGTCATAAACACTCTCTAAATTTAATTTTCCGTATCATTTATCAAATCTGTAACAGAGAAACCATTTTATAAGCATTATATATTTTAATTTTTTTTTCTAAGGTCTGTTCACAAAATTAATACGTTCGTATCCATAAAACTCCCATTAATCAATTAGGAACGTTAAATTTACGGCCACCGCATGACATCGTGTGGGAATGTTTACATTAAGAATTTCATAAAAAATGTCTTCTATGAACGAATTGGCTTTTAAAGAGTTTTTAATAGCACATTTGAAAGTGAAAACATAGCATAAAATAATTTTCTTTTTAGTTAACACTATATGTTAAAAAAATATTTTTTAGCTTTGTTGCCTTCGACTAAAGAATATAAGCAGCCAGCCACGGCTTCGTATAACATCAGAAGAGCTACTGGTGTTTCGCCGGCCTTTAAGACCTTTTATTAAAAAGAATCTAATTACTGATAGACGCATAAAAGTAATCTATTATCATTTTATTTTAAAAAGAAGCTATTGTTTATTTTCCATAATAGCTGGGACCGTGAGGGCGTGGCTTCCTTGTATACATCAGAATTACAACCTTTTAGTTATGATAGTGATGGTGAAACATTACTTTTTATTACACCATAGGGATCATAAAAAATCATAATGCTACCTTACTCTACTTAAATTAGTTCTTCCTGTATTTGTACGAGACTCTATTCGAGGTTTTCATTTGAGGAATTAACTATGTTTAAGGTAATTTAATTTTCTAATGAAAGCCGAAAGATGAATTATGCCGACTTAAACTTTTACTGGGTGTGTTTTATAGTCCGTCCCTTCACATCGACTATTTTCAATGTATTGAAAACTTACTGGAACTATATGTGCTTAATGCAAACCATATTATTATTATGGCAGAATTTAACACCTGCCTCATCAAAAATGATGTACGTGCAAAGCGCCTATTAAATATCATAAACAGTTCAAACCTTAATGTTCTTCCAACTAAAGTCGCTCATTATTTTCCAAATGGTTCCCCATCTCAATTAGAACTTAGTTTTGTTTTTTCTTTGAATCACATTGAAAGTCTTGGTCAAATTTCAGCTGAGGGTTTTTCTTATCATGATTTAATTTACTTATCTGATAAGATACGCTCCCCAAAGTTAAAACCTACCGTAGTAATGCGTCGCAACTTTAAAAGCTTTAAAAATGATTTGTTCATGCAAGAGATCAGTGATATTGACTGGAGGACCTGCATTAAAGATAGAATCTTTAATGCAGGTACAATCGACGAGAAGCTTGATGTGTTCAATTCCTTATTAAATGACCTTTTCGACAAACATGTTCCATTCCGTCCTATTAAGTTAAAACATCTTGCTGCTCCTTGGATAAATCATGATATAAGAGCCTTATTAACGAAACATAACCGTGCCAAATGTAATTACAAATTAAAGCCTTCTAACGTTAACCTCTTTAAATATAAACGTCTCCGCATCGTCAGCAATGTGTCCATGTCCATAACAAATTCTCCATCTTCCATCCTCTCTCAGCTGATATGCCCCAAGGCAGGGTCCTCTCACCACTCTTATTTTCTTTTTTTATTAATACCATCTCCTAGTCCTTGTTCAGCTCTTTCCATCTTTATGCGGACAATCTATAACTTTATGTGGCGGCGCACCCTGGTGATATTGATAGTGCCATTGCGAAGCTAAATGTAGACCTTCGTAGCATCTGCCCCCGGTGCAAAGCTTATAGACTATGAGTAAACCCGGCGAAACCTCAAGCTATTTTAATTGGTAGCTCTTCGTAATTAGATAAGCTCAACCACAATATACTACCCTCTATCTGTTTCGATAACTCTTTTCTTGTCCTGAACAAGTCTTTCAAGAACCTAGGCCTTCTATTAGACACGTCGTTCTCCTGGCCTGTTCAGATGGCTGAGGTCAGCGGGAAAGTTTTTGCTGCAATCCGCTCGATAAGGCGCTGGAAACACCTGTTACCGGTCAAGACAGAAACAGCTTTAGCACACGCTCTCTTACTACTCATTCTGGATTATGCAGATAGTTGCTATCCCGTCATCACAGATGATCAACTTAATAAGCTCGAAAGGTTACAAAATATGTGCATTAAATTTATTTTTAGCCTGCGAAAATTAGATCACTTTTCGGAATACCAAACTAAACTTATATGGCTTAGTATAAGACACCGTCGCAACTTACACATCCTTTTACTTCTTTATTCTATCCTATACAAACCTTTCTCTCCTAAATACTTAAAGACTCGTTTTAAATTCATAGGTGCTGAAATATCTTCCCAACTTCAACATCGATCACGTAGTGACAACCGATTAATGTTGCCAATACCTCACACCCGTTTTTATGGTGATTCATTTACTATGAAAGCTGTAGATCTATGGATATGATGCTATCAGAGATTCGTCATTCTAAATCTCGAAATATATTTAAATGTCGTCTAACTAATTATTTCTTCTCCTTGCAATAATATATATATGTTTATGTATGTGTGTGTGTATATTTAAATGGCTATATGTATAGTATGTATATGTTATATTTATTTATACTTCGTGTGTGTGTTTTTTATACATAATATCGAGTGTAGTGTATACAGTGGCATAAAAAATTATTACTATTTTGCTTTTAATCCTTTAATTTTCTTTATTTAATCATTATCACTAACGAGTGGCGAAGATATAAAAATATTTGTTTTAATTTTCAATATAAAAAAATATTTCGATTTCGATATTTTGATACAAAAAAATCGATATAAATGTTTGTGGCGGAAAGTGACGGATCAATACACTTTATTTATTTAACTCCCACAAAATGTTCAGTAATATCGAATGGTTGAGGTGATATTAGTAATTGTATGACATATGTTGTGTTGGTGTATGACATATTTTAAAAAAATCTGATTCTTGAACCTAAAATACAGCCTGACGGTCGGGCCTTTGCTTTTTATATATGTTCTCTAGCAATTCAATATAGAATGGAATCGTCCTATTATTCACAATCTATCTTTAAGAGTATCAGTATTTATAAACAACAAAATAAATATTAACATCTGAAAATATTATTCTTCTAACTTCTTTGTGCCATATCTTAAAAATTGAAAAGGGGCAGTAAAAATTGTTTATTCTAATTATTAAAATCGCCTACTTCAAAAGCTATGTATTTATGTTGTTTTAAAATATCTGTATTATTCAAGTAAAGTGAGATAATGTTTAAAGTGAATAATAAATCAGCTTTTGTTATGTTACCCTGCTATAGACATCGGATTAGTTTACTGCACCTGAGTGGTTAACTAGCATGCTAGCGGTAACACTCACAAGCCATACAAAAAACGTTTTACTAGTATTTTCCCGCATAGCAGAGACTACCTAGTGTCAACACACTCTGTTCACCGCATTCCGCGGAATTTGAGACATATTGTTTTGAATACCGAAACTCAAAGCCGCGCTTCATAGTAGCAAAGTGAAGAAATGAAAATAATATTATCATTCCCCCGAGTGGGATCGAACCCACCGAATCCACCGGGAAAATAAATAGTTTTAATTACTACTTACTATATAAAAATCTTTTATTATAATATTTAACAATAATTTTCAAATAACACAAAAATATTTAAATTAATTTTTGGCGTTCAGTCCCACACATATAAAAAACATTAATCAATCTTTTTTTAATAAAACAGAAGAGAAACGTCCTGTTGGTAATAAATTGACATGTAATGACATAAATGTAGAATTTTTTGAAATATTATTCGTCGAATGAGTATGATAAAAACGAATTTTATCTTTTTTTATTTGCAAAGCTACGTTTACATCGCAAAACGCTTCAAAAATAGACTTTTATTCACCAACGTACGATACATTTGTTTATCAATAAGTTTCTACACATTGTGGGACGGGTACAAAAATTAAACAATATGTTTTAGTGATAGATTTCTATTAAAAAACGTAGCGTTTAATTTCGCTGTATGCCGAAATCACATTAAACATACTGGGCTATAAAAAAATAAAAAGACAACCTAATTATAGCCTATACCCTTTTGGTGAATATATTTAAAGGAAATAAGTTTATTTATTGGAACATACGTAATCGCCAATATAATATTATTATTAAAATGAATTAATATGACGTATTTTCTGTGGTTACGAAAGAACGTCACTGTTTTCATTGAACTGAGACTGTGACTCAAAGAATTGAATTAGTCAAAATCTAATCAATTGTAAAAATTTTCCTACGCGACTTAAAAATATACATCATGTTTTAATTAAAAAAAATGACGAAGAATGTTGCTCGGAAGTATTTATTTATATATTTTCATTACTGGTCAAGACTGTAGCGCGTTGTGACAAAACTTCTCACAACTTTTGAGTAGGGAGACCACAATTGAGATAAATGCTCAAAATTTGCTGCTGTATCAGGAAGCCGGTACAATTTTTCAAACATTTTTCTTATTTGTTACCGTAATAACTATGGCCGGTGTGGTTTTTGTTTAATATTTTTAAACAGGCAACAATTAAATGCTATTTTGTAATAAAGCAGACGACAGACTAGGAATACTTATCCCATTTACACAAAAAAGGTACTTCAAAAAACAACGTGTCGGATAGGTTTGTTTGATTGGCTTGATCCTAGTGATCCTATAAGGAAATGCTGGAGGTGCTTAAGAATATAAAGTATTATGTAAAGAAAACTCATTTTTTAATAACCTATATATAATTAATTAACACCAAAATCATTTCTAGTTCGCAAAAAATTACATGTTTTAAACATGTAACTTTTGGCAAATTAATTAGTATAGAGTAAGAAGAACATACGAAAAAGGAGGCCTACTCCTGACGAATTTAAGGATTAATCATATTTTATAATGGCCACTACTCATTATGAAATATGATCAATCCTTAAATTCGCCAGGAGTAGTCCCTAGCCTCTTCTTTCGTGTGTTCTCCTTTAACTCTAATCTAATTAACTAAAATAAGTATCATAACATCTATGTCATGGCTCGTTACAGGTAATTTACCTTTCTGAGTCAGTGTTAAACAAATATAATGAGTGTTTAACAGGTTGTGTTTGTAATGGTCCGTAGTGTTAACAAACTTTTAGATAACGTCATTTAGTGATTTACAAGGGATCGTAAAACTTGGAATAAACCCTTGGAATAATATATATATATATATATATATATATATATATATATATATATATATATATATATATATATATATATATATGTATGTATAAAATACTTTAATATATATTTTTAAGTACCAAAGTATTTGTGTTTAATAAAAATGAACTATTTTCTCTAAAATATCTTATAGCGGCATAAATACGACATTACTAAAATATTTTTATATTAATTTTTGCAACGCAAATTAATTATTCATTGATACCACTTCACATAAGATCAGTATAGTATTCTAAATATTTACATATTCTGGTTAAGTTGTTTATATTAGGAATCGTTGTTCTTTACAAGGTGAGATAACAGATTTCAAATATTTTGCAAGAATTATTATCTAACCTGTACGTTATCAATAAAACTGAAACTTTAATTTTTTTTTATATGTCTGTTATTCTGTTTAAACTCAAAATGACTGAAAAGTGATATGAGATATCTCTCACGTTATCACACCTACATTTAAATTTTTAAGTTATAATAATATTATCATTTTAGGAACAGTACTCAATTTGTATATTTCACTTAATGACAGATATATTAGGAATAAAATATTGAACTTACTTCTTGAATATATATTTCCTCACTAGGTGTATTTGAATCCACCAAATATTTATCACATGATATGCCATACATGTAAAAGAAAACCTGCCTGGCATTTACATTTATTATTTCTTGGCTTTTGTATACTGGTGGGTTAAATGGATTAACTTCGTCTCTATCCACAGTCGAACATGTTGTGTTAAGGAACATCATGCCTATATTGCAGCATTTCCACAAGCAAGTATGGTTTATACATGGGCACCCAAATTGTGTAGTTATTCCATTTATCTCCTCTTCAAACCACGAATTACTGATATATTCTATACCATCAAATATGATTGAACCATTTTCGTATTGCAGCCCGTTAGTAATATTAAGACTTTGTTCTCTCGTACAGGGCTTGCAGCTCGATAAGGTAAGCCCAGTACATAATAACAGCAACACGATCATTTTGTTAGAATATACAACTGAACAGTCACTAATCTCGTCAGGCACAGCTTAATATTAAATGACACTAATTACATGTTTATTTTCCAAAAAAATATTAATTAATGGTTTGTCACACAGTTTATTATAAGTAACGATTTTAACAAAATTAATCCTTAACGAGTTTATCGCGTTTAAAGTGTTCTTTATCGTGGTGTTCGTGAAGTGTTTCGATGTATCATTTTTATAGTGATAAGAGATAACTTAGATCGCGGTCACGGTGTGACGGTCGTGTTCTGATACGTCATGCTCGGATCCTACTCCTTTTTCGACTGAGCGCCAGCTGTGTTGTGTTAACTATATAACGTTCCCATATTGCTCCTATTTTCTTTACCAGCTCTAAATTATGTAAACTTATGAGCCTAGAGATTGATTTGTATTTTGTGTTCCACTTTATTATATCTCTATAGTTCTCCTAAACAAAATATCTATAATGTAAATAATAAGTATATACATGTACGTAAAATATATTTTTTAATAAATTTATTATAATACATTATAATATTATAAGATATATTCTCACACACAAAATATTTTAAATGGTACAAAAATTTTGAATGAGTTATGAAATGTACGCAACCAAAAAAATGAAATTTTTAAACAATGTTTATAACTCGATGAAATTGTATAGTTTAATTGATGAAAGCGCTTGGACGGATTCCAACAGGTGCGGATTTCAATCCTGTTACGATTTTAAAAGCGATAATGCAAAATATTTCAAGGATTTACTATATAAAATGCGATGTACATAGAGGAGTTGGTAGACTATTAAAAGGTCCTCTCGCATGAAACTTGAGAGCCAAGTGTAAATTTAAGGATCCGTCCATCCGATCTATAGTGGAAATCCAAATCTTTTAGTACACTACTCTGTTTAACCCTTACTCTTATTGCTAAGCTCAACTAAGCCTATTAACTCTAATAATAATATTAAAATGTGTTTTATTATTATTATTTTTATTATTATAAAATCTCCCATTACTGGGGTATTTCTCCTAATGCGGACTTTTGGTCAAACACTAGAAATAATAATATGATGATTATACATATGTTTGAATTTCGTGCTCAATGATTTTATTTGATAGGAAATTTTATGCTATTTATGTATATTATTTAAATAAAATAAAATATATTGTTCAAATGACCGCCACGACGTTTTTATTTGCACTGGTGAATACGATGGGTCCAATTTTCGATGACTCGGTGCAGCATTTCGGCTGGTATGGCCGCTATAGTCGCTCGAATGTTGCGTTCAAGGTCTTGAATCGTAGCTGGTTTATTTGCATACACTTGATATTTAACATACCCCCACAAAAAATAGTCCATTTAACACAAATTGCATGATCTTGGTGGCCAATTGTGAGAACCGTTGCGAGAAATAACTGAGTCACCAAACTTATCACGCAATAAATCTATTGTGACGGCCGCAGTGTGGCATGTTGCACCATCTTGTTGAAAATAAATATCGTCCGCATCGATTTCATACACTTCAGGAAAAAAAAATCGTTCAACATGTCACGATAACGGTCGCCATTGACAGTAACAGTACGGCCTTCGTCGTGTTTGAAAAAGTACGGGCCAATGATTCCACCGTACCATAACCCGCACCAAACAGTCAATTTTTCAGGATGTAATGGTGTTTCATGAACCATTCTTGGATTTGACTCTCACTCCAGTAACGACAATTCTGTTTGTTCACATAACCATCGAGCCAAAAGTGAGCCTCATCTGAAAAGATAATTTTCCTATGAAATTCGGTGTACGTTTCCATAATTTCAAGCGCCCAATCAGCAAATTCACGACGTAATCGATGATCTGCTGGCTTGAGTTCTTGTGCAAACACAATCTTGTATGGATGTAGGCCAAGATCCATACGTAAAATTCGCCAGGTTGTCATTTTGGATTCTTGTGCCCAATTCTTGTGCATGTCGTGGAACGGAAACATTTCGATTTTCTTCGACACTGGCTGATACGCCGGCAATATGTTCTTCATACGGCCTGTCCGTTGTCGTATTGGTGGTCTACTATCGTGCAAAGAATATTCACTTTCTAGTTTTTGGATTATGCGACGTATAGCGAGCTCAGACGGTGCACCATGACGACCATATTTAGCACGAAATGCTCTTTGAGTAGAGACAATACTTCTCGAATTTTGATAGAAAATTTGGTCAATTTCCAAACGTTGGGGTAACGTGGACTTATTCATGATTAAATGGCAAACATTACTAAACACAAAACAACACAATTGTCAAACGTTAAACAACGAAGATGGCGGCTGTGAGCTATCAAAATCCTATCATCCCTATTGGGAAACACTGTATGTATGTACTTACTATAGGGTTAAAAATTACAATACGACAATACGACATGTGTTAAGAATGACTGCTTTATGCAATTGAAGATAAAGTAAAGGGTGCATGTCAAGCTGCTTGAAACACTCATGTAATGTGATTGAAATTACTCCTGTAGTTGAAACTATAATTGGTATTGTTTTAACTATATATGCCTGCCATTGTGATTTGAGCTCTATGGATAAATCAGTGTATTTCGTTATTTCCTGTGTGTGAGCAGATGAAAGGTTATGTGTGTTCGAAATTGCAATATCTATAAGGTAAATGGTTTTGTGTTTCTGAAATGCAATGTTATATCCGGACGATTATGATGTACTGTACGGTCTGTGATTATTGTTCTGCCCCAGTACAGCTTATATTCAGCTGTATCTATTACTGACTGTGGTTTATATTCATAATATGGAACAGGTTCATTTATCGAGTTAAGTTTTTTAGCTAAACATTGATGAACAATGCATGCTACCTAGTCGTGCTGATGCTTGTAACCTGTCTGTGCAATAGATTTACATGCACCTGTAATGTGTTGTATTGTTTCACTAGCGCTGTGACAATGTCTATATAGGTCCATCTGGGTAACGTAAATAATGTACTTTTTATAATTACGTGTCTCTATTATTTGATCTTGTATGGCTAATATAAATCCCAAAAATTCGCTAAATTCTTTAACCACGCGTTAGACGCAACTTTGTCAAGGATTGGGTCAAAAAGATCTGCGCGGTGTCTTCCGTGAAGGAATTTTGCATGCCATCCATTTAATTTCTGTGATAAAGTTATAATTTTTTCGTTATGCTGTTGCTCCTCGTCTTGTAGATTTGAAGGAGTGTAATTACAATCCGATTTATCGAATATCTTATGGAGTACTTATGTTTCTGCACGATCTTGAAAGAATTTTGTAAGGGACGTTATTTACGTTATTTACTGTGCAAATTTTTAATATCTATTAGACACCTTCCTACTTCATGTTTGGGTATTGTTAACCTTTGAATACATGAACGTGGATGACGTTTTCTAAATTTAGTCATTAATGTATTAATGGTGCGCTGTAACTTTTGTAAATTTGATAGTGACCAACGCTTAATGCCAAATGAATAGGTAAGTATTGGTATTACGAATGTGTTTATTGCTTTTATCGTGTTTCGAGAATTGAGGTTTGTATTAAAAATTGCAATTAATCTTTGTTTAAATTTTTGATTTATCTCTATTTTAGTTTCTTTTTCATGTATTTGTCTTGTTTGTTGTTATCCTAAGTATCTGTATCCATGATCATCATTTATTTCTCCAATTTTTTCTCCTGTTTCTAACTTTTGAATTTGAATGTTTGAGGAAACATTTGTGTAATATCTGCTAACTTTCTTATATCTTGAAGATTTAATGTGCAACGCTTTATATTGCCCATGAAGATCAGGTGTGATAATATGTAGTTTGTATCTTTACATACTACATATCACACCTGATTTAATATTGCAGCCTTTTCCACTGCTATTCAGCATTTCAGACAATGGGCTTATTGAGAACAAAACCAAAGGGACCTCAAAGAGTCTGCTTGGAATATGCCTCAACGGATAGAAATTTATTCAGTTTCTATAGTATGACCTTTGCTATTTATTTTTAATTTTGTGGATCACTTTTGCATCATACTAAATTTTTTGCAACGTACTCTACGTTGCAAAAAATTTAGTATGATGGGGTGTATTTTATATAGTTTTAATATATATAAAAGCCACGAATGTCGAACAGAATCGAAAGCCTTTTCGTAATCTATGTATATATATTACATATTTTATTTCAATTTCAAAACATATCGTTCTTATTGGGAAACCCTATACATAGTGTATATACTTCTTTTTCTTTGTAAGGTCCTGCTTGGAAGTTGCTAAATCTATGATCAGTTGTTCCTTACAGTCTTGACTGTGTCTTAGGCATACTTTTTTTTTGCTCAGCTAATATATTATTGCTATTAATGTGTTTATAAATAAGTTCTGCAATATATGACGTAATAATTTTGTAAATAGTTTGCAAACAAGTCATTGGTCTATATTTAGATAGGTTACGACTGTCAGAAGGATCCTCAAAGTAGCATATATGTTATTCCCTGTGTTAAAAATTGTGGTAATGTATTAGGTGATTTTATTAAGCCATTAATATGTTTGAGTAAATGTATGTGCGTACTAGAAAGCTTTTTGTACCAGTAATTATGGATTCGGACGGTCCCAAAGCCCTCCAATTATGTATTTTATTGATGACATATCTTAACAAATTTTCATCTACTGTATCAAATTCCATTTAAGGTAACTGTTCACATACATTACTGAGTTCATCTATCCAACTATTTTGTATGTTATTCAACTGGGATGAATCAAATTGATGACCAAAAATTGTGAAATTCAGCAGCAGCAGGAGGTTTATTATCATTTACTTTATAGGTACATTCATTGTTTTTGATATTATTTTTTTTAATTTATTATAAAATTATTTTTTGTTGGTAATGAATTATTTATTCTGGACTCTTATTTGTCTTGCTTGTTTGTATCCACGTAATCTGCTAGTGCAAGTTTTTGTTTAAGCGTGTCTAAAAATTCTGTCAATTTTGTATTTTCAGTTTCATGCTGTGTATGGATTTTATAGATAAATTTTATTTTATTGAAAGTTGTAAGGTACGATTTCGGTTGCCATGGATACATTCTGTAATTCTGCCAATTTTTATTCTAAGATCCTTAATTCCGCCTTCTAATTTTATTTGCCATTTTGGAATATTTAATGGTTCTTTCATTGTTCTTGATCAAATTTAATTTTAATAAAATGCTGCTATGTAGCATATAAAATTCATTACAGTTTTTAAATATTTAGGTAGGATTGATAAATATAATTAAATATAATTTACTATTACACTGGACTTTTTTGTTTAGGTATGAATGGCCATAGATATAAATGGCGTGTTTGTCGGTGATACTTTATAAAATTCTGTATAACACTTACACACACACTAAACGTAGAGTTTAAGGAAGTTTGTTTTCATCTGAAAGTTGACATTTTATGTTTTGATAAGTTATATTACAGATTGCTGTTTGTTTAAGATGCTACTTACTATTTTATTCTGGATTTTCGCGTATTCATCAAGAAAATATGGAATATGTAATTCTGTAATATTTGATTGTGTTGGATTAGTTACATTTTCGTTTGTATATAATGTAGTAAGTTGTTCTACTTCTTTTCTTATTTATAACAATCGGTGTGGTTTAATAAATCTATTATGCACTATTGCTCGTATCTGATCTGCTATTTTCTGAATCTATCATCTGATGTCTCATCAGATATACTTGGCCATTTTGCTGTAACTTCTTGATGCAATTGTGTTCTATAAGTCGTCATACTTTTTTCTAAGTTAGTTATTATATTGTAAGACTTCATTATGGTTACATTTATATCATTTGTCCACATTCATCGTTGACCTCGTGATTAGTTTTGTATTGTTTGATTAGAAATATCAGACGTCATTTCCTTCCTCAGTAGTAATAAGACTTCTTCTCTAATTTCCTGGATTTATGTGTGGTAAGTAAATTTCTATACATAATAACTTTACGTTGATCGCCTATTTTTTGTTTAGAGACTTGCATTTTTCAATGAACTTTGCATGTAGTGGTGTAAGATAATTATTATTTGTATTAACAGTTTCTAATGAGGTGAGAATGGATACGCGAACTTACCATGGCGGGTACAGAAAACTCATCCATGTTAGGACTCTGCACAACGTCCGTGGTAGAATTGATTGATTAAGCAGATGATAAGCAGAAGAAGGTGATGGTATGAAAAGTAACGATGAAGTTGATTGAAATGAATTAGATGATGATGAACATAGTGATGATGCGGATGTAATATATTCTTCGACTGGAGCCCACCTGTTCAACTCCTCGTCGCCAATGGTTCGTATGCTGAGACACCCAGCATCTGGTCCAGGTGCGCCCCGGCGACCCCCATGATCCAACCGTAAACTGTACACTCTCTTTTCCAGAGAGAGAGAGAGAGGACTAACGAATCCAAAAATTTAACTCTAGTAGTAGTCTTCTTTTATATATGATCGAATTTTAAATAATCTTAATAATAATATATTTATTTGCTTCGAATGTAGGTGTACAAGTATTTATATTGCAGATGTAAATTATAATTATAAAAGTATGCAAATATTAACTTACTTAAATTTATAACATTTTTATAATTATGGGATAATAACACTTATATATAAGAAAGTACCTCAATGTTTTTTGAACTTGTAACGTAGTGGCATTTTTTAAACAATTTAGGTATTTTGTTGTATACAACAGGGACCATGTTTACTACAGTCCTTTTTCCTAATCCTGTTTTGCAATTTCTTGCACATAATGAGTTTACGTATTGAAATGAAATTCTATAATATTGAAATTCTATAATATTCTAATTTGGCTAAAAGTATCTCTGAAATGAAGCATATAATATAGAAGAAGAATTAAAATATTCGCTTTTTATCCGACATAGCAGGGTAAACAGAAAGTACCTAGTGTCAAGGCACTCCGTACTTTCCTTGCCACCGAATTCGAAACATTGCGTGTTGAGTGGTGGAACTCAACGCCGCACTTCTCACTCTTACCAAAGCGAGGAAGTGCAAATAGTTTTAATATAATCACTCCTCTGAGTGGAGATCCAACCCACAACCGGTGGCGTATATAGTCAGACGCTGTTCCACTGCGCCACGACCGACCTCGATGTTAATAAAATTATTTAAAAGAGACTTTTTTTGAAAAGTTTATTTATACCAAAAAAAGTTTATGTTGCTTACTATAAATGTCAAGTAATAGTTTTTTTCACTAAATACTTACACATCTATTCCTTTAATAAGTCTTAACTAAGCACTCAAAGTCTGCTCTTTGAACTATGTTTTCGTTAATTTCATTGAGCATTTTGTGGCAAATTCCGTAAAATATATTGCACATTTTTTTACGAGAAAAACAACTTATAGCACTTAAATACAATATTAATTCAAGAAACGGTTAAAAAATTTTATGGTTCTTGGCTCTGAATAGGATATATAAGCGGTAGGTAGATGACACTTTCACAATTTTACCTACGGACAATATTTATATATTAATAAACCATCTCAATTCTATAAATGACAATATATAATTTACAATAAAATTACAAGCAAATTATTATATTATTATATAAATTGATGTATTAGTAATTAACAATCCCAATGGCACATTAGGCCACAGAGTCTATAGAGGAAACCCACCCATAACAACAGATATCTCAATGGTGTATCCCACCACCACCCAGTTACACATAGTTATCAACCGTTGGCAAATCTTTGTTTCGGAGAGCTTACCACCTTTGCGACGCTGAACACCTAGTGGGCGAGCTTCGACAGGTGAAGAGTGCCATATGGTACCATGGTCCATGTATGGCAGTGGCATGGCATTCACATATGATGACATGTGGACCATGTGATTTTACTCGTCCACATATATCACCATGATTTAAAAGTGATTTTACTACTTTTTTTATTGAGTAAAATCACTAGTGGACCATGGTGCATGTGTAGAAAGGTGAAATGACATGTGGACCATTGTGTCATACGTGGAGGAGTATAATCACATATGGGCCAAGATATCATATATGAATGAGTAAAATCATATGTGGACCATCGTGCCATATATGGATGGACCATGGTGTCATGTGTGAAAGGATGAAATCACACGTGGACCATGATGCCATGTGTGGATGAAAGAAATCACATGTGGACCGTGGTGCCCTATGTGGGTGAGGGAAATCACATGTAGATCATGATGATGTTCATGAAGTATGAAATTACATGTCCATACATCCTGACCAAAATGCTTTTTTTATGGAAAAAGGAGGCAAACGAGCAGAAGAGCCACCTTCGCCTATGGACACCTGGAAAGTGGTTACCTTCACTCATGGACATCCACAACATTAGAATTTTAGAGGCGTTGCCGGCCTTGAGATGGAAGTGAAAAAATATTTGTTACAATCATAATTTTTAAGACGCCATTTTGACAGAGAGCTTCTCATCAACCACCTAATACAGATGTCCTATCATAAGTGACACCTATAGCATCCTCCTCATTAAAAAAAAGTTATTATAATTTTAGAGCTTGAAACAATTTACAAAACTTGACTAGACTATTATCAATAACTCCTGACAATAAAATCTACAATGTTGAACACGTATGTTATGTGTATTCTAAGCTTAACTAAATTACATTTTTGAAGAAACGTATAAAAATTTGAACGCATCGGGATTCGAACCCGCGCCTCATGGAAACCGTCGAAGTGCACTGGCTACTCAACCATACGATCTTCTACCTCTTGCGTTGAAATTCTTATACGTTTTATTACAAATTATATACGTTGTTAGCATCTCTGTAGAGAGATTTTTAAAAAATTCTTCTAATAAAAGATTACAGTGCACAACAAAATTGTAACTTTTATCTGATGAATGACTTTTGAAGCGTGATGTTTACTTATTGAACGTCGTTGATTCTAAATATATCCTCATTTTTTTGTAATAGGTCTTGATTACGAGTTATAGCTTTCACTTAAAATTCGCTGCGTTATAGTGTTAATTTGCTCTACTATTTAATTTTTTAATATAATTTGAAATGGCATCAGTCAAGTTGAGTTTGTTTGAATGATCCGAATCATTTTTGAAAAAAATCTTCTTAAATATTTTGCTGAAGAAAATGACTTCGCATTACAAAAATGATGTACCTGATTCAACGACTGCCATGGGCTTACAAAATTACGATTCTAGTGAGTGGCGTCTACTCATCGACTCGTCAAAACGGAGGGATACAGCTAAAAATCAACATTAGATTAAAAAACATTCTCTTACTCGGAAAGCCCTAGTTCGAGGACAACAGAATGTGATAAACCCACCTTTAGTATCAAGGGATCGTATAATTTTGCCTCCGTTACATACAAAACTAGGATTAATAAAACAATTTGTAAAAGGCGTCGACAAAAATGGAAACTGTTTCCTTTTAAATCCATAAAATTTCCAAATATCCACAAAATTTCAAATACCCATAAAATTTCCAAAACTGAGAGCAGAAAAGCTAGTTTGACGGGACACAGATAAGATCGTTAATAAAATACCCAAATTTTACGGATACTGAGAATGAGGAAAAGGCATGGGATGAGTTTTTGACTTATCCAAAATTGTTTGGGGAACAAGAAAAGTTCGGACTTCTAACAACACATTGAACAACTAATGGCTAACTTTCAAAGGCTTGGATGTAACATGAGCATCAATTTACACTTTCTCACACTCACTATCACCTGTACTATTGTCTAGCCAATCTTGGTAATGTAAGTGTAGAACGAGCAATTCCAGTAGGACTTCGTACGATGGAGGAACGCTCTCAAGGCTACTGGAGCGCACATATAATGGCTGACTAATATTGGAGCATTCAGAACAACTCTCTGCCTTCATCTTCAACAAGGAAGTCCAATGAAAGAAAGGTTTTTTTTTCGCATTAAAAACTAAATAAAATAGGGTGATAATAAAATGCTATTAATTATAGCATTTTATTATGAAAATATCCTTGTGCCATAGCTTTTAAACTAGAGCTGATACAGAAATTCTAGTCATAGATTTGAAATCGCCTTTTAAAATTGGCCTGATATCACTTATCAGAACCCAATCATCAGAAATGCTGTTGTGCAATGTTATTAAGAAATAAAGGTTTAACAGAAAATATTTTTAAAGTATTATTCCATATTTAGGATTAGAAAACATAATTGAAAATGTTTATACGTTATTTCAAAAATGTTTTCTAATCCTAAGTGTGGAATAATACTTTGAAAATAGTAAAATAATAACTAAATTAATCAGTCATTGCTAAAATATATACTTAATAAAAAAAATATTAATTCTTACAAATATAACCGTCTTGGTGGTCTATTGACTTTGCTACAACTAGAGCGAATCGTGACTTCTTTCAATGATGGTGTATGAAAATTAGGAGATATCTTAATGTTTGTACTTTTATGTAACATATGTTGAAATAGTAATATTTTAAGCTTCATAATATGCTTTCTATTTGTCTTTCCTACAAACCCATCAGACCCTTAAGCAGTGTAAACCCTAAGCTGATCACATTTGGATGTTACAGTACCTGTAATCCCTGGAGAATCTAGCATTTTATTTAAATAAATTTTATCTCCACCTTGTAGTTCTGGTAGTAATTTAGTCTGACATAGTACTAATTCATTTTATTCTTATTGTCTTCCACTTCCAGATTTTTTAATTTAATTTTTATGACTATTCTTAATTATGTTTTAAGTGAATTTGATATTAACTACTGGACTGGTGATAGTAAATTTCCTCTTTCTTACGAAATATGGATCTGTTCCTGACTCTTCTGACTTAGTAAGAAATTTTTACTACCGAATCCGCCAAACCATTTGACCTAGGTATATAGGGACGTGTTATAATGTATTCTATACTGCCAATATTCATGCAGATCTTTGCTAATTTAAGTTTTACTTGACGGATCTTTTGTTACAGTGTTTTTTGAAAGTCTGTAAACTTTCATCTTCATAAGTGGCTCTGGTTAGCCACTATGCGTTCTGATGAGATTAATAAATATTTTTTTATGATTATGGTATTATCATCTAAATCATCTGAATTTATTTTGAGAGTTGTGGTTTACAAGGTATCAGCAATGTAAATTTCTCTGCCTTTGTTATAATTTACATTCAGACTTTATGGTATTTTTAACATCATTCTTTTAAGGCGTATTGGAACCTCAACCAAACAATGTTATTAAACGGGCATGATTTGTCTCTACAGTTACTATATTTCCATATACAATTTGATGAAATTCAATGCAGGCAAAAACTATTGAATATAATTCTTTTTCTATTTGAGCTATTTAAAGATGCGAGTCTATTAAAGTGTTTGTGAGCATAACATATTGAATTTTAATTTTGTAACAACACCACTCGACACGTGACAGCAAACGTATTAAACACGTCCACGTACTTTTCACCAATGGCATACAAAAATAAAGCTTCCTTAGACTTAATCTTCATCAGCATTGACTTACAAATTTTTATACAAGAACTTTACATTAAATTTAAGGAATTTTACAAAAAATAAATAAAATTAACTTGAAAAGGTGATTAAAATAAATTATTATTTTTCTGATATTAGGAGCACGATGCATCTACGAATTTATTTTTTTCTATAAATTACTCCCCGGGAAATTTTGAGTATTACCAGTGCGATTTATACTAATTTAAAAGAGTAGCCTTTTTATATTGTATATTCATTCATTAAAATTTCTGTTTTGATTTGTTAATGGTCAAATAAAAAGCATAAAAGAAACATATACTTTTATTTAATATGTATTGTCCGCTTTTAGTATAATAGAAGATTAAATCCTGGCAATTTTCCTCAAAAAATCCCCGCAAAAGTATTGACGTTACGATTTTAAGCTACTATAAATACACGAATGAAGGCTAACAAAGTGCCATTCTAGATCTAGTGTTTTCCATTGACAGTAAAGTGAATAAGGTATTATTATATTTCAATTTAATTCTTTTACCTTATAATTTTTAAATACGTGTTTGTTTTAACCAACTTTACGAAAGGTCTTATTTGGTTTCAAATGTGTATTCACCATTTTGTATGTATATCCAGGTTATTAAGGTATTTATTCAATTCAATATTTCATAAATATTTTAGAACATGGGGCTTCTTGCGGCACTAGCTGTAAATGCTGTGGGCGGTGCTATAATTTATGGCACCGGAGGACTCGGAGCTGCATGGGTGGCACCTATGATGGGCTTCGGTAGTTCGGGTATAGCTGCTGGGAGCGTTGCCGCAGCTGCTCAGTCTTACTACGGCAATCTTGTAGCTGGGTCGGTTATCTCTAAGTTGACGGCTGTGGCAATGGCTGCACCGACGCCATAGGTGATTGTCACTTTAAATATTTTCGTATCATGTTATTTTCGACCTAGGTATGCGCTAAGCTAATCCTAAAATTTAGGCAAACAGTAATGTGAAAATCGATTACGTGATTAAGAATTATTTGTTTTTCCTTTACAGATATAAGATTTGAAGACTGGTAGTCTTCATGTAGAGAGAAAATAAAAGTTCTGAAACTGATTAATGTTTTATTTCCTAGTTTTCACATTCATTTAATTTTTTTACTTTCAAAATGTTATTTTGCAAATGCTGATGGACAAAAGAAGCAAGACTGCGGCTTCGATAACCTATTGAGACACTTTATTAATTGGAAATAACTTGTATTATCTAGATTATAATAAATACTATTTTATTCAACTATTAAAGAATATATATTTGTAATAGTTATTGAAATTTACATATTTAATACAATTATTAATGAAATTATTATAAGCGAGTGTTTAATTTGCAGCATTACACCTCTGTTTTGAAGCTTATTTGTCTTCAAGTATGTATGTCTTCAAATGTAAAATGATAGCACACTTTTGTAACCATCTAAATAAATATCCAAAAAAATAAATTATAATATTGTTAACATTATCTTTAGAATTAAATCATTGTATTTATTTTATTCATTAATAGTAATGGAATAATAACTCATTACTTAAATCTGTAAAATGGTAGGAATGTGAAGAATAAATAAATTTACTAATTATGTACACCAAGCATCATGAACATGGAAGATAAGAGCATAAATTGGAGAAATTAATTATATAGGATTGTAGTGACAATCATCGGAGTAAACATTCTTAACTCTCATTGTAAGCTATTGTATTAGGTATGTAGATTTATGTACAATTAAAATAAAAATGATTTTAAGTAAATATTAATCACTAGTTTCAAACTAGCAACTGTAAATGAATGAGTACGAATGTTTTTAGCTTTCTCACTTTAATAAAAAAATATATGAACTTACTGTATATTTACTGTAGTAAATATACTAAATTTAATAATTAATGAAAAATGATATCATTAAAATGTAATTAAGACTAAAGAAATTTACATTATGAATTGGATGATAATTCATTTCCTGCGTTTCCTTTTTTGAGGACTTGTTTGTTGTTTTGGTGAAAATTTGTTTACAAAAAGCTCTTCATAAATTAAGCTGCATGCACTTTGACTCAAATGTTGTGAAATTTCTTTGTAAAGAAATTTTTTATAACTTTCTTCATTAGTATGAGTATTAGTGTAAGCATTTACATATTTCTTTATGTTGGGCTCCTTTTTTTTTATATCACTTATTGAATCTTTTAAATCCAAGATTCTTTGTGAATTTTGTTCTATTTTATTTAATAATGTTCTTTGCATTTTTTTCATGCTGGCATCTAAATAAGCAAGTGTGTATTCTTGAATATTAGGTAGATTTTGGTCTTTGGCTAAATGAGAACTAACAATAACATTCTTTTCTTGTTTTAGAGGCTTCAATAGTGATGATTCTTTAGGTTTTACAGGATCATCTAATTTATTTAGGCATGATTCCAATACATCTTTCATTCTCATATTAAATTTTCTCTTTCTTTCAATAACTGCACTTCTCTCAGGTGTGATTTTATTTTTTAATTTTTGAGGTTTTGGTGAGGACTGTGCTTGAGGGGTTTCTTTAGATTCATTTACTTTTTCCACAACTTTACTTTGAACAACATCAATGTTTGTTTCAATTATTTTAGAACTATTAAATTCTTTATCTAAGTGCTCTAATACTTCTAACTCGTTATATAATTTATTGTCTATCACTTTTGTTACACTAACTGGTTGAAGTTGTTCTTCATTTTTGATTGAATTTATTTGTCTGATATTTGTAATATTTTTTGATTCTTCAATAGTTACATTTGCTTTGCTAGTTAAATTTAAAGTTGTTGATGGGGAGACTTTTTTAAATTCTCCCACTATTGGTAAAGGATTTTGTAATTGTATCTTTTTTGCTGATAATATTTTGATTTTAGGTTCTTTGTTTACCATACTATTTTGCAAATTTCTAAGTTGTTGATTATTATTTTGTTTATCATTTACCTCATTTATTTGGGCAGTGTTAGTTACACCTAAGTCTTGATTGATTTCATTACCTGCATTTAATTGATTACTTAAATCTGTATAAGGAGGTACTATGAGCATAGGTTGAGGTGGGCTTTTATTTATTGATTTTGAAGGCAATGATAACTTTGTGACACGTGGCTTGAAAATTTCTGACTTATTATTAAGTTCTAGTTTAGAATTAGTTATGACATTAGAAAGACTTGTATCATAATTATACTTTGATGAAGTGTCCGTAAGTTCTCCATTAGTTAAGAAGTCGCCATATTTTAAGGAGTAGTTTGCTTTTTTATCATTAAAAATATCATTTTCTATGTCTTCTAAAAGTATGACATCTGAATATGCTTTTATAATATCTATAGATTGATTTTTAAATTTGCTAGGATCACAAAAAGGTCCATTTTCTGTTGGTATTGCTTCAAATGTAAGTTTATCTTTCTGAAATGATTAATAGTGCATTAATTATATACATATATTTGTAACATTTATATATAATAAGTCAAATAATAAAATGGAATATTAATAATAAACAAAAAATATATGTACCTTGTAGTTCATAAAGCATTCTTCTTTAAAATGATTTTGACAAATAACTCTGTTCTTTAATTGGGATACTTTAAGGTTTAAGAAATCCAGTCTGTGTGCATTAACAAGCCATTGATGGCATCTCATTTTTTCAAAAACTGGATAATGAAACATGTGTGTTTTTCCATCGGTTTTAACAGTACAGTTTCGATAAGAGCAACGACAACCACCCATTTTAAGTTTTCTAAAATAAATCATTTACAAAATATAACTATAAAACTTCATTGTTGATGTCAAAGTTCTTTATCAATGATTAACATTTACTTACATGAAATTAAAATCTATATGCACTAAACACCTTTATTCAGACATGAAAATGCATTATATTTATTATATTTTAAGTATAAATTTTATAACATATAAAAATCACAGAATCTAAAACTATGCGTAACAAACAAATATACCATATTTAACGACCTGTCAAACTTTGTTCGTAGTTCACGTTCACATTATAAAATACAGATCTTCTTTACATTTACAAATATCCATAGATAAAATAAACTATTTAATACACATTTCTAGTTCTCTTTCTCGTTCTATAGAATCCTCAGAATTAGTAAAAAGCTTACCCTGATAAAGCAATTCTCATAAAAATATTTATTTTTCATTGATAATAAAATACAATTTTTTTACACATTTTATTTAGTAAAATACTACTTACTTACTTTAGTTAAATACTTATTACTACTTGTAACACAAATTACAACAAACAAAATTGATATTTTTTGTCACACGATCATATCATTATTCAAATTCCCAGTTAATTGCCAATTATGTAGAAAGACATGTTCGTCCATGATCTTTTAGGATTTGAATTGATCTTATAATAAGTTTTTTGTCAGACAAATGTAGCTAACACATCTCCATTGTTAGGCCTAGAAGACAAAAGATTTGAGTGAAACAAAGTAGAAAATTGAGATACTTATGCAATTTACTTAATATATGCCTGGTTTAAAATTTACACATTTAGAAGATTTATTAATAACTAAGCTAAAGAAATTTATTTATTCAAATATTATTTTAAGTATTACAGTCATGTCGTCTTGCATCACACTTTATTAACTTTTTTAACTTTTATCATTCACATTCTTCAATAGTATTTACCGTATATGTCATTATTACCGTAAGTAGGGGAAAAGCTCCCTCCATTTATTAGTATGGGAAATTTTACACATAATAAAACATTGAAATAAATCATTCAATCAATCAAGTCAAATCATTTAATCAGTCATTTAGGGGGGCTGAGATAACTAGATTTTATCATTTTAAGGTTGTAAATTTTACGCATATATTTAGTAGCTTTCACTTTATAAAATGAATAACAATTTCTAAATAATTTTAAAATGATTCTATGATAATCTTAATAAAAGCATATAAATTGAGTACAATCAGACATGTTGATAAGGTTTATGTTTCAAAAGTGGAAACGTAATAGAATGTGATAATTATAGAGAACTGATCGATATACAACGAAGAGAAGAGAAGAGATCAATATACAACGGGTAAGCGAACATCCTAAATATTTCTTAATTTTTAATTATCTTAGATAATAAATGTCTATAATTTTATGTATGTCTTAATATATTTCAAAAGTTACATACGTTACTTTAAGAACAGACAATCTTTGGAAATTATATTATCTGGTTAAATTAATTTATAAGAAAACATTTTTTCTCTCTTGCAATATATATAGATAATGTACGGTATAAATGTATGGGCCGGAAGGTTCACTCCGTTTGGGATTTTTTTGTCAATAACGCACACGAACTGTTAAAAGTTATCGTTAAAATACATAAATAAATAATGATAAGATATAAATAACACAAAAAAATAAAGCAAGTTATGTATATAATATAAAATAATTGTGAAAAAGGCAAACAATTTTCCCCATCTCATTTCCGAACACCCACAGTTGTTATTATCAATAATATCAATATTAATTATTGAGTAGTATTGTAAAAAACCTGAGCTTCCGATTATGAGAATAGTGGTTAGCACTAGGTTTTCTTTGTCTACCTTGTCGGTATAAAAATAAATCGGAAGTTAAGTAAAAGAAAAAGATACTTATAATTTTTATCATTAACTGCATTAATTGCTTGCTATCTAGGTTGATTATGTCGATCCAAAAATGGACGAAGTTGTCTTTAAAGCTCACAAATAGATTTTTTTTTTCAAAATAATTTTCCAAGCCTTACAGAACTGAAATATCATAGTTACACATTCTCAGTTATCGATATTCAAACCTATAAACTTCCTTTATATATAAAAGGCACTCAACGGTAAATGTTAATACTTCTAATAGATTAAATTAATTTTAGAAAACTATATATTGTCTACGACAAATAGAGAGGATTCAATGTCATTATTAAGTAGCAAAACGCAGAGTTAAACAAAAAAATGTGAGAATGGGTGGTAGGTATTGCATGTCGCTTGAGCGAGGAGGCAATTATTGAATCATAATACCCACCTAATACACTTTATAACCTATTAAATTACCATTTTCGCCACCCTACTTCAAGTAAGCTTTATACGGTATATGACAAAAGGTGAAAAAAATATAATATATTATTTTCTTATGTTGTTTGATACTTTTTAATTGATTAAGATTTTTTTAGCATCACGCTTTTATCCTGCAGGCAGGGTAGACAGGAATCGAACCCACCACCGATCACGTTTACAGTCAGTCACTGTCCCACTGCGCCACGACCGGCCTTATTAGTGTTAGAGTTTCCGTATTAAGATTTTCTCTACGGATAATTTTCATTAAATGAAGTAAATTTTTTTATTTATTGATTTTCGTCTAAAAATAAAACGCAATTGAATAAATATTATCCTATTGTATCTTATATGTGTGAATAGAGAACACATTCTAGTATCTCAATACTATTAGAAAAAGTATGTAAATCTTATATAATATTAAATAAAGTTTCATAAAATAAATAAATTAATCGAGTAAAAGGAAAAAAATAACACGCTGTATACTACAATTTTACATTACGTTAATACTTTGACGCTATATAACTTAAATTGAATTACTTTAATAAAAAAAATCATTAATAAAAAGTAATATTAAAAATACCGTAAGGCCGTACATATTTACGTGTCGACTCTTTTCTTTTGTAGTTTTATTACTTTATTTTATAAGAGAAACCATTATGAACGACGATAATAAATATAATAGTTATATAAAACATATTACACATGTGTTTGCTCCTTTGGATTTCATTTTAAAATTATTTTCATTAAATAGTCACAGACAAAAATACAAGCATCCGTGTCGTGAAATAACGAAGAGATCCATACCCGTGGTGATAACCGGAAGTATTAACATATTCACTTTATATTACAAAATTAAATATTTATACAAATCAACCTTGATATCAATAGAGTTCACTGATATCATTCAAATGATCTATGATATTTTTCAATATGTAATAGATGTGATTTTTGTATATAAATACGGTGCAGAATATTGCCACGAGTACGTCAAGCAATATGCTTGTATTGACCGATTGACTGGTGCCGTTTCATCTTCTAAACTTCAACGGAGATTAATAAAAATTATTTCACTCCTTACTGTCTTATGGTTTTCGAGTAGTATATTCGATTATGCTATTTGGGCAATTGGATCTGGTTTTATATCTACTACTGTTTATTCAATATCTTATGTCTATGTATTTATAAAAATTTTGTCAAATTTAGACCTTACTGCGAACGTAATGTGTGTTGAAAGTAGATTACAAATTTTGGGTGACATACTCAAAGATTACTGTATCGGTGCCCAAAATTCCTTTGGAGCATTCGATAATATTGTTGCGAAAAAAAATTGGTTCTATCATGACGATGGCGAGACACATTATTCCAATATAGGCTTGCTACGCCCAGTCAAATCAAATTCAGATATCAAGCAACAGGAAGTGAAAGCGTTTAGCGGATGTTATTTATTGTTAATAGAACAAGTAAAATTTATTAACAAAATGTATGGGATGAGGGTAAGGAAATTAATCAATTACCTATAGTATGTATTGTTATAATAAGAGAATAATACGATTACATATACACAAAACATTTATAACAAACTAAATCACGTAATTTGTTGATACGTGATTATGAATTGTATTGTTTAATTATAACAATTATAACAGCGAAACAGGAGATAAACTAGGGATGGACGGAAAAAGTTAAAAGGAATTTACGACTAAACCGAGAAAGGTTTTAATGTATATAATACACAATAAATCTAAGAGCAAGAACTGAGAAAAAAGTATCTATTTTTATTTATTTTTATAATTATTTATTTTTATAATTTAACAATTGGTATAATGCTGCAAACCAGCTCTTATTTTCCTCCTATATGAAAACGTTAAACAACATTTGTGTTCCATCAAATTACCCTCAATAATTATTATTAATAACTGTTATTGATTAATAACTGATATACAGCGTCTGACTGTTAACGCGATCAGTTGTGAGTTCGTTCCTCACTCGGGGGAGTGAATATATTTAAGTTATTTTCACTTCCTCGCTCTGGTAAAAAACAAAGTGGGGCTTTATCACTCAACACGCAATGTCTCAAGTTCGGTCTTAACACTAGATACTTTCTGTCTACCCTGCTACGCGGGATAAAAAGCGTGATGCTAAAAAAATTTTATAATTAAATGTATAATGAATATTATTGTTAATTATAAAAATTATTAGAATACTAGCAAATTGCTATTTAATAACTGGTCACCTGTTGTTTCAGATGTTACTAAATACAACAAGTTTGCTTATAGATATTATCCGATTTACTAACTTAGCTATTTTAGTTTTAGTAGGCTCACAGGTAAAGACTGGTTACTTCTTAGGTTAATGGGATAGAAGAATATTTAATATATTAATTTGGGTTAAATTATTTATATATTCGTTAGGATTCCGGTTTCGCTAATAGATATTATCCAGCTATAGCAACATTCTCGAGATCTTTAACTTGTGGTATAGTGTTGATGAGCCTCGTCGACCATTGTGAAAAAGTGTACAGGCAGCGGGAACGATTGCTCCTTCTTTTGGACCACCTTATTACTGAAAAAAATTTAGGTAACATTAACAATCGTATTGCTAAATTTAATTCGTCCTGATGATTATATTCCTAATCACATTATGATTTATTTTTATATACTTTTAGAATTGAGAAAAAAATACTCTTTTAAAGCATATTATAATAATTGTAAAACTTTTGCAGATGTTGAACTGTTATCAGCATATAACGATTATAGGAGCCTTGTACAAACCCGCTCTATTGATTTTCACCTGTACTATTTTATACGTCTTGATTACTCATTGCTGGTTTCCATAGCATCAGCAGTGGTTACTTACACCATCATACTTCTACAAAGTTAGTAAGTATAATAAGCATTTGTGTAATGAAATAAACCGTTTCTAAAAGGTTTTTATCATATTTTTTTATGATTTGGTTATTTTTGTTTTGTTGTGCAAATAAATATTATAAAGCTTAAATGTGACTTTTATTACTATTTATTCTACACAAAATCACACTAAATACTCATTATTTCCCTTATTATTATTATTGTTATTATTATTTACATTACGTATAATTTACGTTAATATAATTGATCACTTAGAACTAAGTCTATATGTATATATTATTTTACAAAGGTGTTAGCTTATAATTTAAAATTGTCATATTTAATATATTGACATAATAATTTACAAAGAGACTAAACACAAACATTAACAAACACTAAACATTAATGGGACGAACTAGTTTAGGACAAGAAAAAAGGATGTAGAACTTGGAACCTTTGTCTACTTGCTACATTCGTATAGTGAGTGGTCCCTGACCGTGATATTTGCCAAGTGCATATGTGTATACGAATGGCCAAGGCGTAAACAAGAGATGGTTGATATAGTCCTCCGTTAAGTATATCTTAGAGAATAAAATTAAGGTCGCCTTGGGATAGAGGGTTGGATACAGGAGTTATACTTACCACATACACACCTCTGTTTCTCGTATTAGTGACAATTAAAAATGCATATCTTAATGCTTAAGATTTCATTAATAATTATAAACATTATATATAATAATTATTAATATATAAAAAAGAATTTAACCTAGCGTAAAGCAGAGTTAAGAAATAACACAAATATCGATCAATCAAACACAATTTACATAATTTGTCTTTAGATCGATCAATCAAACACAATTTACATAATTTGGCTAGATTTTCTTTTGGATATGTTTTAGAAACATTTAATGATATTTTTTCATAGTTATATATATTTTTGTGATATATTTCTGAATAACTGCTTGAATCATTAAATAATATATGTGTATTGAACGTATTGTATTTGATTTAAGTACTTTGTAAGAAGTCAATCATTTTGACCTATTTAACTATTTGTATTACACGCAAAAGCATCTCATGGACGATCTATTATTAACACGTGAACGGGCTTGTAAAATGTAGTCCAAAAACGTTCCTACATCATAGAAATTTTATATGTGTTATATGTGAAGTGTTAAAAAAAAATGCGTCGATTATTTGACATAATGAGTTTAACCAAATAAGAATATTTGTACCTGTCAGCAGAATTGTGAGACCTATGGAAATATTAAATCTTCGATAGTGTATCAGAATAGTAAGTTTGATGATTTTTATACTATCCACGCTAAGCACTGCGTGTTTTTATAAATTTTCTACACAGAGAAAAAAATCCAATTTTCTTTTTGTGGTATTTGTTAATTCATATGAATCAATAAATTAAAACATTATGCCTCATCACTATACTATTAAGAATTAATATAACCTTTTACTTACAAGTATTTGAATATGTAAGCATAACAATAAAATTTTGTACACGACAAGTTAAAATGTTTTGCTTTATGTCAAACTACTTTTTACTTTGTTGTTTTTATATTACCCAGTACTTTACATTAATATTATATTGTTAAATATTTTAAATTTTATTTTTTTTCCTACTTATCGTTAGACGATTAGAATTTGAATGTACATTACGTACATTTCATTCGTAAGAATATTAATAAGTTATTTAACATTATGTTTTTGTTAAGTTCCGTCATTCTTTCGTCTTGAATACTGGCCGAAATTGGAAAAAGCACTGGCCAAAATTATAGAAAGGCATATTAAAAATAAAATTATTATAAAGGCATTCTGGGGCATAGTGCGAAACTGCAATATGTAGTATAAGTTTTAATATTTATTTTATATAATACTGATTTATTCAGAAATTAAGTATTTGTTTTATTCTTCTTTATTTAATAATAACTTATATACTAACAATAAATTTTTACAAAACAAAGTACAAGAAAAAAATTACCTATTAAAATTTTTAATCAGTATGCCGATAGCAAATATACAAATCGTCTAAGCACATATTAAAATTACGTGAACTTTTAGCATGTAATGTAACAGGACTTAAGCCCGCGCAGGTTTGGCCTAATTCAACAGTAAGAGATATAAAACTTACTATAGTGTACTGTCAGCAAAACAGCATAACAATCAGTTCACGATATGAGTAAACAATGCGTGATAAAGATTATTTATACTATCTTATTATTATCTTACACAAATTAGAGGACACTATGCCAGTGTAAGTTTTCCGGAATGCATAAAGCGTAATCAACGATAACCAAATCTATTTGGCTATTCGACTTAGCGATAAAGTCATGTAGGTACATCATGCTAAGAATTTAAAACAACTTATTAATATTAATATCTTTTAACTAGAATGTTTTTTTTTAAATAATAATATTATATATATATATATATATATATATATATATATATATATATACATACATATATATATCATTAATAACTCTAATAAGAAGTGTATAATTTTTTTTAATAATAATTACAGTATTCAGCGCTTAATGAGCACTTCTAACTACATAGATATGTCAAACACGAAAATGTATAGATATAAATATAAAGTATATGATACTGATAATACTCATATCAATATCTGCTGATAGCTAGTCGATTGTCAAAGAAGAGACTGTGCCGAACGTGCGACTGAAATTTTTAAAATAATTATGAAATTGTAAAAAAAACAACATAATTTTAAAGATAACTGTGATATTTAAATATTGTACAACAATGAAGGATTTGGAAGAAAAAGGCAGGAAAAGTTACACGGTAAACGATTTGTCGAATGTGGAATTCACTAAAAATGGATCGGCAAATGACAAAGACAGGTATGCTAGCAAAAATATTGTGAAATTAATATTTGCGTATGAGTATCACGCGCATAAAGACAATTTTAAGTATATTTAGAAATTTTTAATAACGGGTTATGAAATAAGTTTAGTATAATAAATAATTTATATTTTTTCTTTTAGTCATTATTTATTAAATTAGTTTTATATAAAATTATACCTACAGGCGCTTCTCTGCTCGCTTAGCAGAAACGCAGATCTTTCAAAATAAAATATCATATAATTAATCAATTTATTTTTAGTCAAACCACAGAGCGTTAACACCACATACTCTGTTAGTGGTATAGCCTAATATATATTGTACATTAGGTAGTCCGTCCCTCAATAGATCTTTTGGCTGTGTTCATCGACCATTACAACTTCAATATAAAATGTACCTATACATATTCTGAGACACAAACAAAGCATTCAATACATTAGCCCTAACATTTTATTCAAATTACTAAACATGTTCCAAGCCCTTCAGGGCAAATCTTTTGTTGCCTTGAACATAGCACGGTGGAAATCTTAGATTAATATATAATTTTAACTATTCACTCGTTATCCAGGTCTTTATTACAAGAATCTTAAATTTTCAAAAAGAAATAAGATAGCAACTAATAATTCCTAATTGCAGTTTCAATCTTTTTAATTTATTATAATACAATTATATAAATATATTATTAGAACAACAAGTAAAGAAGAACTATTCATATATACATATACTTGATATACATTATCAACAAAATCACTTAGTTTTTTCATACTAACACTTATACCTACATACTTAGAACTTATTAGTTTTCAGCTAAACAAAACTAAGTTGTACTTATTTTAGACGTAAACTTTATTTATTTTAGTAACGCCGATGCCGAAAGTCCAAATGAAGTCCCAAGCGTATCTTTCATCACACTTGTAAGTAATAACCTTATAAAAAAATAAAAAATAGAAATGATTTAAATAATAATTTTGTAATAAATTTTCAGTACCGTTTCGCTTCAGGAATGGATAAATTGTACATTTTCTTGGCGATATCGTTTTCTATAATATGTGGATGCACGACACCTATAAATACACTTTTGTTTTCATCCTTGTTACAAAGTATGGTAGAATTTGGTATATCAGTACTGCAAGGACAGCCTAAAAATGAAGAATTTCTGGAAGCAGTCCGAGACTTTGCTATCTATAATAGTTTAGTCGGTGCTGTTCTGGTAATTTTATCATATGCTGCCACTGTTCTAATGAATATAGCAGCATATAACCAGGTAAACTACAAAATGATTTAACAAAATACGGTCTATTAAATATTATTTATAACTATTTTTGAAAGTTATATTTTGATTTACGTTATAAGTAGAAGTATCAATGCAAGTATAAATAACTATAAACTTTCCTACAGTTTTTACTTTTTTTTTACATACTGGAACTAAATTGTAGTAAACTAGTTATAAGAAGTATATAAACATATTATCATTATATTAATAAATATATGTTCTATTACTGTTATACTAAAAGGTGTATAAAATTCGTCAAGAATATCTAAAGGCAGCACTTAATCAAGATTTCGAATACTTTGATACTCACAAAACAGGCGATTTTGCTGCAAAAATGACAGAGTAAGTTAACTGCACACTTCATTATATTCTGCTTACTTTCTTATTAAAAACTTTCACATCTAACAATTATAATGATTCATAATTCCTTGTTTTAGTGATGTTGTTAAATTAGAAGACGGAATAGGAGAAAAACTAGCAACATTTATTTTTTACCAAGCGTCATTCGTCAGCTCTATAGTCATGGCACTTGTTAAAGGTTGGAAACTGGCCTTGCTATGTTTGATTTCTTTCCCTGTGACGTTATTTTTGGTTGGTCTTGCTGGATTAGTAAGTATTGTATAAGTATTTGTTTCAAATTTTGCGTAACTTTAAATATATTTTATATTTAAAGACACAGTTCTTCACCGTTCTATTTGTTATCTCCCTGCTTTGAAATATTTCAAATTAAATTATATGAGTTAAAAATATATCAAATCGCTCTGAATGACTTTTTTAAAATTTAAAAATATATAATTATTTAAAATTTCAAGTTAAACTTGGCAATTGATTAGTATTTACAATATACATTATCTTTGTAGATTGCATCAAGATTGTCTAAAAAAGAGGCCCTGGCATCAGGAAAAGCCGGTGCCATAGCTGAAGAGGTATTAGCGGCAGTTCGTACTGTCTATGCGTTTAGTGGTCAAAGAAAAGAAATAGAAAGATATGAAACACATCTATCAGAAGCAAGAAATATTAATATCAAAAAGGGTAAATTCAGAACTTCACGCTTATTCTCATGTAACAGGATAATCAGAGAAAATCTATGATGTCAAAACACTCCATTTCCTGCTATGCGGGAAAAAAGCGTAAATCTTTAAAAAATAAATTAGAATAATCACGAATATTATAATACAAAATAATTAAGCTACCTGCTTCATTTTTTAGGATTTTTCAATGGCATGGCAATGGGCACATTGTTTTTCTGCATTTTTTGCGCTTATGCTATGTCCTTCTGGTTTGGTTACAAACTTATGGTAGAAGAACCATTGATATACGACGTTGACACGATGATTGCTGTAAGTTCATTAATATTTTTATAATATTTAAACATAAAATCTCATTTATGTTAAAGAATAAAACTTTTTGTATTATCTTTGTTACACCTACAAGCATTGTTAGTCAGAAAAAAAACCAATTAAACTTTCATTTTAAAGGAATACTTTCTACTAATGTTTAATCTATGTATATATCAACTAGAAAAAAATGTACAAGATAATTCTAAATAATACCCAGAACGACTTTTTTATTTTTGTATCCAATAGTAAAACTTGTACGAATTGCAATGATTACATGAATTTTTTATCTGTAATATAATCACTTCACGGCAAGAGTAATCTTCATTTTCTTTAAACTTAAACCATTCTATTATTTAGGTATTTTTTGGCGTCATGATGGGTTCAGCTAACTTTGGTATTTCATCTACACTTATGGAGGTATTTGGTGTAGCTCGTGGAGCGGGCGCACAAATTTTCAACTTGATCGATAATGTACCATACATCAATCCGCTTTTAAATCGTGGCTTTACGCCCTCTACAATAGAAGGCAATATAGAATTTAAGAATGTAGTTTTTCACTATCCTTCGAGACCTGATGTTCCTGTAAGTTAATATTGTACCATATTATATTAATTTTAAAATCAAACTAAAAAAAGGATTTCTAATTAAAAAAATATATTTAAAATAAATTTTCAGGTACTTCAGGGTGTGAATATTAGTGTACAGCGTGGTCAATCTGTCGCACTGGTTGGACACTCAGGTTGCGGCAAGTCTACTATCATCCAACTGCTATCTAGATACTATGACGTTGTTGATGGCAATGTAAGATCTATTTTTAATCCATTGTATAGATAGCAGCGCTTTGTGACTTTTACGTGAACATGATAAGCACTTTTATTTTTATTGTATTCATTTTTAATGAATTCGTGTTGTTACGAAAGTGAAAGAGTTAAACATTTTCAGTTATAATTTATCTTATACTTATCGATTCTGAAATTTCGCGCAGAAATTTGAATATACGACACACATAGGTGTTTAATGTGTTCAAACCATAACGTCATATTATGATTTATTCTTCACATCGTTGGATAGACATGTATGATATTATAAACCAATTTATTCATTGAAATATAAGTAGACATTATTTATTATAATACATTCCAAATAAATAAAGTCAAAGCTTCTTTCATTAATGAGTGTATTAGGAGTAATATCTAAGTTAGATCCTACAATGGCGGTAGGGATTTTTATTCTTACTAGTTATAACTTTTGAGTTGTTAACGTTATTGAATTTAAATTTTATTTAGTGTGTTAGAATTTGAACGCGACGTTGAGTTCCGCCACTAATCACGCAATGTCTCGAATTTGGTGGAAAGCGGAGTACGCAGTGTTTTAATACTATATACTACCTGTCCACCCTACTATGCGAGATAAAAAGCGTGAAGATAAAAACAATTCAATCTCGATATTACAAATATATGTTTTATGGTGAATAATTTTTAAAATACCACAAAAAAAATAAAAAAGTAAGTTTTAAATATATTATTACTGTCTTTTAATGACAAGGTTTCAATAGACGGCAATGACGTTAGAGAAGTATCAGTGAGATGGCTGCGAGCACAAATCGGCCTCGTTGGGCAAGAGCCAGTGTTGTTTAATACTACAGTCAAGCAAAACATCCGGTATGGACGGGAAGAATCCACAGATGAGGAAATCGAAACGGCCGCTAGACAAGCTAATGCACATGAATTCATTATGAAATTACCTTCGGTATGTTATTACTCACAATTAACTAAAAACTATATAAAAGAAATAATGACCTGACTAATGCATCCTGCATTAGTAACGCAAAAGATCCTAATTATTTGCGTACTTACATATAATTGTTTATTCAATAACTGAAAAAAATATTTATTATATTACATGTTTATCTACATATTTCAAAGTTAAAATCAACTATACGTAATCTAACATTATTAAAATTAATTTGAATTAATTAATTATTTAAGGGATACGACACTCTAGTGGGAGAACGCGGTGCTTCTCTTTCCGGTGGACAAAAACAGAGAATAGCCATAGCACGAGCTCTTGTTCGAAATCCACGCATTTTGTTGCTGGACGAAGCAACTAGCGCTTTGGACACGTCGTCTGAAGCCAAAGTTCAAAAAGCTCTCGATAAAGTAAAAAATTAACGCTGATTAACGTAGTAATTTTTTTACACAAGAATATTTATTATACTCAATGATAACGTATATTAATTTTTTAGGCTTCAGAAGGTCGTACAACAATTGTTGTGGCGCACAGATTAACTACTATCAGGAATGTTGATAAGATTTATGTTTTCAAAAGCGGAAATGTAGTAGAATGCGGTAATCATCAAGAGCTGATGAGTAAAAAAGGACATTATTACGATATGGTGATGCTACAATCCTCTCCTGACATGAATGAGTCCGGTAATTTAATGCAATATTTATACTACTATATTGTCTACCCAATGGCATGTTTATTATTAGTGATTAAGCAAATAGATTTGAGTTGTTTCAGATAAAATAAATTTATTAAGAGATTAGCATATTATCAATTTTTATATATCTATACGTATCTTACAGCGATATCTTGCGAAGTAGGCGGAAAGAGTTTTATACTTTGGATCTCACTACTATGGATCACTCTGTTTTATATTTTGGATCTATATGACAAACTTACAACTGCTTAGGATTTTTTGGCATTGGAAATTAAAACAATGCTTGTCAGTCAGTTATGTGCTAAGTCCTAACCGTGCCATGACCATAAAATTTTAAGTATCATCTTACTAATAATATGAATGTTTGTGGGGACTCATGTATGTATGTTTGTTACTCTTTCACGAAAAAATTATTAAAGAGATTTCAATGTAAATTCTCAGTATTGTAGGTTATACAAAAGAATAACACATAGGCTACAATTTATGTTTTACATAATTTGGTCGTAATAAAACGATACATATCAATTAAGTCGGTAAAAAACCTCCCCTTTGAGTGCTATCTTGGCGTGCGCTGACTAAATACTTTGAATTACACAAAAATTATGTAAGGTAGGATTGCTTGTCTTAAATAGTTCTAAATAAAAATCTGCCACAGCATATATCTATTTTTTTATTTGTAGAAGACATTACGAACAAACTAGTGAACGACGAATATAATTAAATAGGTATCTTTTTTACAATGCACATTTTTGAATATTTATCAAAACTTTGTCGAAATCAATACATTTGCTACTTTAAATATTTAATGAAGATAAACTTTACCTTTAACACTAAGTAATGTCTGAATAACTCAATTGTTAATTATTGTATAGAACAGGACAATATGCTGAATCGTACAGTGTCTGTCCAAAGCGAAAAAGACGATGAAGAACATTTGGAAACTAGAATAGAAGTAAGATTATTTCATAATTTTCTATAGAGTTGTAAATAAACACATAACAATTTGTAACAATTTTTTTTTGCTAAACAACACAGGTTGTGTGTCTTGAATGAATGATATGAAAAATTATGTGAGATCCATAAATTCTCTCTATAACATTCATACCGTATAATGAAAAAACTTCGCACTAACGTTACATGTTGAGTAGCGGAACTTAAGGTCGCACTTTGTTTGAGAAATGATTTAAATAATAACTACCCCCAGTGGGATTTAAACACCCACGCATTGTGTTTACAGCCAAACGCTACTAATACGCTGTTTCATCTATAGAAAAACGTGGATATAATTAGTTCTTTTTCTTTAGGAGGTAGATACATCGTTACAACCATTAGATATATCTTTTGCCCAAGTTATAAAGTTGAATGCACCAGAGTGGAAGTCAATTACAGCAGCAAGCTTGAGTTCACTCGTTAGTGGATTCTCTATGCCTTTACTGGCTGTCATTCTTGGAGATTTTCTTGGAGTGAGTCTATATTTGATTGATTCATTTCTTATTTACCAAATTTATTTATAAACACTCATTTTATT
Source organism: Dryadula phaetusa (assembly GCA_032432895.1). Classification (NCBI taxonomy): domain Eukaryota; kingdom Metazoa; phylum Arthropoda; class Insecta; order Lepidoptera; family Nymphalidae; genus Dryadula; species Dryadula phaetusa. The sequence goes on from JAOYRS010000038.1 coordinate 1,131,963, forward strand.
AGTAAAAATACTGGATTATATTCAGTTAGTTGTAAAAATCGCTATTGTACAGCACAGCAGCATTTACGTCAAAAAAAAGTTTAATTTAAAATCTATGCTTAGAAAAAATATGTTTTAACTAACTACATAATAAAAAATATATGACTTACAAACGTCTTATCTTATTAAAAATAATGTTGCTTTTCGAAAATTGGTAATACATATGTAGAAACATGTAATACATATGTATTGAATAATTATCTAAGCTTATTTAAGTCATTTTAAATTCTATAGGTGCTTTCTAATCCGGACACGGACGCAGTATTTGCCGAGGTTCGAAAATTTGCGCTTATATTTGTTGGAGTCGGTGTTTTCTCAGGAGTTACTAACTTCATTATGGTAAGTAATATATACATATATATATATATATATATATATATATATATATATATATATATATATATATATATATATATATATATATATATATATATATATATATATATATATATATATATATTTAATTAAAATGACTTACCTGAAATATTGTACGTGCAAAAGAATTTGTTCTAAATATATATTTTTATTCCGCATAGCAAGGTAGCATTTATTTAGTTTTGTTTCAATGATTAATATTCAAATGAAATAAAATAGTAGATTACGTTACCTTTAAATTAAATTGTGTTAGACGTATCTATGTATAATTTTACCTATATATACATAGTTATGTATAAATCATAGTTAAAAGGTACACTTATTTCCTTAAGGTATCTATGTATGGCGTTGCTGGTGAATATCTAACGGCAAGACTAAGAAAACTAATGTTTGAAAAGCTCCTTCAACAAGAAATTGGTTTCTTTGATGACAAAAATAATTCTACTGGCGCTTTGTGCGCACGTCTGTCTGGAGAAGCGGCCGCTGTACAGGGTGTAAGTTATTTGAAATCATAAATATAGAGTATTCTATAGATACTGGACTATATTCAATAGTACCTATATTTTTTATAGATTTCGTATACCGGGTTGGGTTAACGAATCGCAGAAACTTTTTATGTTCTTGGACATACTTCTGTTTTTTAAACAATAGCATTATAGCCAGTTCCATAATGTATTTGTAAGTGATATTACAGTAAGTATAACTTACAAATACACTATAAAACTTGCTAAATATATAAAAATATTTATTGCCTAATTAATATTAAATTAATTACATGTTCTTTCTCTCTAAGGGTGTAAAGAACTATACCATAAAAGTTATAAAGTTTGAATATTTTTTTTAATTAAGCATTTATTCTTTTATTATGTTCTGTACAAAATGCGAGAGTAGAAAAATTTAAAATTAAATTAATATATGATTGTTAACTTTTAATAGGCAACAGGTCAAAGAATAGGAACAGTATTACAGGCATTTGGTACGTTTGGTTTTGCACTTGGTGTTTCTTTGTACTATGAATGGCGTTTGGGATTAGTAGCATTGGCATTCGTACCATTAATGGCAGCAGTTCTTTATAAGCAAGGCAGAATGGTTACAGCTGAATCTTTCGGAACGGCGAAAACTATGGAATCCAGTTCGAAGGTAAAATTATATTTACTATATTTTTTATACGACTCGAGCAATCATTCATTATATACAATAAATTTATTATTTTTGGGATTACTTTATGTTAAACCACAGACATACGTAGTAATACATATAATGACGATGAAATAAATATACATATAAACATATTTTTACTATAATTCTTGCATTTTTTGAAAATGAACAAAAAATATCTTTCTACTCCACTACATTTTAGTTGTGGTCAAATATATATACAGAGAATATAATAAAAGGGTATATCATCATACTTATATATAGTATTATACTTTTAACGCAAGTGGTTGTGCGTTCAATTCACACTCGGGAGAGATGAAATTATATTTAAAAACATATTTTTCTTTTTTTTGTTCTGATATATCAACGCGCGGCATTGAGTTCGCTACCAAACACGTAATGTCTCTATTTCGTGCAAAAAGCAGTCAACGAAGAATCTTGGCACTAGGTAGTCTAATGTCCTGACTGCTCTGCTGTGCGGGATAAAACATGAAGCTTTTTTATTTTATAATTATAAATTTATAATATACATGCATTTATCATTTGAATAAATTTATTCTTATTTTGAAAGGATTTTATATTTTTATATCTAACACATAAGAGTAATATCATAGTCACCTAGGTACTTATATTATCATAATATTCTAGGTTGCAGTAGAGGCAGTGTCTAATGTACGCACTGTCGCCTCTTTGGGACGAGAACAAACTTTCGTTGAGGAATATGCTAAACTGCTTTTACCAGCTCTTTTTATTGCTAAGAAAACTGCGCATTGGCGTGGAATTGTTTTTGGTCTTTCACGAGGACTGTTCAATTTTGTTTATTCAGCTACTTTGTTCTACGGAGGTAACCTTATGGTATATCAAAACGTCGGTTACGACGTCATTCTAAAGTAAGTAATATAGTTAATTCGATTAATTAATATATCAAATCCTTGTATAAGTATTAATTTATATAGTTTATAATTAAAAAATATCGGTTTTACCGCTTCTAAAGCTAGCCCTATAGACTGTTGTACATTTTGTTTTGGGTTTTAAAACTTCTAAATAACATGGAAATTAAAATTATAGACTAATAATTGGTTAAATTTATGAAATATAAACAGAAACAATGCGCACAGGTGTAATATGAAACTAAGTACATCCGCATATTGAAGTAATTTGAATCAAACAAGTTTATTAAAAAAAATGTATAAATTAAAACTTCAAATTGACTTCTACTCTAAAATTTACATTTTTAGATCCGCTCAAACACTGCTAATGGGTTCATCATCGGCGGCACAGGCTTTTGCCTTTGCTCCTAACTTCCAGAAAGGAATTAAAGCAGCGGGTCGTGTTATTGTATTATTAAACAAAGAATCAAAAATCACAGATCCAGTGCAACCCACAGTTGAAAACTTCGTAAATATTCTTTTTTTTTTCATGTATTTCTGACTTTTATGATCGAATATGTTTAATTATAACGATATAAAAAAATTCTCGTAAAAGTTTTTTTTAAATATCATAATTTTTTGTATGATATTACAAAACTTTTAAGTCACGGACTTATTTTCAACACAAATGAACTAAAAAAAACACTACGGCATCTTAATAAAAATTTTTGAAAAGCTATAAATATTGTTAATTAACGATGAAATGTATAAAAAAATATTGTCAATTGTAGGTAGGCACAGGAGAAGCAAGCCTGCAAAATATATCCTTTAAGTACCCAACGCGACCTCTCATTCAAGTGTTAAATAACTTGGATTTAGAAATAGAAAATGGCAAGACGATAGCATTGGTGGGTGCCAGCGGCTGTGGGAAAAGTACTATCATACAGTTGCTTGAGCGATATTACGATCCCGATGGTGGCATAGTGGTAAGGCTTTCTTCATGCAAAAAAATGTACCGTAATGTAATGTGTAATTTTGTCAATGTAAATGTCTCATAATTCTAATTCAATAATTATATGTATATATAATTTATATATATATATATATATATATATATAAATATATATATATATATATATATATATATATATATATATATATATATATAATGTGTGTCATTAATATCCTGCTATCCTTAACATAACCTACCTAAAAACTAGTAGTAAATTATAATTTAGTTCCACCAGAGAAAAAAAATCTCCATCTGCACTTACCAATAATAAATATTTTGAAATATAGGCACAAAATGGAATTCCTCTACCAAAAATACGCCTCGTTGACGTAAGGAAGACAATTGGGTTCGTACAACAGGAGCCAATACTGTTCGACCGTACTATAGGTGAGAACATCGCTTATGGAGACAACTCGCAAACGCTGAAAATGGACGAAATCATTGAAGCTGCGAAGCAAGCAAATATACATAATTTCATCGTATCCTTACCAATGGTACAATTACTTTTTTAAACTAAACTTTTCTTGTATAGATTTTAGATATAAAATTAAAAAAAATAAGCCTTAATATAAATAAGAACTATATTTTATATATTTTACTAAATATATTGATTAGTATGTGAAGAAAAAATGATAACACTTGGTTATCCTTTTTTTGTTCTATATTCAACTTTTCACAAAAAATTACAGGTATATAAATCTATACGTCTTACAACAAGTAGACTAAAAAAAATAATTTGTAAAAATCATAATTTTCCAAATATACATATGCCAAAATTTTCTACAGGGCTACGATACTAATATTGGTTCGAAAGGCACACAGCTTTCCGGAGGTCAGAAGCAAAGAGTCGCTATAGCAAGAGCTTTGATAAGAAAACCTAAAATGTTGCTGCTCGATGAAGCAACCAGCGCATTGGACACAGAAAGCGAAAGGGTAACTATATATTTTTATAAACAACAATATCGCATTATTCAGAACTCGTTAGGTATACTTTTAAATATAATATCTAAATTTTAGACATACCTAGTAAATTCATATTTAAACATAGTATATCTAAAACCAAAATATTATTGTTATTATTATTCGTGTTTCAATTGGCAGTAACAACAAATATATACTTTAATTGTTAATTTATTATACAGGTGGTACAAGAGGCGTTGGACGCAGCGAAGGCGGGACGCACATGCGTCATGATTGCCCACCGACTGAGTACGGTGCGCGACGCCGACGTCATCTGCGTATTACACGAGGGTCGCGTTGCAGAGCGCGGTACTCACACGGAACTCGTCCAACTTAAGGGACTCTATTACAATCTAAATAGACGAGGATATTCGTGATACAATAATTATTTTCATTACTATTGTATTTATTAATACATAGTAATATAAAAATAGAAAATCCCCAATAAATATTAAATCTACATAGTTACATCAATGTCCTTGATTGGATTTATACTAGTTAAAGCATTTAAATATTTATTTAAGTTAAATAAAAATATCATGAAAAGCTATTGACTAAGTTAGTATGCATTAAGTATATGTATGTAGCCTCTGAGCTATGCTAGGAGATATCCTAACACAAATAAATAAGATAAATTGCTTTTATATTTTTATAATTATAGAAATATTATAGGTTCATTGAAAATACTTGTATTTAATATAAAAATTTCAAAAAAAATTTGCTAAGTTTTATTTACTTTATGATAGTTCATAACACACTAGTTGTGCCCGCAAATTCATCTGCGTGAAATTTGATCTCTCTGAAATTTTATTTTACAATTCTATCTAAAGTAAAAGTAGCCTAACTTCTTATTACATCAGCTGTCTAGCACTGACAATCCTAATCAGCCCAGCCGTTGCATAGATTAGCCAGAACAAACAAGCAAAAAGACAGACAAAAATAGTAAGTTAATTATTTTCATTCGAGTAACATGTAAAAAGCTGTTATTTAAATTTGAGAAATAAATACTCTAATTTTAGTTATATGTTAAGAATTGAATAATATTTCTTATTCTGGTAATTTATAAAAAAATTAAATATTAGAGTGAGAATATATTGTTTAAATTAATATTTTATTAACATATTGATATGTAAGCAAACAATGTTACTACTATGTGGCTATTAATGACAATTAGTAGTTTTACATGAAGTAATTTTGTATTTTACATAAAGTATTTCTTATTCAATCAAATAAAAAGTATGCATGTATTTTACATAATATATTTGGTACATAAGAGATGACTTTATAGTAATTCAATTAAACTAAAAAAATTTCATTATAAATTTTCACTAAGAACTGGAGATGTTAACAGATGAAAGTGATATATGTATTAAAAAAATCTTTAAAAAATGCTTAATTTTTATTGTGAAAAAGAAAACATATATTTTTTATAACAAAGTGGACAACATAACTTATAATAACTTGATTCCTCTACTTTTGTAGTCTAAATTTAACAGTTTAAGTGTTAAACATCATTTGTATAGAAATCTCTGAAAAAAAAATACCCATATTTAAATTAAATATTTGATATTCTCTTGTGACTCTTTGCAAATATAATAATGGCATATTTGAGATTTCTTTTAAGAAGATTTGTGTTCATGACTTATCAACCATTCTTTACGATCCATTCCACAACTAAAACCTCCTTTAGAACCAGTTGCAATAAGTCTATGACATGGTACTACAAGTAAGAGAGGATTAGCTCCACATGCTGCACCAACGGCTCGAGAGTGACTGGCTGACCTTCCCATTTCTTTTGCAAGAGAACCATATGTTTGTGTTGATCCATATGGAATTTCTAACAACTTGTTCCATACCTCCTATGAACAATCAATTAATCTTACATTAAAATGTATTTTTATAAGTTGCTTTCTATATACTTATTTTTTCATATAAACATAAGTAAAATAATATTATTCATAATTATAAAAGTTTTACTTAAGTGAGTAGATTTTTAAAGTTTGTATATATAAAAATTTAAATAATGATATCATAGAAATGTATACCTTTTGAAATTCAGTACCAAAAAACTTAATTGGTATTGTAAATTTTCTAAGTTTTCCATCAAAATAATCATGGATTTCACACTTAAACCTGTTTAATAATTTGTTTTGCCCTAATAGATAGCTACAAGGTATCTCTTCAGCAATAGCATGAAACTGTTTTTCAATATTTTTAGAATCACTAAAAACTACAATATACAATAAATCATCATCAGCAGCAGCAACAATTTCACCTAAAGGAGACTCAAATGTATCAACAATTAATATTGCATGTGTATCGGGTTTAGAGCACTTTTTTAAAATGTCTGATATAGGCATAGTTTATTTCTATGTAATTGATCACAAATTTGTTAATGTTTTGACTTTATTACAATACAAATTTTATTCTCTGTAATAGCTGTAAAATCGAAGTATCAAACAGCGCGCAATTTCTAAACTGACAATATTCAAAACTCAAATGTCAACACTCAAGCACAACAAACGTCTATAGACAATAATCAACCAACTGTTACTGCACAGATAAGCTTAAAGTTTATTTGTATTTCATTTTACTAAGCCTCCGTCACTTTCGTAACATTTTTTACAGCTTCACGATTAATGCCGCATAACACAGAAGGTATTCAAAGAAATACTAAAAAATCTAGTTTCAAGACACTACGTCGACTGCTTTCCACCTGAAATCGAGAATTGCGTGTTGACTCAATATCACCCTTCTCAAACCGGAGCAAAGAAATGAAAGTAAATTTTAAATATAGTCATTCTCCCGAGTAAGATAAAAATCCACAATTATTCGCATTTACAATCAGTGCAATAAATTGATAATATTCATAATATATCTAGAAGAAAAATACAATTTCTAATAAATTTTATTTTTCGTTATTGAAAAACGTATTCATCTTGTATTATTTCAGAGTAACAATAATTTAATTTTGAATTATGTATTCATACAATGTTTAAAACTAAAACAAAAACCATCAACGAACTGCTATATTTTATTGCTTACAAAATATTGTTTTGCTATTAAAACAATTTTTATTTTACTTTGACAACAGCTTTGCCTGTATTTTCGCCTCTGAGTATCCCAACTAATGCCTCTACCATATTTTCAAAGCCATAATATACTTTTTCTTGATATTTTAGCTTCCCTTCATTTAACCATTTCAGATTTTCATTTATTCCTTCTTGCCACCGATCTACCCATCTATGAACCAAGAATCCTTCAACTTTGAGCTCTTTAAAAACAATGGCCGGTTGCACAATTGAAACTTTAGGCAAACTTGTGTCATTATATGATGAAATAGAGCCACAGACAGCGACTCTTCCAAATTTGTTCATATAATTCATTATATTAGTGCTTATTTCACCTCCGACCTGCGAAAAATTACGAGAAAATAGGTGTAATTCATTGAATTGCGAAATAAAAAGTTATCCATCTAATACTATTATTATGGTAATAACATTTTATATTACAATGAAAATCTTTTACCCTAAATTATAGTAGATTGAATAGATCAATAAAATTAGTATTAATTAAATACTGATTTGACTTTAAATTTACTTTTAATTAAAAGCATTAACGAGTACCTTAATATACTAAGGAGAGATATTTATCGTATAACTACAAAATAAACTTTATACATACGTTATCAAAATAACAATCTACACGATCCGGAGCTCCTTGTTTTAAAGCATTTTTTATATTACATGTTTTATAATTAAAAGCATGGTCAAAACCTAATTCCTTTTCCAAATAGTGACATTTTTCATCAGTACCCGCAAAGCCAACGACACGACAGCCTGTAAAGTAATATTGTTTATTGAAATGAATAAATCGTAACTAAATACAAAGTAAGATAAGATTACTTAAATAAAAATAAAACGAGATTAGTCTATTTGACGATTAGATATTAGATTATTATGTAGCACCTATACATAAAAATTATGTACCTATACAATTAAAAACGTGCCTACCATTATGTGCCTCTTTTATCTAGCAAGAACAAAGGGAAAGCTACTTAATTAAAATATATTAAGTGATACATTGATCATTTGCTTTATAAGAGGCCATCGTGACGAAATGAGACAGCTTTTGACTTTTAACACGATTGGTTGTAGATTCAATTTCCACTGTGGTAAGACCAAGCGCGGTCTTGAGTTCACCACCACGAAAAACAGTTGGAGGCAGCCTAGTGTCGACTCAGTGTAATGAGTCGACACTGGGCTGTCTACGAATAAACTGTGGTGCGGGATAAAGACTGAAGCTGTTATTATTTTTTATTAACAATATCCACGAGTATTGCTAGTGTTGGTGTAATACGTTTTTAATGGGTAATTAGGAAAAGATTTTTAATCATATCTAGGTACATACCTGGATATGATGACTAACAGTCTTATGTTCTGATATGAATATGATATTTTTTTTCTCTGAAAATTAAATGGTAGGTCCATTTAGAGGTAATGGTCAATATATAAACATATAATTTCGAATACAAAAAGTGTGTACCTAATATTTTGCCAATTTGTCCAACATGAGAGCCCACAGCACCTGCTGCTCCTGTAATGACTAGAGTTTCTCCTGGTTTAGGCATGCAAATTTCCTTGAGTCCAAAATATGCTGTATTACTGGAATACGAAGATACCAAAATGTATTATTTTTCCAAGGCTCATTGTTTCTGGGCTGGATTAAAAAGTTTGTTTCAATTTGGAAGAAAACTTAAGAGTGTCCCGTAAATAAAAAAAATCTCTTCTCTTTGTTCCTACGTAAAATATTGTCACCGCCTTTTACAAATTTTATGGTAAGGAACGAAAATATTCGATATAGATTATTTATATTTATAGCATATCGCAGTCATAAATATTAGTGCATCCTAATAACACTTGTATTTTAGTACTGACACGTTATTATTGTTAAGATAGTGCTATATCAATGAACTCACCCAGGCATACCAAGAATACCCAGTGCTAAAGATATTGGATGTGGCTTAATGTCTGGTACAACGGTCAAGGGTAGTATGTTGGCAACATTAACTGTATCGGGATTGACTATTTTGTGTGTGCACCATCCAAGCATACCAGTTACGTAGCAGCCTACGGGGATGTTCTTGTTGCGACTTACAATTACCCTGAAAAACATTATGTTGATATTGTTCTTAAGTTCTGTACTATGGTGACGCTGTAATTTTTAGCAGCTTTTTTTAATTTAAAAGCGGCGTTGAGTTCCACCACTCAACACGCAATGACTCGAATTCGGTGGAAAGGGAAGTACGGAGTGTGTTGACACTAGGTACTTTCTGTCGACCCTGCTATGCGGGACAAAAGCGTGAAGCTAAAAAAAATTATATATATATATATATATATATATATATATATATATATATAATATTTGTTTTTAGATTCTCGATTTCTCGTAGTCGGACACAACCAAGTGAAAAGGCACTCCGTTGGTTTTTTTCCGCGCGCAATCGAGACACTGTTGAGTAACGAACTCAACGCTGCGCTTTCTCTTGAAGAAGAGAAATAAATGTAAATATTTAATATAATCATCTTCTAGTGGGAATATAAGCTATAACAAATCAAATGACTATAAGCTGCTTGACCATGGCCTATAATTACTATAATTAATAAAAAAGTTAAAATTAAATCAAAAACAATTTCACTGAATATCATGTGATACTTATAAATATGTATATGACATTTTGTAAGGGCTTTTTATATATTATAAATTCAGAATAAAACATACTTCGCTACTTGACCACCAATCATTTCAGTTGGCAATTTATATCCAATCATGTAAGCTCGCATGTATGGGTCAACACTGAGGTATTCTGCTTCAGTCAATATTTCTAAAATATACCAAAACATTCATATTATATAAAGAATAATAGTACGAATTAATATTTTATTAATAAGTTTTAAATATAGTATAGAACTATATTTACGTATAATGAAAACCATTGTCATTAGAGTGAATTTTATTTTCTTATCTTAAAACTTATTACTAAGTAACAATGCATTATAAATACTTATTCAAGTATAGGAGTATTAAAAATATATTTGTTAATATATTTTTAATACTCCTTAAAATTATTCAAAATTTAATATAACTAGCAACACCAGATGAAATATATTTTCAATAAGGTCATTCGATTCTTATATGTATATAAAAAGTCATTTTCTCATTTGTAATAAATGCTCACCTCCATCTTTAAGTTCAGGTAGTTCTTCTTCCACTACTTGGAAATCGCTTTTTTTCGGTTCACCCACAAAATATTTTGTAAGTATATACTTCTGCGCTCTTACCTTGTTAGAGGCGCCAGAATAAAAACGCCTTAAAATGAAATTAGTCGAAAATAGATTCGCCATGATGAAAACGAACAGTAGTAACGAAAAATGATCTACAGTATAATATTAGAGTGTTTACTTTACAAATTTACATCAATAAATGTCAATCGTAAAGTTTTAGGTTAGGCGTCTGTCTTTGTCGAAAACGTATTACATTATCAATAAAACTAGCCGCTTTACATAAACAATATTTTTTATAGCTAAACAAGATATTTTGTAAGATTATAATTATTGAATATGTTTATTAAGTATTGTATGTTTTTTTGGTAAACATTTTTAATAAAATATAAATATTTAATACTTGAAAATATGAGAAACATATTTTATTAAAGCATGATCACTGAATAATAACCCCTTTTTTAATAATAAAAGCGTTAAATATACAATTATATGTATATTAAATAACAAAAAAATTATTTTATAGAAAATTCTAAACAAATTAAACTTAATTTGAAATCAAAGTTATAAAACTAAAATGCATCGGGTTTTAGGTCTGCAAAAAAGCTATATAGTCATGATTTTTCTTATATTTAATATCGAGGTTTGGGTTATATTATAAATCAAACTAGTCGATGCCCTCAACTTCATTTTGCGTACTTTGGAATCGTGACCATATTACTTTCATTTAGAAGTGGAAAACGAAATTTAATGCTGCCTATTTTCCAATGAGTTTAATTTGAATTATATATTCGAATTATAGTTTAGCTGGTTTGTTTTAGTTATATAATTTTTATATCACGTGTTCAAATCTTCGAAATTAGTCATAACCTGGTTGCTGCCCAGGCCTAAATGAAAAAAAGTCGTAGATTTTATTGTAAATAAATTTATTATACAGATATATTTTTACCGCTTTTTATAATATATAGAAACAATTTTTTTCCAAAAAAAAACCGCATCTTAATTGACACTATTCATTTGACTGTACAGTATTCCAAGCTATATTAAATGGTAGTTAAATACCTTAATATGATAGTTCTGAAAGGATTAACGGTAAAAATCTATAATAGTCATGCAAAAGAAAATAATATATTTATTATTATACTATACAGTTTATTAATTTTAATGTCTTGATTCAATACAGTTTGCAATTACAAGCAAAATACAATAAATAAACATTTAAATACAGAGTAGGCTAGACTAGGTAAAAAGAAAAAGATATTATTAATTTATCGAACCATCAATCATCAACATTTTTTTCAATTGTGTCTCCAGCATATCAATATAAATTGAGAATCATTTTTTTTTTTATAAAAAACTTGTTCAGAGTATATTTTTAAAGTATGCAATAAAGACATGAAATCTTATCATTTCTGATTAATATTACATTTCGTATTTTTATTTGATTTTACAATATAATGATGCCAAAGCATCATTATATACAATATAGAAGCCAATTCAATATTATTTACATATAAACTTTGACGTTATCGAAAATTTGAATCAGGCTATAGGAACTCATGATTTTAAATATGGCGACTGCATTTGTCTGCCAGCATCATACGAATTTATAAAATACTCCACGAAAATTGAATATTGCAGACTGGTCATCGGACTCGATGACCAGTCTGCAATATATGACACATGATTTTGTTAATGGTAGGCTACCATTAACAAAATCATTTGCATAGAAGTCCCTTTAGAATGAATTAATTAGTTGTAAATTATAATAAAGTGATAAAAATGACGAAATAAAAGAAAAAATATTTCTATTTATTTTTTATTTTCTGTCTACATGAAGACTACTACTATTCATACTATTCGACTATTCTTCATATTCTATATCTGTAAAAGAAAACTTAAATTTAAAAAATATACGAAAACAAAATAGATATGTACCTATGTGATTTTAAATTATTGATTTTTAAACCTTTGTAAACAATTGATTTAAATTTATATAGTTCGTAACCGACATCAATAGAAGTATTAGATAAGGGATAAGTATTCAATTATGTTATAAAACTCACCTATGGCGTCGGTGCAGCCATTGCCACAGCCGTCAACTTAGAGATAACCGATCCAGCGGCAAGATTGCCGTAGTAAGACTGAGCAGCTGCGGCAACGCTCCCAGCAGCTATACCCGAACTACCGAAGCCCATCATAGGTGCCACCCATGCAGCTCCGAGTCCTCCGGTGCCATAAATTATAACACCGCCCACAGCATTCACAGCAAGCGCCGCAAGAAGCCCCATGTTCTAAAATATTTAAGAAATATGATTGAATAATAAATATTAATATCATCAATTTACTCGTATCGTTAATAACTTAGATCAATAAATGCAAAGAAAAGCTTCACTACCCGACTCTATTTATGTATGTAGATACAAAATGGCATGTAGATACAAAATGATATGTAAATACAAAAATAAATTAAAACGTAAAAAATAATGATACCTTAATAATAATAATAATAATAACTTCAGTAAGTTGAAAATACTAAAATGACACAACGATAGTTTTTTTTCTGTCAAATGAGTAAAATGCTGTTGACTTTAATGGTCTTTACAGCGACACCGGGAGGGGGACGGAAGAGGGTGCTCTAGCCCTGCGAAGTTTAGCAAGCACTGACGTGGCTGCTTGAGTGGAAGCCGACGACTTGTGGTCGGCGAGCGGGCGGGGCTACAACACAACGATAGGTTTCACTCATTTATTTATATAGATAGCGTAAAATCTTAACGTCAATACTTTTCGGGGATTTTCAAAGAAAAATTGCCAGAATTAAATGTTGTATTATACTAAAAGTTGGGCGATACATATTAAATAAAAGTTTAAACTGTATTTAAGTTAGCTCTGAATCTCTAAAAAATGACCCTAACCTGAGACTAACCTGAATTTTTTAATTAATAAATAGTCTTTGATAGAGATTTAAAAAATAAATAAATGTGTAAATATTATGGCATAACATTTTTTTACAAATTATGACAATAATTTTTAAATTTAGATTTACAATTAGTTGGAGCTCCATTACAAACATCATTTCGTAGCGTAAAATTTGTTGTATTGAAGTGTCTATCTATTGGTAATGTTGGAAACTTTTGTGTTTTGTGTGACTAAAACTTTCTCCACCAGCATTCATTAGAAGCATGCTATCGAACAACAATAATGTATTTAGCAGGCAGCCGTAATATTTATTATTTTTGAGCAAAAAGAGGGCCATCTTATTGAAAATCAAGGCAGCTATGTTTTAATTATTAACTGTAATTTACAGACGAGCTACTCATGATTATATTACAGAAAATAATAACGAAAATTTAATATTTATAATCGAAAAAACTAGCGGATATTTTATTAATTCCTTATAAAACGAAAAATACATGACAAAACATTTTATTCACATTTTTAAATAACTGTCATGACTTGGGTTATTGTTCGTTTTGGGCTTACTGTTGATACATATCTATGTATCAACAATAAGCCCAAAACGAACCTCTGTATACATAAATACTCAACATTATATTAAATTCACATATCTAAGTATTCTTAATGGTGAAGTGAAGATATGTCAAACTTAAAGGCAATACTTGTCTTTCGATGCGCTTTCATATATTGTTTTTACAAAATTATTATAATTATCTTTTTATATATCTTGTTTTTATATTTACTAATTTTTTGTTTCGAGTATTTAGATATCTTTTTATTACTGTTATAAGTGATTTTTACTCTATTTACAAAAATTATGTTGAATTTATATTACAGTACTTGCTTCTACAATATAAAAGTTGGCAACTTTATGTGAAATTAAGACCCAGCTTTTCATTTATTTATCTATCATTGCCATAAATTAAAAAATAATTAAGATATGAATATTAAGATAGTCAAAAAATATTTTAAAATAATTTTCAAATATTTTTATTATTTTTTACATAAAAAAGATACAATTTTTTATTATATTGCAAATTAATTAACTTGATAATTAAATTTTTTGCAATTTTCATTATAGCAATACTGACTCTTAGAGTCAAAGACTAAAATAGAAAATACATATATCATATAGCTATATGTAAACTGAGTGAGGCGATTTTAATTATGGACTTAAATTTGAAGTTCAGTTTAAATATATCATATATAATCAAATAAGATATAATAGTCACAAAAAATAAAACTTAATTGAAATCTTAATTGTTACTTATGTACCTTGTAAAGTACGAAATGGACAAATTATAGTGATTACCGTCAAAATACACAGACGCTTTCGTTGATGATTAAGAAAAACTAAAATATTTAATGTTCTCACGATGACAACAGAACAAAAATTTGATTGTGTGTTCTGTAAAGAAGTATTTGACGAAAAGGAGGCATTACAAATTCACTTTAGGTAAAATTTTAGCTGTTGTTATTAAATGTTTATTCACTATTGTTTAAATAACTTGACAGAAAAATATTATTTTAGGAAACATGGTGATCCCAATTTCAATTTTAATCAGTCAATAAAGAATAAAAGTAAGCCTCAAAATGACATTTCTAATGAAAAGATAACTGACGAAAATGAGACAGTTGGTTGTGATGTATGTGATGAAGTCTTTCCTACTATATCCAAAGCAATAACACACAAGCATAAAGCCCACCCTGATCACGATGCTAAATATTTCTGTCCCTTTTGTGGCAAACTCTTTACAATGAAGGTAAACAACCAAGGGAATAAGTATTTTTTTTAAATGATCTTGTTGGAATTGTTACCAATTTACTAATTATTTTCTAGCATCTCTATAATAAGCATATACAGTCAAATCATGAGGAAGATCAAGTCTCTGATACAAAAGATTTCCACTGTGACTGTTGTGAAGTTGATTTTTGTGTTCCATCGGCTATGACATATCATAATAAATTCTTTCATCGCCAAGATACAGAATTGCCAACTATAGGCCAGTCAAAAAAAGTTAAAACATATAATCAGGTACCGTTTTCCTTTTCTTTGTAATAAGTTATAATTAAAAGCATTGGCATGCAAGTTTTTTATAAATGCTTAGATATTTTGTTCATTTAAATCACACTACTTCTGTATTGGAATATAAATATTAAATTAGTATATTTTTTTACTAATAATTTAATGATTAAAGTAAAAATTAGTTTAAATGAATTTTAATGATAGAAGATTAGACTAGTTAAGTTAATACTTAGTTTTAATAACAGCTTTAAAATATAAATCACATTAAGAATTTGTAATTATTTATTTTAGTGAAAAATTCTAAATAAACTTTCTCAATATATATATAAACTTTAATAAATAGTTACTTCTCATTTTTTATTTTCCATATTCTTTTCCAATATATTTTTTGCTTAAATATACAATTATTTCAATTATGATGTTGATGGTAATAATAAATGAAAAAATGTATATTTTTAGGAAATGATACAGATTTATTACTGTTCTTTCTGTGGTGAAGAATATAACAACAAAGTAAATTTACATGTAAGTTAAATCTTCTAATTAAAATTGTGACAATGAATGGTAGCTTCCATCATTGTTAAAGATTGTATTAAACAATGCAATAATATTTCATTTAATATATTTACTAACTTATAATCATAATTGTCACTATATGTTCTAATACTTTTACATGATCTGTTTATTACAAATACTTACAGAAACACATGACTGATGATCACAGTGACGAAAATCAAAGTCCTAGTGATATTCTACGGTGTCCCTTGTGTGAAGCAATTTTCTATCATTTAGATGCATATGAAGTGCATCTCATGTTCCATTCTACGGATGATTTATATAGTGAAAAAAATGAAATGTAAGCTGATTAATCAAATTTAAATATATCAACGCTACCTCCGTTGATATATTTGAATTTGATATATATCTGTGATATCCTTGTTGTAACAAAATAAATAGTTAACAAAAATATGGGAATAAAAAAACATAAGTTTTGTTCAAACGTTCCATAAGAAAATAGTTGAGCGACTGCTCAACTATATTTTTGATTTTATTTGGGGCTGACTAGCCCCCAGATCTATTCTGTATAGTAGGTTAGTTAGAGGCAACCTAATGTCAAGACAATGTATAATGCCAGACACCCAAATCAAGTAAGAAAAAAATTGTACAATGTGTACAATTTTTGTCTTATTTGTGTTCATTCAATTGTACATTGAGTTGAATTATAATTTAATAAGTATTTACAATTATACTTGCCACTTATTATTTTTATAATTAGTGGACATTACATGTAGCAACATTAATTTTGAAGATTTATTAATTTTGCTATTTATTTTTACAGTGCAGAGCATGTCACTGACTTTTCACTTGAAGCTGTGGCCCCGATTATGGAGAAAGTGGAAGAAGATGTTCCAAATCTAAACAATGATGGCATTGTAAGAAATTTTACAATACTATTTTATTTAAATTTTTTAGAAACAACTTTGTTAATTTTAATTCATTCATTAATAAATAAAATAACATGATTATTTGTTTATAGGATAGTTTTCTTCAATTGGTGATGAACGATACAGGAGACAATGAACCAGATAAGGTAAAACCAAAAAAGCACAAAAAGCATAAGAAATCAAAAAAAGCTGCAATAACTTTAGACGAATTCTTAAATATGAATAAAGACGTGTTCGGTGATGGTCTCGATGTTCAAGGAATAGAAGAAGTACCAACACAAGTTGTTCTAAAAAAAGTCAAAGGTAAAAAATTACCAACAAAAGGACAAACCAAGGCTGTTAATGCAGATCTTGCTAAGTTAAAAAAACATGGCATTACTATTACATCAAAATTAGGCAGTCAATTAAAACAAATTAACAAAAATGACGCACAAAATATCAAAGTAAACAAAATGAATGTCACAAGTAATCATAATGAATTGTTATCGAAGTTGCTAAACCAGGGAAATAGTGAAATAAAAATAGTAAAGAAAAGCATGTTTCAGAAGCTTGATACAGATAATGATACACTAGGTAATAGTAAAAATGATAATATTGATAATTCAAACGAAAATAATAATGGAGACCAAGACTTAAGACAGAACAAAGTAGCAGATACTGATGACAATAGCGTTGACGGAAAAGTATGTAAAACTATTAGTGAATTTACTGATAACACACAAAATAATGTTGAATTTAATAGTACAAATTCTAATGCGAACTTGCAACATAGTAACACCGAAGAAATAACTGCAAATGACACAAGGAAGCTTAATAACGTTACTTCAGATTTAATTAAAAGTACTATTCCTAGTACTAACAAAAAACTATTATCATTATCAGAAGGGAATCAAGTCAAAACTTCAAATAAGTTGCCAGATCCTATTGTATCTGGTTTTACTGGTAAAGAAATAAAGCAAGTTTTACCAGCAGACAATCCTATACTGGACACGCCAGAAATATCTTTGCAAAAAGACATGGATGTCGATAGTGAAACAGAGAATAACCAAGAGAAAGAAGCAGACGATAATCTCGCACATGACACTTTAAATGCTTTAAAACATTTAAGTCACCTAATAACTGTAAAACCAGTGAATCAACCTAAGAGTCCAAAAATTAAAACCAATAACGATAAGACTGTCAATGAGGATGAATATTTAGATAGAGCAGAAGAGAGTGTTTTTAACAAATCTGCAGTATCACATTTCCCTTCGGAACAAAAGGTCAACAATACTATTTTAATAAAAAATCAAACCACAGTAACACCTTCAAAGAAGTCTCCTTCGGAACACACACAATCTGACTTTGACAGTGACGAATTTAATGACTTCGATGAAACTAATTCCGATACAGAATTTGATAAGTTAGAAGAACTCGAAGTTCCTAATCGTAATATTCGAAGGGTAAAATTAAAAATCAGAAACTTGCCTGCTAGCCAAAGTAGACCTGCAAATATTGAAATTAATAAAATGAAGCATAATGAAGCAGAAAATGACGAGGAATTACAAAATGAAGATAATTGTAATAATACACCAACGACACCAACTAATATGGATATTTTGAAACGTCTTACGAATGTAACGGCTAAAACTATAGGTTCTGTCAAAAATACCAGTCAACAATCTGACATAAAAATATTTAATCAGCCGCGAAAAATGTTTCCAAGAAACATCACGAAAAATTCTTCAGAAGTTGAAATTTTTAATATCGATGATTCAGATAGTGACGGTGAACAATTAGAAGACAAGCAACTTAACCACAATTTAGACGCTTTGAGAAATCTTAATAAGAATATAACAATCAAATCAAATCAGCAAAATGTTGACATGAACGAAGTAAAAGATAAAAAATCTATCAATACCAACACTCGTTCAGAAGTTATAAATGAAAAACACATTAAACTCGGTAAACATTCGCCAGATGTACAAAAAAGTATAAATTTGCAGAATAAACTCAAAAACTTGGGTGGTAATATTACCGTGACATCAAACAATTTTTCAAATATGACAGACAACGAACACTCTAGTAATTTCGAAGAATTTGATGAAGATGAAGCTAATGATAGCGAATCAGAAAATTATGGAAGTAAATTAAAAATAACAGAACTAAATGAAAATGATGTAAGTGATAGTGAATGTCATGACAGCAGAACAGATGCGATAGTAGAGTCCCCTCATGCATCTACCAGCGAAAATGAAGACAACCATATGGAAAGTGATGAGGAGTTTGCAGATTTTGAAAAGCAAATAAAGAGTGCTATGGTTAAGAAACGAGAAGAACCTACAACGTCCAAAACTTCAGCGTGTATAGAAAATTTCAAAAATTTAAATAAAAATTTAACAATAAAATCTTTAAACGTCAGAAAACCCGACTTGGAAGACGAAACTAGCTTTTCCTCTGAGAAAGAAGCATTTGAAGATAGTAATAGTCAACAAATTCCAGTTAAACAGTTGAAACCAATAAATAAGCCAAATCAAAGCAGTACGTCGTTGAATCAGACACACCAGAAAAATGTTAGCACTTCATCAAATCAAGTTGTTAAAACAGTAAAAAAGTTTCAATCTCAAACAGTTATAGAAGAAGTAACGACGACGGTTACAAAAACGATCCGAACCGTCAACCAATCAACCAATGAAATGGTACAGAATAATAATATTCGACCTCAACGACCTATGATGAGGCCACAAAAAATAATTAACAGAGCACAGGCAACTGTTGTGAGGCCATCGCCGGCAGTTGGCACTAAAATAAGGAATGCAGCTCCTATAAGACACCCCACTCCCTCTACTGTAAAACCTTCAAATCAACTGGTCCCTGTACGTGGGGTTATCAATTTGCAGAGGAGTTCAACTCCTAGCACGTCTGCGGTACGGAAACTTGCACCTCCTAAATCTAGTCTCCAAAATAATAATAAAAATCATATGATAGGAAAATTGAAAATTTCTCCGCACGCTTTAAATCAGGCCACTAAAAGGATTGCAAGTGAAGCAGTCGGACATTTTAACTGTTTTAAGAGACCAAAGGAGTCCTCCACGACTTTAATGGATACAGGAGACTCGTTGGACGATACAACAATGCAGTATACTTCGGCGTCTCAAAGTCAGTCTAATTTTTCCAGTGTAACTAAAACTATTAAAGGTAAGGGTGTGGTCACTGCGACGCAGATGCGCGAAATGAGCACCAGTTCTCAGCAACAGCTCAGTAAAATAAACAATATATCAGGACTCATGGTTGCAAAAACCAGTTCAAAGCAAGCCGTACACATGGAAGAAAAAAATATTATCAGTACAGCAAAGAGGAATACCTTAGACGCTTTAGAAAAATTACAGAAACAAGGTCTATTAGTGAAAAAACCGCGAGTAGACGACTACCATGAAAAATCTCAAAGTGAAAGTGACGACGATCCAAGTTAATATCGTTGTTTTAATATAATATATTGGTTAAATATTAGAAAGTTTTTAAATCAATACCGCTTTTGACAGGCATATATTCAACATATTTTCGTAATACTGCTGAAGTAGTTAGGATACTTGTAGTACTTACCTGTATATCATAATTATATTATAGGAACCACAACCCTGAACAGATAAATTGTGTTCTTCATTTAATATCAATACGCATTATCTACATTTTAATATTTAGCAAGTTTCTCTACAATTTATAAAGCGCTGTTGTGTGTAATTCAATTTAGAATGTACATAAGTAATTCAAATAAGAATAATTCTTACATTTAAGAAAATATAAAATATTGTTAAAGATTTACAAAACATAATTGTTCCTAAGTTATTTATGGCTTAATTTTTCTTTGTTAATTTAAAAATTAAAAAAAAATTAAATACGAAAGGTGAGAAATGAGAATAAAAACTTTTCGTTTATGATTGTTTAATATTATAAACTGTATTTACACCCACATTATATATAACGTCAATACCCACAGTCCCAATACTTGAATACCAAAATATATTAAATAGTCAGATATAAAGATATTTATATATAATATCTATAAGGATAGTGTATTTTTGATAAGATATTTGCCCCACACCGTCTAAGGAGTTTTTGCCTCCACTTTATTCTGCCGCCATTTATGATCCTGGAATCATTTGGGAAAATCAGAACAAAATAGAATATTAGCACATTTTTACACAAACTTTAAGGCGACTACTTATATTGGGTTTTAGCGTATTATTTTAATTATCTATTGAATTTTATTATTCCAGTAAAATTTATCACTGTACGCATTTAAAACACCATGAAAAGTAGTTTTATTTTGATTAGCTGGAGACTTGACTATCGGAACGTTTCTTAAATTTGTCTATTACAGTAAAGTTATCTACATACAATATACATTAATTAAACCAAGCATTCATAGAATGTATATTTCAATACATTTAAGCAATATCATAATAGCTACAATAAATTTGTTTAATCTAGTCTCCAGAAAGCTCAAGAACAACAATGATTTAAATAATAAATATTGCAAATATTATGAAAAGCACGTGATCACATGTCAAAGGTGTCGTAGATATAGGTGTTAGTATGACGTGACTTTAACACCAAGATATCATTTTTAGCACAAGCACAATTATTTAACTAATCTAAATACCAGCAGAAAAATTTTATTAATTTAGTGTATTTGGTAACCCGTATATCAATTGAAATACTTTATAAGTTAATATTACACTCTTGACCTCAGTCTATTTTTTGTCTAAAATATTTTTTTTTCATTAAACTACATTGCATTTTTTTTAAATCGAATCAAAGATATACTGAGCTGCCATATACGCCCGTGTAAATAGAAAAAAAGCAAAACGAAGTAAAGCACTTACCTTTAAATTTCAACTTAAATGTGATCATGCAATGAATGTGGGAAAAAGTGGAATAATTGACATATTCCCTATGTAAATCATCTAAAACATATCATTGTAAGTTTTTTATAATATAATACTTTTATTTTTCGAGTGTAACATCTGTAATCGGCAAAAATAGGTCTTTATAATAAAGAAATTTTGTTACTAACAATATTTTAGTACAAGTTATGGCAAAGTTGGTTTAAAAAGTTCGCCAGTTTTATTTACTTCCTTTATAGGTTACACAATCACATTTGTAATAAAAACTTATTATTACATTTGCGACATTTAAATGAATAAAAAAGCAAATAATAATTATTTATTTTCTAATTTTGTTACGTAACTTGTACTTTTCATGCTTTGAAATGTGTGATCGAAAATTAACGAGCCATGAGCGTATATGAAAAGATGAATACGAAGATGAATCACTTGAATAATTATTAGAACCATCTAATTAATCACTATTGTAATTCCCGATAAATGATAAATTATAGATAATACTAGCTGCAAAATAAAATTATATTGTGTAAATTTTAAAAGCATTTCTTACTTCAATGTGTTGGACTAAAACAGTCTTGAAATCCATATAATTGATGTACATGTATACCATACTAAAATAACTTTTAAATTAAAACCCAACGGGAGACGTACACAAGCAATCCTTTGTACATAATAAACATAAGCCCGTCAGTATAATAATATATGTATGTATGTCGGCACGTACCAAAACTGCCAATTCATTGGAGAGACGGTACGCGATTGCACGCAATTTGTATCGTAGTTTCAGCTTTCCAACCATTTTCTTTCGCAACAATCGCAGTATCGTATACATGTTGAACCAGTGCAAAATAAGAAACAAAGCCGCCAGGTAAGTAACCTGTCAAATATTGAATAAAAAAACAATTAAAAAACAAAATATTGCAACTAAAACCCTTTTTATTACTCAGCATAAATAAATAACAAGTATTATTACAGCGCAGGTTCACTCTAACAAGATAAATAAAATGTACAACTTTTAAGTACAAACAACATTAATGAAGTTCCAGTGCAATGATGATCTCAGCTAGGGTTTTTTTTATAACAGGAACAATAATTTGTTGTTCATGGAATCAAAAAAAAATAGGATTTTCGCGTCAGATCATATATGCACCTGAACCTTAATAATTTACACATGTCAAAGCATACAGAAACAAGTAAAATAAACATAAATCAGCGTATTATTCAGTACCCACTAACAAAATGCTGATACAATGGAAATAATAAAATTTTACTTGACTAGTCTGATGATAGAAGTAGCACTATGCAGTGTTAAAAATACGTTATACAATTATAAAATTATGTTACAAATAATAATTGTGCAAACTTGTGTATTATTTATAGTATAGTAATTACAACCATTATATTTTAAATGCTAAAAAGCAACCATAGCCGTTAGATAGATTTTATAATTAATACAAATATATTTACTACAAAACAAAAAGTATGTTTACAATATGGCAGAGTTAAAATTTAATTCGCATTTAAAAAGTATAAAATAATATGCATTTTATACATTATAATACCAATTGCGTGATAAGTAATGTTGATACATTCAATAATCAAATCAATAAGTCCACAGGTAATTTCTTGAAATAATTGTGTTGAATATGCAAATGTTTATCGTGGTGATAGCGTTATACCTGTCCAAGAGCATAAAAATAAAAAATTAACAAGTACTACGACACATTATATATCGTGACTGGGATGATTTCATGAAAATTTAGGTATTGCAGTTATATGACTTGAATATGACATGTATAATGTAACGCAGCAGGATTCAACCTGGCGCCTCCTTGAAATAGTCCAAATTGTATGTGCCATATTTTGCCCAAATCTGGTAAGCTGAGTTTTGTGTGTTTTTTACATTTATATGAACGAACATATAAACTTCAAGATACAGAAATATTTCTATGTCACTGGTGACAATGTAGAAGTTGAAAATTCCGAAAATTTTTGATGTACCATAAATAAAATATAATAATAATATATTAATTTTCCCAAAACTTATTATGAGAGGATATTTACTAATTTAACCACGTATAATAAAATTTGTATATATTTTCCGCCTTAAGGAATATTAGAATTGGAAATAAACAATCCACAAGTTCAATATCTAGTTTAGAGATTGGAGTTCGTGATTTTAATCTTTGGGCAGTCTTGATTTAACACACCTATATGTCACACTCTAATAAGTTCCCGTTAAGTTACTATAAATCAGTTTACATAAAAGTTTTGTCAATAACTCACCAAGAACTTATCTAACATTTAGTGACTATACATTAGACACAAAATTTCAAATATGTCATAACGTAACTCTATCATATAACAACCTGTTTTTATTTTTTCATTAATCTAAAACTACACGTATATATATATATATATAATAAGACTTAAAACTATTGCCGCGTAGTAAATATAATCGATGTATACATTATAAATAATCATTAATTAAAGACCTTGTACGACATACATACGTAACTAAATTTTGAATACGTCCATGTTGTTCATTAGCAACATAAAGATACGTACACATTCATTTAATTTTTTTTTTACGTAATAATTTTTAAACTCAATAATATATGCAAATTATTGTATGAAGATGTTACCTATTTATCCGACTGAGAAAATTAACAAAATACATATAGAAGATTCTATAAGTTATGTTGAAATAAGAGACTCAATATTACTTGGCATAAAATTATAAATGTGCATTTAACTACAAATCTTATATCAAAAAGTTTTGGTCCTTTATAAAAAGTTATACCAATTCATATAAAATGCAAAAAATGTATCTAAACTGCCCTCTGAACAAGCGTGTAACATTAAAATCTTTAATAACGATGTACTGTTTTAGAATGTGATCATGACATATTTATACTTGTAAAAATATATACAAACACTTTTTTATATATTAAGAAAAATGATTTTTAATGTTACACGATTGTCATTGGCTAATTAAACTGGCACTTTCATTTGTGACATGATTTAGAACAAACTCCAGAAACAATGCCTATCTAACTACAGAATATTGTGAAATGAATTCCTTATGAGTTTATCACGTATTACATTTTTTTGATTACATCACTAATTATGTAACTTCTTCCATTCTATTACAGACAAAATTATTAATAAGCACTGGAAAATGCAATCAGCCTTATCGATCCAATAATTATCGTTTCCTTTAAAGGGATTTTTATAATTTATTTTTATCGGTCTCGCTGAAATTTAATGTGCAAAATAGATTGATAATAACAATAAACAAATTAAAGTTATAACAGTGAAGCAGCTAAACTCACTTCGTTATGGTGGAACCCAATGCCGCGATTTTTTTTCCAGAATATATATTTTATAAATATTTGTCTGAGTGAGATATAATTCAAAACATCGCGTTCAATAAAATATTTCCCCGTTACGCATGTGCCCCGTTCACCATAACTATTAATAATATATTTTTTAGTTTAGTATTTATTTTTGTTCGAAATCGTAATAGCATAAACCTTAATTCCTTCATACTTGTCAAATCTATAGGCGTAAAAAAACATTAATTACAATTTACTTAATTGTTGTATCGTATAAACAAACTTAAAAAAAATGCAATTTAAAAGCAATGTACCTATTAAACTATATAGCGTTTAATTAAAAAATATTAAGTGGAAACAAAATATAATACAATAAAATGGCTGGACTATCTCTATGATTGAACTTCAATTACTCTAACATATGATTGAACTAAATCATGCCACTGTAATAATGATAATCTACTGTCCCCAGTTGGGTACCTGCTTGCCGAGCTTCTCTGCGAAGACCATCATGGTGGTCGCTATGTTGCCGATGCCGATCAGGAAAAACGACATACTTAAAGCTGCCACCTGTTTATGTTTGTGTTTACATGTTTTATATTTAGGCAAATACATTATATTTTTCTTGCAAGAACAAAAAGTTACATTAAAGTATTTTTTTGTTACTTGCCTAAATATCAAAGGCTTCATGATAAACTTATAAAAAATATAAATATTGATATTGCAAGTCAACAATAGCGAGGAAAAAGAATTTCCAATACAAAAAATATGTTTTAAGTAAAAACGTAAAGTTTAAAATAGTTTCATAATATATTTTACATACCTGCCATGTAGCTTCTGGGTGGTAACTGATATTGTATAAAGTGTATGCTATATACAACTGAAATACGTATCCACCGAAGAGAAAGGGCAGCAGATAGGTGAGACCGCGCCACATCCACGAGTGGAAACCTTCGATAGTGATATCCATGTTATGCCTCGCACCTAATGCCTTCAGCCTGTACAAAACTCCGCTTTGATATCTAAACTGCATGTATTGTACGACACCTGAAATTTAAAAAATAATTAATTTCATTTTTTATCAGAAAAGTATACTATTTATATCAAGGTGTTAAATGTTCCATCTTGTCAGACAAATTCAGGAAATAGTTTTTGTATCATATAAATCAGTTTATTATAATTTCTTTTTAACTTTACACTTTCTATATTCCGCGTTCTTTTATTACAATAAAAACAAATCGAGAATTAAGAAGAAAAACAATTAACGTAAGTAATATACTATGAACAATATTATACTGTCATCGGAACTGGAACAGTGTTCAAATTTTCAAGGCAAACAAATGAGCCAAATTAACACTGTAATGCTATCTGTCTGTTTTCGGCAGTTATACTGAATTCTGAAACAGAAGTTCAATACTTACTTATATAGGCAATAAACCACATAAAGGTGTGTCGAAATTCATTCCACGGCTCATTCTGTGGCCAAATAAGTATAATTCCAGAGGCCATTGTTGAAATGAAGTGGTGTAACCTCCACCAACCCTTGATTCTAGACCCGTTCACTTTCAATATGCTTTCTCGTATTGTTAAAGTACAATAATACCAGACTAGTAGAAATATTAGGATCAGTTGTAGTGGCCTGAAAAATGATAATTGAAATTATAATTTAGTAAAGTAGCTATCTGTTTCGACTTTATTATAAAATACATTAAACATTTTTGAAAATAATTAATGTTAATAACATATAGGTAGATATTTTTGCTATCATTTATAGTGAAAAGCAGTAAAAGTTAAAGCATTACCTAAAATCTATCGACAAATTACCAACAGCCAGAACAAATGCAATGGCGCTAAGTATTAATTTGAATTTTTCATATTCATCCTTATATTTGAATCTGAAAAAGACAAAATGTTATTCAAAAACACAAATTTTAATACAAAATAAAAATATTTTATAATTTGTGTGTTTATGAATTATTTATATATATTTTAAAAATATAAATTGTAGCTTACTTGTCATTTTTGTTTAGTATAGACACGTTGACGTTACCGAGTATGATCCTTAGATACAAACTGTTTTGTTTAGGCAGTGTCGCTTCGATCTCATGCAGCATTGCTTTCCTCTTCATGATTTCTTTTTCAAGATTTGCAACCCGATCATCTTTTGTTACACCCTTCTTTTCCGCTCTTCAAATGTGATAGTATAATTAATAAGGAGAATAAGTAAATAAAGTGTTACGATCAATTATTTGACAGAAAAAAAAATCTTCAACGCCATTAGTTGAAATTTGCATATTGAGGTAGGTATATCAAATGAAACCCTTATCTAAAAGCAATTTTTCAATGATTACGACGATTAAACTATACACTTTAAATATACTTAAAATTGTTAAATTAATAGTAGACTACTATATATACCAAGTGCATATATATATTGAAATACATACAATTCAGCATATTCAAAAATATTGGATGCTGCGTAATTATATTATACTATAGGCAGATACATATAAAAATCACTTAAAATCTGAACTCATAACTAGAATGTTCGATTATACCTAAATTGCCAATAAATAGAAGTACGTTCTACGAAGTAAAGTACATTCGACTTGTGTTATAAGAAAAACACATGTCTTAATCACTGAACATCAATATCTTCCAGGTTTTCCTAAATGTACTATATCCGTACCTTATTTAAAAAGTATACCAACAAAAAGACGACACAGGCAAAAACAATTTTTAAAGTCTATTAAGTAAAGATGGCAATTTTATTTGCATACTAAATTAAGTTATTCTTTAAATTCAATGCATGTACTATTATTAATATATTAGTCTATATCCGACAGTAACTATGTGGATCCGGCACTTTGCAGACCCTTGCTCTAAATTGATCATCGTTATCAGAGGGCAAGGTACGAAATGATAAGTGTATAACATAAAACAATAGGTAATATATTTCCTTAACAAAAACATTTATATTTTATTATAAGCCACTTCAAAGTTGATAATATTTTTAATCAAGACATTATAATGTAGTAATGACTCATCTACGAGGCTTTCGCCGTCCTTTTTGTTTTATTGATATAACGTTACCTAAGCATTCTAGTTTTCTCACAATTATTTTATAAGTTAACTTGGAATTATTTTAACATTTTTAATTTTATACTTTATAATTAACTTCAATTACAGGTGTTTATGTTAATTTATGAAATTTTATTTTAGACCTGATAATGAACAAATTTTCATGTATTATTTTGTATGACAGCCATATTGACCTGTCATCTACTTATAATTACTTAATTTTAAATAACAAGTGTTCTCACTTTCTTTATCTAATCTAAAAGATATGATTTATAAAATCAATAATTATGTTAGTATTTATAAATAATAATCTTTTAAAATACAGCTTTAATTTCATTATATCATTTGTGATGAACTTATATTAACTGTATGTACTTATAGTATATCAGCACTAAATGTTATAAGAAATAACACTTTTATAGCTAATATATATAACGATTGTAATTTTTGCATAATTTTTATACTGTTTTTCATCATTATGTAGTGATTGGGGTCACAAAAAAAGAATCCTTGTGTCATTTGCAAACAAAATGGAATTCTTAAATTAGGTACATTTCTGTGAAATATATATTCTAAGACAGTCTGATGAGTAGTGAACCTATAAAGGGACTATAATAAAATAGTACATAACTAAAGTTTTTGTACTTTCATACATTCTGTTATTTACAAAATTTAATTTTGAGATCTATTTCTATCTATATGAATCTATTTTAAGAAACAATTGTAAATCTCATTGTGGAAAAACAAATTATATTATTTGTTAATATTTACTATTTTTAAAGTGTTCTTCGACACTCAAGATTATATGTTCTTTTAATAATTTTATTAACATATTATATAAGTTTTCTTTTATTGTAACAATGTTTAAGAATTCAAGTTCTAGTAAATAGAAATTTTGATGCAAAACTTAAACTCAATTTTCTAGAAATTCAAACTTTGTGCACTTGTTTGAATATTGTATCGCCTCATGAGCTGTGATTACAAAAAGATTGATAAAACATATTTTGTTTTTTTTTTAAATGTTAAGTACAATATATTTTAATATATGCTAAAATTTCCATGTTTAAGTTAAATATTTTACTAGTAATGTTTGGTCTAATGTTGGAAATGCAAAATATTATGTAAACTTTACATACATACATAATTAACATTGTCTCGATACCCTGCTATGTGCGATAATATGTGAAGCTGTTTCATTTCATAAAGATTTATAAAATATAATATTCTAATTACATATTGGGCTGAAGCATACTAAAAGCTTTACAAATAAAGAACTAACTGTCTAAAGACCAATTTTATAAACATGTCCCAAAACTATAAAATATAGTAATTGAAGAACTTTATTTATGAGTAGTTTGGCACTGTGTTCACTCCCTAATAGGGACAATGTGTATGTACAATATAAATATTAATTAAATTTAGAATATCTCAATCTTTGGTGTAAATGAGAAAAACATAAAATATGTAAATAACATATTATTAGTTCTATGTTAATATCAACAATCAATAGAAAATAATATAAACAAAGAATCACTGACCTTTTGAGGGCATTTGCAATAAGTGACATCCGATATCTTTGATGGTTCAACTCCTTCATACATGACGCTTGTAATTCTCCAACCTCCTCAAGTTTGGTTGCATACTCTTTATTTATTGCCTAAAAAGATATTTTTAGAATTATATAACTATACATTTGTAAAATTCAATAACTAATAATAGCTAGCTAGAATTGCAACAGTTACACAGAAAGAACACTATCAAACAGTTTATAGTTTATAATATGCCAGTTTTAAATATATTTGGGAATTATACTTCCAAAATAAGTACCTAAAATAAATATTTATTTAAAACCTATTGCATATTATTTCATATTTAAGTAAATTAAACATTTTATATTAAAATACATATATATATATATATATATATATATATATATATATATATATATATATGACAACAATAACTAACCACAGTATTTGGTACAAATTAATTTGCATATTTATGTGGTGTATCATGATACATAATAATCAAAAATTGCAAATAAAAAAAGGATGAATTTTTAATAATTGCACTTATATTCTTCATCATATTAGGAATATGCTTAAAACTAATATAATTAATTGCAATTTAAAATATAGTAAAAATAGTAATAAAAGTAAAGAAAGATAATACTTAGGATGTAATATTTTTACCCTTATTATCTATCATATTGAGCAATTTAAGTTATGAACTTGCCATGGAAAATTATTTACTTATATATAGTTACGAATATATATTATGTTATTTTAGTTTAAAATATTAAAAATAAATTTAAACATACTTCTAAACGCTTATAATCTGCTACTAGATCTTCCCACTCTTTAAGACACTCTTCGGTCTCCATGTTTAGAGCTTAGCAATGTAAACAGTGAAATGTTAAAAAATTGCGTCTGTTAAAAATTAATCAAGCAAAAATTTATTCATGGCGATACTAGTCAAAGCGGCAAAAACACTGAATTTTTCATCTATAGAAAATGGAAATGAAACGAGTTACAATAATTTTAACGACCTTCTGTCTAGTGTCTATGTCATCTATCAAAAATTCAATGTTGATTTTTCCCTACAGATAAATAATAGGCTACAGATAATTAAAAAAAGTTAAAGAGATAAATCATTGGTTATAGTTGTCAATATTCATTACATTTCTAAAAAAAAAATATATATATTTTAAATAATGTTGAACTCTTTAACAATAAAATATCAAATAAGTTACCAAAACCCTTAAACACACAAATAAATCGCTGTGATAGTGTGATTTTAGTAAGGATAACAATTCATATCAAGATATGGCCACATAATATTCAAAAATTAGAAATTATTTTTTGTAATTAAACTAAAGTATTTGTTATTCTTATAAATGCATTTGCTAGATTGATTAAAATTATTTTCCAAATAGGGTATTTATATGCTTGATAACTGAAATGAAAGATGATCAAATTTCAATTATTCACTCGCTATTTGCATGCGTATAATTTGTTCGAAATTAAATTATATTTAAATCTAAATCATGTACATAGGATTAGACTTTAATCCACACTTAATTAATTTATAAATATTCATTTAACAATTAAAATAAAAATGTTTATTGACCATATAATTATATAACTATTACAACTTTATTATCAGTACCAGTTACATATAGGCTTCTCATCAGGCTTGTTATATTTATCTATATAACTTACATAAAGGGATTGAAGAAAAAGACTTTATAAATTACATATTTAATTGATTTATTTACAGAAAAAATTCACCAAATTCTATTAAAATTTTGGTAGTTTATTTTCTATATAAATTTAGACAAAATACAGCGGTTAATGGGCATGCACAAAATCCTCTGTAGTATATTCTCGTAGACCAAAGGCAAAGGGACGAGAAAATAAGATGATTTTGTTTTACAGTTATAATATATATTTTATAGATGATAAGCGAAATGTTCACGACTGCAAATACTGTGTAATTTAATTATAGTTATACAATTCTTATTTATAATTATAATTCAGACAATATAGTTTTGCAAGCATTAAATATGTGATAGTTCAATCAAGGAGATTATATATAGAGCCCTATTAGGTGTATGATTTATGCTGTATCAATAATGATATTTGTGTTTTGCAGCTTTTATTTCACAATTATAGTTTTACAATATATGTTCTATTTAGTTATAGAATAAGTCTAAGATTTAAAGATTGGTTTAGAGATACACAGATTAGCGAATTAGTTAAAAGGCATCTAATTAAGTTATTAAAGACAGAACTATATTGTTATTAATTTCTAATTCTAAATATATAATCTCCTTGTTATAATAAATACAACTACATTGAGAAAGCAATAAAACCTTGTAATACCATGCTATGACATATTTGAATAATGTTGACTGTAATGGTTCTTGTTTTTATTATAACCTAGCATGGCATAACAATAGTTTTGCCATTGTAGTTTATACATATCCATGTCTAGCACTGCAAAGCTTTTATATAGTATGACAATATTCAAGCCTACATCTACTTGCTACTTTCTAGAAAAATACCAGGCAACCAAACTTTTCAATATCTATAATAAATAACAAGAATCATAGTGGGCATATCACTAATCTTGTATCTAGCTACCACAAACGGCGTAGTTATTAGAAAATATATAATTAACATATATCACACATTCCAGTTTAAGAAAACATTATATGTTAAAATTCAAACAACTTAAAATGTATTATTATAAGGGTATTATTTATTGTAAGATTGCAAAAAAATCATTTAAAAAGTAATTTACAGCACTACTATCTCTTAGTTTTCGTTTGAGACATACAAATTAAAATTTTAAAGATATAAATAAATAATAGTAAAAAAAATGTTTAAAATATAACACTATAACTTATAGTTAAAGTTTTGAATCGACAAAACTTAAAATAAGTCATTTATAACTGCAATTTGTTACAAGTAAAGCATTTTCCGCAGGCAACACACTAGAATACTACTAAAACGTTTATTATCCAGTATCTCCTAAGATATCCATTAATGCTGTTGGCACAAAAGCAAACAAACATAATGAGGATCGATCGAGGAGAAAAACAAATGAAGAGCATTTTTATATACAAGGTGATTTCAATGAATTTTCGATATGATTCATATGAAACATTCCAACTGATTGTCATGAATAACCATTGAAACTAATTTAATAAAACTAAAATTATCAAATAGACAAGGTACATTTCTAGGTTGGACATA
The DNA here is from genome assembly GCA_032432895.1 of Dryadula phaetusa. Lineage (NCBI taxonomy): Eukaryota > Metazoa > Arthropoda > Insecta > Lepidoptera > Nymphalidae > Dryadula > Dryadula phaetusa. The sequence continues at coordinate 1,165,151 of JAOYRS010000038.1, forward strand.
TAAGAAAACGCATTAACTATTCGTATCAAATAAAGTTACATCTAAACGTTCTTACGAATAAACAATAACTATAAAATAAAATAGAATAAAGAAATGTTAAATTATAACACAGCTTTTACTCCTCGCTTCGATTCGATCGGGTGCGCGACGAATGCTACGTCACCGAGTGCAATTTAACTAAAATCAGACGTAACAAAATTAAACTAATCATATACAGAAATTATCTAGGAGCCGTTAAGTTTTAATGGAATGTGTTATACTAATTGATAAATGGGGCATCATGGGAGAGAAGGTTGGGATATGGACATAGCATTGTCTTATACACCAGGTAAGATCTCAATGAACAGAAGAAAGGAAAATATCAATAAATTATCAAAACTATTATTTTTTTCATCATAATATGATCACCATCCAAGTCGAAACTATTGTGTCTCATTGCAGCTCTATTAAAAGTGAAAAAATAATGATAAAAATATCATCGGTGAGTTTGCGTTACTAAAATGGCAATGCTCTTAACGACACTCCCAAACTTTAACGGTCTGATCGACGCTGCCGGATATCACGTATGGCAAGCTCTTGTGGAAATCTGAAAGCAAGTAAAATTCATTAAAATGATGAAAACAACAGTGATTACAGCTGTCTCTGCCTAAGGTGTGCGATATTTTGCATTTACGTGTTTCAATTTCTTTTTTATTATTATTCGCAGCAATACATTTATAACTCATATGAATTGATTTACGTATGCATTTAATTAAATTTAGTTATAAAAGTAAAAGTTGTAATCATATTTTATACAAAAGATATCATTTTTAACAAAATGAATATCAATGCAGTGTAAGAAATTATAATAGAAAGAGAGTAGCTTTATACTTTGTGTAGAGAAAGACAGTAGCTCTCACATAGCACGCAAGGTTGTCTGCGACTTCTTAGTCATGCTGCCCAATATCATGAATATTCTTTTAATAAAATTCTATAATTAATAGAGATCAATCTTTTAATTAAATTATATATCTACTGAGATATAATTAAATCATTCCCTCGAGTGGTAATCAAACTCACAATCGATCGTGTATACAGTCAGTCAGACGCTATCCCACTGCACTAATATGGCCTCAATATAAATAAATATGATGGGAGTACAATAATAAAAAGGTAATTGTTCAGGTACTAACCAATGCTGGTTGCAAAGTGCTGGTGAGCGCACAGCGTCTTGAGGCAGCGCGTGTGCGCGACGTCCCACACGCGCAGCGTCTTGTCGTCGGACACGGTGAGCAGGTAGCGGCCGCCGGGGTGCCACACCGCGCCGCGCACCCAGTTGTCGTGACCCACGAGCGTCGCGAGACACTGCCCCGTGCTCACGTCCCAGATCTGTTCGATCGAATATTAATAAGCTATAACTAAAACGTTAATATGATGAAAAATCTCAATATTTTTTTTGATTAAAAATTTGTAAATAGTTTGTTAAAAGTTAAGTTTTCAAAACTATATTTTTACCGAATTGTTTTAAAGAATCTGGTTTGCTGTGCAAGTCGCATGCACAGCCAGTATCAAAATATATGACTCGAGGCTATCGTGAAGCAATGGGAAAATTGTGATTGGATCATTGTAATACTCGTGAGTTTCATTTCCATTTGGGAAAAATTTGTATATTTATATTTTTTTTATTTCATCGTTCTAGCTAATGCGTGCAAATAAATGTCTCAATTTTGGATAAAAGCAGTCAATGGTATGTTTTGACATGCTGTTCTCATTGTTATCCTTAAATAGAAATGTTAAAATGAAACAATATGCACAAAGATAAGTTACCCACTTATCTTTAACAGAGATTTTTACCACAAACGCCAGTGTCAGAAAGTTTGTTGAGTTATAAAGCAGTTCGGGTACACAAACTACTATACTAACTAATTCTTTATCTTCTATATATCTCTAACATATTGGTAAGTTATTTCCCAATTACCTTGACAGTCTTATCACGTGATCCACTAGCGAGGAAAGGTCCCTGGTGGTTGGCGCGGCGGTTGTCGCCCCCGGCCGCCTCGTTGACCGCCGCCGCGGCGGACTCGGGCGCCCACGACACGCACTCCACCACGTGCTCGTGCTCACGCAACTCCATCTGAATTGACAAAGTTATGAAAACCTTAAACAAATAGTAAAAACCTAGTTATGTTGGCTCATGGCGTGAGGAGCGTACAAGATAAGGCTTGATCGGCATTAGTAGAATTGTAACGGGAATCTCCTTAAGCCATGGGAAACAATTTTTATGTACTTCAGCGTTCATTTCTTTTTCATATATGTAATTCCAATCGACAAGAGCATGTGCTTCTGTTTGGTCGGTTGTAGGTGAAATACTGTTCTAATATCAATTTAAATTAATACAATTGCACTCCCGTAAACGTATCTTCCTCTCTATAATGGTGCTAATTACTAAAATAGGGTCTTAGATACGTGAAAAAATGCATGGCTTGGACCGTTTCCAACAGGGTCGAAATCCGTTACTTTAAAAGTTTTAATGCTTTTTTTAAACTTTTATTTATCCTAAGTGTGGAATAATGCTTTCAAAATAGTAAAATTTAAGTATGTATTACTATACATTAAATATATTCGGGTGGACAGCGGCAAAAAGAGGCCTTAACACTAGACACCTCTGCTATACCGGACTGTTGGTACTTCAAAAATATTTCAAATTTTAATTTTACAAACTAAATTTAACTCTAGTAATTTAGTACTGGTGAGATTTTACACATAAAATTTTAATAAATAGAATATTTATGTAAATGCTGTATTTTGAATATGACCGATGATTATTTAAATAGAATAAAACAGTTACTTTTATATAGAGAATCCTAAAAGGACAAAACATATAAAAAACAAAATGATTATGTATATATATATATATATGCAATGGCATAAGTAACCTTGCATTCGTTGGTGTCCGCATTCCATATGCGCACAGTCTGGTCGTTGGAGCAGGAGGCGAGCAGCGTTCCGTCCGCTGACACGCGCACCATGCGCACCCAGTCGCGGTGACCCTTGTACGTCTTCACGCAGTATCTGAATGTGGATCAATAAAATCAAGTTTAAATTAATTTTTATTAAACAAGTGAAATAACAGAACACTTTTAGGAACCTTTAAAAATTTATACGCCTTTTATTATCTATTTGCAGCAACGCGATTGGTTGTGGATTCGATTTCCACTCGTAAGAATTACAAAATTTATATTTATTTCTTCGCTATGGTAACAGAAAGCGTGTTGCTGAATTCGCCACTCAATATCTCGAGTGTCTAGACACTATTTGTTGTCTCTGATTACACTGTCATGCGGGTGTTTTCATCATCATTCAATTGATTTGGCAATCATCTAAGATTTTTATCAATTAAATTGAATAAGTATGATTCATTTTTATTCTATGAAGACGAAATTCTTATTATCTAAAAATATTTTTTTTCTCAACTGTATAAATAACAATTAAAATTAAAATTAAAAATTTATAAAAAATGCTAAATTAAGTTTATATCATTTAAACATAAAATGGCCTGAAAGTGTCAGATGGTACAGCAAAGAATGTTAAAAATGAGAGTTTCTACTTAAAACTTGTTTTGTAATGGTATCAGCTGCTGCAGATGTTAAATTAAACAGAATTTTTTCTTAATAATCACATTGTAAGTCTAAATATATATTGTTATTTTAAGGTAGTTTAAACTTGTAAGGACTAAAATGTTGATAATTAAAAAATTTCAAAAACAAGAATATAAGATAAAAAACGATATTTAGTAGCATATGTGCATAAATTTACCATTCTACCTATCGATTATTCATACTGGTAAATTTTATTAACGTAAGCAGTCAATGGAGTGAAGTTTAAGTTATTTCATCTAATACTTTGCCGGAAGAGCTGAAAGTGCATAAATAAAAAAATAAAAATTTGTGAATGTACCGTACTCGTACACTATTCATCGCGACAAGGTATATATTAATCTAGTTTTCGGCACTACAGGTCTTATTTGGATCAACGACGACCTCACAACAAAAACTCACCCGGTAGCAACTTCCCACGCCTTTATAGTCTTATCCCGACTAGCGGTATAGATAAGATCACCACTCGGCGAGAACGCCACCGACGACACATTGTGATCGTGGCCGTGCATCGTCTTCACGCACTCGTATGTTTGGTTGAAGTCCCACAGCTTGATCGACATGTCCGCACTGCACGATACTAGAAATTATATTATAATTATTGATAACGTGAAGATGCAATCGATAGGCGAATTGCAACATCGATTATTTTATTCAAGTTATGTAAATATGTGTTTTGTCCAGTAAGAGAACTGGGAACAAATTGACATATTTTGTTGATGATGTTAAGACAAAAATACTTCTAATTATGTGATATATGTACCATAACTTATTTGTTTTAACAAATGAGTTATAATATATGTAGCAAATAATTTATCGTAATAGTTATTCAAGTTCTGAAGGGCTAACATTTGGGATATTAGCTTATGATAAAATTTTTATTTGCTATCACAGTAAATCTTTATCTTCTTATCGAAATAAATCTTTTTTTTGTAATTACAAGTTTATCAATAAGTTGTTTTATATTAAAGCTCAAATTATTTTATAATAGGCAGTATGTTGACTGTTTTATTTGTAACTAAGCCTATATATATATTATTGAAAATATTGATTTTTTTTAAAAAATACTTATAAGGTAGAATTACTTATTTGAAGTAATGTAAAACTCTTTATGATATTTATTTCTAATATTGAAAATAATACAGTTCTGTACTAGCTATCATACGAAAATAATCTATGGTACGAAAGAAATGTGTGTACTTTCGCTTTTAAAATGGACTCTGAACAGCTAAATACTGGCATATAGCCGATATATGATACTGAGTACCAAAAATAAAAATTAAAATAGATGAAGAGAAAGATCTTCCTTACCCTTTTAGAAATAATGATTAAAGATTAAAAAAAAATAATACCATTAAAAAAATATATTTTCTAATTATTTTAGTTATCCACCTAATGCTTGTGACTTACCAAGTAACTTGCCATGATGGTCGAAAGCGATATCTTGTACGGAATCAGTGTGACCCTTCAGAGATCGTTCATAATCTCCATTTTCAAAATCCCAAACTTTGATCGTAGCATCCTCACTCGAAGATACTAACAAACTGAACACTGGATGAAATATTACCTGCGGAAAAGTTATATAAATCGCATGTTGTTAAAATTGATTTTATATGATAACGTGTTGAGTGGTGGAACTCATCGCCGCATTTTGGCTTTATCAGAGCGAGGAATTGAAATATAATCACTACCCTGAGTTGGGATCGAATCCACAACAGATCGCGTAGAGTCAAACGCTGCCCCACTGCGCCACGACCGGCTTCAATTATATCTTAAAATAAAGGGTTTCCCAATAAGAACGATACGTTTTGAAATTAAAATATAACATGTAATATATATTTTAATTTTGTGCTCAATGGCTTTATTTGATAGGAAATTTTATGCTATTTATGTTTTAAATAAAATATCGTTCAAATGACCGCTACGACTTTTATTGCACTGGTGAATACGATCGATCCAATTTTCGATGACTCGGTGCAGCATTTCGGCTGGTATGGACGCTATAATCGCTCGAATGTTGCGTTCAAGGTCTTGAATCGTAGCTGGTTTATTGACATACACTTGAGATTTAACATACCCACACAAAAAATAGTCCAAGGGTGTTAAATCGCATAATATTGGTGGCCAATTGTGAGGACCGTTGCGAGAAATAAAGCAACAAACCAAACTTATTAGGCAATAAATCCATTGTGACGGTCGCAGTGTGGCACGTTGCACCATCTTGTTGAAAATAAATATCGTCCGCATCGATTTCATACACTTCAGGAAAAAAAAATCGTTCAACATGTCACGATAACGGTCGCCATTGACAGTCACAGTACGGCCTTCGTCGTTTTTGAAAAAGTACGCGCCAATCAATCACCGTACTATAATCCGCACTAAACAGTCAATTTTTCAGGATGTAATGGTGTTTCATGAACCACTCTTGGATTTGACTCACTCTAGTAACGACAATTCTGTTTGTTCACATAACTATTGAGCCAAAAGAGAGCCTCTTCTGAAAAAATGATTTTCCTATGAAATTCGGTGTCCGTTTCCATAATTTCAAGCACCCAATCAGAAAATTCACGACCTAATCGATGGTCTGCTGGCTTGAGTTTTTGTGCCAACACAATCTTGTATGGATGTAGGCCAAGATCCATACGTAAAATTCGCTAGGTTGTCATTATGGATAAGCCCAATTCTTGTGCACGTCGTGGAACGGAAACATTTTGATTTTCTTCGACACTGGCTGATACGGCGGCAATATTTTTTTCACTACGGCTTGTCCGCTGTCGTGTTGGTGGTCTACTATCGTGCAAAGAATATTCACTTTCCAGTTTTTGGATTATGCGACGTATAGCGAGCTCAGACGCTGCACCATCACGACCATATTTAGCACCAAATGCTCTTTGAGTAGAGACAATATTTCTCGAATTTTGATAGAAAATTTGGACAATTTCCAAACGTTGAGGTAACGTGAACTTGTTCATAATTAAATGGCAAACATTACTGAACACAAAACAACACAAATCTCAAATGTTAAACAACCAATATGGCGGCTGTGAGCTATCAAAATCCTATCATCCCTATTGGGAAATTTTCTATCATTGGGTCTACTTTTCAATTACTAAATTTTCTAGTAATAATGCATATTTAAAAATACCAAGATATTAATTTTATATTACCAAGATAATAATTATTTATATAGGTAATAGTTAGAAAAAACGTAGCAATAGTAAAATGAATAAGTGCAGGAAAGCTACACTGGTAACTGCCAAGACCTTGTCTCTCGGTTCTCATAAACAAGTGTGTATTTTACGGATATTAATTATTAGCAAGGAAATTGCTTAATATCGAATATTCTGCAATAATGGTTACAGTCATCGGTCGATTGCTTTAAAATACAAATTTGTTAAAATGTAGATTCAACATAAAACAACAACCGGTTTTGAAAGAGTTCGCTGCCGAAAAGGGCCGACAAAAATCTTAATAGTTGTTATTTTCGTTTAACAAAAATATTTTTGCTAAACAATTTTTGATTTAAATTTCAAAACCTTTGTAATAGTTGCGCGGTGTCCGGTTAGGAAGAACTTTTCCGGCGGGCGCGGGATCCATTCGGTCGGCGTGCGTTTGGCTCGTGTTGGTGCTCCTTCTATGAATTCCTTCTGTGCTTCAGAAAGTTTGGACTCTAGTTCCATGACCTGGAATTTTTGTAATTGATTTTAAGACAAAACCATTTGAACAAGAAAATAGATAATTTTATATAAGCTAAGCTCCGTTATATAATCTTATTTAATAATCTCGACATTAGTTTGTAAAAAGTTAGTACAAAAGCTATGATGACCTAGAATCTTTTAGCGCCGATCGATAACGCAATGCCTAGACGGGATCGTGTGAAGGCGTTATCTAAAGTCTGAGGACGGTGTTTATAACTTGGTTTGGAATACTATTCAGATAAAAAAAATAACTCGTTCAGAATATTTAAATTTTACCTTCTTTTGGAGCCTGATGACCGATGTCCATTTTTTCTCTAAAAGGCCATCGAACTTGCGATCCATCTCGTCAGTCATGTCCGCTTCCTTTTTGAATGCTTCCAACGCGTCGTTATAGCCATTGCTTCCCAGGTAATCAGCGATCGCTTTATTCCTATAAAATTTACAGTAATTTTATAAACTTGATGCTTTTCATCAAATATCTACGCCGCTTGTGCTACGGATAAAGTATGAATATATGTATGTGAATTAAACATGTTACCTATTAACTATAATTATTATAATTAAAAATATTATAATTAAAAATAAAATAAAATATACATTGACAATAATTAGTAGTTAAAAAATGAAATTAAATTAAGTTTCATTTGAAAAGTAATAACTTTTTCAAAGCATTTTCTTTTAATCATTAGTGAAGTCAGTATGTGAGGAAGTTTTATAACAATAAGCTTAATTTTTTTACACAGTTGCAAAAGACAACAAACAACTCAAAAGTATGCAATAAATACAAAATAGAGCACGAAAAGGTGCCAATTTAGGTCAATATCTTATTTCTATACTGTTATCATGTAAAATTTCTTATACAAAATAATGCTTTGGTAAGCAATATTTGTTTATTTTAATACATAATATATTTTGGAACTATGCCTATAGACATGTCATTATTTAATTTATGTAGACGAAAATTGGGCCTTATTATATACGTTTATTTCTATTTCTAATATTTGTGATGTATATCTGTCATCAGACAGACAATGCATAATATATTACGGTCTGAGATTAAGCGCTTATTTTTCTTTCCGGGTTTTATTAAAATAATATTAGTCTGACAGTATCTCACTTAAGTATCGTGTTATTAAATATAATATTAATTGTAAACATAGTATAAGAATTTCAAAGTAGCTGAATGATGCATTTTGACGGTTTACGAGAGATGCGGCTCAAAGTCTACATACAAATTATAATACGTTTTTTAAAAGTATATATCTTAAAGTGCGTAAAATACAATTTTGACTCATTAGGAATTAGTATTATCGTTTGATTCAAAATTTATAATCATTTACAAAACATAATTATAGTAATCATGACACTGAAAGATAACAACCAATATAAAAGTATCACGAAATAACAGAGAAAACAAGACTAGCATATAAATAATGATAAATGAACTGGAACTACAAATAATACAGAATCAACCTTTTTAAAAATTGGCAAAATATTTCTGGAAATATATAGAAAGCCGGAAAAAATGTTAAAAAACAACGAATACGCAACAGAGGCGAGTGTGGGGTTGGGTAATGAAAGTTTTCGTCATTACAGTAAAACCAACAAAAATTTTATTATTTAAGCAATCTACGTAAATAAAGGTCGACAGCATGTAGTGTCGAACTTGTGCCAAATAGATAAGTTGCCCTTGATGCCTTACAGCCCGTATCCGCAAATACTATTTCAAACCAACTGTATGCGAGGTTTTAACCTGCCATCACTAAATAAAATCCTAAAAAATATTCATTACTAAATTCTTACCCTAAGATGTCGTTTTTGTTATAAAGATATACAAATACACTTGAACTACTACAATTGGTTATCCAAATTAGAAACGTTAATACTTACTATGTAAAGTATTAGGTTACCAAGTATTTTATATTTTTATCTCTTTACACGTTTATATATTTCCCAGTTTATACCCTACATTTCAATTTCAATAAATTTAGTCATTGCATAATGGGTTAAGCGTTTATAAATGCGCTATAAAATGACCCGGTGGTTTAATTCACAATAGTTTATTGTATTGTTGATAGTGCTTACTTAATAATCTTTTATTTTATGGTAATTTACCTCCTACCTACCTTTACCTCAATAAAAGACTGTTGTTTGTATGAAGCATTTAGAATTTACCAGTTACCTTAATGTTCTTAGAATAATGAATTTCGACGTCAGTGCTAAGATCTGAATTATACAGTTACCAGAATTTGTAGGATATGAAGGTTGACAGAGAATTAAGTCATTTATAATTATTTCCAAAATAACGCTACTCTTTGTTTTGACAGATTTTTAAGAATTAACGTTTTTTTAATTTATAATTTCAATTTTTATCAATCATTTTTAATTAAAGGGAATAGCTTTTCCGTCTTTATAAATTTACAAATTTTTACCTACCTAATGTTATTACTTTTTATATTAAGTATATTGAAATTATTTTTAAGTATTTTATGGTTTAATTCATTATGGTTTATTGACTATTTTTAAAGTTTTATTCCACACTTAGGATTAGAAAACATTTTTGAAAAAACGTATAAAAATGTTCATTATGGTTTTATATTTTTAGAAAATTCTCTTTCTTTCTTTCTCTTATTTGTTTAGTAGAATTATTAAATTTAACTTATATTTGGACTTCCAAACAACGTAAAAAGTGTTTGTTAATGACTACTCACAAAATTTTGGCCCTTACATTAATATGGCCAAAATTTGTGAAATATTTTGAATGAATGCACACGAATAATATACATGATTATTGTCACTGAAATAGCATCGTAAGGTCTACCAGCACTTGATAGAGCATTGCAGTTGAATAAACTTTTGCACTTATGGTTTATATGTCAGATATCTAGTTGGTGAAACTAAATCGATTCAAGACAATCGGCATAGCAAGTGTTCCCATTGTGTGCGTGGGAACAATCAAGTTACGCCGTATGATTTTAAGTGAAGAGATATAAGCGTTGATGTTGGAAATGACAAGGGGAAAAATTATAATAAAATGTACATAATATATAATTGAGGATAGCTGTTGTCTAGAAGCTTTGCAGTGTCATTTATTTTTATAAAGGAACAACAATTACATCATTTTATAATATTGACGATTTAGAACCTTATTTATCATGAACTAATAAAGAGTAGTGACACTTTATAAATATATTTTATACAAAAATTCTATATTTTTGATACATGCTAGTTTTATCCAAGACTTTTTTCGCTGTTGATTAGTCCTTGGACAGCGACTAAGCTCAGTAGCGGCTCGGTGGAACCCAGCGAAAGTGGTTTCGTGCGTGGAGGTGCGGGCTTAACGGGGGCCGCTTGAGAAAATAACTTTCACGCTACATTTCCGTCGATATAAATCCAATTGAAGGGCACTTACTCACTATTATCGTTTCTTAGCCGTATCAATGCCACTTTGTATTTATGTATCAAGTAATCATTATCTACTTGTTGATATTGAAAACCTATAATTGTGTTTTAATAAAGCTTTACTTATAAAATATTATGATCATCTGTCCATCGGTAGCTATTACGTCCGAACGTGTTTTGTATCGCATGTTATGTATGCCGTCGCAATACTAATTATAACACCGGAGCGATCTCTATAAAGTGATGCAAATTTAATGGAATACTGTAATTAAACAAGCAAATAGGCGATAGTAATTAATGTATTCATGAGGAATTAAGATATCAAATATAGACTTCATGTTCTTCCGTTTATATAAAAGACCAGGAACGGAAACGAACTGAGTACTAGAACTGAGTACTAGAACGAGGAACTTTTTAAGAAAACTTATTTCAACGAACAGGTCTACAGTAATAGAGATCAAGTGGTCATGTCTAAACGTCGTAGTACGATTATATAGATATTTAATGTAATTAAACAAATTAGTATTAGAAACACGTAACACCGAATTTACATAGCTTTACGTGATTGAAGTTTTTTTAAATGAATAGCAACTGACTGTTACCGAAATTGTTTTTAACATTTGAATATATAAGCCTTATTTATTGACTAACTGTTAGGAGAATACACTCATAATAAGTTAAGTATATTAAATTCGTTTTAAGTTTAATAAAACGACTAAAGCTGTTTTTATTTTATTATAATTATCTTGTTCGAAAATCAGATATGTAGGTAAAACTAAAAAGTTATAAAAAGGTTCTCAAAACTTAATCCTTGTATATCGTAATAACGTGGTTACGTCAGTATTACGCATTGAATATTTATTTACACACCTCCACGTTTTTTCAAAATAACGAATGAATGTTAGATTTGTAATAAAACTTTAATTTTTTAAGAATGTTGAAAATTATGAGAAAAAAATCGAATATCACAAGATGAAAATTTTATTGCAGCCCCGTTGCTAAGAATGAGGGGTAGTCGCCTACACGGTCGGGCTATTGATCCAGTACAGGCGCCAATCGTCGACGTCAACGCTGCGTCATTGCGATTCCCCTTTTACTTAAATGCCTATAAGTATACTTCTTTATATGTCCTTTTATAGTAAGCCATTTTCGCTTAATGAAAATGAAATTCTACTCAATCCCTGTACAATATTATATTATTCATATTATTTTTATGCAATAACTTTCATTATTGACAAAAATAATTCTGTTTATGAGGGAAATGAGTTGATAATCTTAAATTAAATTAATTGTGCCCAATTTCTCCAATAAGATTAATGAATAATAACCAAGCAAACTGTACAATTCTGTAGAATAGATATCGCACCTTTAGAATTAAAGTGACTATGCAATATTTATAGAATTTGACATAGTTCTATTATATTCCAATGTTGTGTTTGAATATAGAACTTTGTTTAATTTGATAAATTTTATATTATATGAGTACAATTGGTTTTTTTCGTGGAGGGGTAGAAATATTTTATAAATATATAAATATACCAAATGAACTCTAGCGTAATTATTGTTTTGATTTTTATTATCTTAGTAACCATAGAAACAATAAAATATAGAAACAGTTTCACAAAAATGGCGGTTAATAATTAAGTGCTTTGTGTAATTTTATAAATTAAACTAAAAGAAACTAACATTAATTTTGATAATAATTTAATATTCTAAATATTCTAGTTATTTATAGCCTAATAATGGTAAACTCGTAGACGTAAAAGAATAGTCTACAAATGCCTCATGAAGATTCTTGCAGAAATGCAGCATGCGGCAGAATTACCAGCGGATGAAGCTTAACCGGTGTAGACTGCATTCCAAACGATCCGCGACAACTTGATCGAACAACGGCTCTTAGACCTTACAATGACTATACTTGATGTTGAGCTAAATGGCACAATCTAATAGGATATCGATGTGAAGGTTTACTTATACTTTTAACGATTTACTTCCATCGATGTTAAAATATCCCAGTGCACAGCATACACATTTTTTTTTTTCATAAATTCATAATAAATCACAAAAATAATAACTGTTCCAAAACACTTAAAGTACATGCATAGATAAAATCTCTCCAAGTTTGAAAAATAAATATGATGACTCACAAATGTTGGTTATTTAAATATTTATGTCAAAAATAATATAGGTGAATCGAGGACGTTCACGAGACCAATGCATATTTTAATCAAGAGGATTATTACATAGAGGATCGTTACAGTAACACCTGTACCTGCTTGTGTATGTAATTAGTATTCCGTCAAACTTATGTCGCTTTTAGGACTGAAATTTAAAATTTGAGCCAAACATTTTGTCTTAGCAAATTGCTTTCTCATACACAGTTGCATAAGTATGATAAAACTGTTGATCGATTATGTTAATAGGATATGATGTAAGTTCTTCTCTGTGCACATTATAATACACTTCTCTATCTTTAGTTGATTGCTCTCGATGGGTGGTCTTTTTTGGATTGCTTGAAAAATAAATATCAACATTCTTGTACAATAAAATTTATTTATGTAATATAGTACACTTTCTCTGAACAAAGTCTACAGTAGTACAGAGCTTAATTGTAAAGGGACTGCAGTGGATTCGATTTTACTTCGAGGGAGTCTGGTTTTTGAAGTCCGCCACACAACAAACGCTGTCTTAGGCTAATTAACGCATTAAGGTGAAAAACGGAGAAGCGGCGGCGAGGTAGATGAAAAAGCGTTAAGCTATTATTTTAAATATTATTAACTTTTAAAATTAAAGTTTTAAAGTAAAATTAAAATTTTTATTAATATTCGTAGCTGCAGGTTAGACTATCATCAATTTACATATTTTTTGATTATATAATCCATTTAAATTAATCATTACGACGTATTTATAACGTTGGTATACATACGATACAAATAGCATAAGAAATGCCAATGATATTAAATATTCGAAAAGTAATTTTAATTAATGTCGTTATCTAAGTTAAAATATTTTCAAGATATTAAAAGTTTTGTTGGAGAAATAATTAAATGAAATACATTTAAAACCCATCAAAATGAAGTGTTGCGCAGACTCCCAGGCGTGGTCAATTATTTTGCGTTAATACAGGTTGAATAGGTCGTGGTTTTCCTTTCACTTTGATCGTTATAAGTTGGAAGAATATATCACAGCAACGATACAGCACATGGGGTCATGTCAGTACAATGAAATGAACATAAGATAAAACCGCAAATGATTACATTATGCGTACATTTACACGGAGACATGCGGAAACCGACACATATATTACATACTCTAAGGGTTATCACAGAAAAAAATGTTATAGTTTTTACTATTTTTCATTATTAATTGAAAATGACAAACAATTATAATGTTCAAGAAATTTTTCATTGAAATTAGATATTTTCTATAAGACAAAGTATTTAACTTAAAGTGAACCTATTAAGATGAAATTTAGTTTAGTTTTGTAGTTAGCAACATTTATTTACACGTTAAATTCATATAAACCAGTAAAATCATTATTCGAGATGTTTTAGTACGAAAAAATTAACACAAAGTTAAATATTAAATTTAACAACAAACATTCTTTTTTTACAAAGAAAGTTTTCTATGTGTTGCTATGGCAGAAGCCGTGGACAGCGGGGTCAACGACTTTATATTATAGGTACACTCTTACTTTCAAAGGTCGAGACGTTAAGGGCTTTAGGTAAACGATATAATAACGCGATATAAATTCTTATATGAATTTATTGGTTTGTGCATTATCAATATAAAGCATAAATATACGTATTTATATTTAAATAATCTATTACAATTAAAGTTACAATGAAAATTACTATGTTACAAAGCATAATATAAGTTTTAGTGTTGTACAACATCCATTTCTGACGCTAAAGACGATATGTAACATGACTTGAACCCGTCCCGCCGAAAGCTAGGTCTCACTCAAACAAGTCTCATGTAAACTTAAAAGGAAGTATTGAACTGGTTATATTTCAGCTTATGTACGTTCTTATGAGCTTACATTACAACAGTGACGGTTAAGAAAAATGAAGAGATTAATAATAATACAACATTTTATTACTTTACTTAATGTACCAAAAATTATAATAAGATTTCATTTTTATACATACGCATAATATTTACAAATATTAAGTATTTGTATATTTTTGACTAATTGTTATCCACGACTTTGTTTGCGGCGAATATATGACCACAGTATGCTATGCTTACTAATAATGTTCATACCTTAGATTATTTACCTAAACAGGGAAATGTTATCCAGACTTGACAAGATTTAATAAAACGATATAAAAATATTTTCATATAAATACTATAGCATTTCATTCAATTCCATATCAGATGTTTCTATTTTTACATATCAACAACAAATTACCACTGATGGCTGAACCATACTAAGGCTATTGTTATTTATTTTTGTTTCAATTAAAACGAACAAAAATTTCATATATCATGAAAGTAAATAAATAAGCTTTTAAACATTGTTTGTTATGTTTGAAGAGTGGCGAAGTAAACAAGATTATAAACTTAATTTGTCATGAAGAGAATCTTAATAACCCTTATACACTCACACAGACTTAATAACATACAACTTTCTAAAGAGTAAGCACTAAACAAGTGTAAAATAAGATTATAGTAAAGCAATAATTTAAATAAGCAAGAATATAGGTCTAATGAGGTGTATATAATTGGTGTACATACTTATAATGCATAATATAAATTTTATAACATACGCTGAACTGTCTGAACTCTTTTTTTAATAAACAACAACAATATTATGATTCCATATAAGATATACCACACTTTAATTGTCCGTCATTCCTATAAAATTATCTATATTGAGTTTTTTAAATCAATTGTTTAATGCGTATGTTGGTTACAAACCAGTAAACACTGTTTATTCCTTCTTGTAGTACACTATCTCATTAGGCGAAAGGGCAATTCGGCACGAACATAAAAAAATCAGATAAATAGCCTTTCCTCTATTTTTATGATTGTCCTTGCCAAAGTTTTAACTTGATTCGTTAATTATACTGATAGTGAAATCTAATACCATATTTTTTTCAATATAATCTTTGAATCTGCATGAAAATTACATAAGTGCATGAAAATAGAAAAACATAAATAAGAAAAGAACTTTAAATAATTGTACGTAAATTCAAAAAACAAATAAAATAAATTCAATTTTAATGGATAAATGATATTATCTATTCATCTACTTAGGAAATTCACGTTGCAAATTAACTTCAAGGCTTTTATAAGCTTGTTGTTTAATATTTTTTTACATATAAATTTCATATTTATTTTAAATATTACATTTTATATTGTAAATAAAGGCGGAAATCATATTTTCAATTCAACCTATATTTCCAGGGTATTTCTAATGAAAACATTGTTGAAATTAAAATAGGCAGTAAGTAAAACCAAGACTGAGCAACTATTCTGATTCTTGGAGCCCACCCACAATATTTAGAAGATAAACCATTGGAGTTAAAAAGAAAAATCTACTCCCTCTCTTCTAACATATTCCATGGATTGATGTATATTGCATAAAGTTATGTGAAAAAGAAGAATACTTACAGCTCCTCTCGTTGCCGTTGTGACAACACCATTTTCATTGTGGTTGGCTACTTCTTGAGGCGGCGAACCCTGGAGGGTCACTGCACTTGAGTCTTATCTAATTCACGCAGGCGACGGCAGAAGCGCCGTTGCCATTATCACACCTGGAAAAGAAATCTTAAGTCAATCTAGATACACTTACTAAATATAATTAAAATTATAAAACATTGTACAAAGACAAGCACTCTGTTGGAAATGTTGACTAAGAAATGATTTATCAAAACATTAAATTTTATATTTATGTGATAATTAAGGAGTCTATAAAAGGCACTCTGTTCATGGCACTTAAATTTTTTCTGATTATTTTATATAAAGTATCTTCAATATAAATATTGTTATGTTATATATTTTTTAATATTTCAATATTTTATAGTACTTGAATATTACTTTTTATAACTACAATTACTAAAATATTATTACTACCTATTTGAACTACTTGATGTTCTTTACAATTGCATTATATATGTAATGTCTTTTATTGTTGTTTTCCAAAATGCAATGCAATGTAAAGTTTGCCACAACATCATGCTAGTATAGTATATTTATTCTAACAATTTTAAAACTCAAAAGTTTAGTCTGTGAAAAGTAGCTTTCATTTTTTTATATTTTTTATTGTCCCATGAACAAATATAAACAGTTCAAAGTAATATCTAATCATTAATATTGGCCAAATTGTTAATATTATAACTGTTAATAGGATAATGTATAAACTCAATTATATTAGTAATTTGACATTTTTATGTTTGAAATTTATGTTTCGATATATATACAAATTTCATAAAGTAATAAAAGTTAAAAAATTATGAATTTACCAATTTAAATATTGAGCTCTTATAATTTTTTAGAGGTTTTCTAAAATTCATATTAATAATACTTTCTAATATAATATGTTAAAAAAACCCTCTTCTGTAATTGTAGTATGTAATTTGTTGTTTTGATAAAAAATACATAAGGTAACTATGCAGCATGGCATCTTAAAGTTAAATCTGAACCAGAATACTAGAAAATTATCAGAAAAAAACTATTTCACTAAAGAAATCTATGTAAAAATACCAATATATAT
Organism: Dryadula phaetusa; assembly: GCA_032432895.1. Classification (NCBI taxonomy): domain Eukaryota; kingdom Metazoa; phylum Arthropoda; class Insecta; order Lepidoptera; family Nymphalidae; genus Dryadula; species Dryadula phaetusa. The sequence continues at coordinate 1,182,607 of JAOYRS010000038.1, forward strand.
TGAAAAAAAAAATAATAGTTCATAATAATTAAAAATAAAATTATAAAAAAAAATCTATGATCATTTTTGGTAGGGTGTTGCTTAGGACCATCCCTTATTAGAGTTTAACAGCAGTCTGCCATCATGTCGCATAATTCTAAAATTATATGATTTATATTTTGCCTAGAAGAGTAACAAAACAATTAAGCTTAACCATGCTTAAGCATTGTAATCTAATAATTGTGTCCTATAGAAAACAACAGATTTAAATAAGTCCAAGTATGTTTTTTATACAGGTTGATACTTTATACATTCACTGCACAAAGGTAACAAATAGACAAGTAATTAGTAGGTTCAGCCATTTACATGCATTTTGACTCCAATATTGCAAAGATTCAGTCTACTCAAGACCTAAAAGCGATATGTATTTAAGCAAGTTAGTTGGTAAGTTTTTATTACAAGCTCATTGATCTTTTGTCATTATTTTTGTAAGAAAAAATTATTATACTACTTTACATAACAGAAATTGTTGGGGTTTTCATAAGAAAATCTGTTATTGTTAGAGTTAAAATCATTTTTAAACTTAAAATAAAAAACAAAATGATCATTTTAAAGGCCTCATAATAGCAGATTTGTAAAATTTGAGTATATGAATAAATATTTTAACAAAATTGTATGGAGCATTATGAAATTAATATATCTTTATGAGGGTAGTTTATATTTTTTTATTGATTTTTGTGTTTCGTTAATCTCAAGGACCAAAGTCACTAAAATTTTTTAACAGGAGAAAATAAACAAAGTGTAATTAAGTGTATGCTAGTTAATATAGTTTACTATTGAATGTTATATTTTGATTACATATAATCTGTTCATTACAATTGGACATTATATAGAAAAATAATAGTTTTATTTATATCATATGGACAAAATTTGCTTGCAAATTTTCCGCGAAATAATAAAATACAAAAGTTCTATCATGAATCCATAAATGACTCAGTAAAACGTCAAAAATCCTACTGTCAGTTTGCCACATCAACGTAATATTTTTCAGAAGTTATCTCAACGTGGTGTAGACTAATAGGCACGACTATACTTATAGTAAAAATTATTGGATTTCTGAAATTTGCTAAATAGCGGAACGGCCATATTGAACAGACTGGTACAGAAACTATAGATATGATTCACGCGAACTGCTATTTTAAACGAAGAATAACGTTATTTAACGTATACTTACAAATCGCAAAATCACTAATAATACACTTTGATTAAAAAAATCGCACACACTAAATAAACACAGCACACACAAGACCCGAGGCAGAAAACCGTTTCGTTGCAATGGCTCAAATTCACTCAATTCAATACACTACTACAATGGCGACTATGAGACCTAAGAGATTCGATTTTTCTTTTACTTGTCCTATTGCATTGAAAGTGAACAGCGCCATCTATTGTCTCATTTTATAGTTAAATAAAATACATAGCAACACTCGATTTAGATAGAGATAAAAATATAATTTTGCTGTATGGCATAATGAGATAGCAATTATAGACATATTTCAATTTAAATTAAAAAAATAAATAACTATACATTGTGAAGTATATTAAGAGATGTAACATCCACATAATTTTAAATCTGAAATAATATTCATGATCATATTAAAATAAATAGTCATTAAAAGTCATTGATAATTTTCTCTTCAATAATAAAACTGTTCTGGATTGTACACACTCTCGAACCATATTACAGTTTCTGGCTAATGGTAACGTATGTAATTTAAGTAATTACGTTAAGGTAATTAAGTATTTACGTTTGGTTTAGGTTTATTACATTTAAAATATAAAGAACATGCAAAAATTGCTTTTTGTTGTTAAATAATATTTTTAAAAACATTAAAGTACAATGAAACGTCGATAATAATAGTATTATGTTTATCAAAATATTTGAATTTACTGTTTAATGTTGTATTAAATGATAATATATATAGTAATACAAAAGGTAAGACAATAAATTATAGGTTTTATTAGTAGAAAACAAATATATGATTAAGCTGTGGGTTGGATATCAGCTTTGTCCACATTAATTTATAGTTAAAGGATAATTAATTTATTAATAATTTAAGTATAATAACATTCCAATATGAATTTGTTTAATTTTATTGATATATAATTATTATAGATACTTGTAACGAAAGTGTATAACATACTATTAATGATATTTACAAAAAATAAACAGCTATAATATTATTTTTAGTAAATCATAATATATTTTTTATAAATATTATTATAAATAAGTTGACATAATTTTTTTTTGTTAAAAAAACAATTGAACTATGAGCGATAGATATGGTAGGTACCCAACTCAACAAAACAAATGTCCGATTCGTGCGCCCATTTCGTAAGTTCTTCGAACGATAATTTTGATCAACGCCCTTTAAAACATTATTTTGATATACCTGGCGTAGAATAATTGTTTTACATTATTAGTCTATAAATAGTACAGTTTGTAGATCTTGTACTTATTCCAGAATTTCATGGTTTCTTTATAACTAATGAACCAGTAGGCAAAGGAATCAAGTTTCATTTGCTATTTTCTAAGTGTTTTGACGAGTGCTAATATATTGAAGATTACATTGTGTGAATTTGTTAATTTTGCTATTTTGTAGCACATCTTAAAAATGACAAGAAATAAAGCATCCCTTTCACCATAAGATAAATGTTATGATTGTTTTTATAAATGATATGGAGATCGTCATTTAGTAAACGAGGCACGGATGCTTACTTTGAAGAGCAAGTTGTGCGATGGTGATAGCAAAGAGCAAGAAAGTTAAGCCATTAATGAACAACACAATTAAGAATATGGATTACAATTGGACACCTGGTCCAGAACCACCAAATAACCAAGATGTGGGTGTACCTAAGGCAATTTTTATTCCACATTCAAATTCCTTACCATTTGATGAGAGACGCGTCACATTGGAACAGCCAGTCAAGGTAAAAAATAAAATGTCATCCATATAGATTCTAAATCAATTCAAATTCAAAATGTTCATTCAAAATGTTATAAAATATATCTATTTTATATTATATTAATTTTCGATTACATATTCTACTTAGCACCATTATAATAGTAGAAATTTATGAAGTAACCACTTTAGGTATGTATTCTTTTATATTATGTAAGTTTATTTCGACAAAATTAATGACTTTTTTACACTTATAATGAAAGTTGGAATATTCAATGCTATATTTATATATAAATATTTCTGTTGAGAAAAAATACAAATCATGCATTTAAGAAATATCATGTGTATTTTTTACATTATTAATATTGATATCTAGAGAAACATAGAACTATTAAGTTCCAAGATTCTCTAGTAGGGATTAGTTTTATTGAGTTTATGTATTTCTTGAAATTAATAATTATTTATATTTAAAAAATACTTTTGCTGTTGCTTTGTGCATACTCGTCTGTGAGAAAGACAACTGCAAAGCAGTATATGGAGAAAAATTGTTTAGGGTGATAGGTCCTACAAAAAAAGCTTAAAATATGTAATTGATATGAATTAAAATTATAATATATATGATGTTTTTCATAATATTCTAATCATTTCTTAAATTTCAAATTAAATAAAAATAAAACAAAGCTGTGTCAACATGGAATGCATTGGTTTTATATTGAAATCATATCTTAAGTACTCACGGATAAGATAATCTATGTATACTATAACTAAAAACTAAACCACTAACTAAACTTATCTTTTATTTATCTTCATCTCATAAGTTTTATATGAAATAGAGCTAGCTGATAGTAAATTATATAGATAAGTTTTTCTAAATTTTTAGGTTGTCTTTTAAGAAATAATAATATATGTTTTACAGTCCTTTCATATTTTGCAATATGATTATTAACCATTATAAACTTATCAATATTCTAAATATTTTTTTTTATTCTTCAGAGAAATTAATACTAATGCACATACATTTATTATCAAATATATCTAAGACACCACTGGAGTTACAAATGCAAAAATATTAGGAATCTTGTTATAATTTTTTTTTTTACATTTTGGGAGCATTAGAAGATCTATCAGATCTCTTGCAGGACTTGTACTCAATATGGTGCTACAGTGAATATGTTAATTACAAATAATGGTCCTAATATATTACTAATGATCAAGATTTCAAGTATATTCTCTAAAAATGGTGTATTATACTTTTAGATAAAATGTTTGAACTACTTATATTAAATTCACTAAAACAAATTCTGTAGTTCATTTGAAGTATTAATATTGCATGAATAGTTAATTTATATTTTTTGTCCCCCATATGGGATTATTAAATCAAAATTAGTGTCAGCGGTCTCCGCTGTCCGCCCAAATTCGAGACTGATCGGTGTCGAGTGACAGAACTATACGCCGTGTTTTATCTACGAGAGCGTAAAAACATATTGTAAAAACCAGAGCAAGTTGGCAGTTAGTTAAAGTTTCAGAATGTGTCCTGTGTATTTATTGGTATAGCCGTCAACCGCGTGTGTGAGTCGACTTAGTTAGCATGACCCGTGGTACTTGAGACGGGACAATTGTATATTGGCAATTAAATTTAATGAGATTAAATTATGTTATTTCTAGCTACCATCTGCTCTTTGTAACGGAAACTGATTCTTATCAGGTTTATCTTCTGGTTACAGGAAGTTAAGTTTGTATCATTATGAATTATGAAATATTGCTGAGGATATGTCGAAGATAAAATTCATTTGTGCATTCTCATCAACTGTTTGTATGATTTTGAAATAAAAGCAACATTAAATGAAGATGTGTGAACGTAACTTTCATAAATATGAGAAGGACCTTGGTTTTTGTACTATATTTTGGTAATGATTGTGGGTTGTTTCGCCACCGCACAAGTATACTTCTGACCTGACACATTTATTTCAATCAAGATTAAAATTGAATAATAGGAAATAGGTCTTTAAGCAACCTATTATAACATGAATGTTTTAATTTATTTATTAACTGTGTCTAAATAATATTACAGATCGGAAGAAATGTATATCGCGCGACGCCCTCCACAACGAATACAATATTTGAATGTAGAGTGCTTTCGCGACATCATGCCACGCTCTATTACGATAAAGGACATTTTTATTTAGTGGTAAGTTACAAAAATCAATTTAAATAGCTAAACCAAAGTTTCAGTATTTATTAGAAATTTACATATATAAAAAATATTTGTAAAAGCTAATTTTATGAATATAATTTCTGCTCCTATAAATATTATCCGTGATAAGTAGAAAAAAATCTAGTAATATAAGTAACATAAACAAATATTTAAAAGAATTTAATCAAAAAGTATTTCAAATAACATCTCGTAATATTATGAAAGACGTATTATAGGCGTATTAATGGATAGTTTGACTCTCACTGCCTACGCCTACGATAGATTTCTATCAAGAGCTCGACTACCCAATTCCTCAATCTACTTTACAATATAGTTGATTTGGATATTTTATGGCTCTCTTCTTATAAGGAAATTTATGCTAAGTAAGTCGAAATATGTAAAAAAAACATATATTTTTAAAATCTACTATTTTCGGTGTGGACATCGTTATTCATTTAATTTGTTATTGTTTTTAGTAGTCCAAATTAACAACGTATGTCTGAAATTTATAAAAATAAAATACGTTTTATCCAATATAAATGATTAAATAATGAACTTTGATAATTATTAAAAACTTAATTATCTTAAGGTACTACAAAAAATGTGTTACTTTTGTAAAGGATAAATATTTTTGAACATTGAATAAAAAATTATACTTGATGTATCTATATTAATATAATTAAATTTATATATATGTAGTTTTTTTTAACAATTTACAAATAAACAGGTTGCGCTCGAAATACTGCTCATTTTATATAACGATATCAACAATGTACATAAGTACATTATGGTGAGGATAATGCAAGCTAATTAAATCAGAGCAGCGATTATTTTTATAGTAAGCACAATGATACTCCTGGTATGACCTCATTATGCGTGATAGTCGTGCAGCTACTTCGATTGCGCTTTATTGATAAATGCCTTTGAATTTATGATACTAATACTCACATGCTAGGGGCTGCTACTGTCTTTGGATCCTAGTATACGACTCCAAACTGATTGTATAAGTATCATTTCATTATTTCTATTTTTGATTATAATTCTTAGTGGTCTGTAGGTAAAAAAGTATAATATGTCCAAGAGCTGTTCTAGATACTTCTTCTCTTATTACTAGGTACTAATAATACGGCGTTGTACTCTGTTTACATGCTGTATTTTCCTGTTAGGTTACAAAATTTTAATATCGTACTTTGATTAGATAAAGTAGTGGTGGGCAAACATTTTTACCGAAGGGTTAAAAAGTTAAAAAAAATCATAGGAAGGCTAGAAATAAAGAAAAAAAATGCACTTTGTTTTCAAATTGATCATGATTTATTTTACTTCATTGCACCCCCTCTTCACATTCTGCAATTCACAGATAACATTCAATGGATTTTTATGCAACTAGTTTTGTATATGGCTCATACTTTGCGTATGCTGTGCTAGTAAGGCATGGAAACCTATTATAACTATTTTCCGAGTGAAATTTGAATTCACAACTGTCAGGTACAGTTAGGCAAATAAATGTCAAACTCTGCTAATCATGTTTCTTGTAATATATGCCAACAATAATAATTTACATTTGTTACGTTCGGTACAAATAAATCCAAATATGTTTATATATAATAAACAAATGTATAAGTCTCTGTAAACATGACTATTTTAGAATCAATACAAGTATAAGAACAATAGTTAATCACGTAGTGCTGATTCGTTCTTAGTCTGAGTGGTCCTAAAATACAATCGGCAGCGAAATATCTATAGATGTTTGTAGCTGTTTCGTTTTTATTTTTAATTTTATATATAAGCTTTATTATATTTTTAATTTTTTAATACGTGTTTAAGTGTAATTAGATGTAATCATTTTAACGTTAAAAATGTAAATGAAAGTGGTGTGAAGCTTTAAAAATATTTGGGAACTTGCTTCTAGTTAATTACTTGAGAGAATTTATTTTTTAAATTTAATGCTTCTAAATTAAGAAACGTTGCTTTTGTTGTTCGTATGTTTAGTAAATACTATTTTTTAAAATTTAATATTAAGTTTCTTGATCGACTTTGTTTGTGGTTTTAATGTTATAATATTAAGGAAAATTCTTATTATTTTTCACATAAGATGTAATCACATAAGATACCATAAGATACCGATTGGGCAATTAGAAAAAAGTATTAGTCTGTTTAATATTACATATAAAACGGATACTTAATTAATTCAACTCAATTAATATACCGAATAGTATTTTTTGTATTTAAATTGTATTAAAACTATAAAAATAATATTCGGTGAAAGGCGGAATATCGAGTATTTCGACACTTACACTTTAGGTATTTCATTTCTGAAAAGCGTGAAGTTAGTCACAAATAATAAAATTATGTATAAAATTAACCTCTGCCGATCGTCCATAAGTTTGTCTTCTACGTATAAATGTATATTATGGTGTACTCGATGTGCCAAATAAAAACAGGTTTAACATCCTTATTAATTGACGTAACATTACACCACAGCAGACGACGCGATCGGCTTGTAAATATCCACGTAGTTGTATAGTTTCATATAGCTTCTGTTGTATACTTTTACGGCTGCTTGTCAAAGTGGTCTGGCGCGGTGCTTTTTTGTGCATCATGACATATATGTCATGCTTGTTATATCAGCAGTCACCCTTTCACCTTTTTTTTTAATTATAGTTCTTGCTTAATGATTATTATATGACACTTTGTATGTGTTATAGTATAGTATTAGTACCAAATTTTTTAAACAAATTGTGTTAGAACATTTTATTTAATTACAATAGTCATAATATATGCTAAGTAATTAATAATTCTTAAATCATTTAAGTACAACATTTTAAATGTTTTTTTTATTAAATTGTGCGTTTTTTTTATTAAATTGTGCTTCCATGCACAATAATGTCTGATTACATCTACTAAAATGAGTGTAGGTTTGTTCATATGAGGGGCTTACATCTAATTTTTTTTATTTACCCAAGTCTGAGACATAAAAATACAAGGAAGAATTACAATTAACACCATCAGTAGAAATTCGTTTTTTAATCTTGCATAACATAAAAACATAAATAAATATAATTGGACAACTTAATATTACTCAATAAGCGTTTAGTCAAAGTGTATTTACTGCAAGCTAACATATCTGCCGCTCTATACACATGGTAATGTCGTAAAATAACATATATATATATATATATATATATATATATATATATATATATATATATATATATATATAAACTTTGTAAAACAGAGTGTTTATTGTTTTGACCAGGATAACCAAAGCAGTAATGGCACTTTCGTGAACAATAACCGGTCCACGTTGACGAAGGAGCCGCATGAGGTGTTCTCAGGAGATGTTGTCCAGTTCGGCATTCCCGTCGTCGAGAATGCTGGTAATTCGGAAAAGGTCAGTAATTGTGGAAGTGTATTCATAATCATAACACTTTATTCCTTGTCCTTGTATGTTTATATATTTAGTAGCTATATTAATAATTTTGCTTAAGTGATCTTAAGTATATTATGTATGTATTATATTTATTACTAAGAAAGTGATAGACATTTTTTTATTTAAATTTCAGAACACATTTCCTCCAGTGGTTGCACTCCTCAAATTATATCACCCAGATGGAAAAGAAGCGAAATTATCATTCGATCCCACAATGACGACACCACTTCATCTCAAAGAGCTGTACCAGCTCAACAACTTTGTACAGGTAATCATTTATATGGTACATTTATAATAGCACTTAAGATATAAAATATGTAGTTTAATAAAGTTTTTTATAAGAAAAGAATGAAATATGTTTCACCGCCTATAAAACTCTTCAAAGAATTCTTTATTCCAGGTCATAGTACCGCAGTGTGACAGCGTTCTGCTTTGTGGGTTCGATTTTCATTTGGATTATTTTTAATCTATTTATTTTTCTCCACTTCTGGTAAAGCAGCTTCTGGTAAAGCTCGACATTGAGTCTGCCTCTCAAGAAAGCAGTTAACGAAGTGTCTTAACACAAGTTTGTCTCTGATTGGGGTAAATATATTCCAGGAAGCGATCCAACGCGAGGCTTCGTTAGAGACGCGGCTGCGTACGCTACGCGAGTGCGTGGAGCGCACGCGCACCGAGGCCGCTGCCTCGTGGGAGCTGTTCATTGGCGAGCAGCGGCTGCTCATGCGCGTGCACACGCTGGAGGCAATGCTTTCGGCCGGCAAGCACCCAGACGCACACCATGTCGCACAGTTGTTGTCCGATAAGAGGAATTATCAGGTTGTTGTTTTGTGCTTGTATTTTTTATCATTTATTTATTGTTTCTTGATGTTGATGAAAATTTTGGTATGTAAATTATATATTCAATTTTGTTTCAAAATTGTTTGTAGAGTTCAAGATATAATATATTATTATATTATATTCAAAATGCATTATAGTAGAATAATTGTTTAAATGATCTGTAATAAATATATAAATATTAATAATTTATGTATTTTTCTAAAATTAGCATTCATAATAAGCAAAAAATTTATACAACAATTTTAATAGATGTCACTGTCGTTGTACTAGGAAAAACTTATATTACCGCAAAAAACTCTCAGAGTTGGGATGGAAGTGCGAATAAATCTATCTAACTATTATTAATAATCTTTATAAACTAAAAGTGCAAGATTTAACTTTTTACACACTCAAAACTTAAGACTATTAGTTGTACATATATATTGGAAATTATGATATTTATTTATTACCAATATACTGTTGACATACACATTCAGGAAGTGGCGCAAGAGAGCCTCCGCACGGCGCATGAGCAGCGCCTTGCGTTAGAGGAGTCGCTGGAGCGGCGCAGTCGCGAGGCGGCCGCGCTGCACCACCACAACTACGCGCTGCGCCTCGCCGCCACCAACGCGCTGCAAGAGCTACAGGTACAAACAAACACACTTGTATAGAACGTGTGACGGACTTAACTATGCAAAGATCATTATTTAATCATTTTGACATGTCTAATAGGTTGGTCGTACTTGTCAATTTTATATACCAAAATAGGATTATTTGTTAAATATTTATTTACAATTTCTGTTTGTATTTGTGTTTCAACAAGTTTAAAGAAGGTTTAAAAACCTTCTTTAATCTTGTAGAAGGATTTCAAAACTAAAAATAGCCAATTCAACACCCTTTCTCGAGTTTTAGCTAGACTAATAGACGTCATTTTATATTTATGTATTTATAATTTACAAAATTATGCTATGAATAATTCTGCAAAATTATTTTTTAATTAATTCTATTAGATGCATTTTTCAAGCACCTATTGTATGATGTCTAATTGCATAATATATTATTATTTTTAAAATTGGATGTTAACCATATGTTGTAAAATAACAGTATAATATAACAACAAATTTAGTATAATTATAATGACATTTGTAAAATTTATTTCACTTTGCAGAAATTAGCAGCGCGTTGCGATCGTAAAATGTGTGCAGCGCGTCTTGCCATCGCTGCTGCTGAAGAACGAGAATTTACACTGCGGAAACATCTTCCACTTGCTGTTAGTACCGATATGATGTTATTAGTAGTATATAATATAATATTGGTCTATTTAGTTTACAATTTTAGGAGTAAATATATATTTTTGTAGTGTTGTAATTTTTTGTCAAGCTTCACGCTTTTATTTCGCATAGGAGGGTAGACAGAAAGCACATAGTCTCAAACCACACCATACTCTGCTTCCCGTCGGATTCGAGACATTACTTGTTGAGTGGCGGCACAAAACGCCGTGCCTTGTCTTACCAGAGCAATGAAATGGAAATAAATATAATTATACCCCCGAGAATGGGAATCGAACTCACAACCGATCAAGGTACCTTCAGACTTTGTCCTACTGTGCCACGACCAGCTTCTAGAATATTCAAACCTTGACCAATTCTATATAAATTGTTAACTAACCTAACACAATAATAATCATATGATGTTAAAAATAAATTATCCAAATTTGTATATTTAATTATAGTACACCGTGCAAAACGGTGAAGCGAAGATGCTGATAGTGAGTACAGATAGCAACAAGTTGCAAGAGGCGAAGCGCAACGGCTCACTGGAGGACGCCATCCGAGCGCTGCCTGACTACATCAAACTACTGCTTCCACAGAATTTATTAAACAAAGTAATTTTGTTTGTTGAGTATAAAACTACGCATTTTAAATGAAACTGTTTGAAATGGATGAATCAAGATTGTAGTATTCGATTAATTAATTTACTTTGCACTATTCCGTGGTCACAGGTAGGAGGTTAATTATCGCAAAAAATCTATTTTATTATATACAAAAAACAAAAAATCTATTTTATTATATTACAAATTAATATGACTGATAATATATAATAGACATCTGTATTTAAAGTTTTAATCTCTTTTTTACGTGTTGGAATCTGAAGGATACATGCCCAATCCATCCATCCTTAAGGTGACAGGAATGAAATTGAAAATTTACTTGCCGGCAGGTCGAAAAATAGGCGATATTTGTTTAGTACCATGTAATTTGCTCTTTGTATGATTACAGGTTGGAATAAAAGCTATATCTGCAGAAGGGAAAACTGCTAAGGAGTTTGAATTAATATTAAAAAAAAATAATGTTTATCCAGAAGAAAGAGGTAAATGATGATGAATTAAGATTAACTATGAAATAAGCTTATTTAAAAATATTTCTACTAAACCAAAATACTGCTTCATATATACTTTATTTACCTTGCTGTGCATATTTTTGGACTTAGAGGCAAAACGCACCAAGGCTCATAAATTCTTTGGAAAATAGAGATTTAATTTAATTTCATGTTTAATTTATTCGTTACTAGGGATCTATTCGCGACTTCTCATGCGAGATCTATATATACTATAATATTCCAATATACAAATATTTCACATTTAATATCTGAAAGCACTGTGTTATTACTAATGGATACGTTCAATATTTTAATGTATCAAAGAATAATTATCATGTACTGTGCCTAAATTTTGATTTTAATGATAGTGTAAATCAGCCTTAACGAACTCCAGGTAGCGGCATTAGGTGTCAGTGACGTTTACTAGTGACTAAAGAAAATATGGCGACGGCGATTGGTTTGTCAGTATCATTAGAAAATAATCGACAATTCGAATTTTGCGGATATCATTTTTTTTTGTGTTTTATGATTTAGAAGTTACCAATTTATTTATATTATTATAAATGACTCTAACGATATTATAAACGTAAATTATTGATTATAGAAAAACAAGTTACGGAGGAAGGTGATGTTGGCAGCAGCGGAGAGAAGAGCAATGAAGCAGATCTTTGCACTGATGATGAGAAACACTTAAGGCTCAACCATGACAACTCCCTGCTTACCTTAAAAAAGGAAAACGGCCCAAACGAAGGTGATTAATGATGAAAAAAATAATTATATTATATTTTATAGGTGACATTGGCGATCGGCAATTAATTAGACATTGTTTAAAAAAATAACTATTAAAAAAAACTAGTATATCAAACACATGGTAATGTGTGTTACATTTATTTTATTAAATTAATTTTTTTTTATTTATTATTTATTATTGGGAGTGCGCCAACATTTTATATTAATAATTTTCCAGATGCTGATGAAGTTGAATCTTTAAGCCCTTTAGACGGTGAATTACGTCCCGATAATAATGCGAATTCTACGTACAGTGAACCTGACAACAAGGAAGACTCGCCAGTTTGTATATTATTTCATTTAGATAGAAATATCTTTTACTGACTGTGGGCGCTATAGTTGGGAGCTTGAACCACTCTCTAGGTAAAAATTGTATTAAATTCAATATTCATTCCTCGTTCTGGTAAGCATGATATTATGTTCCATCACTCGAAAAGCTATGGCCAGACGGCGGAATTCAGAGTGTGTCAAGAGTACTTTGTTATAAAAAGTGTGAAGCTGCTATTTCTATGGGAGCAAAGAATGCCATATAATTCTACTAAAGAACTTAACAATGTGTTTAGTTTTATTTAATTTTTAATTGTCATTCTCAACTCACGCTAGCTACATGTAAGAAAAAAAATATTTAATAATAATTTCTTACTTAAAAATAATTACAATTAACCTTTTTTAAAAGAAAAGGAGAACTACCCTATTGTAAGCTACAATAAGAATTCTTTTCAAATAAAGGATATACTACTCTATGTACTACCAAATATATGTATACATTCCGATGTACAAATGGTCTGATCCGTTTAAATCGAGGCAATGTGCGTGTATCAGTATCGGCGATCTCTTGGAATGCAAATATGTGATTCGTATGCAGATAAAATGGGAAATTTTGATTAAGTAACATTCGATTCAACAGAGCAAAGCGAGCATAGAGTACGCAAACATCCTCCGGGTGATGGCGGGTCTCAACGAGGAGATCAAGGCGCTGCGCGAGCGCGTGGGCGCCGCCGCCGCCGAGAGCGAGCAGCTGCGCACTGTGCGCGACGAGCTGCTGGCCGCGCAGGAGCACGCCGCGCCGCCCGACCTCGAGGACGCGGCCGCCTACCGCGCGCGCATTGCGGACCTGCAGGTATTGTGTACATTTATTATGTTAATTTAATATATTATTGGGTTGCGTGTATTTTAAAAGAAAATACCATTCTGCACTTTTTCTTTTTAACTGCAATTGTGCCAAATTTTCACCCATACTCGTTCTTGTGTAGTTTTCTTAAAAAAGGCTATAGAGCTTTTATTTTACATATATTAATATAAAAAAATATTATAGTCATCATATAGATATGTATATTTTAATTAAACAAAAATATAAATGTATATTTTATATTAACAGGAGCAATTGACACGATCGACCGTGGCAGAGGAGGCAAATGTAGCGGAGATCCAGCGGCTGGCGTCAAACGCTGCAGAAATGCAAGCCGAGCTCGCTTTCCGGCCCACGCGCGCCGATATCGACGACCTCACCGCCGTCGTCGGCAAGCTACGCGCAGACCTGCTCGCGCGAGACCGCCTCATAGAGCGCCTGCAGGCCTCCGCCCCCGCGGCCCCCGCCACTATCGCCGCTTCCACGACCACAGTCGATCGCGCCGTGGAAACCACGCCGTCGCTCGAGGACCTGCGCGAGGACACCGTCGACGCACGCCAAATCTCCGCCGATATCGACGAGATGTTCCGCCTCGACTACGACGACGATGAGGAGACCGACTCGGCCGTCACCGAGATCACCAACGCCGGCGTCGTCAGCGAATACGTGCGACTCGACGACGACGAGCGGCTTCAGGTGACGCAGAACGGCACGCTGCACGTGCTCGTGGAGGAGGAGGAGCTCGTGCGCGCCAAGGAGCGCCTGGTAGAGGTGTGCGGCGAGCGCGACCGCCTCGCCGCGCAACTGGCCGCCTTCCGCGGCAAGCATCTGCACGTGGAGCTCACGTACGCCGCCGCACTGGCCGTGCCGCTGCTGCTTGCGTGCCTCTTCTACTGGCTGCTGCCGTACATCTCCTGATTGACGGCCACGTGGGACCCCCCAGGCTACGCGTAGCCCCGTCGCGCACCCTCGCCTTGTCGCGAGGGTCGCCCTATTTACATTTTGCTCACTCTTCTATCTTTTTTAACGAAAATTATATCGGGTCGTGAGGAGCGCCGCACCGATCCCGTCGCCCTCTTGCGCTTCACCGAGGGTCGACGTTTTTATGGAAATAGAATAATTTAGAGAATATATAAAGTTTACTAAAGATATATGACGGGCGTCGGGCGGCGGGGGAGCGATGCGGGGCGGCGTCGGGGCTCGCGTTGCAAGTGCCATTAAAAGTGAAGGCGATGCACGTTGTTAACGCATGTAAGATACTAGTGTTGTTTGTGTAAAAAGTGTCAGTATCCTATTGATAAATATAAATTTGTTGTTGATATCTGCCATAATAAAAATTGTACATTTTTTTATGTTAAGGCCTAACGACTGTCTTGTGTTGTAATCGGGCGAGCTAAATTAAATGATGCGATCTGAGAATTTCGAAGAAAACGATTTCACTCTCTTTGAATATTTTAAATCGAAACATGATAGTGTGTTCATTGTTACAAATGTATATTTAAAAAAATTGCTGTTTTGGAATTTTTCTGCTAATATGTTCGACTAAAGAGGAACAAATCGTTTCTGAATGCATAAGTTGTGTATAATGTTATTGCCGATCGCTGGACCGCAGCTGAGTATCACATCACTTCGCTTTCGACACATATCACTTGTGTAGGTTATGGTGAGGATGGTATGTTGTGTTGTATCTATTTTAGCGCGCAGGTTTCTAATATTTTGGCATTTTTCTAGTCTCTAAAATGACTTATCTTGACATTATTTTTGGCGCCGCTTGTAATTTTAAATGCTGGATTTAAATAAAAAAATTATGAGTGATCCTTCTTGATTAGTTCATTTCATTTTAATTGAACAAACTAAGCTTTAGGAGGATTCGACGAAATTTATAAGAAATACTACAACGGAGCCTATTTATTTTACCGACTACGCACTGATGATACACTTTAAGGGTTTCGTAGATTTTGATACTGTTGCATATTATAATGAGAGATTATTTGAAGTAGTAATGCTCACAGCTTGGCGCCGTGTCGAACTTGCACCTTTATTTGGATTGCAAGTTGCTGATTAGTCCAATTGCATCTTACATTGAACTCTTATCCAGAAGTTCTTATTTATTTATTATTGTTCTGAATTTTACTCCTTTATTCTAATAAAATTTATATAACGACTACATAGTTTAATTATAAGTGCTAGTAAAATTAAAGGACTAAGAAATAATTTTTGATAGAATTCCAGATAAGACGGTTCAACGTAAGATGTGAAATGTTCCTTGGTATTTGGTTTGGAGCTCTTTTAATTTGGACTTGTAAAGCGAGACTGTTTCGGCGTTTCACACGTGTCGACGTTGTGTTGGTCTCGAAGTCGCTTCGCTTAATGTGAAGATCGATAAGTAATTTTGTAAAACGTGTATAACTAACAAATTAATTATATATTTAGAATAAACATAACTATACCACGTTGAATCACTATCTTATAAAGAAATATTTATTATTTTATTGTTGCACTGATTTTTGTTACGTTCAATGTTTTATTTTGTGTTTAAACCACCTTATTGTAAATAGCTCGTATTTTAGCCCTATGTTTAGTTTTTTGGTGTCGAAGATTTTTATGTTGTATTTTATGGTATAAATAATAATGCATTCAATGTGGATGTACTGATAAATTTATTGGAAATAATATTGATTTGTTTAAAAAAGCTTTTTTTTAATCCTTACAAATGACAAAAAGTAATTGATATTTTCAAAAATCACACAAATATTTTTTTTGATTCATATTTTTTCTATTTCAGAGGGTTCAGTACAGTTTGAAATAACTGTTTCAAAGAGTGTAAATCAGTTCTAAAAACAGTATAATCATTTTTATTTAAGAGTCTGTGAGGGTGTGAGAATAATAAATAAAACATCGGAATATAGTTTATAATTTATTTTAAAAAATCTACAATTCTTGTACTTACTATTTAGAAAGAATGCTCGAATACATATATAATTATATAAGATTTACTATCTTATATTTTTTACTGATTATAAAAAAATATCTATTATGAAATAAAAAGTATAAAAACTTCGAAGACATTGCACGTTGGTTGACTGCATTCGACGCCGCACTTTGTCTTTTCAGAGCGGAGAATAGAATACAATTATTGACGATGAAATTATTCTCTACTCTCACTTTTTGATCTCCCATGGTGAAGGGTCCTTAGCATCTTCTCTATTATAATTGGTATTTTTCTTATTTTAATGATCTTTGACAAGTATATTTTTTACTTTCCCTTATTACGTCAACGATTGACGTCGAGTTCTACCACTCAATAACCTTCTGAAAGTGAAGAACCAAGAAGTGTCCCTAAATTAGATTACCATAATACTCATGGGAAAGATGCAGACAAAAGTATTGATCAGCCTAATTAACATTACTTATTATATTTATTACGTTAAGATTTTTTTGTCTGGTATGATATCTGAGTCTGCTGTTCATACCACAATATTAGGAACCTAGAGATTAAAATAATATTATTATACTTGAAATTTATAAATATTAAATAACATAATGTAGATAATTATAATAATGTTATGAGTTTCATGTAGTGATTGGGCTTATCCACAAAATGACATACCGCCTTTGAAAGGTTACCATTACAATAACTGTAGTATATTAATACAAATTTAAGACACTAATACTTAAAATTATTTTCTTGGAAAGGCCATTAGGTACACACCAT